>OX439436.1:14802649-16003311 GCA_949319885.1 Mecyna flavalis | reverse complement strand
TTATTTACTTATCTATGGTGTAACAAGTATTTGAGAAATTATGTGGTTAATAGGTATTTTTATGCCAAAATCCGAATAACAATGCGCCATTCAAAGTTAGCGGTATGTATTTCGGTTGCAGTATAGTTCATATGAACTTAGCGGAGTATACAATTTTATTTCTATTTGTTTTTTTTTGAAATTTTGTTTTGAAAGTAATTAATTTTTTAGTTCAAAAATATGTTTATGTATTATACAACTGATTTACTTAAAAAGGGCTCGGTATTTGCTGAATTATTTACAGTATTTCTATCATACCCGGTTGGCGCAGTGGCATAAATACCACATTGAAAGGGTTGCGGGTTCGATTCCCGTGCTGGTACAAAATATGTCTGTTGTTGAAACATGTAGGAATTTGTGGCTCATGTCTGGGTGATTGTGATACCATCGTTGTATTTGGTTTTTGTAACACAAGTGTAAGACGGGAGTACGGGACCAAATTATGTGTTTGCCTCCTATATTACGTTATTATTAAATTGAATTTTGATATAATATAATAGGTAAATCATGTCAGTTGGTCCATGTAGTATTGGAATGGCCCTGCTCACTAACAGTTGTGGATACGAATTCTACTTAGTTCAAATATCCGTAGAATAATAAATTTAATTATTGTGTTACCTTAGTTGATTCATAACACAAGTACTTATGCGAGTGTTTTTAAGAGACTGAAGTATGACATTTTTTATGGGTTGATATTTATATAATCTTAATGTTTCATTCTATCACCCAAAATAAGTAAGAATAGTCAATTTACATGTTTTAAACTTAAACACAAAAAAAAACTTATTTTGTTTGAATTATTTACAGTGTCGTCTCCAGTACCTGATGATGTTGATATAACAATAACACCACAATTCATGTCCATGTTTGAAGATGTGTTTGAAGAACCTATTGAACGAAATGATGACTCGGTTTCAAGAGAACGCATGTCTTCAGGTCATTCATCCCCTAACCAGGTTATAAAAGATGTAAACATCCACACCGTCGCAGCAGTTGATTCACCACTGAACTATAGTTCTAATTTAGTAGCTGTTATTCAAAAGCCATCTCCCATAACTTTGTCTCCACAGTCAGTAGAACCCCTGTTTTTATGTGGCGCAGAAAACGATGATTCTGATTGCAATGAACAGTTCGTGGTGCCCCCGATTCCTTCTAGCGTAGAAAATTGTGACCGTGATATGGGACGTACCCCAATGCCTTCACCTGATTGTAGCTTTGATAAAAGTTCCGATAGTATTGATGATACCTTGGTACCGATGACTACTCCTGGAGATTTAACACTAATATCAGAAAATGTTTCTCAAGAAGATATACCATCTGTTACGCCTTTAAGCACAATTTGTAATGAAAAACAATTGGAATTAAATGTTAATTCCCCATCTATTGCTTCGTCTATAATTTCTAGCGAGTTGTCGGCATTTGATAGCAGTAGAACTAGTACTCCAAAAAGTAAAAGGAATTCAAAGAAAAGAACCGACAAGGGACGTATACGCAAAATACACTTAGAAGACTGGGTAGCTGAAAAAAGAAAACGTTTATGTAATTTGGGACAGGAGTACACTTCAAGAAGAGGGATAGTAAAACAAGCTAGAACAATAAAAAAAAGTTGTAAATGTCGTTTAAATTGCAATAAAACTTTTACCGAAGAGGTACGCTCGGAACTATTTTCTGACTTTTGGGGTATTGGAAACCATGTTAAGCAGTGGCAAATTGTTTCAAAATATGTCTCAAAACAAAATAAAAAATCTTGTACTAATCTTGAAATCAAAAATAATCGTCGATTAAACACATTACATTATCATCTTCCAATAAAACCGAATAATAACGAACTAATTTTAAAAAAGGTATGTAAAACGATGTTTCTGAATACTTTTAGCGTAAGTAAGGATTTTGTTTATACTGCTCTAAAAAAACAGCAAGAATCTACGGACTTTAAAGACATTATTGATGGCAGAGGTCGTCATAAAAATCATAACCGGGTTATTACTGAAGAAATGAAACAAAGTGTAATAGATCATGTAAATTCATATGCACCAATTGAATCGCATTACGTGAGAAAAAAAACAAGCCTCAAATACTTAGATCCCTCATTGTCATTTTCAAAAATGTTTAACATGTATCTAGAATGGTGTGCAGTAAATGGTTACAGTAGTAGAGTGCACACTTTAAGACAATATAAAGACATAGTAAACGATAATATGAAGATCGGCTTTCATATTCCGAAAAAAGATCAATGTGACCTCTGCCATCAATTTAAGAACACATCTGAAATTACTGACGAGTTTCGAGAAAAATATGTAAACCATCAAAAAGAAAAGGAATATTCCCGCAAGATTAAACTTGAAAATAAACTATTGGCAGTTAAAGACAACAAAAAAGCCTGCATTGTTTTCGATTTCCAGAAAGTACTAAACGCACCTCATGGTAACATTAGTGTATACTATTACAAACGAAAACTGAACGTGTATAATTTTACTGTGTATGACATGGCGTCTAAAGAAGCATTCTGTTATATGTGGGACGAACAAACCGCGAAAAGAGGGCCAAATGAGGTAGCAAGCTGCCTTTATGATTTCATGTCTACATTGGCTTCAAAAGGAGTTACTGAAATAAATTTATGGTCAGATAATTGTGGGGGACAAAACCGCAACCGGATTGTTTTTTACATGTACTTGCTGGCTGCAAGTAAACTAAACATTAAAATATGTCATCGCTTTATGGAAAAAGGACACACACAAAATGAAGGTGATTCGGTTCATGCTCTGATTGAAAAATCAGCCAAAGGAAAAGAAGTGTATTCGCCAGATGAATGGTATTCTTTAGTTCGATGGGCCAAAGTAAATGATAAGCCTTATACCGTTATAGAGGTTAAGCAAGATTTATGATTCTTGACTTTAAAAAGGGCATTGCTGCAAAAAATTGGACCAAAAATTTATGCAATGATAAGGTATCATGGAATAAAATAAAGGAGATCGAAGCTTCTCCAGAAAATGAAGGGATTTTGTCCTATAAATACAGCTTAGGTGATGAAGAAAGTCAGCAGATTCAGTGCTTCAAAAAATTGGGTACTAGACAGTCTCGTATCGAGCCGTTGCCACAAAAGGTATACAATAATCTTTTAAAACTTAATAAAGCTAAGTATAACGACTTGGTTTATTTTTGTGAGAATAACATAGTACCTCAAAAATATCACAGTTTTTATAAGAATTTGCCAGTGACCGGATTTAATCATGAAGATGATTCTGAGAATAATTGATCTCTTACTCGTATTTTGTGTGTTTATGTTTTTTGCTGTTTTTTTTTTATTAATTCGTGATGATTGATGTTAATTAATGATAAAAGATCGTGCGTAAAAAAATTAAGATACTTCGATTGTTTTGAATTTTGATTACACATTACCAGGATAAACAATGTTTTTTTTTTATAATAAAAGAATAACTTGTTCATGTTTCTTTGAATATAAGCTTAGTAGATAAATACATGCTGATTATCTCAATATAGCTTTGAAAGTTCCTATTAGAAAAGTTCCTACTGTGATTTATATAATACATAGTTCAATTAAGTAATTGTAAGGGATACAATTTTTTTTATTTATATTATATGTATATTCTTAAAATAAATACCTATACGTACCAAAATATAATTTTTGTATTTTATTTTTATGTTCCCACTCTATAAAATAATTGATTTTAAAAACATTAATTAAAAATAAATAATCTCCGAAACGATTTACACATTTTTACTAACTTGTAGTAATTTAAAATCGAAAATAGGTTTGTTTTCTAGTATAAAACAAACCGCTAAGTAATGACACAGTTAAGATATACTACGCTATTTATTTGTTAGCGGCTTGTTTAAAGGCTGAGCGATTTTCGGCTCATCCTACTACAAAACGCTAACTTTTCTTAATTCATAAATAAGTATCTTATTATAAAAAAACATTGTTCATAATACTCTTAATTGGTAATGAAGTCGATTTTAAATGTAAAAATTATTTTTATTTCATGTAGTATACATTTAATTTATTCTTTTGTGGTCTCTAATACTCCCGAATATATACCGCTAACTTAGTATTGGCGGAGTGTATCCGGATCTTAAATTAGAGTTTTCTGCGTTACATCCCGCTAAGTGGGGCTAATTTAAAAACCATTAAGATTTCTTTAATGTTATCATGCGGGTCTTAAGCATCAGTTAATTAGTTAGCCACATAAAAAAAATCAAGAAAATATCTACAAAAATGAAGATTTTATCAACTTTTTTCGTTTAAGAGCTCCTCCTGTAAACCTGCCATTTTGGAGTTAGCGTAGTGTTCATTGGAGGTATCGTAAATTACCTTCCGTTCTTTGAGACGCCATAGGTTATTTTAAAGAACTTTCCCATTAAGCTGTAAATCATTCGGCACCATCTTGCACAGAATTTGAATTTCAATGTAAAATCCATTTGAAGGTAGAATATAATTAGGGCAAAAAAACTCTTAAACATTTTGAAAGTTAAATATGTAAAGTGTAATAAATTAGATATTTACATTACATTACTCGTAATTACAATACCTATAACAGTTTTATTATTTATTAGACACGGGCGTTTTCTAAGCAAGCACGCTCCATCGTAGACCGCATAGTTGTTTAACATCAGGAAACTTTGTGGTCACGTGCTAAAGCTAGTTAACAATATATTTTTATATTTGGACTAAGCAGTCCAAATATAAAAAAAATAGATATTTATTATCTTAGATTGATATAATGCCTAAGTACTCTCTTTCTTGTATGAAATTATAAGATATCTATAGACATAATAATATATCTACTAACACATAGCAAGACAAATTAAACAATATTTTCCCAGTACTAAGCAGTTTTTTGGTAATTCTCTCAAAAGTTTAATTATTCATTGTATTTTGTATAGTTAATTAAAAAATAGATTTGCTATTTCGCTTTTGCCATAAATTAAATAATTATTTATCATAGAAAACAGAAGCTGCCTTCCGCGTGAACTTAATTAATATAATTATAGGATCAATTTATTGTAATTACGGAAATTCTACGCAGACCGAAGACAGGAATCCCTTTGGGGTCCGTCTTGGTAAAATAATATTTCTTAAAATATTTGTGTCATTTTTTAACTTGAACTTTGACAACCCCTATGAAATAAAATATGTATTAATATTTATAAAAACTTTACTGACCACACATGAAAAAGTCCTACCAATAATCAGACCCTAAGCGGAAATCAAACCCACGATCTTGGCGGAGGCGGAATATTGATAAGCATAAAAAGAAGATTCAAGTTCCAAGAATATTTGAATTTATAACAACAAATAAAAGATCTGAAAATGACTTACTTTGTCCAACAAAACCCAAAGTTGAACATTTCGAGGTATTCCTCGAAGCGCAACAATTTTGAGGCGCACCCAATGAGGCGCACCGTTTAACACGTTAACTTTAAACAATGTTTAACTTTTGAATAGTGATGGTTACTGATAAAACTATCGATAACAGTAATTCGCGTATGAAAACTCTCATTCAAATCATATTTTCCCAACAGTCCCTTGAATGTCATTTGGTATTTAAATTATATTTTTCTTATTAAAGCTTTACCTTGTTCAACGGTGTTAGTGACGTAATTAAGCGCACAGCGAGCGGCGAATGTCACATGCGACACGCGATTAATTACTGGCTGATGGTTTGCACGCGTCTTAGAGTAAACATCCAATAGAGAAGAAATGTCACGTTATTTTTTTGAAAATAATTTCTTTAAAAGTGTCACATGGCACATGTGCCACATGCCTCAGCCACAACCACAGCCTCCCGCGTCAGCTAATAACTAATACTGTCGACCAACCAATACAAAACTGAAATGGTTACTTCAGTTTAGGGATAGCTAATAAACCTTAATAAACTAACTCGGTTTGGAATGAGGAATAACAAACTATCAAATCGAATTTATTTCTGTGAATTTTATCATGATTCAACCATGATAGATAAATAAAATAATGCATAATTGATATGTATTACGAGTAGGCATTTTAGATGGTATCCTTGTAACTACATATAAGAGCTATTAAAAGTTTGGTTTAAACTAATTGCCATTTTGTGTCACTCTCATTTTTAATTAATAATTGTATGTAATAAAAAAGCATAACCAAGAGTTTCCCGAATCAAGAATTTCCTTTTTTGGAGTCGTTTAATAAAGTCATTGAATTATTGCGAAAATAGGTCGTAAACAACATTACCAGTCTAGTGGATAATTCCTCTATGGTATCCGCTAAGGCGTCGCTGAAGTCGTATGTGCTTCAAGACAAGCCTTACTGAAATTAACTCCTCCAGTCACCTGGCATTGTCACTTATTCGAGCTTAGATACGAGTAAATAGATGCTTGCAGCTTAAATTAACTCTTAGCACAGCTGTGAACCAAACGTGAAGCTTGAAATGAATCGCCGAAATGCATTCACTTCAGAATAGATAATTTTATTTTTCTTGTGTATATTACGTCGCTCTCACTGTTTCACTCGTTTGAAGTCGGGCGGAAATCCAGGTTAGGATATTATAAGAAATATATTTTTTTAAATTTGAGAACTAACCTTGCCTTGCTTTGTTGGCCCAGTGACTTAAGTACGTGGCCATTATCTCAGGGTCCTTGGTTCCATTCCCGGTTCAAGTAAAACTTTAACGTTTTTTTCGGACAGCTCGGGTTTGTGATCACCAACCCGCATTTGGCAAGTCAATTATTATTGTGACGGTAACAAGATTTCAATGAATTTCAATACAAAGCTAACGAGATTCACTATCATTTATTTTCACTACTCAGAATGAGTAGTTTTCCTCAGCCCAGTATTCTGATAATTCAGTAACCACGACAAGGGTGCTTAGTCAGCTTACTGCGACCCTAAGACGTACAATAAGCTGAGCGGCTGAGTTACAACATCTCACTTAAATAATAAACAGCCGAACGTAAGGATGATGAACTTACTCGCGCAACTTGAGCCCTGCTGACGGTCTGGAGTATGGCTTGAGTAAGAATCTCTTTCGAGAAAGTACTGTGACCATTAAAGTTACTTGTCAAGACTTTACGAACATTATTGATCGGAACCCAAAACATTGTGTTATATGTATCAGAACCGATGAAGGAATCACAAATTAATATGCTAATATTATCTAAATATGGAATAAACACAAATGTTTGACCTGGGTGGGACCGGGGCTGAGCTAACTTAGAAACTGCTCTATGCTAAGGCTCCCGTGAAGTCTAAGTACGGATTTAGACATTTGAGACTTAGGGAGCGTTATTTGGATCACTCTTTTATGTGTTGCCATAATTATAAGCTACTAGCGGTCGCCACCGCGGTTTCACCCGCGTGCAATTTCTTTTGTTAATTATCCCCTCTGTCCCCCACATTTTCGGGATCAAGAGTACCCTATGTCACCCGGGAATAATGTAGCTTTCCAACAGTGCAAGAATTTTTCAAATCGGTTCAGTAGTTTCGGAGCCTATTCAATACAAACAAATCTTTCCTCTTTATAATATTTTTATAAGTTCTGAATTTGTACATTGAAATAATGTAGCCAGTCGTATATTTTATAACAAAATCTGAAAAAGCTTAGAGAATTACTGGAATGTGTAACTTTTTTAATCTGACAACAACACATTATTATGTGATACGAAAATTCCTCTTGTTTTGACTTGTGCAATGAATTAGTACCTATCACACAAATATTTGTACCACGTGAAAATCGAACCCACGACCTCTGGTGTAGCCGACTTCTCAACAATTACACCATATAGATCGTTAACGATCACCCTTTGTCCTGCAGTGAGATATCTATTCTAATATTATAAAGAGGAAAGATTTTATTGTTTGTTTTTATTCAAAAGACTCCGAAACTACTGAACTGATTTAAATTATTCTTTAACTGTTGAAAACCTACACTATCCCCAGGTGACAAAAGGTTGTTGATCCCGGAAATATGGGGGGAAGGGAAGAATTTTTGAAAAAAGAAATTACTCGCGGGCAAAACCGCGAATGCGAGTCGCTAATTAAATATTTTGTGTACTTTACGCGATTAAAACGTACACAATTATGTTAGCTTCGTAAAATAATAAATACTTCACGCTTGAGCAAAATTATCTGTTATTTTCAGCAGCTCTCAATTACATAACCCTTCAAAGTTAATATAAATTAGTTGTTATTAATTTGAAGGCTAAATAATAAAACGGAATTATGTGTTGCCGAAATGGATGCCGTTATGAAAATTGAAAATGTTGTCTAAGCAACTCGTAAGTGTACGGCAATTAACGCGTAGCCTCTAATTATGTCTCAGTATCCAGGGTATTGTACACGAGCGGATATTCTGAATATTAAGTATTCTATATAAAAGTTAAAAAAAAGTAAAGTATCAGCCTATTATTTCCCTACTGCAGGGCAAAGGCCTCCATCCTTGAAATCAAGTTATCGCTACAATGATGGGTATTAGCTTAACACCACGCTTGCCAAATGCAGATTGGTGATCACAAACCCGATCTGTGACCGAATAGACAATCGAGGCGTTAACTAAAACTTAAAAAACTTAAATTGTGTTTTTAACCTTTAACTAGTGACGTGACAAATTGATAACTCCTATTAATCATAATATTTATATTATCCGATTCAAATGCTATAAAATGAAAATATTTATTTACCTAATTACCCAATTCATAACCTCATTTGTCGCTCAATTCCAAAAGAAATTATCCTAATAGCATTTGAATCGGATAATAATATATTTTTTCAAATGTTTGCTCGTCTGTCCTCCCTCTAGAAACCACTCAGGTCGTAATTAATTAGTCGCGTCATTTCCTCTCACTTAATTACTGTACATATGGAGCTTACGAAATATCATCGCAAACGAACGTTGCTAAAAAGTTCCTTCGAACCCGTTGCTATGTAATTAATCACATGGAACAATGTACCGATACGGTTTGATTAATTTCCCTGCTGGAACTTGTAATGCAAGTATTCCACAGTTTTGCTTTGGATAAATTTGGTCGTTTAGGCAGTTGTCCCACAGACGGCGAGCAAACCTAACTATCGGCTATTTTCTCGCTCAAGAAACGTACTATAGGTATACATTCCGTGTGAACAAAAGAGATGCAAATATATAAATAGTTGATCGCTTGCTGCTCACACTGATCGGCGAAAACTCGCTCCGCTAGTTCGTCGCTGAGCGATAAGAGTTATCAAAGATTACTCCCTTAACAGATCTCACGATATGAGAGCAACCAGCGGTCACTTTTGTTCAATGCAAGTGTGCGAGTAATCTCCTGTCTCACTCGTACACTCTCATATCTCACAATCAATATTTATAAATAGAAATTAATTACTGTTCATTAGAATCAAGAACAGCTGAACGGATTTAACTAATTTTAGTCTTAAAATATTCGTGGAAGTCAAGGGAGGTTTAAACGATGAGAAAATATGGAAAAATTGCGAGAAAAATACTAAAAACGACAATTTTATTTTCCCATACAGACTTTTCTTACCTGTCAAACGTTTCATAGGTAAGTGACACGAAGTTCATCGGGCCAGCTAGTGTAACGATAATAATCTCGAACATTCGAATGATAAAAAAACAAAAAATTAACCCGTTCTCACCTACGATTTCAAAATATTCCAGCAAAAGGCGGGTGATTCGTCACGCGGCATTTTATACGATGTTCCGTTGGTACATTAGCCACGCCATGGAACGTGGAACTTATTTAATTTTAGAGCCAGAGCCGAATGTGTGAGGCAACAACGTGTGACGAAAGCGACAGGGTTGAAATTCAACGTGGAAATTCGACAAGTTTTACCTCGAATTTTCAACACAATTAATACGCAGTGAGAATAAAGCTTTCTGAATCAAGTGGACTTTTTGTTTGCGGGTTTGTTGGTGATATCGATTTGTTTGGCTTGGAGTGGTGGAAAAGTCGGATAGTTGATGCTTCCATTAAAGGATACATAAACACGTATTATGGATTAAATTGCTTCCAGATTGTCTTTTTCTTTAAATGCAAGTGTAGTTTCTACATTATTTTAAATAATAAAATGAGTCTGTCATTTTAAATAGGTATAACGCCAAAATAGTTTGTGAGTATGGAGCACCTAAACTCACCTTAAAATTAAATTAATTTATTTATTAAAAAGTAAGTAACCTGGTAAATTTGACAGGTGTGTGTGCACTGTGACAGGTTTTTAACATACTATAAACTCAATAATAAAGAGTTTATTTATTTGTAACAGTGTTACCAGCATTTTATTTTACGGTTTTCCCATTCATTGCAATTTGTTTTACCTTTGCAAAGGTCTATCGAACGCGGCAGCCATTTTTGACGGAATTATAATCAAACTAATCAGATGACATTTCATCTCTAGTGAATAGTTATTTTTACTCAAAAACGAACAATATTGTCAATCTCCACTGTATTTTTCTCAATGATTAGTTACAAATGTCAGATATCTGGGTCACTGTGGTTAAAAACAGAAGTGAGTGGGTTAATTTTTATCGATATCACTCGATGTCAACTTTTATGTCTTCAGAATAATTTGTGGCGTAAAATCAGTTCTTTCTTTATGCCAACATTCTTTTGTTGCAGAAGATATAAATCACACTGTTCTTTGATTTAATAATAGTATTTTTCCGAGGTAAATGATAGTTTACTTTAAGATTGAATAATTTGATAAAAATAATCATTTTTATTATTCAACAAAGTTAGTATTTTGTACTTTTATTTATTTGATGACAATTAATCTTCAACTAAAAAAGACAAACAATAAAACTGTATTTTTGAATGTTAACTGAGGCCATTTAATAAATTAATAATCAACGAGTTCAGATATTACTTTAAGGCTATTCAAAACGAATATTAAAATATGCTTCAGTATGTTGCATAATAATACTTTTAATGTTTGGCTTTCAGTTTTACCCATTGTTTTTATCGATATTAATTTTACCCATCACTAGTTAGTGAGCAAATTATTTTATCTTACGATTTTTTGTTGAGCGGTGGGTAAATCGTGCGTATCGGCGTTGAGTGCACCTAGAAAGCAATTAGAAAGATGTAACACCCATTACATTGCCTTGTGCTCCCGATCTAGCGAGAGAAATTCCTAGACTAACGTGGTTTCGAACCACTTAATAGTGATAGTGCTTGCAAACTGGTTTGTTTTAAAATTCGTTTGTACAATATCGATTTTATTAAAAGTATGAATTTTTACTTGTTACTTTTATTTTCACATGTGAAAATAGTTTGAATACAAATTGCAAAATTATTAAGAAGTAAATAACCTTAAACATTATTTACATAACGCTACTTAGCCCAAAACTAAGCATAGCTTGTAACTTGAAAATTTTATTTCAAATATAGCAATTACAATATAAAACTATAATATTTTTTATCTATAATATTAGACAATAATACGCGTATTTTTCGTTTTCTAACTTAGGAATCAGGAAAAATGGTTACTAACTTAAAGCCTACTACGAATGGAAAAGCTACGACGACATAACATTGCTACGCCGTAGCCAGCGTAGTCGTAGCACATAGTAGGCATACAATACAAACTACATACAAGTTTGACGACAGAATTGGTATATAATAATGGTTGTACAGTCTGTTCCACATAACTTGTCCTTTAGCCGCCATATTGGTACTACTGTTTTTCGATACTTTCAATCTGTTTTTTGACAGATTTACAAAGCGTAGGCAATGCTGCCAATATGGCGGCTAAAGGACAACTTATGTGGAACAGACTGTACACGAATTTACATTCATTGTGAAATTTGCCGCCGTCTGTTTGTGACTTGCATTGTTATATGACACCTGCTGTAATGAATGTAAAGCAAATAGTTTACTTTTCATAAGTCATAATTAATAAAACTTTTTTATTTTTTTCATTACTTATTCTAACACATTTTTGTATAAACACTTCGACATAGTCAATGTTTACTTTGCATCTGACAAATAAATAAATAAATATCTCTGGACATTATTCACACAGCGCCATCTAGCCCCAAACTAAGCATTAGCTTGTGCTATGGGTGCTAGAGAACGGATAAACATTACTTATATACTTTTTTTTTTGTAAATACATACATATTATACATAGAAACACCCAGACCGATACAAACAGACATGTTCATGCACACAAATGTTTGTACCGTGCGGGGATCGAACCTGCGACCTCTGGTGTAATAGCCGACTTCTCGACCATTACACCAAATGGCTCGTCAAATTAACCCACATGTCATTAAAAACTTCAAATTATCTACACATAAATGTAAATTAAAAAGCTTTCTACATGAGGAAGAATCAAGGTTTTTCTAACATTGTTATTTAAAATATCCTTCAAAAATAGGTGCTGCTACAAAAATAACCTTCTCAATGTTATAAAATTCACAAAAATGCTCAGCGAATACATTATTTTGTGAAGAATACTCTTGCCCTAATACCTCGTTTACTATTATGCAATTCCTTGCATCCAGAGCTTCTCAAAGTGCATACCAATTCGTAAACAAATGCGCCTGGAGTAATTCCGACATTAAAATTTCATCTCCCATTCCCCACCGTTAATATACTTCTTAATGTAAGGCTCTACCATCGACCGTCTAGAGAGCTCGGGTAAGAAACCATAGATAGTAATCGGCTAGAAGAGATTCTTAATAAAGCTATACTAATTCTCTATCTATATAGTTTGTTTGTTTGTATTGAATAGGCTCCGAAACTGAACCGATGTGAATAATTCTTTCACTGTTGGAAAGCGACACTACGCCCGGGTGAAATACGGTACTTTTGATTTTGGAAATGTGGGGGTGAGGGGGGATATTTAAAAACAAGAAATGACGCGCGCGGGAGAAACCGTTGGTGGAAGGCTAGTAAGGAATTAATTTTAAAATCCAGGACACTATTCACCCAGCTCCGTCTAGCCCCAAGGCCCAAACTAAATTAAAAGCTTGTACTATGGGTGCCAGACAACGGATGAACATTACTCATTTACTTTTTTTGTCATAATATTTACGTATAATTATTATTATACACAAAAAAAAAACACTCAAAAAGATACAAATAGACATGACACAATATAGACAATCATGTTCATGCACACAAATATTTGTAATATTGTAATTTTATTTCAATGTAATTTGGAATTTAATTTATTTTGGTTTAACTTTACGTTTATAGTTTTCTTTTATTATAATTGATATTGCTTTTATGAGTATGACACGTAATTTTGAATCTAACTATATAAATGAATTTATGATTAATGGTAAATACTCACCAAACACATTTATACTTTTGCAAACCATTGCTTTGCGCTAAGACCCGGCTATCTGTATCTTTCTCTTCGCCAATAAAATAAAAATATATCCAGCCTTTTTATATCTGCGCTTTTAGAAGACCGATAAATGAATATGCATGAACCGGTAAGTACGACAAAAGTAATAGTAAGTCAATGTACAAGATTGTACACGTACCTACATTTATACAAGTATCGTTGTATGAATATTGTATTACCGAGCTTGTTCCGGATGTTCGATGTAAATGTACCTACGGATCTCAGATAGACAGAAATTGACAATTAGGTCGCTGTATACAATCCATTACGGGTACACTTGGGAATTGATGGTGCGTAGCTTGTCTTGGCTATGAATTCATATTCACGGTCATTCGTTAAGTTGTATATTATGTTATCCTTCTAGTCACATTTTCTGCTATGATGGCTAATCTTTACGATGAAACAATTTTTTTGAAGTGAAAACTTCTTTAGCGGCATTGTAAATTTTTTTGTATTGGAAAAAAATGTTAAACTCGCGTCAGGTGTCATGTGACTGCATGGAATTAATATTATCTACATTACGTTTATGTGTGACTGATCGAAAATTCGTAAGATGGACACGACACGTGTATGCTATGCTCGTCCCCTACAGTCTGTTCCGCATAAGTTGTCCTTTAGCCGCCATATTGGTACTACTGTTTTTCGATACTTTCAATCTGTTTTTTGACAGATTTACAAAGCGTAGGCAATGCTGCCAATATGGCGGCTAAAGGACAACTTATGTGGATCAGACTGTAGGAAAATTTCGCAAATTGTTTCCAGCAAATTCATAGATGGCGCTTGAACACAAAGTACCAATTCGCGGAATTTTCCGAGAGGACGATAGCATGGCGAATACCAAAATATTCAAGTTTTTACTTCTGCCGGCACTCCCGGAGTGCAACCCGTCGTAATTTTTATACTACTTCAGTTGGCAGATATACACGCAGCCTACCTGACAATTACTTAGGATGTACGTACAATACGTTAGTGTAGTGCAAAAGTAAGGGCGCAAGTACAGGTAAAATCTGCCGCCATAAGAGCTCTGGCTGTGTTCCGGCAATATTAATGTAGGAGCCAGTACCTACACTTAAAATCATAGGCTCAAAGATCAGAGGAGCCTACCAATGTAGTAGCACATTGACCTCGCTTTCTGGTGAAATGTAGGTAAAGTAGGAAAATTAAACCAAAAGACAAAAATGGCTTATTACAAGAAGTCTTAATATCACTGCAAAACTCCACTTGAATCTACAGTACATTTAAAGTAAATGATGTATAGTTAAATGCAGAATAAAAATCTTAACTTTTTCAAGCTCTTGGGAATGTCAAATGAAGTTATTAACAGCTAGAAGAAAAATTTTCCGCGGAAAAGCGTTTAAATTTCTCCTTAAGTCGTGGTTTTACAATGGTCAGGGTTCATTGTTGGGTAATATCTAATTTGCAGTCCTCCTTGGAGTGAAAAGGTGCTTGAAAGTAGGTCGTATTCCGTTAAGTTAGTAACGAAAATTGTGCTTAAAGAAATTTTTTTTTTCGCAGGAGAATGTTTTAATTGTCGTTACTGGCCAGTGCATGTCTAGCCGTGTCGGGATTCGCTACTCCCTGGAAGCCCTTCCCCGCTATGTGGTACTCAACCAGCCTTCAAGATGACTTTGATACTTGATATCGGAAACTGGAACACCAAATTATGGAATGCCTAAAGTACGTTTGACCTAATAATATCTTTACGTCAAATGCACGCTATTTCAAATCACGGAATGCCTAAAAAACGCTGCTCCTCTCTACTCCGCCTGTCTCTCCTGTGGTCCCTGTGATCCCGCTCCTGCTGCTTCCAGAGTCCCTTCGGTCTCTGGCCTAGTCACTACTGTCTCTACTCATATACCTGTCTCCGTCGCGCAAGTCCCGTTTGTCTCTATGTTTCCCCTTCTCTCGAACACTGCCAGAGTCTAGACATTCTCTTAAGGAGTAATGTAGTCTATTATATACTTGTAGCAAGATACGGAAATTCTAATAAGTATGTGTGTCTCTGTGCTTTTATGTCGTCATCATTGTATCCACAAAACAATCCACTAAATCGTGTTACAAAAATACGGGTACATTTTTATTAAAGCTTGTTTTTGTATTTATCATGAAACATGTTATAAAGACAACATAACGTCATGGACGTTCCGTTCCACACAATAGTTGTTATGATGCAACTTAAACAACACTAGAGATAACTGAAACAACTAACCGCAAAAAGGAACGCTAGATAACAAAATATAAAACAATGCAATATTTTTGACAGTGTTCCAAAAACTAATTTCACTTAAGGAACGTTGGACCGGTAAACATGCGGTAACTTTGAAATGAAAACAAAATGAAGTAGGAACAAGTAAGTACGAACATCTCATTGTAGGAGTACCCTTTTGTTTCTGTTTAAACAAGTTTCGTATGAAAAATGTTTGTCGTGGAAAAAAATGTATGTCGCGTCCGTGCTGTATTCAAAGGCATGTTTATGCAATGGAAACGTAGGAAAATAAAACTATTTTCCAATAGTGTTAAATAATAACAGTGCCGTAAATCCTACAATAATTAAACAATTATTGTAGGATTTACGGCACTGTTCCACTTACTTATACTTGTAGGTATTAATTTTTAATTTATCTTCTAGTATGTTTCATACACATTTATATTTAATTGCTTAAATAAAACTAGCTTTCCGCCCCCGGTTTCAACCGTGCGTAATTTCTTTTTCAAATATCCCCCTCTTACCCCCACATTTCCGGGATCAAAAGTACCTTTCCAACAGTGCAAGTATTTTCCAAATCGGTTCTGTAGTTTCGGAGCCTATTCAATACAAATAAAAAATCTTTCCTTTTTATAATATTAGTATAGATACGAGTAGAACAAAACAAGTCTCCATTTTGTTTTTATCTAAATGCAAATTTTTAATAACACAAAATTAAAAAACTAATTTGAATTTAACAAAGACGAGGAAACATCTTCAACAGCCTTTACCCCCTTCACTCATTTATTCAATATCAAACATTAACAACACCATACTCACTTCTCGCATCAGTATAATTAGCATACATTTGACTTTGTACGACTACGCACGAGTTCACATTTATGTTCTCTCAAAGTTACAAGATCAATGTGAATAATACCTTGAAATTGTTTGAGTATTACGTTGCATTTTGATGGCTTTACTTAAAAGCTTTCTTAATTTTTTAATCTTTATCAAAGTTTTATTAGTTGTGTGTGTCAAAGAATGTTTTATTAATGTTTTTTTATGCCAGGTCAGTTGGCAGACAGGCACGCAGCCCACCTGATGGCAAGCGGTCACTGTGGCCTATTCCATTGAGGGACGCTCCACCTTCAAACGTTCCTAAATGTGCTGCCAGACTGAAGACTCATCTGATCTTCGAGCCTCTGATTTTAAGTGTACTGGCTCCCACATTAATATTGTCGGAACACAGCCAGAGCTGTTATGGCGGCAGATTTCACATGTGGGGGCTAGCCAGTCGGACTCTGAAAAAGCCCTACCACCAACCAGACCCATGGCGGCAATCGAACCCACGGTCTCCGTGTTTTATACCCGAGCGGCTTAGCCACTGTTCCACGGAGGCGATCAAAGAAATTATTTAAAGGTTATGGGAAGGAGACTAATTATAATCTAAGTGAGCCATTAAAATTGATGAAACAAGTAATTGCAGAGTTCCGCGACAATTGTTCATCGGAGGCCTGTAAAATGAAAGATTTTCGTACGAACTTAGTTCTAGTGTAGGTAAATCGACTATGGCTATCTAGCGTGTCGTATGAATGGTAGCGGGCGACAGTTACTTTGCTTGTGCGATGCAGGATTTTGTATGAAGATGCATCAGTTAGCACTGTCTATCGCGTCAGTTAATAAAATAAGCGAGCGAACAGTGACGAGCAAGTACCTAATGTTTTCTGATCATGTTATAAATCGCTACAGGTCACTTTGACACGAGATTACCCCAGAAGTTCACACGACATAAAAAAAGAATAAAAAAATATTTGGTTGAAAATCAACCGTATTTTCTTTTTTACTCAAGGCGCTTAGTTGTATCAACCAGTACAGACAGTTGGCTGTTACGTTCAAATGGACTACCGTTAAAGAAACCGCCAACACACAGCTGATATTAAGCTCCGAAGCAGATATTGTCTGTAGCGAGCGCAAATGGGACTCCGGAGACAAAGAACGGTGTAAGATTTAAAATTAACTGTGGTAATGTATAGTCTGTGCCAGATAAAATACTACGTTAGTACAGAATGTGAAATTGTGATAAATGTATTTAAATTAACTTTTAAGCCGAGTCTGCATGAGTATGTGTGTGGAGGATCGAATTAAGAGTCGCTGAATTAGGTCGTTTGACATTGTCGTAATTTGTAGTAGTGGTAGGGCCATGCTGTTTTAAAGTACGAATGGGCCGGCTCGTCCGGGGAAGTACCACCCTCTCACTAACACCAGCGTGAAATAATAGTGACTACTCACAATAGTAGTCACTTTCGTCTGGTTTGTGAGAATGCCGCAGGCCCACGCAATGCATCAGCGATCCCTCTGTTGTTGCAGATGTCCATGGGCGGCGGTGATTACTTACCATCAGGCAACCCGCTGCTAACTCGTTTGCCGCCTATGACATAAAAAAATTAAAATTATATAATAATAAATTTTATTACGTTACCAATCAATACAATAAAATACTTAATACCGTGTGGTCCTGGGTTCAATTCCCAGGTCGAGCAAAATTGTTTTTAATTTCACGAATAAGAAAAATTTACATGTTACTCAATGTTACAATAACCTTATTAAAGAATTCAGTAAGCTCTGTAATACTAAACTGATGTCAAGTAAATCCCATCCAAATTGTTAGTTTTACAAATTTCTAAATAAAACGGCAACAATTATAAGCAAATAACTCAATTTTATATTTCCATTTCCATCTAACCAAAGAAAGTTTCACTGAATGGAATTGTTTTAATTGAAAAAACCAACGAATATAAAGTCTCTGTTTTCTCTTCTTCAGAATTCCGTTTCACTCAACTTTTTAGTTATCCTAACCTGAATATAACAAAAACCTAAAGCCTCCCTCTAACTTGTACAGAAAATTAAAAATAAATAACACTCAAGGTCCCCGATTAAATTGTCGCTCGATATAATTCCAAAAAGCTGTTCTGTGCCCGTGAATCTCAAAATTATAAGCCTTAAAATAAGGAAAATTTCTCGCGATATTCAGAGCAGAGTATGAAGGAGAAATGGTTTGATGGTTAATCCGGGGATAACCTTTGCATTCTAATCACGTGTTTAAGGACGTGTACTGGAAATCCCGCGAAGTCTTGCTGTAATTTCTTGCTTTTCTAAGGTTCAGAAAGAAATATTTTCGATCTAGACTTGCAATATCATTAGGGCACGAATTGTAATGTTCTGTTAGCAGTGGGAAACCTTTCTTCAAATTAAGATTGTGAAAAGAATCCTACTAAGTATGGGCCGGTTTCACAAATGACTAATAAGTTCGTTAAAAATAACAATGTGGATATATTTTTTAAATAAATAAATTAGATAGAATCTGAAATGATTAACATATTAAAATTGGCCAATTCAAATCAAGTCGAAATTTATGAATTTTGTATGCAATTACGATTGATGGATTTAGGCATAGAAAAGAAAAATTTTCTTTGTTCTGTGGATTTAGGGGTAATTGTACAGGTGACCTTGACATAGTTACAACATAAAATAGTTGTAGCCATAGCGAATAATGTTTGTATTTGAATAAGCGCTGCTACGTCACGTGGTCATTCGTCATCTCTATCAATAGTTGGTAGACAATAGTTTTTATCACAAGAATTAGGTGACATCATTATCATCATCATCATCCTAGCGTATTTCCGGTTGCATCCAGTATGGAGCCAAGGGTCCACATCGACTCTGTCCGGTCAATAGCTTCAACCTGGAACCGGACGGTGTCACTAATGCGACCTCGAGGGACCACACGAGTTTTAGCGGGTAGGACGCAGTTCTGTCTGCGGGAGCCCCACATAACCGCCTGGCCGCCCCCGCGGCTAGCGGTACACGTAAATGTGTTTCTCGTGTCTAAAAAAAAAAAAGGTTCCACATCTAGGTATGACTATGATCCTAGGTTTGACAAGCCCTGGTTATTACAATGGAGCGATTGCCATCTGACCTCCGTAACCCTTATAAGGGAAACAAGACCTACTACCTAGTAAGTGTCATCAATGGGGTACAAAAAAGAGTGGCTATAAAATATGCCACTGAACTATGTAGGCAAATAATTTTCCTTTTTATCAACGCCTCAAACGCAAACCAAATCCACCGTCATGTAATAAATAAAAGACGTAAATAATAGCACAATTTGGTAAACAAATTGACGATAAAACAAATAAATCAAACTCTGCTCTGCAATCTTAATGGAAATCAGCAAAACATGTGTTAAGAAACACACGCAAAACTTATAAATCCCTGTTAGAAAGTGTTGTTTCTGGAATTCTGTTTATTGTTGTGTTATAGTTAGACAGAATATTTGGATTGAAGATTTTTGGTGAAGCCCTACATATATCTAGCAATAGACGTCTTTCAAATGAAGCGATGATGACGCTCAAATTTTAAAACCTTTAGATCTGTGTCGTCATAGAATAAAATCATAAATTATAGCAACGAGTAAAGTTCAAAGAGGAGAAGGCATTTTATTAAGCGTCATTGCCACATCACTTAAAATATTAAAAAAATTACTGTCGTTTTCAAAAGTACCAAAAACGGTCGTTGTTGCACTTTTGGTTATTACATCCAATAGAAAACGTTTTGAATAATCTTTAACATCGTAGTAAAACCATCCTTTTTGTATCCTAATGCAACGTAAGATGCTTCAAACTATATAGTATACCTAATGCTATGATTTGAATAATAATGCTCATGATATTATGATATGATTTTTTATTCAATAAGAGTGCCACTTGGCTATTTGTGCCTAAATGCCTACGCATATAAGTTCCGTCCTAAATACCTATTAGATATCTGAACAGATACGAGAGCTAATGGTTTATTAATCCCACGTCGGACAGATCGACCTAGGAATGATTGAATCCACGTTTGTGACGTAGACGCCTATATGTGTTTATATGTGTGGTATGGAATGTCTTCATCATGTGGCCTAGTTTGTGTTGAAAGTATGACCTTACGGTGTGACGCCACAGAACCATAGTGCTCATCTCACTTGGCAATGTCATCTTCTGTGTCTAAAATCTCTGTAAAATAGTCCTAAAAATACAACAAATAATTTAAACAACAAATTAGTTTAAACTGGCTCCCACATTAACTGCCGGTATAGAGCCAGAGGTATTATGAAATATATGTGGCTGGTAGTTAACTGATGTCTGAGGCAGGCCATAGAAATCTTAATTAAATTCTGTTATGTTAAGGTAAAGTCAGTAATTTTTTTTTGTAATATCTTTAGGTTTAACACCCCCTTAGAACTTATGTGGTCCTAGTACTTTGGAATAGAGATGGATTAGAGTGGAATAGAGAGACGTTGGACGATTCCACTTTAATCCAGTCCCCAGTCAGTTTATAGGAGTGGATTAGAGTGCTCTTGTAAGTGGAATCTAATCCATTAGTGGATTTGACCAATGGATTAGAGTGGAATACACGCATATCGTTATATGCAGTCTTATAAAAACAATATGAAAGAAATATATTTTAACATCCAGAGACCGAATAAAGATTACATGATTTTTTTAAAGAGATTAAACTCTGTTGCATTCAGCTAGGCTTCTTCTAAAAGCACCACCAAAATAATCTTTAAACACAGAGCAGACATTTCAAACTCTGTGCATATACTACTCTTAATAAAAAAACACCGTTTTTTGATAAAACAGGTGCATGCTGTATCATAAAAGCTTCAGGAACATAACAAAAAATACCTAAATTTCATCTCCGCATACATTAATGCACTTACATAACAGCACTATGCCACCAGAAACGTACGGAGAAAACTTTCGTAATGAATATGCAAGTTCAGTGCTATTCGTGAATTGCTCTCGGCTTTCGCTTGTTCTAAAATATTAAAACATTTGACATCTGAGGTTGGATGGTGTAAATTTTGTGGCCATACTAGTCGTGTTTTGGTTGATGTGTGATTTTTTAACTGTATCGGATCAGAAATAAATATTCCTGCTAAGTAAATTCATACATATTATACATAGAAACACCCAGACCGATACAAACAGACATGTTCATGTACACAAATGTTTGCACCGTGCGGGGATCGAACCCGCGGCCTCTGCTCTGGTGTACTTCTATACTAGCCGACTTCTCGACCATTACACCAAATGGCTCGTTGAAGTGTATAGTGGTTAGGTAGTAATTTAACAAGTAGAAACAGACTTTAAACAAAAAAAGTGCACTAGGTTATGTTATTTATGAAGTTAATGTGAGCCTATCCGACGTACCGACATTATTGACACCTACTCTACACAATATCATGACTTATTCATTTATTTTTGGTTAAGTTGGTTAAAAGCTTTTTTTACTTTTAACTAAAAAACGCAATAAAAATTAACAAAAATATTTTAATTGGTTCTCTATTATAGAAAAAAGAGCTTAATACTTAATATAAGTGCATTTCAACAGAAGATATCAACGTGCAACGTTCTCAAACGGACAGAGGCAACTTTAGCAATGAATATGTAAGTTCGGTAATATCCGCGAATCGGAACGGCTGTTCTAAAATATTATTTATTGGGATTCGACAACTGCCGTGCGGTCGGTCCGAATCTGGCTGATTGAATTTGTTAGTGCAGAATTTTCGAGGAATTGCAATAAAATCATTCTGTTTTCTGTATTTGGGATGTAGCGGTCCTGCATATTTTTGTAATCATTGATACAATATCGATGCTGGACTTTTATTACGAGCTCACTTTTAGCACACGGTGTTGACAGAAAACAACGTGAGTAAACCAGCGTAATCAAATGCCTGTGTAGCCATGATCCTAGAGTTTTTTTTGCCGAATTCTTCTCAACAAAAACAGCATTCCGAAGCCGGCGGTACAATCGTAGTTATATTAATTTACGATTTATATATGCGTTTTGGAGGTTGCCAAAATAAATAAAAAATTACTTGACATGAATGAAAGCAGTAGTGAGATGGTAGTCGCTCCAATACAATGACTGGACGTGGACAGACCAAGCCCTGAACTATGAGCAAGTACGGTCAACAGCACATCACGGTTAACACTTGCAGTTCGATAATAGCACTTATGCCCCCGACATAAGAGCGGTACAAAGTCCAAAGTGTTACGTCTGACGTGCTTTTGACTGTACACTTAAAATTAAAACTCGATTATCAGATGACTCTACAATGTGGTAGCAGACTGAAAGACACTTCCTGGTAAGTGTTTCATAATGCAATAGGCAATAGCTTACCATCTAGGTTTTTCAACTATTGCAATAGTTTTTAAAACTTATTAATCGAATGATTCATCTATTTTAACTACTATTTATCACGTGTTCTTTACAATCTACTTTCTATTTTATCTGCCGGTATAATTAGTTCCACATCAAAGATCTTCATACTTCAATGCGTAAAATTGGCAACGTGTCCCTCTATTTATATAAGAAGTCATTAGCATTTGTATCGGAAAGGACAGATTGGCATTACAACTCGTATTTTTAGATAAGATACGTCGGAGGTGAATCAACTACTTAAATTTTTCTTCTGATTTATAGAATACTAGCAATCGCCTCCGCGGTCGCGTGTCATATTTTTTGCTTCCCTTCCCACCCACATTTTCGGGATCAATAATACCCTATGTCATCCGGGGATAGTGTAGCTTTTCAATGGTGAATTTTCCAAATCGGTTCAGAAGTTTCGGAGCCTATTCAATACAAACAAACAATCAAATCTTTCCTCTTTACAATATGTATTAGTATAGAAATGCTTTTAAAAAGTTTGTATTATGTGTACACCAAACATGGCTACGCCATTTTTTTGAGCACCATGTCTGCTGGCTAAAAAGACGTATTTGGTACTAAAACTGACACAGCCGTAGTGTGTCAGTTTTGGTACAAAAGATGTTTGTCCTACTATGGAGGATGCGTTAAGCCGCAGGCTAGGCAGACCTACGGCCGTGTCCCACAGCCACTCCAACTCCACTCCACTTTCTACACTTTTGTCCCACGACTCGAGACTGAACTCCCCCGCTTTCCACCCGATTGGGACGAGCTATAACTAAATATTGCAAATAACTAAATAAATATTAAATTAGTCATTGAAAACTTGATGTTAGACGAAGCTGTGTTAAATTTGACACCCGTAGAAGTGTTGACAATTAAAGTGTAAAATTACTTAACTTATTCATTAATAAAATCTCGCTTCCCTAAATAACGGATCAAAGAGAACGGACTTTAATCAGTTTTGTTGTTCAAGTAAATTAATGAAAATGACAAGAACATGAACCCATCTAGAGATTAATCAAATATATTAATTACTCTAAATAAATAAACCCATGGTTTTTAAATAGGCAATTTAAAAGAGCACATAAAAAAAGTCAAGACACGACCGTTCGGAAATCCATTGTAGTGTACTGAGCTTAAAACGAATGTATTCGTACATCCTTAACATGTTTCGCTGTTGATCAGAGTGAAAGATACGATTTATCACGCAAGAGAAAAAGACGAATTACCATTTTAATGATTGGCCAAATGACGTTTTCGGCGTGAAATGATATTAAAAAATAAATTAGTGTCTCACTAATACAAAAAAATTATGCTACACAAATTTTACTAAGTACAACCACAAAATTATTTTACAAGAAACGTTTAAAAGTAAAATTTCAGTAAAATTTCCAATTGAATTGCAGAATCGAGTGGCAATCGTCTTTGGCTTGCCCGTGGAGTACAATCAAGTTAAATACTAATAGACTCTCAGGGGGTGGAAAATGAACCATTTGATTTTGATTTTTGATTTTGCCAACTGCAAATGAGGTACTAACTAATTGCTTTGTATAATGTATTTATAGTTGTGACAAATTCTTGACCAGATTAGTTTTTTATTAAATGTGATTAAATCATCATCATCATCATTTCAGTCAAACGACGTTCACTGCTGGGCATAGGCCTCCTCCAAGGATCTTCAAACCGATCGGTCCTGCGCCACTCGCATCTAGTGGATTCCGGCGATCTTTATGAGATCACCGGTCCACCTTGTGGTAGGCCACCACGGCTGCGTTTCCCAGTACTTGGCCACCACTCGAGGACCTTTCCGCCGCAACGGCCGTCAGTCCTCCTTGCCATGTGTCCTGACTCCTGCCTACTGCCACTTAAGGCTCGCAATTCTTCGGGCAATGTCGGTGGCCTTGGTCCTTCTGCGGATCTCATAATTTCTCTCTCTAGGTAAAGTTGCACAAAGCACATCATTTCTGATACGATCACGAAAGACTAAGACATATCATAATACAAATTTCTAAAATCAACTATCTAAGCCGTCCGGTTCTAAAAACCCGCAGTTTCTGGATTTGTTTCGGTTGATAGTAGGACTATTTTAGAGTGCGACTGGCTAACTACCCCCACGGGTGAAATCTGCCGCCATTATAGCTGCTTTATTAGTGTTCCGGCAATATTGATGTGAGAGCCAGTAGACACAAAATTAACGGCTCAAAGATCAGAGGAGAATAAAGTACATAGTCAAATTAAGGGATACCTCCTAATTAAACAGGCTACGTCCGCAAAATAAAATAACAAAAAAGTTTTTTAATACTTCTTTTTTAAAGTTTTTTAATACTTCTTCTTCTTTTTCTTTTTCCTAAGTCAACTCTTGCTATAGTGACTACTATAATTGTGTTTCGTCTGGTTTGTAAGAGTGCCGGCCACGCATGAGTGATCCCTCTGGTGTTGCAGAAATGCAGATGTCCATGGGCAGCGGTGGTTTGCTTACCATCAGGCGCCCCGCTGGCTCATTTGCCGCCTCTGACATAAAAAACAGAGATACTTGTGATACGCACACTGACAGCTTGCTGATCAATATGACTATAAAACCAACTTCAAATGTTTAAAGTTCTATTTTATAAGCAAATTGCCTCATTCGTCAAGTAAGCGTTCATTGCTAAACCTTTCTGTATTTTCCTCATGATAAACCTCCTAAGGGAATGCCTATTTTTAGATATAAAGACCGTTCTCTTGATAATTACAATTTATTAAGCTTTTACTTTTAATCGACATTAAACATTGCAAGCGCGGTAAAATCTATCTGTCAATCCCTCCGGCTAGTGCGGGGCCGCGTACGGTACGCGGTGACCATAGTGATGTGTTAATCGAGTAAAACAATTATTCGCCTAACACTATATAACTTTGTCGTTTTATTACTTCAGCCTACGCCGGTATCGTATAAACAGATAAACAAAAAGTGGAAGAGATCAAATCGTACTTGGGTCGAAAATGATCTGTAAATCTACCACAATAGAAGAAATTCTGGGGCTAGATGAAAGTACTAAAGATAGCTTTATAAATACCAATTGATTTGTGAACATTTATCTTTATTCGTACACACAACAATCGTGACAAAAGACAACTTGTCTTTTGATTATAATTTAAAAAAAAAAATTTTGGTTATAATCTGATTATATTTTTTACAAAAAAAAATGACTTCAATAAAGAACACGATCAACATAGATACACCAAATATATACATTTTATAGGGATAACTCAAAAATGAAACCTTTCGAATGAGAAAATAATATCAAAATTGGTTCACCCAGTAAAAAGTTATGACTGTTATGAGGTAACACAATATGGGAACAAACACATACATTAGAATTGATAACCTCCTTTTAAGACTCCTATCTCACCAGATTTTGTTTTTTTTTTCGTGCACCGTTCTACACCTTACCAGCTTCCATACGGAACCCTGAAGTTAAAAATACTCCAGGTACAGTTGCACAAAGAAGGCTCAACCTTCTCAAATATTTAACGCTGCCAACACCAGAGGCAGAGAACAAATAGACTTCTTTGAAGACGCGCAAATATATTAAAAAGTAAATGATAAACCCTGAACTTCCACCTCTATTCCAGATTGAACTTTAAGCTAAAGTATTAGGTGTCATTTTTAGTAAACACAGTTTCAGCTGAGGTCCACATTTTCAAAATAGGCTTACCCACCGTACGTCTGATTGAATGCGTAATATCAATCCTGTAGGATTTAGGGAAATTGTGGAAAGGACACTTTTCAAGGAAAGGATATGGGATTACATGTTAGCGTCTGTCAACTCGTATTTACAGGTTTATGTCCAAATCAATATGGACTGGCCCGATGGAGCATTTTGTGGTAATCCTTTTTTTTTCGGAGGAGAATGCGTTTATGCGCCATAACCGCAGGCTAGCTAGACCTGCGGCCGTGTGTGTGACTCGGGACTAAAGCGTCAACTACCCAGTAAACTCCCCCGGTTCCCCTTCACACCAGATTAGGACGAGCCGGTGCCAGCCTTAAGTCTATTGACCAGCACAATATCCCTGGGATTTTGTAGCGGTCCTGCCCTGTGTGCCAGGAGCCGTGTGTTTGAGTCCCATCCAGGTCAAACATCTATGTGATTAACACTTGAGTCTGTTCTGTGTCTGGATGTTTGTTTGTATTTAAGAAGATATTTGAGGTATCATTTTAGTTTATGTAGAAGCTGCTCCACACTAACCACATAAAAAAGAAGAACATACAAGAAACCACTACATACGTAAGTTGTCCTATTGGAACTGATCACTATCCCGGGATAAAACACTTATGCACTTTTTCAACATCTAGTCTATGATGTACTAGATTTCATCAAAATTGATCCAGTGATATTAACGTGAAAGTGTAATAGGCAGACATGTAGAGTGAGGTGCTTTCGCATTTATAATATCAGTATGGGAAAACAACAAAAGTTTTATTTACCAAAATAGCGTGAAACGTGTAAACACCATCCTAACATGAATGAGAAGGATAATTTTACCTACTTACACGTGCTACAACAGCTGTACGAATTTGAACCTTATTGCTTTGGATTTACGTACGAACGTCGTGGCTATTAGCGACTATTCACCAAGTCCACGTGCGCTCACCAACGTGTTGCAATAAATTAAAAAAAGTCGCAAGATTATAGCGTTTTAAAATACATTGACGCATATTCTTACGTATTTTAGAAATTATTCTTCTATAACTTCAAATGTGTGTCATATTTCTGTAAATTGGTTTATTTGCGTTTGATTGGAGTTTCTTGGTAAGCTGAGAATATTGTGTATTCTGTTTTTATGTGGTTTATTGTTGTTTGGAAAATGGATACTAATGAAAATAAGCATTTTAAATATAAAATCACTTTATTTTGCTGTTCTATTAATAAACAAATTAAGTAAGTAATTAAGTGATCATGAATTTATTGTTTTTTTTTTCTAATAATTATGAAAAGCATTTACTTAGAAAGTTCTATTTCATTGCTTTGGTTTTGTATTTATTTCTTACACGATTTGATTTTGAAAAAATATAGTGCCATAAAGTTTTGAGGTACCTATTACAAAAATTAACATTTGATATTACCGAATTTAAAAAGTAATTTTTTTTGGTAAAAGTAACAAACAAAATAACAAAAATAAAGAGCCCAAGAAACTTTGCAAATTGTTTTGATGCTGTTATATCGACAGCGCTTTCAGCTATTTTCAATCGTGAAGGCCTTTTTTTATTACATTTCACAAACACCTAAGGATTACCGATAGTGAAGACAGTGTTATGTCTATCTCAAACTGTCATTGAGTATGAAGTTTGACAGTTCGTAAGCTAATCACTAGTCAGTATACAAACTCGTTGAAATAAATGAACTTTATCTCTTTCACGTAAGATCTTACGTGTATGCATTTCATTGCACGTGACTATACCGGTCACTTTTATTATTTGTTGACATTACCTATATTTGGAAGGCATGCTAACAGTCACAAAAAGAAAAGCGTAAATAAAACAAAGAAATATTTCGATTCAAAACCCAACAATCATCGACTTGCAGTTAACACTAAAGAGCTTGCACCAAAACCGCAACATCTTTTAAAACGCCAATGTCCTTACGCCGAAAATAAGTACAACCTCGAAATGATTTAACAACATGGAAGCAGACATTGCGAAAAATACCGCGACATTGAAAGAAAAGCCAGACAAAGCGAAAACCCTCACAATCAACAATCGCCTCATACGTGTCCAATGACCTTTTCACGTCCAAAAGTAAACTGTGACGGTTTGAGAATAAATCTACAAGCGCTCGCACCGAACGATCCGAAAATATACTCCTGCGCACACGTATCGAGTTCCTTTCAGTACACCCCGAGCTCCCGTGAGCAACAAGCCTGTGATACAACTAGTCATAGTTTCCGAAAGTGCCATCACCGCTGCTGCAATATGACAAGTAATTCTGAGTGTCATTAAATATCACCTGATATTTTTCACCCCTGAAACTATAACGCTAATTACCCGCTTGTGTGAATTGGATTACAAAGTGTTTTCCTTTTTTTGATGTGCCAATAATAAAACTGTAAGTATACGCTTTGTTTTTACATTAACACGTGACACAAACCGCTTTTGTTTAACAATAATAAATGCAGAAAAAACTATCACTTCAGTGTCATCAAAATGTTCCTGGAATTCAACCAAAGATAAAATAAACTGCAGCTATGTGATAACAAATTTCCAGGAATTCCGTGTTTGTCAAACATGTTTTTTTGTAAAAACATGAAACACTACCTTTATTGGTACTGACTACAAAGCTGACCAAAGCTTTCATTAAATTACTTTTCAACGATTTCACTCCATAGCTTGCTATATGAACCTACCTAACTGTCGGTATTCTGTTCAATATCACTCCTTGCAATAACTTCACAGATTAAATAAACTTCATTGGTTTCATCACATTTCTCAAAGACTGACTCAATTCACTCAATATCATTATTTCCTTTTTTTCATTAACTTCTACAGGTTTGTAAATGATAATTCTTATTTCAGCTAACATTTCATCATCTTTATGACCAATGGCCTTGTCAACACTCTTAGTATTTCTAAGTCTATTCCTGCAAAATGTTCATCGTCATTGATGTCAAGATCATCTTGTAGTAAAAAAGAATGTTCATGAGAAGTAAAATCTTTGTCCGGAAAACGGTTTTGACTTCATGAGTGATTAAATCATTGGCGAAAATACTCGTGGGCTGACGCCTTCACCGCTACCTACATCCGCGTGACTCGGTTTTGCGTTTACTGCAAAGTCATGCTTGTTTTAATTAACTTTCTTTGTGCGAAATGTGAAATGATTGTCTTTTATCACAACAATCTTTTGGGATTATGATCTTTTGCATTTTACGTTGGCTAAACAACAACAACATAGTTTATGGTTACAAAATAATAAGTACCTACGCAGTTTAATCAGAAGTTAATTCACTATTTTGTGCAAGTATAAAACAATCTTATAAATCTCCAAGCATTATGATCATGATTTTTTAATCGTTTTGTTTTACATTTAATCACAATAAGATCTTATGGAGTATATTATGTAAAGCCTGCATGTTACTGAACTGAAAAACCAGACTTTTTTACTGCGGAACCTAACATACATGAAAATAATTATTTATTAACTGTGTCAAATCTGTACTATGGAAATTGAGCTGAAATTCGCTTGGAAGATTTTGAGGTTAGGTTGATATTGTCTCTTGTACGCATATTATTGTCTTATAAGTTCTAGTATAATACTATTTCCTCATCATCAGTCATACAACGCCCACTACTGGGCATAGGCCTATGTACGAAGTGTTTTAAATTTTTTTCTATGACGCATTTCTTTTGAATCATAACTAAACGATCTAACAACTATATATTTGTCAATAAGCACTAAGACTCATCGTCAAGGCAACACCATTCAAGGGACTTCCTAATCTTGTGTATGTCAACAAATTGTACATTTTATTCCACATATCCGCATTTCCTTTCTGTACAACTTCTCAATATCTGGCACTTGGCCCAGACGGCTGCCTTCCATAGTTCCTGGGTTTCGTAAGCTTTTCCTAATTTAAACTGAAGAATGTCTTCTGTACGAATTTCATAATATTTCATCTTTGTATTTTATTTTGCTGCTCTGTTTGATTTTAGCAAACTAGAAGTTCGTTCTCTTGTTATGAGATTTTTGCTAAAAATCATTTTTTTAAAGTAGGATAAACATATTTTTATCTTTGCGTTTATAAACTCGAGTAGTGTCTTTGTAAAGAAAGTATGCCTGTTATTCTGATTGAAGTTTTATTTAAGCGCATTAGGTAATTTTTGCGTGATACATCTGTATATCCTCACAGACTATTGAATTTATAAGTATTATTAAAATAAACATTTTACTGACATTGTTTTCAAAGCAAATAAATTTTCTAATGTCATTACTCGTTTCTAAACAAGTTTACTTTCCTTTACTTGTAAAAAGAATAGGTACCATTAATAATTAAACGTACATAAAAAATTAAACGAGTGGCAGCATTTCTATTCCACTGAGTTATTACACAAAGTAAATATATAATAGTATACAATTTTAATGTGTAAGCATAAATATTTAAATGCGGGATATTTAATGCAACCACTAGAACGTTTTTCTCGTTAAAGTAGCATTTATTAATAAAAGCAGTATGCTCTAAGCATTTAACCAATAAAAGGATTAGTCTATTTATATTCATAGAAACGAATTGGGCGTTTATATTAACTGAAGCATTAGAAACTATAATTAGAACTGAAAGCTCATAATATGTAAATCAAAATATGACCCCAATACAACTTTGATCATATTTATTGGCAACAGAGGTAATGTGAACAAAAAGAAAATTATAATGCACTGTGACAATCTTATTAAATTAAATGTAAAAAAGATTATTTTGTTCACATTGCCTTACCTAAAAGGGGCATTACAAAATGAAAATGACATCAGATACAAATTAAATATGACATTAGATACTGTGACATTTGGAAATAAAAATGTATTTAATTTGATTGACATCAATAAATTAATAAGTAATCATGTATACTTGACAAAAGATAAATATTATCTTTCTAGTTATATTAAACGACAGATAGCAATATCGCTATCTTTATTTTTTATGTACTCAGCCAAAGTCTTGGCTAAACTACCTGCTCCTATTGAGCAGTGTAAAAATGACATGTCTATTAACATGACCTTGGATACTGTTCCAAATAATTTAAATTAAATTTTAAGACAAAAGAGAATAACTCTGGCACTCATATTACAAAGGATAAGTCTAGTAGGTACATAAACTTAGTGCACCAAAATATACAAGGCCTGCCTGGCAAAGAATTACAAGTGGGGTTATTCCTTGACTGTATGGATATACATGTCTTGTGTCTAACCGAACATTGGTTAAGAGAACACGAATGTTCATTTTATATTGACAATTTCAATACTGTTAGTTCGTTCATAAGAAAGTCTGCTATTCGAGGGGGATCACTCATATTAGTACATAATAAATTTAAGTCAAAAGCTCGTAACGATATCTCAGCACTTTCTATTGAGCGAACTATAGAAATAGCATGTGCAGAGGTTGAGCAATTTATTGTTATATGTGTATATAGACCACCTTCGTCTGAGTACACATTATTTGAGTCAACTATGGAAGATGTCTTAAATAAAACATGTAACTCAAGAAAGAAGGTGGTTGTATGCGGTGATTTTAATATTAATATTTTAGATAAGTCCCAAAACACAGAAAGGTTTCTAAATCTTTTTAAATCATTTAACTTGTTACCGCTTTTCTCAGAACCTACAAGAATAACTGCTACTACAGCCACCTGCTTAGATAATATTTTCTATGAAAATTGCAACATCGCGAATAAGTCAATTATAAATAATTTACAATCTGATCACACTGGGCAATTTGTGGGGTTTGAGCACCATCATGCTTCTAACTCATTACACATTACTTGCAGACCAGTTACTGAAAGGAGAATGAATAGGTTCAAGTGTAAAATTGAAAATAAAATAGGTCTTTTGACTATAAATGACAACGACAGAATTAATGATTTGTATAAAAGTTTATTTGAATTGATTAAAAATGAATATGATTCCACATTCACTGCCAAGACCATTAAAGTAAATAATTTTAAAAGTAAATTTAGTGACTGGGCAACACCTGGTATTTATAAAAGTAGAAATAGGCTTTATGAATTGTATGGTATAAAAGCTTACTCTAATGATCCAAAAATCATAGAGTACGTTAAAGCCTATTCTAAGTTATTTAAAAAAGTCTGTATTATGGCTAAGTCTTTGTTCTTACGTAATAAAATAATTAATTCCAAGAATAAAATAAAAACTACTTGGAATATTATTGGTAAGGAGACTTGCAAAGTGAAAGCGCAAGATCGAGAATTTTGTTTAAAAGTAAATAATGAAATAGTTAAAACTGACAAGGATACAGCAAATGCATTTGAATCATTCTTTTCTAGTGCAGCCATTACGGCAACAAGTCAATTAAAATCAAGCACATGTCTAGCCAAAACTTTGCTAGCATCGAGTGTCGATGAGTGCAAAACATTTTTTAAATTCAAGCACATAACTTCTGATGATATAATTAAAACCTTTAATGAACTGAACATTAAAAAAACTAAAGATTTATGGGGTATTTCAACTGACCTCCTCAAATCAATTATAGATACAGTCTCACCTCATTTAGCTTTTATTTTTAACCAATGTATTGATGCAGGTCAGTTCCCAAATCTAATGAAAAATAGCAAAATTATCCCTCTTTTTAAAGCAGGTGATAAGAGTGATCCCTCTAACTTCAGACCAATTTCTATCCTACCTGCGATGAGTAAAATATTTGAAAAAATTATTTTTCATCAGCTTCTATTTCATTTTAACGAAAACAAATTACTACATAGTAACCAGTTTGGTTTTACTAAAAACAAATGCACCACTGATGCCGGTGTTGCACTTCTTAAACATATATTTGATGCTTGGGAGAACAAACAGGATGCATTAGGTATCTTTTGCGATTTGTCTAAAGCATTTGACTGTGTAGATCATCAGATTTTGTTAGAAAAGTTGAAGCATTATGGTGTTTCGGATAATTCACTTTGCCTTATAAAGTCATATCTTTCTGATCGAATACAAAAAGTAGATATAAATGGTACTACCTCAATTGGCGCGCCTCTCCAAATGGGCGTGCCCCAGGGTTCAATATTGGGCCCATTGCTGTTTTTAATCTATATTAATGACTTGCCTTACTTCACTAAAGACTTATGTGAAATAGTATTATTTGCTGATGACACCTCGTTAATTTTTAAAACTGACCGCGGTAAAGAAGTTTTCGACGACGTAAATAATGCTCTTTCCCAAGTACTCCATTGGTTTTCAACAAACAATCTTTTATTAAACTCAAAGAAAACAAAATGTGTCAAGTTTACACTGCCTAATGTAAGACAGGTCAATACGACGTGCATTACTGTAAATGGTGAACCCATAGATGTAATTCAGTCTACTGTCTTCCTTGGGATCACCATGGATTCTAAGCTGCAATGGGGTGCCCATATCGCTGCTCTGGGAGGAAGATTAAGCTCGGCTGCATATGCAGTCAGAAAAATAAGACATCTTACAGACGTTGAAACGGCGAGGTTGGTTTATTTCAGCTACTTTCACAGTGTAATGTCGTATGGTATTTTGTTATGGGGCACCGCTGCCGATATACAAGCTATTTTTGTGCTTCAGAAACGAGCAATTCGCGCCATATATAAGCTTAAACCACGTGACTCACTGAAGGAACTCTTTAAGGAAATTAATATTCTAACCGTAGCATCACAGTACATATTCGACTGTATCATGTATGTACGCAAAAACTATGATTTTCTAAAAAAAAAATCGGAATGTCATAGTTTTAACACAAGAAATAAACATAGGCTTGCCGTTCCGAGCCTCAGACTCAGTAAAACTTGTAACTCATTTGTAGGATTAAGTATAAAAATGTTTAATATGTTGCCACAAACTTTTATTGACTTGCCTATACATAAATTTAAATTAAAAATTAAAGAATGCCTTATGAAGAAAGGCTATTATAAAATAGAAGATTATTTTAATGATAAAAATTTGTGGACACATTAAGTTGCTTCCTAGCACATGTACTCTGCCTGCGCCTTTGTATCCTCTGCCTGCGCCTTTGTATTGTTATTTGTATTGACATGATCCTTTGTATTGACATTATTATTTTTTGTGACTTAAATTATTTTTGTGATGTTAAATTTTTGAATTTTATAATTTTTAATTTGTAATATTTTTTTGAAAAAAGGCAAAACTGTTGAGTTTCTTGCGGCACTTCTTTCCTCAACAGGCCATTGACGTCGAAGTGCTGGTAGGGAAAAAAAGATTGACGTGTAAAAGTATTTTTTTAAAAATCTATTTGCAGAATAAAAAAAAAAAAAAAAAAAAAAAAAAAATTACTTACCTATTAATAAATACTGTTTACTAATTTTAGTACGTTGTGTTATTCCTCCACGCGCTAGGAATGTAAGACCTAAACATCTTTGGGATTTCTGCAATAATTTGTAAATACTGATACATCAAGGGTACGTGCATATGTTTAGTTATTAATATTACGTTTATGAGTTATTAATAATAAAGTTGTTAACAGCAAAAGTTGCTGTCAATTTCAAATTGACATGAGACCATAAAATTATTATTACATACCATGACCTTATTGCATTTAGAAAATGAGAAAGTGCTAATTTAATGAAAGTCCAAAACTTTTAGTGTTGTTTTCTTATAAAATTTCTTGATTTATTTTCTTTGTATGATTCTTTCTGTTACTCTATTCTACGAGTAGGTCTGGTGGTGGGTGGTCTAGGTATTTTTACTTATTTTTTTAACAAAAAAAAAGATATAATTTATTAATTACAAGCTATGCTCGGTTTGGGGCGAGACGGCGCTTGCTGTGTAAATAATCTGGAGATAATATTACTTTAATACCGGGAAATGTTCAGTAGGTTTTAGAAGATGACGATAAAATATTCTGTGAAAAAACCTAATAGTGACCTAGACTGTACCTTATTTTTTGTCACAATTTTCGGATTATTCATTATTATCTTTTAATTCTTTCTGTTGACAGTTGGTCAGTGTTTTCTTGAAGTTTACTTAATTAAATTTTCGTATCGTGAAATCATTAGACTCATATTATATACGTAAAGATGACAAATAAAAAACAATATTCCAAGAAAACAGCTACACAAAAAACATCCACGTTCAGAAGTTTCTTTGTCCATTTTGCCAACAAAGATTGTGCGTGATTCGAACTACGTCCCTTTAAAAAATAATATTACTGCCAAAACAGTTAAAAATAAACGTTGCGTCTCACACGTGGGAAGAAGATAAACATACGTAATGCTAGACTTCCCGAACAGAATTTCTTAATTAAAGTGTGAGAAGCGGAACAGAAATACGGCATGTTTACTTTGGATGTGTTACAGGTTCTCGTATTTAAAGGTTACATCAGTAAGAGGAAACATACTTACAAAAAATACAGTGGTATTTATTTTTCACACTAGATTTTTTGTAAAAATTGTGTGTTTTTAAGTTGTTCGAGGTGTAAAATAAGAGAAAAAATATTGTGCGTTTGGTAGTGACCCAGTACTATTTGCCAGAAGTCTCAGAGCAAAAATTAATGTAATATAACCAATATACCTAACAATTTGTGCTTTTCTGAGTCTTTATTTTAATTTGTGCTTTTTGAGAGTCTTGATAGCTCAAAATACGAGTAGTTAAATGTCCCGGTGTGTCCCTCAAATATTAATTATACTAAAATTAATTGTATTACATCAGCTAGACTTCATTCTTTTGATTTACCTACGTCATATTGTATCAATAGTATTTCAACTAAGGAACACAGCATACATAAAATGAATAAATAAACATAAGAACAATAATCCACTATTCAAACATATACTTCCTTTTCACCGAAAATAAACCTTTCACAAGTTTAAGCTTGCCATATAAACAAAAGGATGCAGACTTGGTGCAAGCGAATTTAGACTTAAAGATGGTAAACGCCTTACAACTTCCACTCTACGTATTGCCACTAACAAAGTTACAGTTTGCTTAGGTTCATATTCGTGTAAATAAGATGAAGTCTCTGCGCTTTAGTTGGTTCAGCGTGAAAATTTAATTCCTGATGAGGTTTTAGTTGGTGAAAACTTTCCGATCCAGTTCAGAGTAATTTACTAACATAACACGGCGTGAATGGTTGAAGCAAATCATTTGCAAGGTTTAAGGTTTATTGCTTTTTAGAATAAGTAGGTATTTGTATGATTGAGTTAACTACTTCCTGATTTCGTAAATTGTTCCTGGACCAGCTCAAATATTTCTAAAAAGTTAATTCCTTGAACTTTTTTTTCATAATTCATAATAATAATCCTACTAATATTATAAACGCGCAAGTTTGAATGGATGGATGTTGTTACTCTTTCACGTAAAAACTACTGAATGGATTTTAATGAAGCTTTACAATAATATAGCTTATACATCAGAATAACACAGGCTTAAATTTATAAAGATTCCCGCGGGATAACGTCACTATGCACATATAAATCGTCAGACATCAATGATAGAAAATGACTCTACCACTTGCTATAGATTGAGAAGAACCAGCATGAAATTCAAATAGAAAAACCACAATGCATTTTAAATTGAATACTAAACTAACAATATTACATTAAAGCAGTACTTTCAATTTGTGATTCAATGTCTTTTACTTGTATTGCGAGGAGTATTTTACACTAAGTATTCCATTTTTAGCATGTGCGGTTTATACGAGTACAAACGGAATGCGTTATGATTTAATTATAAAACTAATTTTGTCTCTTATTTTTTACTGCAATTTACAATTCAATGTTAAGAGAAATGTAAAAATATGCTGTTTTTAAAATGATTCCCTTGAGTATTTCACAGTACGTAATTTTTTTTGTCTTTTTTTTTATTATTACTTCATTCCCCCCACGTTTCCGGGATAAAAAGTACCCTCAGTTCAGTATTTTAATTTTAGGAGCTTATATAATACAAAGAAACAAATAATCAAGTCTTTTCTCTTTATAATATTAGTGAAGTGATGTTAAAGTTGCATAAAGAAGCTGTTTTTCTTGAATGTGACAATTCATTTACTTGACATTACATTTTTATCGTATTGGACTCAAATTCGCTAGCCAAGTTTTCTCTCACATTGGCTATATCGGTGCATCGTCAATTCGCCAAGCTGTGCTATCACCATTATCACAATAGCGCTAAATCTGTGCTCACGCGCGCTTTGTGTTCGGCTCCACAAAGGGCCGATAACATGCTCGAGGTCACTAAGTTCTGCTCATGGTCACTGTGTCTTGTCTAAGAAGAGTATTTTACTTACTTGTAGACTCCTCGTATGCTTTTCTGGATATTGGCTGTCACTACCATTAATTTGGCAAACATTGTATCCTTGACTACCCGTATTTCTACGTTAAAAATACTTGACTGAGACATTATGTAGAGAGAAATAGTTTGGAAAGGTGTATGTTTAACAATGGACATCCTATGGTAGATATTATGATGATAATGATAATTTAATTTATTATATTAATCATTAAATAATAAAATTTACGATACTGGCAATCTCCCAAAAGACTGGCTAAAATCCACTTTTATTACAATCCCCAAAAAGCTAAATGCCAGAAAATGTGGGGAATATCGTATGATAAGCCTTATGAGCCATGTACTAAAAGTATTCTTAAACATCATACAGAACAGAATAAGACTTAAATGCGACGAACAACTGGGTGAAAGTCAGTTCGGTTTCCGTTCCGGTGTAGGTACCCGTGAAGCACTTTACGCCTTAAATGTTCTGGTTCAAAAATGTAGAGATATGCATACTGACGTCCTAATGTGCTTCGTAGACTATGAAAAAGCTTTCGATCGGGTTAAACACCAGCAGCTATTACAGTACTTGAAGGACATTGGACTCGACGGTAAAGACATAAGAGTCATCCGCAATTTGTACGAGAACCAAACAGCGTCTGTAAGGGTAGATAACGATAAAACCGAAGATATTGAAATCTGTCGTGGCGTCCGGCAGGGTTGCATTTTGTCTCCGCTGCTTTTCAATATATACTCCGAAGCCGTTATGTCAGAAGCTCTTGAAAATCTCAATGCTGGAGTCAAGGTAAACGGAAAAGTAATTAACAACTTGCGATATGCGGACGACACTGTGCTCATAGCAGCTTCTGCCAATGATCTCCAGATGATTGTGGACAGAGTAAATGAATGCAGTTTGAGGGCGGGATTGTCCATCAACATTACAAAGACTAAGTTAATGGTGGTATCCAGAAACCAAGATCTTGACCCTGGCATACTTACTTATTGGCGGTAAAAAAGTAGAGCGGGTTCGTCAATACAAATACCTAGGCGCTTGGGTGAACGAAGTATGGGAGTCTGATCAAGAAATTAAGACCCGGATAGAGATTGCTCGAGCCTCATTCAACAAAATGAGGAAGGTTTTGTGTTGTCGCCAAATTGATATAAAGCTCCGAGTTCGCATTCTATTGTGCTATGTATGGCCTGTTGTCACCTACGGCTGCGAGGCGTGGACGTTAAAAGAGGACACCAGAAGGCGCCTTGAGGCGTTTGAGATGTGGTGTTACCGTCGCATGCTCCGCATCAGTTGGGTCCAAAAAGTTACAAATGAAACGGTACTCCAGCGTGTCGCCATGACTCGAAAATTTATGTTGACCATCAAAAAGCGGAAAATTGAGTACCTTGGGCACATACTTAGACACGAAAGGTATGTGTTGCTTCAACTTATAATGATGGGGAAAATTGAGGGTAGGCGACGTGTTGGAAGAAGGAAAAAGTCATGGCTGCGGAACATTAGGGAGTGGACTGGAATAGCATCCGTCGAGCAGTTGTTTCGGCTCGCGATGGACAGAGAGGAGTATGGAAAGCTGACGGCCAACCTTCAGAACTGAAGAGGCACCTTAAGAAGAAGAAGAATCATTAAATATTGTGATTTCTCTATTAGCGCTCATTTAACATAATGTAAAAAAGGTCACTTAGTTGTGCTTGGCTTGGGGTCATTCTTATACCATTTTAATTTAAATCTAATATGAATATTGGCCATTCTTTGATTTCGTTACCTTCAACATCATTAATCGTCTTAGCTGTCATGAAGACAACACCTTTAGCTAATGCCACAGAATATATAACAAATGCTATGTAACGTCAATGAAGATAATTATGAAAATAAAAAACTATGTACCATAACAAGCAAACAGTTTAAATTAACATAAAAATAAAATGAAGACTAAAACTTAAAGCATTACGTTAAAAATTGTAATAATATTACAAGATAAATAAAAATAAAAGACGTTATAAATAACGTTATTACAACACAAAAACATTTTTTCCCCAATAAACTAGAATGCTGTTAGGTGAACATTTTTTCTGCCCACTCACTGCAATTCCACTAGCCACTACCTGAACGCTATTTTCGCCATTCCGTTACGAAATCGGATGACTCAATCGGAAAGAGTCCACGCACTTCGACACGTAACAAAAAGTAATTACTACTCCATCACGTAAATGTCACATAGCGCTCCTAAAATATCGTCATCCTATTTCATTGTTCCAACAAAAACGCATCCTACCTTAACGACTTTATCTTCAATGGATACGATTGAAAATCGCTCGGCAGATTAAATCGACTGGTCAGTGGTCAGGCCGCTTAGTGGGAATTCGTATGGGAGCGTGAAGCGGACAGTATTTCTATTTATAAAATCTGCCGGATCTTGTGAATATACCTCGTTGAATTCAAAAGCTGCGGAATTTAGTCAGCCACCGAAATTCCTCGGTTTGTGTTCTTACTCAAACCGAGGAATTTTGGTGGCTCTGGTCCACTCGGACAGTTATAATTTGGCGAATTGAACTTAATCAAATTTTTGTCCTTATATTCAAGTCCGGTGACAGATACATAAAAAATAATTATTGTTTTCAATGGGGTTATAATCGGGTTCACGGTAAATCACAAAGAAACAGTTTATGATACTTTATTCCATTAAACAAAGTTTAATTTCTAAGTAACATCATTCTGTCACCGGGCTCGAGCTATATTTTACGGACAAGCCTTAATTTTATTAAATAAGGTGTTTAGTTTATTCTAAATTTAAAAATATTTTTTTACACTTAATATTACCTATTTTAAAATACTCGTAGATAAAATCACTCATAGGCGCTAAAAACGAGAATATTATGTTCACGGAAAAACAATAGACGCACGAAATTTGATAAGAACGCTCAATTACGTATCCCGCTGATCTATAACCTCTTTAAAGAGTTGATTATTCGGAGGTACATACTATCTTCAACATATTTTGTAATATTCATATTATTATTGCAAACGTGGATGAGCCCCAAGCATCGCTGAGCAATTGCATATATTCCAAATGGTTTTATCGGCTCACTGAGTGAAAATTAGCAGTAAAATGGATATCATTTGCTACCGAGCGGCTATTAAATACCTGCGAATGGATTTGCTAAATTATCATTTGTGGAACGACCTAATAATCTACAATTAATTAGCTCAATCATCTGGAATTCTGGACTGAACATTATTCACTATGGAATTATTTCATTTTTATCGTTTTATGGTTAATGCAGTCTTTTCCTAGAAAAGTGTGTTCATTTCGCGGTAAACGTTGTAATTTGCTTAATATTTTACATTTTGACACGCTTCAAAAGTTGATGTTTTAGATCCCGGATTTGGCAAAGGTAGTTAAGCCAGTGTCCATCATTATAACAATGAATGTCCCAATGTAGAGAAAAAGCTTATATCATTGAAATCCACTTTTGTGTTTCCCTCGATAAATCCTAGGATCATTTCTTCATTTCTATTTTATTGTTGAAGATATTTCAACTTTAAAATTTGGTCTGTAGGTAATACGAGTAGCTTAATCCTCCTAATATTATAAATTCGGAAGTCTGGATGTTTGGATGTTTGTTACTCAATCACGCCTAAATGGCTGAACGTATTTAGATGAAATTTGGCACACATATAGTTTATAACCCGGAATAGGACATAGGCTGTAAAATTCCTACGGGAAACGTCTCATTCCCGCGGGAATATCAATTTTAAAACTACTGAACCGATTTAAATAATTCTTTCACTGTTGGAAATCCCCGGTGAACATAGGGTACTTTTGATGCTGGAAATGTGGGGGGAAGGGGGGATATTTGATAAAAGAGATTACGCGCGGGTAAAACCACGGGCGGAAGGCTAGTTATTGCATAAAAAAACAGACATGGTGCCACTCATGTACTTAGTTAACCAGCATGAAAAATCAAAATATTAACAAAGTGGCTAACGCCATTATTCTCTCAAAGCTTAATTGAAGTTTCCGGTTATACAACACCGTCCGAGAATTTAGAATTTCCTCCCCAACATTTTCTAATGACTGGCGCTTATTTTGAACATAAAAGGTTTCAAACTTTCAAAGGTGGAGTTTGACAAAAGCATTTATATTGACGAAGTTCTCTGTAAATTTATGGAGGTTCAGACAGTGTTTGTAAACAACTGAATGGAAGTTGAATATTTTTGTTGTGGTTAATTCAACGGTTTTATCGTGTTTTTGCTAGGTTTTTATAAAGTTTTGCGGTAGACGGCAATATATTTTTGAGCTGAAATATTTACCGTAATTTCTCAGTAAAACAGATTGTTTAAATTGGGAAGATTGTTGTGAATTACAAAATAAAATATTAAATGTCCTATTTACGTTTTTTATTTTATTTTAATACATACATGTCTTTAGTAATAAAAACGCACCTCATCATCATTACCATTAGTCAACTAATGATAAAAGCGTATGCACTTTTGGTTGCGTCCCAAGCAATCAGACTTATTTTTTGATTTTCTCTCAGTTAAGGTAACTGCGCTTTGTTTGCTAACCAAGTAACGCAATGTATAATGAATAGGACAAACTGAAAAAATGAAGCACAGCAAAATGATATCTTTACAAATCTATAATAATTATGTATAATTTACAAAAACTTATGTAGGTATTTAAATAAAAAAATACATTATTATTGTTGATTGAGATTATGTGAGATTTTCCCCTTAGAATAATATATTGTCTTCAAACTATTATTTTTCCAAAATATTAAAACTACAACAGAAGACATTATAATAGCAACATTATTATACTAAGTTAACATTGTGTTAACTTCCTATAAACGTGAAATAGCTCCATGATAATCTCAAAATCTATTACCAGAGTCTATGTCAATAATTTTACCCTTTAACTTCCTATATATTCTCCACATTTGTAACCAAATAAAATATTTCTTCGACAGATACGTAAAGCGGCGAGAAAACAAAAATGGAGCAGTTCGAATCATTGTTGACGTGCTGCGTCTGCCTAGACCGGTATCGAAATCCGAAGCTGCTGCCATGTCAGCACAGCTTCTGCATGGAGCCGTGTATGGACGGACTTGTCGACTACGTCAGACGACAGGTAATTGTATATTAACATACATAAGATCTGAGATTTAATCTACAGCCCCAAGATTGTCTTGGGGTCTTAGGTAAAATTATCAGGGCAGGATTTTTTTTAGATTTGCGATGTGGGTTTGGGGCATTTTAGATTTATGGGTTTAGATTTGTTGAGAATTTAATCTAAGACCCATGTCACGTTTTGGGGTCCTAGGTAAAAATATCGGGGCGGACGTCCGATGTAACTTCACGATTTAAATATAAATTCACGAATATAGTTTGTGATCACTATATCTTATTTGAATAATGTAATGGTTAAGTTAGGTACTTCCATTAATGTCATTACTTGATTTTTTAATTAAAACAAAAAACGTTTACTCAACATCACAAACGCAAATAGTCACAGTTACCTAAATAATGAAAATACATAATTTATTATTTATGAGACACGAGAATAGGGTGACTTATATTATACTCAGGTAGTAATGTCCAATGAAATAGTTTACATGACAACTGTGCCAGTTGCTTGCTTAGGAATTAAATAAATAATAATAATAAATATTCTTTATTGCACATAAAACAGACAGAAATACAATAAAAAAGAACAAAAACGCACAATATTGGCTGTAGGAATTTCAGATAGAATATAAATGTATAAATTGCTTTTAGGAGTCTGGTATATAAATTACACTTTTATTTCCAGGTCAAATGTCCAGAATGCCGTGCAGAACACAGAATCCCATACCAAGGAGTACAGGGGTTCCCAACAAACGTCACACTTCAACGGTTCCTAGAACTGCACGCTCAAATAGCAGGGGAACTACCAGATCCCACTGCAGGGCAGGTTATGGAAAGATGCAACGTCTGTTCAGAGAAGGCTTATTGCATGCCATGTGCTCATTGCGACAAGAAAGTCTGCGAAGACTGCAAGTCGGCACACATGGAAGTCCTTCGCCGGGAAATCTCGAGGATCAACAACCAAATTAGGCGAGGAGTCAACAGGCTACAAGACATATTAGCTGTAGTCGAACGTAACACAACGAATCTTCAAACAAACTGCGGAGCAGTGGGTGGAGAAATAGATGAAATACACAAAAGACTTGCGAAAGCGCTAAAAGATAGAACCGATTTCCTAAGGAATGAAGTCGATCGTTACTTAGCGACCGAACTGAGGAACCTCACACACCTCAAAGATAACTTAGAGTTAGAATTAAGTAATATACAAAGTAATTGTGATCTCGCCGATAAGTATATGAACGATGACGTTGAATGGGAGGATACTGAATTGGTGGACACTAAGGAAATCTTCCTGAAAACAGTTGAATTCCTCAGAAACTTTGATTACGAAGCCGGTGATTATAACCGCAGAATACGATTTATTATGACTCATGATCCTAATCAGCTAGTAATGCATGTAGCTAGCTACGGTGAGCTGAATATCACTAATCCAAATGCCTACTCAGGAGGAATGCAGCAATCTCAAGGCCTCACTAGGTCAAAGAGCGACCATCGTTTGGCAACTCAGTTCCGCCAACAAGAAGAAGCTAAAGGCTACACAGAAAACGATGAGCCTATCTTAGGTGGAAGGAAATTCGGTGAACGTCGCCCACCTCCACCAGAAAAACACTCTACCACAAGAGATTATGGCACAACAGATGATTACAGTGGTTACGAATCCGAGCACAGGCCATCTCGCAGATTCCGGTCTCGGTTCGTGAGAAGTCACCAGCAAGACAACGACTCTGATACTGAACAGAGTACGCGTGCTACTCTCAAGGCAGAACAAAAGGAGAAAGAAAAGGAGAAAGTCACTGATACTGAGGACGCCACTCGCGGTCCACTAAGTGGAATATTCAGACTTAGTGACTGTCCACGCGTCATGCAAAGAATAATGGATGTCGACAGTGGGAAAAAAAAGGAAAAAAAGGAACCACCACCACCTCCTCCGAAGCCAGTCCAGCCAGCACCTCAGCCGCGTCGTCCTGCCCCGGCGAGACAGCAGAGTGAGGATGACGAAATAACCCGGCTGAAGAGACAAAACAAAGGAGCTGCATCGTCACAAGAACCTGACCGAGCTCCTGCACGTGCTGCTGCTGAAGAAGAAAGAACCTCCATAACTCGTAAACCACCGACACCAGCTCGGGAGGTGAGTTGGGAAGAAGATTGAGAATAAACCTGACGATAGTACAACGTAGAAGCTTAGGGAATCATCGTTACTAACAAGGGAAACTTTCATTCCGTTTAATACACTCCACGGCTAACCCATTGCACACATTACACAACATGACAAAATGTATCTACAGTTTTGGTGTCCATATCGAATTTCAATATATTTCTCAGGCGTCCAGCGACGGTGAATCAGATGATGAATCTGTTACGTCTTTGCAACGAACGCAGCAGCAACGTAAACCTGCTGTCCCAGTTCAGAAACCAACAGTGACTGCAAGAAGACCATCGGCTTCTGAAGTGCCTACGCCTCATCGCCCAGCCGCTAGGGCCCCTAGCACGGAATCAAGCGCATCAACAGAAAGTTCCGGCTCGGCGGTGAAACACACAGGTGCGATATTATCCATCGCAGAGTTAAAAGCAAAATACAGCCCTGGGCTCCCACCAAAACCCACCATTCGTTTCTCTTCCGCAGGCAGCGACAGAACAGCACCCGTAACTACAAACGGAACAGCCGGCGGCGCACAACGTGTCCAAAGTCGTTTTATTGGATCTCAGCGTCCAACACCCGCCCCGGCGCCCGCCGAGCCGGCCCACGAAGACTCTGATACAAGTTCTGAAGAGGAGACTGACTCGTCGGAGGAGAGTGAAGAGGAGCCTGCTACGCAACGAAAGCCCGAGAGTCAGGCGATGGCACGTAGTGACATAGGCCCGCTACTAGCGCGCAGCAACAACGCTCGAAACGATGCCCATGACAACAAAACTCCCAAAGAAACCCCCACTCAGTCTCGTTACCGTTCAAGACAGACTTCTCAAACAGAAGAAGAACCACCTTCCCGCTACAGTGCTGGTTCTGGCTCGTCATACACCAACCGCTACAGTAGCAAACCTAAGGAAGATGAGCAGCACTCTTCATTAGACGATGACTCTAAATACCCAACCGCTCGATCGAGATACCTCGCCTTGAAGGAACGTCGCAACCGTCTCGCTAGAAGCAAGAGTAGCCACACCGGTTTCGGTGTGGGAGATGATGACGATCAAGACGATCCCGTATCTCCGACGACGGCGTCTCCTTCAGCGTACCTTGCGGCTCGTTACGGCTCCGGCACTGGTGGTTCGGAGTTGTCTCGAAGCCGGTCTTCGCACGCATTGAAGTCTAGAGAGAACTCGCCTGAACGGACTGTGACCGGTGAAAAAGACGGTGCGGCGCTCAGTTCTTGGGCGAGGTATTTGAAAAACAAGTACGGATCGCGAGGTAAAGACCGCGACCCGACGAGCAGTACGTCGAGTACGTCACGTCGTCTGTCTCTCGGGCTGCCCTTGCGTTCAGCTAACGAGCTTGCCAGTTCCGATGACGATTCAAAAAACGCGGCAGGCTCCCCCATCTCCCCTACGGCGGCTACAGCAGCGGTAGCAGGTTAGAAATAGCGTGGCCTGTACATAGGTTTGGAGCTTCAGGAGAGTCGTTGCAGATCACTTATACTGTGGCGTTATTTGACGGCATACTATCGTGGGTCACTCGAGTCTTAATTATGATCAACTTCATAGGGTTCCTAGTTTAAGGTCAAACAACATTTTATCGAATGTTGCACTACCGATTGCTGATTCATTTTTGTAAATATTTCACTCAAATGGCTTAGTATCTTTAACTTCAGGGTTTCACCAGTTGGCCCCACGTCAAATAGCGTCACATTTTCGTGGTCTTTTTCGTTATCCATGGGTATATTGTAATCTGAGCATCTGATTATAGGTTTCGCAGCAGCAGGTTCCTCCCCTAGGAGCCAGTATCTGCAGAAACGCCGTTTACAATTCAGCGTGGGGAGTCGGGGGAGCGAACCCGGTTGTTTTACTTGGCCTCGTGGCATCGCTGTAGGCCCCGACAATACTATGGTCGTGGCTGATTCTTCTAACCACAGAGTTCAGGTAATATTTACGTTTAATTAATTTTAATATTATTTTTTTTCAACCAAATTGACACAATATATAACAGTTTTTGAAATGAGACTTGCGTCATTTAACCACTCAATCCCGAACCGGCACTCGGGTGCCGCGTAACAATAGATTTTCTATTGTGTCTGGTAATCCGGGGCTCGAAAGATTAAAAAGCTTTTACTTTCTGCTTATAATTGCGATTAACAAAACAAAGAAACCAAGTAAGTTAAGTATCCCTCAATGTATCAAAGTATACCGCCACGTGCGTGCCTGTATGTCCCCAGACTGACGTAAAAAAAATTGGTCAAGTAAAGAATATTTTCTCGATGTTCGAATAAATTAATGATAATATTCATAAATAATTCAGTTGAGTTCAAAATAATGTCATTATTTAAAGTTTGATATTTGTTTCACACAGCGGGTACATTAACTTTCCTAAAAAGTTAAAATATAAATTGATTACAAACTTTCATTTAAGCAATTAATTATTTACATCACATTTAACTTTTAGGCACTTACAAACTCACTAACCCTCACGAGAGAACATGAAATTAAAAACTGTGTTCCGTCAGTACGTAACTTGTACCTGTTTAACGAGCTGTTTAATTATCAAAATAACTTTTGCTTCACAAATAAATTAAAATGTTTACAAAGTACGTTCGCAAATTCCTTTCATAGAGCAATCTCAATTATTTTAATAGCGACTCTACAACTTGGCTTGCAAAGTTAATGATTATGGCAGTAAGAACAATTTGAGCGAAAGAAACTTGTTAGTGATTAAATATTTCGCCTTTCATGCTTTATTGAAATTGAAGACTAGGTGAATTTTGCTCATTTTTATTCAGGTTACGTAGTTATTTTAAAAAGGCATTCAAAGTCACTATAGTTCTTTTAATCAGAGCTTTGAACGTTACCAAGAAATTATAATAAAATTCATAACTTGATTGAATTGCTGTCTTGTAAAATAAATATTTTTTATATTAAATAATTGCAACATCAAATAAATGTTCATTAATCTGACCTAAATTTGAGTTATGAGTATTAAAGTCAAAGACCACAAATATATATTTTTTATACTAGGGCAGTTGGCAGATAGGCACGCAGCCCACCTGATGGTAAGCGGCCACTGCGGCCTATTCCATTACGCTCAAATGCATAGAAATACCCAGACACAGTCCGACAAACACAAATTATCGCCACATAAGTATTTGTCCTGGGTAGGACTATCGACTATTGGGCAAGTTCAATACAATATTATCATGGATTTTTTAAATCAATAATATAATTGTAAATACCCTTCTCCCGTAAAACGCATTAGACGATTCAATGTGGACTACATTAGAGCTCAACTTTATTGTGAGGGGAAAAAAGCCATGTTACCTTTGCTAATTCTTCAATATTTTTCCAGGTGTTCGACTCGAACGGTATCTTCGTGAAAGAGTTCGGGCAGTACGGTAGCGGGGAGGGTGAATTCGACTGTTTAGCCGGAGTCGCTGTCAACCGCATCGGGCAGTATATCATTGCGGATAGATACAATCATCGCATTCAGGTGAGGAACTATCATATTTTATGCCGGCAGCACTTGGCCGGCGGCGCGATATGGCGACGTTGGTATATTGTATGAATAAAACTTGTAGATGCAGGAAAAGTCAACAAATGTAATTATTTAAATTAACAAATTACATTTTACACAGACAGTTTTACAAAAAACAATAGACGCGCGAAGTTCGAAAATAGAACGTGCGGCGCATCCCGGTGATTTTACTTTTTTTTTTAAAAATAGTCTTGACTGCTATGAGGTTTTACTCCTCGACATATTTTGCTCTCTTTGTGCCAGACGGGCCTATTGCGCGGCATAGTGGCTAGTCTATCGCCACAAAACGGACACTGGCTCGTTCCATTCGGGCGTGAAGGGGAAATCCAGGGGATTTTAGTAGGCAGTGGGACGCTTTAGTTCCGTATCCCGCACACGGTTGCAGCAGTGGGAAGTTCCTTATTCTACACACACTGTTACAGGTCTTGCTAGCCTGCAGAAATGGTGCTTAAAAGTATTCTCCTCCGAAAAAAGGGTTTCTGATCACCAAAACGAAAATGCCATGTAAGCCAAACCTTTGAGTTATTCATAGGGTTATACAGCAAAAATACTTATAAGCAATCTGTTGGGAAATAATAGAGTAAAGGGCTAAATGGTCCTTTCATATTAAATTAGTAAAATAATGTATAAAATAACTCAAAATATTATGATTATTTCTTAAAATACACGCGGGGGTTTACGAGGCTCTGTTTATCAAAGAACTTGATATTATAAATCAATCAGGTCAATCCCATAATTCAGGAAGTAATCCCAATAAGTGTCATTTCAACAATTTCCTTAAAACATGCATCGAAACACAAGGCGACATTTGCCCTCATAAATCAGCTTGTGATAAGGCATGGCTACTAAAATGTCAAACAAAAATATATATGGTTCGTGCTGTGGATGTGAAAACACATAAAAGAAGTAAAACGTCCGATTGGATTGAAAATTATGGGGAAAGTCTTGGGTTGTTTTTCTCTGCACTTTTTTGTAACGGAGTTGGATGAATTGGCCAATTGTCTGGATCGATTGCGCATTTGTGATTCCGTTTTGTGTGGGTGGAACTTCCAAAGTCCACTAACAACAACATCCGAAGTGTGTGGCTGGTATATTTATATTGGTTTCTCGTTTCATATACACCGAAAAATTTCTAAAATTTGTTTAATTCTAAGGTTTGGTTATTATATTATAACGAATAACTTCTGATTGATACATTGCTGATCGGAAAAACATAGGGATCAATTTTTTTTCAAGGATTTTTAAAATACCAATGAACTCTGTTTAGTGTTTACAACAAATGTTTTTTTTTTTTTTCAAATGTTATTCAACAACAGACAACAACAACAGAGATATTTTCCGTAAGCTAAGACTAAAATTTTACATTTTATACAATTCTGACTTATTTTCTGTACCACTTTTCCAATATATATATATTATGATAAATATTTATAAAATGAGAACTACTTCTACAACAGTTTGTAATTGTTATTATATTCAATACATCCAATCAAGCGCAAATGTTACTTCTACAATACGTCGAGACAAAATGATTGAATTCCGATCACGGTGCTGGTGTAGCTCGGCTAATTGCATCAATGCAGATTTATTCAGTTTCTTGTAGTGGCCGCGCTGGTTTGTTGCTTAGGAAATGACCATTGACGTCGTGTCTCTCGTGATTTTGTGGCTACAGGGGCTATCAATGCCTGCGAATTAGGGAAAAGGATCTGGAATATCTGGAAATACATATTGGATTGATCCGTGGATCTAAATTTGGGTTTTTGCCTTAGCGTTGCCTAAGCAGAAGTTGGGCGGAGGCGCTATTTAAATCAATGCATAATTAAGTGGTGGGTTGAGTGTTAAAAAGGATCACAGACGTTGTAGGGTAATGTGTGTATAGGTAATGTTATTAACTTGTCAAATCAATAGGAAAATGATAAGAGTGATTTGTAAATGGACTACTTTTAATTGTAACTTTCATTTGTTTTTGGTTTTGTTTGTTTTTGTCTGTTAGGTTTTGTGAAATAGTGTCTGTTTGTAATTTTTAGTTCTGTCGTTTAAACGCGTCTAGGATTGCAATTATATCTCCCTCTGTCAAAAAATTGTTCGTAAATGTGTGCTAATTGTAATCTGTTGTGTTTACCTGTTCAATAAATAAATAAATAAACTACTGTAAATAACTGTTTTAACACTAAAATAACAATACTATTCTCGTATTGTTATTTTGACATAAAATACAAAGATGAATTTCAGTTCAAATTAATAATTCTAAGACGGAGTAACTCATTAATATTTCATCGATTGTTTTAAGTGCGTCGGCTCAAGACAATTATAATTAGTGCTGTTCAACTGAGCAGTCATGTTGAAAATTAGTCTTACACCCTTTCGTATTAAGATAATATTGTAAGAAATAATGGGATACGCTTGAGACTCTGTAAGAAGGAGGTGAGGAGTACTTCTATTGAAATTATTAAATGCATCTGAGTATGTTTCTATAAAACTAAGAGCTGAAGTTATCATGATCAAGGTGCTATACTATTTAACGTAATATTTACTGGTCAGTTTATATATAAATGTTGTCCTCTTAACTAAACAGTGTTAAGCTATGGCGAAAAAATCCTTTTTTTATGGAGAAGTCCTTTATGGATACCCGAGCAGCAGCTTAGGGGAGCAGCTGAGGTTATGTCACATTTGCCCTTTATCAGGGCGTACTGACTAAAACTCCACTGTGGCCTTCTCAAGCACATTCTGGGGGGAAGGATCGCTCTATGCAGAGATTCACACAATTGCCCCCCACCAGCGATCCAAACCAATCCTTGCTATCATACAACTTCCCAGAAAAAAGCTGAAAAATTAGACTTTGTTTGACCATTTTCCATCTATTTACCAAAACTTTTTTTTGTCACCAGGTCTTTGACCCTCAAGGCAGATTTCTCAGAGCATTTGGCAGTCAAGGCACAGGAGACGGCAAATTTAACTACCCGTGGGGCATCACCACAGACGCGCTCGGCTTCATATACGTTTGTGACAAGGAGAACCATAGAGTACAGGTAAGAAGAGAGATATTTTAGTAAACTAAGGTTTCTTGAACAGTTTGTCCCGGTAAATGACCTTTACTTGCAATTATTATAATTTCGAAAGTCACTTGACTGTCTGTCTGTAACTATTCAAACCTAAACCTCTGAAAGGCACAGATAAAAAAACATTGGCTGAGCCTTTATAAAGGACATAGACGACTTTTTGTCTCGAGATGATATCGAGTGGGTTGTGACGCGAAACGTCACTTTCGCAAAATGTCATTTTCTCAGAATGTCATAGTAGCAAAAAGTCATTTTCGCATTATGTCACTTTCTCAAAATGTCACTTTAGCAGAATGTCATTCAACCTAACCAATCAGTCTAACAACCAAGTAGGGTAAAAAAAACCAGATATCACGTAATCAAATCTTTATTATAAATATGCGCTCGTCTGTGGAAGTACCACCCTCTCACATAACACCAACGTAAAATAATAGTGACTACTATTGTGTTAATTTTCCATACTATGTGAGCATTGTCCTTTCCAATTAAAAACGTATCATGATTTATTTTTTTTGTCTTTAGTGTTGCAATAATGTGCATATTTATAATAAAGATTTGATTACTTGATAACATAACATGTTATAAAATTGTATGGCTTTAACCATAAATATTTTTTTGTATAGCGTAGTAGTCTTGATAAGGTTTCGTAAGATTTGAATTCAAACATGTTATAAAACAATGTTATATAACATTTTTCAGTACTAAATGTTTTGTTGAAAAATAATGTCAGATAGTTTTGACGTGTTATAAAACACATGTTATACAGGGCGTCCCACGGCCATGCCACACGGAGGGAAAGTATATTAAATATTGAAGGTAGGATATTTTACTGAAAGAAGACATCATTTTATTTTAAATAATAAATAGAAGTTCTGCATTCACAGATTTTTTAAAAATCGCCTGCCTCTACCGGGAATCGAACTCGCGTAATATGAAAATTAAAACACCATGTATTTTAAGATAACTGTCGAAAGGGTTAGTCATAAGAATTATTTTTTCCTAAGGAACATGGCATCTGTAATGAAAGGAAGATCATGAAAATTAATATTTTATTTAAAATAATTAAACACGAACTACAACACAATGTTATTTATACTTAAAGGAAACACGACAACAACTGACCAAAATTTAAATAAAATATTAAATTTCATGATCTTCCTTTTATTACAGATGTTATGTTCCTTAGAAAAAAATAATCCTTATGATTAACCCTTTCGACTGTTGTCATAAAATACATGGTGTTTTTTTTTCACATTTTGCGAGTTCGATTCCCGGAAGAAGCAGGCGATTTTTTTTAAAACCGGTGAATGCAGTTCTATTAATTATTAAAAATGAAATGATGTCTTCTTTCAGTAAAATATCCTACCTTCAATATTTAATATACTTTCCCTCCGTGTGGCATGGCCGTGGGACGTCCTATATATCAATGTTACTTAATCTGTACGCACCGTTAGACTGATTGGTTAGGTTGAATGACATTCTGCTAAAGTGACATTTTGAGAAAATGACATTATGCGAAAATGACTTTTTGCTACTATGACATTCTGAGAAAATGACATTTTGCGAAAATGACTTTCTGCGAAAGTGACCAATTTTTTTGAGATGACATTTTGCGAAAGTGACGTTTCGCGTCACAACCATCGAGTGGTATGGTGTAAAAGAAATAGAAGTAGATAGATTGTCATGATTCTTGGAATAGAAGAAGATAGATTGTCGTGATTCTTGGAATATAAGTAGATAGATTGACGTGCTTTTTGGAATGGGGATAGCTTAGAAGCAGGAGATCGACACAGACCACGTTTTATAACCATGTGCATTTTTGATCTGAAGACGGTGTCCTTACGAAATATCTCTCTACATCAAAATTTCCTCTTCCAGGTGTTCCAATCAGACGGCACGTTTGTCGGCAAGTTCGGCAGCTTCGGCTCCAAGCTGGGACAGCTGGAGCACCCACATTACATCGCCGTGTCTTGCACCAACCGCGTTCTGGTCTCCGACTCCAACAACCACAGGATTCAAGTCTTCGATGTTAATGGACGTGTGCTGTCTTCCTTTGGAGAAGAAGGCTCTGAAGATGGGCAGTTTAAGTTCCCGAGGTAAGTGCTTGAACATGATTGATGATGATGGTTTAGATGTATTGTTATGTACTCGATGGGAAACTCATAATTTTTTTCACGTTTTGAAAAGATATAGTTAGTGTATACTTGGATAACGATATTTGGAAAATTGAATTATTAGGCATCTGCTGTAGCACATAATATGAAGTTATAACTTTGCCTGTCAATCGCTTCTGATTTTTCAACAAATTATATTTTTCAATTTTTTAAACCCCAAAAATTTTCTTTCGAATAAAGATCTTCGTATAGGTAAACTCTCCAAGTTTCAAATTTCACCAAACAATATATCGCAAGTCCCAAACTAAGGTAACATAAACCAGAAGTTGAACAAATCAATGTGCCCGCTGCGCCGTGTTTCGGCGGAGCATAAACTGCGGTCAGGCGGTCATCTTATTTCACTTAACGACCTATTAAAGTCAACGACTTGTTACCAAGTATTTATTGCAGGTCTGCTTCCTACCTTGCTTACAACAGCTGGACTTGCTAAGTCTTGATAAAGCAGCAAGAAGCATTGTCTTCGACATTTGTATCAATTGATGTAGTGGTCACAACAATGGTGGTCATAGGTATACCTAAGCGCTTTCTTGGTCTAACCTATTGTAAACCTAGGTCTTGGTTCAAGATTTTTCAAACGTCTTACATTTGAGTGTCCTTTAACTTTTATAAAGTGGGCCAGATAAATCAAGAAACTTGGAAATTGTTGTTTGATATTATGAAAATCGGACATCTGATACCAAAAATAAATAAAGTTGAAGCATTATTTTCTTTCGCAACCTAATTTCCTATTTCTCCGATTTAAATCAAATCGATAGTCGAAGTTTAAATTGAAAAACAGTCAGCCAACTAGAAATATGAAATCTGAAAACCTCAAAATGCTCCCTAAAATAAGTTATCATAAACCAGAAAGTTGAAATCAATGTACCCGCTGCGCCGTGTTTCAGCGGAGCATAAACTGCGGTCAGGCGGTCATCTAATTTCACTTTACGATCTATTAAAGTCAGCGACTTGTTACCAAGTATTTATTGCAGGTCTGCTCCCGTTGCCGATGTGGACCCATATTTTTAAGATTTGAACAAAGTTTTGCTATGGTTTGATTGCGGCTAAATCAAATAGTTTATTTGTGCTAGACTTTAAGTATATGCTTTAGAAGTTACGGGCCTTTAAGATTGATTTTCAAAAAGGCTATTTGTTAGGTTTCTTGGAGTACCTACTTTCACGATACGAGTAGGCCATTCACGTCGAAAGTACAGAAGGATAAAAGTTTTGTCTTGCAAAATATTGTAATTGTAAATCAAGATGCAAATTAAATACTTTTACGTAGATTGAATACATAATTATGTGACGACAGCGCTGTCTCCATTCGTCAATACTTTATTATACTCGTATATAGGATTAGGATAAATAGGGGTCTGGAAAAAATATAAATGCTCTTAGACATTATCTATTCTGGCGACTGATATGACAACTAGTTACTAGACTTACATAGGAAAGTAAATCGATACGATCTAAATAAAAAATATGTTCGTGGTGACCGATGTGTGGATTGACTGCTATCCAAAACTAACATTTTTATGCGAATATTTCAATAAAAAAGCATCAACCACAAAAATATTTCCCGGCAGCCTTGGTACCAAAATACCTCATTTCTCCCACTCGATACATACATCATGTAGCGAACTTGACCACCATCCCGTGTAATAATGGTTATTAATATTGATAGCAATCAACGGCTATATTTTCAGCGTCCCGGTTTTTACACGCCAGTGCCTTGACCGGATTCTTATAGCCGGTAGAATAATGTGAGAACATTGCTAGGGCTGTGAACTTGTAGAAAATAAGACTAATATGTTAAGCATGTAAGTTTTTATTCAATGGGGTTTAAAAATATGATATTGTATGATAATAATATAGTGGTGACGCGAGAAATGGAAGATTGTGTACTAGCCGTATTGACCTCTATTATGACAGAGGCCTAATTCTGTGTATAAGATGGCAATCGTGAAGTTAATAATAGCCGATTTGGCTAAGTGTTGTAACATTACATTATTTTGTTGAACGAAGTATATTGGTGCTGTTTGTTTTTCAAATATGTATAAACAAAACTATAAATAAATTCCCATTAAAGGGGAATGCAACATGATCGTACGTAACTGGGGTATCCTTAAAGCATATTAATATAACATTCACTTGACAGATCTTTTACAGTACTACCATTGTAGCGATGACTCGATTTCAAAGATGGAGGACTTTGCTCGGCAGAGGGACATTAATTATAGGCTAATACAGTTTTACCTTAACAAGATGCAATGGGTTCCTGTGTAAGTAAATCAATTTCTTACGTGGTGACAACCCTGCATTGTGTCCTATATACGTGATCTGTTTAGATATCGCCTCGTACATACACTGTGACTTTCCAGACTTTTATACCTCAACTAATAGTTCTTGCTATAAAATGACGGAGCTCACGGATTTATCTATTTTTACTAGCAAAATGTTTTACGTTTATTTTTGTTCAGTTTGGAGGTCAAGTCCCTGTAGGTTGTTGGTAGAGGTAGTTTGTGTTCTCCTCAGGAGATACGGTTTTCATTAGTTAGATAAACATTTTTGAAATAGTAATTTTGGTTATAGTAGAAAATGTCAGTCAATATTAGTTGACTGGACCGACAACGCATTTAGTAGTGACACTGCCCTATGTGCTGGGTTCCTTTACTCTCTGTAGATCCAGTGATCAAGATCCATTTGGTTCTATTGAGAAAACTTTTTCTCTTTAGATCCATTTCTGATGATTTGGTTCTAAGAAGAACTTTTATCATCTGTAGATCCAATGACCAAATTGATTTTGTTCCAGTGAGAATACCTTTTGTCTTTAGATCCAATTTTGATGATTTGGTTCTAAGAAGAAAATTTTAAAAAAAATATTTTCCAGTGGTAATACTTTTTATCTTTTAGATCCAAAATTAATTACTTTGATCTAACAATAATAGCATTAAAACAAGTGAATGTCGGAAAAACCAGTTTATGTCAAGAAAACAAATGAATGTCGCGAAAACAAATGAATGTCGGGGAAACAAGTAAAGGTAGAAAAACATTGTCTAGTGATTTGAAGTATAAAAAACAGGTGCAAGCGATTTTCAACCTTATCAAAATAACAGAATTTAATGAAATAGCAAAGTTTAGGTTAAGCGTTTGGAAAAAAAACAACAAAACTGTAAATGTCGATAAGGTCGAAAATCGCTCGCACCTGTTTTTTATACTTCAAATCACTAGACAATGTTTTTCTACCTTTACTTGTTTTCCCGACATTCATTTGTTTTCGTGACAGTCATTTGTTTTACTGACATTCACTTGATTTTCCGACATTCACTTGTTTTAATTCTTATAAAAAAACTGACAAATGATATTAACTAGCGTCAACTCAAAAATTGACGCTAGTTCAATTATTTCAAATTTCTAAAATAATGGAACTAGTGATAAAAAAAATTAACAGTAGTTCCATCATGGAACTGTATCAGGGAACTAGTGTCAACGAACCGTTTATTCTCAGTAGATCCAATTTGTGACGCAATTTTTTTAAATAGATTTAATGAGAAAAAAGATTCTTAATGGAACCAATATGGATCTAGTCATTTTCTAAGCAGATGCAATAGATCCAATTTGTGACGTAGTTTTTTAAAATAGATTTATTGGGAAAAAAAGTTCTCAATAGAACCAAATGGATCTTGATCACTGGATCTACAGAGAGTGATCGGCTGGGTTGAGAGTTCGATTCCCACCAGTAAGTTCGTAAACATTTCCGTGATGAAAATATGTGTTTGTCCTGTCTCTGAATGTTAATACTTTATGTTTAATATGTTAGTCAATTAAAAATCAAATCAAGTGTATTTGTTGTACCTTCGTTGAGTTTCATGCCCATACAAAAATCGTAACTCTCTTCACAGCTTGACACAAGAGTATTTTACTCTTTTTTCGGAGGAGAATGCGTTTATGCACCGTGACCCGCTTGCTAGACCTGCAGCCGTGTGTGGGACTCGAGACTAAAGCGTCCACTACCCACTAAACTCCCCCGGTTCCCCTTCACACCCAATTGGGACGAGCCGGAGCCAGCCTTGTGGCTATTGGCCAGCAAGACTATTTTACCCTACTGATCCACAATCTTTCTCTCTTCCCCAGGGGTGTAGCGGTCGACGACCAAGGCTACATCGTGGTGGCTGATTCTGGCAACAACCGCATCCAGATCTTCCACCCTGACGGCACCTTCCTCCGAGCATTCGGGTCATGGGGGTCGGGAGACGGGGAGTTCAAGGGTCTGGAAGGCATAGCTGTCATGTCGGGAGGGAACATCATCGTTTGCGACAGGGAGAATCATAGAGTACAGGTGTTTTGAGGTGGGTTGAGACATAATATTATATTATGAATATTTTAAAAAATAAATAAGCTAAACAAAATCCAATATTTTCATATTATTTTGGGCCTTTTTTGCATGAAACATTTGGGAATTGACTAGATTTTCCTAAAATGAATAGTATAAGTATAGATAAAGTAATAGTCTAGATAAGAAAATATTCTTGAAACTTAGCGCTGCCTTTACTCAAACGAAGCATAGCTTGTACTTTATATGCGCCATACAATGGATAAACATCAATAAAACTTATGTTTGTAAATTATGATTACATTATGCGTGCAAGCTATGCATGGTCGAAGGAAAAATATATATTACAGACAATACTTTATAAAGTTACTATAAAGTCTAAGTTCTCTAATGTAGGCCTATTTTTTTGCAATAGCAAATGAAATTAACGGCGTTTTAAGATTCTGATTCTGACGCTCATAAAAAATTACCCATATATTCATCTTTTTCGTTTTCTTTCAGATGAACTATAACAACATCAAAATGCGATGAAAGGACATCTTAGATACATATTATACGCCATATGTATTTTATCAATTATTATTACTGTAAATAATTGTCAAAACATCAAATTTATTTACATTGCATAAATTTTTATAATAAATGTTACACTTTTGAATAAAATCATTGTTTTGTCCAATAAATGTTTTTTGTTTGTTATTAGAAGTTTTCTTAACATGACGGAAAATATTAATAATTAGGTATTATGGTTTCGATATAAATCTAGAATTTGGAACTTGACTTTGTTAGATTTTTTCACACAACAAAAAAATTAGACAAAAAAAAGAATCCTTTCTCGGAAGAATTAACAAAATTCGTTAATTATTAGAACAAGAAGTAGCATTTTAAATATTTTATTCCCTTAATTTTGAATATTTTGAACCCATGCAATTTACTGTTCTGATTCACTTTCCACCAATTTACAAAAATGTGGACACATTTTTGTTACAGATAACGTTACTTTTTGTTAATTAAAATTAGAAAAAAAAATTGTCAGGTAACCAATTTCGAATTTAAAATTAATACAACATTATTGTAAAATCCTCCCATATTCAGTATCGCGTCAATTTAAAACGCAATTTATTTTGAATACAACACACCTACAGTTTCGTTTTAAGTGGTAGAGAATTTTCGTCCTTTTAATAAAGAGCTTTTATTTAACCCAGCTACGAGTGAAATAAAATTGAGAGGCAAAATACAAAACAAACGGGTTTAACGAAACACTTAATTAAATTAACGGTGCGTAGCCATTGTTTTTTATTTCTCTTTGCATTTAATACAAAGTTTTTGTGAACATATTATTTTTGAAAGTCTATCTGGGTAAATGTTCTCCTTATGTCTTTCTGTGTTTCTTTCCGCTATAATAAATTATAAAAAAACAAAGATAGAAATATACAAATCGTTCCGTCTCCGTCTACTGGTGGCCTCATTGCAACTTCATTGAAAACTTCATTGTCAAATCGTCGCTTCAGACTACTGCCAGTCAACTTCATAATCACTCATTTTTTATTCAAACGCACAAAGAAACACCAAGCATAGCTCTCTCTATTGCCCGCTGAGTGAGCCTTCTTATGAAACCCATTGTGTAAAAACTCATACCTACAGTGGTAAAAGTAGCACTTATTATTATCATTGTTATCTAAGTTTTTTTTAAAGTTTAATGATCTGGAACTTTTCTGTTAGTAATAAATTTGAATCTTAATGTAATTCTTTCGTAACACCTACTTGGAAAGGGTTTGTCTATCACATCTAAAGCATTCAGTACGTTAAGTTACTTAAGTTTTTCAAGCAAGCAGGCTTATTGTAAAGTTGAGCGAACTAAAATTTGTTATTATTTCATAAACATATTAATAATAATTATGTATTATCTCTCTACATATTACGAGCATGTCTAGGTTTCAAAACTAATTTGTAATTTCATGAAATATACTTTTTTCAACCATTTCTGTAGGCAAGATGTTTCATAAATACGTATTACAATTTTATTTATCCAATATTATATTGGATTTGTACCAGTAGGTACTTCGGTTTCTATATCTTAGTGAATAATACTATGTATATTAAAGTAAAATACATATGAGATTATATTTTTAGTTCATATTAGAAGTTCAGTAAGCTGGTATTATTTATTTTTATTTTTATTAGAGTTTTTCTAGTCATGGTTATTAATATAGCTTTTTAATTTTAGTGAAAGTTTGAATATTAACGTTGAATAAATACTGTACTTAAATTTTTAAGTTGATCAAATATATCGGGGAAAAATAATTTAGTAAGAATTAAAATATGAGTAAGGTTTGAGTGGTCAAAAAATATTTAAAAACATTGTTCTTTGATTTTCATTATGAAGGGCTGATAATTTAATTTTCCTTTAAACTAAAAGTATTAAAGTAGTTTTTTACGTGAACTGATTGGACAAGAATCTATGAATGTCGTAAGTACAAAACGTTTTCATTTATGTTCTTAACCTCGTATCCAAAACCAAATATGTTTGGCAAAATGAAGTATATAATTAATACTGTACCTACATGTTTTTGTGAATAACCAATATTCATAATTGTGTCAGTCAAATGCATTCATTGAGATAATTATTGAAAATAAAAGCCAAAACTTTGTAAAATTTCTTATTTTGCAACAGTTAGGTACTTTATTTTCCCATTATTTTATTCATGTTAAAAAATAATTTTCACAATAATATTATACAAAAATCCGTCAATCTCAAAAAATGCTTTGATTTATGTAATTGTCGATGAAAATTAAATTGTTTTTCATTAATTCATTTAGACTCAATTGGCTTACTGTTAAAATATTTTAAGTACATTGATATTTAATACGAGTATAATGGTCTGCTTTTTGTGTTTTTATCGAAAATTCATTTGTATATAGGTACCTACCACACATACGTACTACTGCATACATTTTGTGTTTTATTTGTTATAAGACTATGTTGGCATTCTTATGACAACACAATATATTGTACGTATATTAAGAATAATAAAGATTTGTTACAAAATTGTTTTTCATTCAATAGTTTTGTTTGTTTATCTCCTTTTTTATTATGTTTTATAAACATAAGTAGGCCTTGAGTAGACAAACAAGCCCACTTGACGGTAAGCGGATAATCTGTCAAACATAAATGTCAGTAATGCCAAAATACACAATTTTTTCATTAAAATTGTTTTGTATTGAATTTCATCTATTATACTTATTTCAAAAACCCTCATCAAATTACAAAATAAACGTTCGACATTCAGATGACTGTTCGGGAATAGTTTGACTTTCACCAATGCGACTTCTAACTTGTACCCATGCTTGTACCATCTAAACTGCAACGGTCCGCCGCCCTGTCACATTGACAATACAAATGTCAACTGTGAACTGTCAATAGAAGATATCCGATCGGTGACACTATTGTCGTGTCACGTTTGCGACACATATCGATATACGACGCCCAGTAAAGTTTGATGCGTGAATAATGAACCTGCGTATTGATTTCCCAAGAGATATGGGAGGGACGTCGAAAGTGTCCCATTACGTGTTACGAGGAGATGTGTCCACAATGTCCACTTAAGGGGCTTGGGAGTGGTACTCGAAAAGTATCAGGCAACGTGCATTGATTTTCGCCTTCTGTTAGTGACATAAGAATCGGGTAAGTAATTACAAGTACATACATACACACATATTGAGTAGTCGGCCATTAAACTAAGAAATTGTGGGTTCAATTTGTGTGCATGAACATTATGATGTCTGTTTGTATTGGACTCTGTTTCTTATATTGAGGTTGTAGTACATAAAAAAACAAAATCACATAATGAGAAGTTGGCCATAAAACCAAGTAGCTGCGGTTTCAATCCCTGCTCGTTACAATAATTATGTTTGTATCGGTCTCTGTGTTTTTTATCTTCAGTATTGTATGCAGTTTATCTATTTATAGCACCCATAGTTTTGCTTAGTTTGGGGCTAGATGACGCTTTGTGTGTGATCCAGTACACTTTTAATCAAGCTTGATAATGAGACTAGCCTACAGTGTGATTAAATATCCATTGGTTTAACAGACCGCAGTGGCCACATACAATCAGGTGTGTGCCTGCCAACTAGAATGACATAAAAACAAGTTTCGCATTTTTAATATTCAAAATTATTATACTAGCGGCACGCTATGGTGGCCGTTTTGACATATTACATTACATGGTTTTACAGTATAATGAAGCCCAAAACAATGGTTTAAAAAATGGTTCTAAAATTAAAAACAGCACTCAAACTGCTGCACAGCAGATAGTTAGGTAATATAAAAAGTGTGAAAACGTTATAAAAACCATGTATTGTAAATGTCAAAACAGCCATCATAGCGTGCCGCTAGTATAGAGTTAATAATAGTACGATCGTTTCTAATTGAATTTCACTAAAATAACCTCAAAAAATCTAAAAGCAACGAAAGTCCCTCGGACGCACTGTTGTTAAAAATTCAATCTTAATACTTTATGTGGCAGAGTGAACCCTATTATATTCTAGGCCCGGGTGGTAACTATTATCCAATAAATTAGTTAAAAATTTCAATATTTGACACGGAATGGGCCTATAATGGAAGACGTCCTGGAGTAATAAGGCTATAATGAAATGATAGATTGGTAGATAAATCAGAACAGATTGCAGCGTTGTTTTGTATAAAGCATGATTTCTTTGCTCTTTTGTACATACTTCACGGCCTTTCGTATTTAGTTAAACCAAAAAACATATTTATCTGCCCAGTGCACGGTGGTCCCGTTTCTTAAGAAGGGCGGTCATTCGCGTTTCGGGTCGGATTAAAACTAAAAGAGTTACTTTTTACCCAATAACTTCTTGTTTTAAGGTTCTTGGACTATTAACAAGTAAAAATATATATATAATTTCAATATAAAAGATAGATATTTTTTAAAAATAAGCATTTATCTAAAACTTAAAAATGTAGGTATATGGGTAACAAAAAAGAAATTGTTTTATTTATTTATTTCTTAAAATAATAGTTTAATTGACATATAAATAATAAAAAACACTAGATAATACAAAGCTGAATACATTATTTTATAAAAAACACAGGCTTTTTACATAATAGGAAAACATAGTAATTAATAATATTTACATTATTGAAAATTGCAATATCGTCCAACTACATAATAAATACAATACTTATATTGCTAATGTTGACTTCTTCTTACTCGTTAACGTCCTCATACTAGAAATAAGTAGGTCTGAATCAAGAGAAAGCAAGTCTATTTTAAAAAATCAATGTAAGTCACTTCTCGGGAAAATTTTCTAGCGTTACAGCCTCCAGATAATTTAATTATAATTAAACTAATGTATTACAAGATCAGGCGGCCTCTTCAGACAATATTGAACTTTCAATCACCTTTAATCCGTTTATTAAAACCTTGTATGTATGTATGAAGGAAATTTATACCAAGGATTTTCCTCAGTAAGAATTTTGGCCTTATCAATAGCATGTATCTTATGTTTGTGAATTTTTATTTTGTACCCTGTCACTCTGATGATAAGGTCGGCAGAAAATGACGATACCTGTCTATTAAGTATTTTCTGATACCTGTAATTTCATCAGAAAATTCAGAACTAAGGCGAAATTTTCATGTAAAGTTTCTTTCATTGAATCAACCACTACCGCTATATTGGGGCTTATATTTCGAGGTTTTTGACCTCCCTAGTTTCTTCTTAGCCCTTAACTGGTATTTAAAGTTAAATATCTCAAGTAATTGATCTGGATATTTTCAGTATCCGGTTGAGAGTCTGCCAGGTGCCAAACACTTCACCGAGATCTATCTACCTCATTTTTTCAATCTTCACAGATAATCAGGTGTTAAGAACAGTCATTCGAAGAAAATAACACTTGATGGTGGCCCCTGCAGCATGAAAAAGAAGCAAAATTACAAAAATACCTGAAGTATCAAATTTGGTTACATATGACCTAGTCTTTTCTATGACCTATGGCAGTCCTCGGCGCACTTTGGCGCACCTAGACATTACAGATTTTGAAACTAGACAAACTTGAGATTATTTTGATATATGTTTCAACTTTGGCGATTCGTTCCTTCCTAAGTAAAAGTCTAATTGAAAATAGAAAAGCGGCAAAAAACAAATAAATCGGTAGGTCCTCCTTGATGGCACTGGTTTCCGATAGTGACAGGGATAAAATTAACAAAACATGACTTCAAATATTGTATACACCTTCCTTTCAAATATACAGGGCACAACAATATCCTAAACAATCGATTTCATAGAAAAACTACGCTTTGAAAATAATGAAAATTTATGCCGAACGATAACGCCAATGAGCACAAATGAAATGTTTCCACTTCGGGTGCACAAAATTAAATGTTCGTTGTATGTTATTGCAATTTATGTTATACCTGGGGGTAGAAGGGTTATTTGTCTATCCTGTAAGTGACCAATAACATAATAATGTGACCATCGACATTTCAACTCTATGACCTACGGCGGGACCACCGTGCAGTGTAGCAAAGATTTTCACCATTGAAATTAATAAATATTTACATGGATGTTTTAATATAAATATTATCTAAAAATCCGACTAAGGGAGTCAAGGTTCAAGCTCAAGCAATTTATAAGTAGTCAAGTTAACATAAGTACGAAAGTACGGATTCTTATATACGACTAACTTATTGGAATTTATTCCAAGCATGTTTTCCTGAATATCTACAAATTTCCTTAATAGCCTTGGTACAAATTCATAGCAGCATTTAGATCTAAAATAAATAATACAAAACCTCACAATAATAAGGTAGGAATCTGGCAATAATAAAATATATTATTCTTTTTTAAAGTCGGAAATATACCGACGCCAAAGATAAGGGAAAAGAAAATCAGCCGGCCACAACTCAATTTAAGCCTAAGTTGCAAATAGAATTGAGAACGGGGACTTTATTTAAATTTGGAATGCTATTATACTTTTTTGCAGACCGTACTGACTTCATAATATTTCTTTATTGTCAATAAAGTGCCACCTCCATGGAACAGTGGCTAAGCCGCTCGGGTATAAAAACACGGAGGTCGTGGGTTCGATTCCCGCCTTGGGTCTGGTTGGTGGCAGGGCTTTTTCAGAGTCCGACTGGCTAGCTACCACCCCCACAGGTGAAATCTGCCGCCATAACAGCTCTGGCTGTGTTCCGGCAATATTAATGTGGGAGCCAGTACACTTGAAATCAGAGGCTCGAAGATCAGATGAGTCTACAGTCTGGCAGCACATTGAGGGACGTTTCCAGGTGAAGCGTCCCTCAATGGAATAGGCCGCAGTGGCTGCTTACCATCAGGTGGGCTGCGTGCCTGTCTGCCAACTGACCTAGTATAAAAAAAAAGTGCTAGTGACTTAGTGAGAAAAATAACGAAAATCGAGTTGTGTTAAATTAATAAAGTTCCTCTTGTTTTGTGGTAAGGCTTGACGCATTTCCCGTTGTTTGAATCGAATTTGTTTGTAACAAAAATGAAATTGTATTTATTAAAATATTTTTATTTACACGCAACAGTTTTATACATGTTTTATAATATACACCATTAATTATATTAAATTGATTTAAATATACGTACGGGTAGGGTAAGTACTGCCCTCTCATATAACACCAGCGTGAAATAAAGTGACTACCTACCTACTTTTTTGTTTCGTCTGGTTTGTGAGAGTGCCGGAGGCCCAAACCCTTTTTAAAAGGCCGGCAACGCATCAGCAATCCCTCGGGTGTTGCAGATGTCTATGGGCGGCGTTGATTGCTTACCATCAGGCTACCCGCAGGCTCGTTTGACGCCTCTGGCATAAAAAAAAATAACATTCTCACTCACCACGGGACGCAATAGCAAATCTTACAACTTTTATTGTTGAGTGTGTAACAGGTACCGACATACTTGTTGAACATCGGTCGACGGAGAGAGGGAAGTTCGCGCATGTGCACTTGCGCGTGACCAATAGCGCGCGCCAAACTCCTGAACGCCCGCGCGCGCTATTGGTTAGAGGTATGCTTCTGACCAATAGCGCGCAGGCGTGTCAAAATTCGTGTTCTGCCCAATCCCCACCCGATTTTTAAGGAGTTTGCCGGTACCTGTACTTCCCCGGTCGATTCAGCCGATTTCGACTGACTGACAGGACTTCTGTCCGTCATTCTTGACGACACCACACGTACCACGGCTCTTTCAACATTTCAATCAAGGGTCGCGGGTTCGATCCCCGCACGGTACAAGCATTTGTGTGCATGAACATGTCTGTTTGTATCGGTCTGGGTGTTTCTATGTATATTATGTATGTATTTACAAAAGAAAAGTATATAAGTAATGTTTATCCGTTGTCTAACACCCATAGCACAAGCTAATGCTTAGTTTGGGGCTAGATGGCGCTGTGTGAATGATGTCCAGATATATTTATTTATTTTCATAAATAGTTGAATTAGGTGCTTAAAAAATCTTTACAAGCGCATTACCACTGATATTCAAATCAATTACACAAGGGATTACATGACATGTGAACACATTTTAGTTTGAAAAGCGCAAATCCAAGCGATTAAATAATTCTGTTCAACATTCAGCGCTGAAAGCGTTATTCCTCTTGTCTAGCGTAGCTTTCGGTATAAATTCCAACTAGCTTTGTCTGGAAAACCATCAACGTCTAGTATAATGTTTGAGTGATAAATTGCGATGCAGAATGTAAAGGGTGGAGATTGAATTTCTCGCTGTTTCTGTACTGTTCGTTTGTTGACTGTGACTAATTATTTTTGAAGATTAAAGGATAGACAACGAAAATTATTTTAGTTAGTTATTTGTGTTTTAAAGTTTTGACGAGTCATTTGGTGTACCTAATGGCCGAGAAGTCGGCTATTACACCAAAGGTCGCGGGTTCGATTCCCGCACGGTACAAACATTTGTGTGCATGAACATGTCTGTTTGTATCGGTCTTGGTGTTTCTATGTACAATGTGTATGTATTTACAAAAAAAGTATATCAATAATGTTTATCCGTTGTCTGGCACCCACAGCACAAGCTAATAATGCTTAGTTTGGGGCGGGACATGGGCGGGACGGCGTTGTGTAAATAATGTCCAGAGATATTTTTTTATATATAAATTAGTAATCGGAATACAGCTATGTTAGCGAAGTGATAAGAGATAGATAGAAGGTCTTTCAACTGGGTAGTTCAAAACCCGAATGTCCAAATCGTTCCACCTCACCATTCGTAGTCACAGACATAACCGCATATTAATCCTGACTCAAATCGAATCGCTCACAAGTTTTAATTAAACGAAATGCTTTCAGAACGTAATTAATTTTGCACCGTTTTATAGCAATTCAATCTTCCGTCCATATTAATCCACTATTTATTACTTTCCTTGGAGTGTAACACAAGTTTTATGGAGGAAATAGGATTATCTTACAGCTATCATTTCTCGTTGCCTTTAATATCTTTCAGATGATTCCGAGTTAAGTTGTATCATCGTATTATGTAACGTTTAGAAATAGAATGTAACGTACGTTCACGATGATCTGCGCAAGATGGCTGGCAGGAGCTGGATGCGAGTGGCCGAAGATTGATCAGCGTGGCGAGCATTTGAAGAGGCCTATGTCCAGCAGTGGACTATTACAGGTTGATGATGATGATTTACGTACACGTAATCTTCAAGTCTTTGATTCAAAGTGAACAGGCTCACGCATAATTATTGTCGAAACACAACTAGAGCTGTTATGGCAGCAGAATTTATTGGAAGACTTTGATGGTTAGCCAGTCGGATTCTAAAATTAAGTTCTTTTTCCAACCCAAGACCATTAAAACTACCCGATTACACACTGGTTGTGTTCCTGAAAATGATGTGGGAGGCAGTACACTTGAAATCAAAGGCTCAAAGATCAGACGAGCCTACAGAGGGGCAGCACATTGAGCGAAGCTTCCTGGCGAATATGTCTGTCTGCCAACTGATCTAGGAGGATTCAGGCGACTGGGACCAAATAAAACTGGGACCGCGGTCCCAGTTACCTGACAACATTTTTGAATCGGTCGACTGGGACCATATACCTAATTTCCTTTAATGTACAGTTAACAGAAAAATCAAGTTATAACTCAGGATTTTATTTTATTTAGTATTACGGTCAAGTATTTTTGAAGTGAAAACTTCTAACTACACTTTTTTTATGGGGAAAAAATGTTAAACTCGCGACAGATTAGTAAGATTGATTCGCCATGCTCGTCGAAGTTATAGGCGCCCAGAAACACCAAAGAGAAGTCACAAGGAATATCTAATGGCGGAGTAGAATTTCATGGAAATAAAAGCGAGTGATGCACAACTTCTATTTGAAGTACCAGGCGCCCATAAGTACCGAAGAGTAATCACACGGAATATTTCATCCTAAAATGGCAGCGTGGTGAATAAAATTCATGTAAAATAGAAGCGAAGTGATGCAAAACTTCTATTTGAAGTACCAGGCGCCCATAAACACCAAAGAGTAGATCGAAAATTCGTAAGACGGATGGAGAGTAGACAGGCGGTGCGGCGTTGTGTCAGTATGGATTTGTCATAAAAGTGACATTCGGTTGCTAAGTAACATTGTTATGAGGAGATGATTGTCATTGCAAATAAATATTACACCACGATATGTGCATCTTCTGACTTTATTATAAATATATAATAGGAGTAATGAGTACTTACTTTATGGTGTATAAAGTTAAGAGACATTAAGACTGATTTTTATATTATTGTTTTGAGGAGATTTCTGTTGAATGTTTACTTAGAATTACTAGTTAAGTAGGAGCCAACGTAATTTTTAAAACATAATTAAGACTGTTGTACTGTTTAAGTAGGTAATACAAAAACTAACTTACCTTTGCAAAAATTAACTTTGTTTTATTTGTGACACCTTTTCTGCTAACTGTACTAAATCTTGTATTTCAACAATGGATTTGTGGTTAAAATTACGGGTGGTCCCACTCGCCTGACGAAATAAACAAATAAAAACTAATCAGGCAACTGGGACCGCGGTCCCAGTTATATAGTGGTCCCAGTCGCCTGAATCCTCGATCTAGTAACAAAAAAACATAAAAGTGCTCTTTTACTTGCGTCCACTAGTTGAAAATCACTGTAATACACTATCCCTTAGCCTTTCATAGAACCCTATATAATTCAAAGGCAAAATCTGAATGGCAACACGCTCTAGGCTTAGAAGTTACGAGGCAATAATTTTAAAGAGACGAGTCGCAATTTCGGTTCGTGATAGAGGTTGCGATAGTGTCGTTAAACTACATTACGTCGTGATGTATGTAGTGTCGTAAGCGGGGAGTTACAGCGGTTGAGAGTTGAGACTACTAAGTAAATATCTAGGAGCGTCAGCGTTGATGTTATCATAAAGTTGTTATAGATATGTCGTGGTTGATAGTTTACTGTAGGCAGTTTCACCACTGATTTTTATCAGTCCGATAACTTAGATGCTGTTTGTTTTCTTAATCCATCTAGCCCCGGAAAACCAGACAAAATAGAAAATCTATTGTTTACGCGACACCCGGCTTTCGGTCGGGTGTTTAAGAGTTAATTTGCAAGATAGATTATCATAATATGTATTACCTGCATATCTACATATTTATACATGTATCAAAAGCATAATTTTGTTATTAGTGGTTTTTGGCAACTTTTGTATTAATAACGTACAGAACAGTAACGTTAAAGCCAGCAAACATAAGTAATTTACAGTAAATTAAAAAGTTGGTATTTGTCCCGTTAACAAAAATAATGTTGTTTCACAACGCAGTTATACGAAACCGATATTTTCATGAATAAACAAACACTATTCACAGAAAACAGTCCAACTATCACGAATAGACGTATTTGCACACAAATGTTTATCCTGTACGCTAGAATCCAAACGCAACCCAAACGCAACGAAATTTATTAATGCGAAAGTAACTCTGTCTAATTGTGTGTCGCAGGTTAGAAATAAAGTTATCTCAAATTTTTAAACAAAGTACAGATGAAGATCAGAATTGAGCCTACAGTGTGATAGCATCTTGAGCAATGCTTCCTGTCGAATGGTTTCTCACTGAAATAAGTTTATAATTGCTTCTAAACCATCAGGTGGGCTGCAGCCTATTCTGCCATCATCATCATCATTTCAGCCAAACGACGTCCACTGCTGGACATAGGCCTCCCCAAAGGATCTCCAAACCGATTGGTCCTGCGCCGACCGCATCCAGTGGATTCCGGCGATCTTTATGAGATCATCGGTCCACCTTGTGGGAGGCCTATCACGGCTGCGTTTCCCGGTACGTGGCCACCACTCGAAGACCTTTCCGCCCCAACGGCCGTCATTCTGCCAGATGATTATATAAAAAATATTATAATTACATAAAAACTAACTGGAATTTTTAAGCATGATAATAAAGATAATATCCGTCAGTGTTACTATAACTTACTCGTAATTTAATGATGGTGGTAGCCTTCGCCTTGCAGAGACATTAATAGGCTGAAATCAACATTTAACTTCCTCACATTCAGACACTTGGACCAAAATGCCTCTGGTACACCGAAGATAGACGGCACTCCGGGTCGTTTGATATAGGACCCACTATATATCCTCACGTCCAATTAAAGGAGATCCCTCTCATTTGCCTATCGCTTCTCTTTTGCGCCTCATTTGTTTGCGTTCAAGAGGAAGGGGGGACCAATTAAAACTGGTTGCGGGATAGAGGGTGCGGCGGAGCGTCGCTTAGACATGCTTCTTACCTCTTCATGTTTACTATTAAGGGATAGATTAAACTATTATTAATGTTGGACGCGATCCTTACCCTAGTGCTTCAAAATGTACATAGTGAATACTTGGGACTATGATAAGTGAAACTAGAATTTACTTAGATAAATTATAATAGCAACCCGCCCTAGCTTTGTATTGGAAAATAGGTGTATAATATTTGGTTTCCCATTTACGTACGTTTATTGATAAGCGAAAAGTAGCTTTACTTTGGCAATCGTTGCAGCTAATGCACAGATATTGGACAAAGTGAACAAGTGAATGAGACGGGATGGCTGATAAGAAAAGAAAAGGAGATGTATGGCAGAAGACGATTAAGATAAGAAGAGTGAGAGGAGCAAAAACGATTTTTAATTTAACCCCCAGAGGTCTACGGGAAACTCGATGGGGGTGTACATTGGTTATTTAACGTCAAGTGTTTGTTGAATTTCAAGAATATGGTAGAAATATATCAAATGCAGGGAGTCCATCGGAACCAGACATTTTTTGTAAGTGGTTTATGAGAAATTGTCTGGGAACTTTGGCGCTAGACCGTACAATGTTATTTAAAGTTTATTCTTGATCAAGTTTATTGTCTAGGGACAGATGACTATCCCTTAATAGCAAGTGGCGGCAGACATTTAACGCGTTGTAGCCTGTGTTATTTATGTACAGATGTGCAAATTAAGCATTATTTAGTGGTAAGCGATGTCTTGTGATCTAGTGGTTTTTAAGTTTTATTTCCTTTGAGTTCTTTTCCGAACAAATTACCTGAAAACTTGCCGTTGATTTACCACAATAATTAACCTTTAATTTGTTAACCCTTTCCCCGCCACGCTTTTTTCCGAAAATGGTGCCCCTAAAACGCCACGACCATTAAAAAAACATTCCAAAAAAATATTAAGTTATACTCAACTCATTCAGGCAAGTAAAAACGTTTCTTGATCCTGTTTTTTGGTCTGATATATCAGTCATTGGCGTGGTGGGCACGAAAATGGTTTGTCTGATATATCAGACATTGGCGTTGAAAGGGTTAATGATTAGAAAACAACAAATACCCATTCGTCACAAATAGTGAGATTATAATTAAGGATAGATCCTTGCATGGAGGATGCATTCGTATGCAGGATAGATGTGGATTTTTTTTAACTTGTGGCATGTACAATTTAATTTTGACGTTCATAATGTGCTTCTATAAGCCCAAATTAGAGATTAATTTATTTTATCTTAGATTTTGAGTTTATAATGCAGAATTCCATTATAATATTGGTATTACTAAAAATCTAGATATAAATATGAGATCACCAATTAAAAATAAAATGTTTAATCGCTTATAATACATAACAAAGCTTTTTAATTTATCGATCTCTTACAATACTTAACAAAATAAGATTTATCAAACTTATTCTGCGCAAAAACCGCGGGCGGAAGGCTATATTAATAAAACTGGAGTAAACCACATAGGTACATACCTAAACTTTGCCTTTCAAAATCGTACATAGTCATAACCTCGTTTAAATTCGCACATTGAAATGTTGAAATTAAATTCGTACTTTACAACCCAGGTTGTATATAAAACTTAGTTCGAGACTATTTTGAAAGCAAGTCACTTTCAGGACGTGAATTTATTGTTATTTATGCAACAATTCTAGAGATAAACCGTAGAAGTTAGTGCAATGCTGCTGTTGGACTAGTTTTGCTTAATATTGTGGTATAATGCTTTACTGCTAACTTTCGTGGTTATTACAATAAACAATGCTTTTGTAACGTAGCCGTAACTGTGTATTTGTGCAAGTGTCAATTAAAATCATAAATATCCACATAACATACATTGACCGCCTCCGCGGAACAGTGGCTTAGCCGCACAGGTATAAAAACACGGAGGTCGCGGGTTCGATTCCATCCTTGGGTCTTTTTCAGAGTCCGGCTGGCTAGTTACCGCAGGTGAAATCTGCCGCCATAACAGCTCTGGCTGTGTCCCGGCAAAATTAATGTGGGAGCCAGTACACTTGAAATCAGAGGCTCGAAGATCAGATGAGCCTACAGTCTGGCAGCACATTGAGCGACGCTTCCAGGTGAAGCGTCTAATGGATTAGGCCGCAGTGGCCGCTTACCATCATGATGATGAGATGATGATGCGTGCCTGTCTGCCAACTGACCTAGTATAAAAAAAACTTTTTTGTCACATACCACACTGGGTTTTGGACCCAATTGGCTTAATCACTGTACCAGGAAAGCGATTTCTTAGCTTAATAAAAGCGTCAAAAAGTTATTTGATGTTGCCTTAAAAACGTTATGGTTAGTAGACCGAGCGTTTAAAAACATAAATTTAATTTTCATTACTACTGAGAGACTAATTCAGCCGTCTAAATTTGAGCAGAAATAGTACCCCAAAGTTAAGGCCCCAAAATTAACTGCATACAGTCGGTCCCAAAAACTCCGGGAAATAATAAAAAGTACCTATGATATAAGAGGTATTTACAAACACAAAGAATACAGAAGTTTCAAACTACATAACTTGGAATGAAAATGGCAATCTTTGGTTAAAAACCTGGTGTTGCCAACATTTATATTGAAATAAAGAAACAGCCATCTCACATAATTTTAACCACGCTTTTCTCTCCACAGCTGTCTCCAAAATAAAGAGTGGGTTGTTTTTACCCAGATTTTGGCAACATTTTTCGATTTCTGAGCTACCAACTATTCAGGCTGTATTTATTGAGCAAAATTAGATGCGCGATCATAGGACGTGCAGTCCTCGCTGTTTGTTTCTAACCCGAAACTGTCTCTCGGAAAAGATAGCAAGATTACTTGACAGGATTTGAAGTTCAAAAGAATTTACACTGTGCTGCCACATTGAGCAACGTTAGTTGTTAAAGGATAGAATAGGATACGTTACACACTCACTGTTCTCCAGCTCTCCAGCTCTCGCGGCAATTATTTTTAAATTAAAATTTATAATAAAACGACGAAAATTAAAACCTGCTAAACGTTTCTAATTAAAGCATTAAACATTCACAAAGAGTTAAACATTTCACAAATTTCAATCGCTCTTTCCCTCCTTAACAACTCGTTACGTCATTTGTCAGGTGACAACTGACAATTCGGCCATTACGCCAATAGCCTGCTGGGTTCGACTTTAAAACAAATTGCCAGCTCCCCCTAATAGCAACCAATTGCGTCGAAAAATGTTCCGGTTTTGTGAATGAGGTTTCGGTCGGAATTTGGACAGTTTGAATTATGGTGTGGCTTACATCGCGTTCAGGTAAATATTTGTTGTTTAATTGGGACGACTGGATTATTTTAATGGCGTAACGGACTGGTGCACGTGGTTTTTGTTGGAGTTTTTAATTTGTACGAATTTTGTAGTGTTTTGCTTATTTTGGGCTGGTCAATAGCCACAAGGCTGGCACTGGCTCGTCCCAATCGGGTGTGAAGGTGAAACTGGGGAAGTTTAGTGGATAGTGGACGCCTCAGTCTCGAGTCCCACACACGGCCGCGGGTCTAGCTAGCCTGTGGTTATGGTGCATAAACGCATTCTTCTCCGAAAAATAAATTTGTTTTGCTTATAAAGCTATAGTTAGTTATACTTACCCTCTTAAAATTTACTGTTTTTTATCACAATCAGCTGAATGGACCACATCGGCGAAAAATATTTCGCTAGCAACGAAGCATAGCTGATGTGCTGCCTAAATCTGACTTCATAGGTTTGTTGATTTTTTATTTGAATATGGCATCCCATAATATACTTGGGACTCCATTTGCATTTGGATGCATCCATCCAAATGCAAATGGAGCCCCAAGACTATAGTTTCCCATTAAACTTCCACAGTTTCTCCTTCACGACCGAGGGGGACGAGCCGATGCCCGCCTTAGACTGGTTTTAGAGTCACGCTGATGCGCGCGGGTAGCGTCGTACACTGCCGGTTTTCTTTGCAGTTCAAATCGTCGCTATCTTATAAGAACAGTGATACTTGCTGATACGCGCGCTGACGACTTGCTTGTCAGCGTGACTATAAAACCAGCCTTATGGCGATAATTGACCGGCCTATGTCGCCGCCTGCAATCATCTCTGCGCCTAAATGTGAATAGGTACTAGGTACTCAAAAAGTCATCAATTGCCAGGTTTTATAAATCTTTGCTTGAATCTTTTGGTCTTCACTCAGTGACACACGTCAAAGTGTTATGTTGGTGACACAAATCAGTATGGGCGTTATAGTATTATTTACTGGTGTAATTTTTTTTAATTTCACATTGAAACATAGACGAAGTTCTCGGACACGAGCCTAAAAAACTTTTATCATAATTATCACATTTAATTGTTCCTCAAAAATAAACGCCAATATATTTGACACATAGCCCAATGTTTTCACGCGATGCGACAACATTTACATAACCGGCGGTCATTATAACAGCTGATGTGTTGTTAGCGACACATTCACCTCAGTTTTTATATTTTTAAGGGCTGGACAAATAAAGCGCGCTTGTGGAGAATTTTAATACGTTAATTGTTATGATAAATCGTTTTAATAAAATATTTAATTTTTTACTTTTTTATCCCACAAAATGTGCTTCGAGGTTCAACTCCCGGGTCGGGAAAAATGTAAGTACAGTCGCCAGCACATCAGACTACCCCAATCTATCAAATTTCTTCAACCGATTTTCAGCTTTATTCACTTCACATAGAGTTCTCTTTCAATTTAGATTTTCTTACAGGTTAGGGTAGGTTGATCTGCTGCTGAAAGGGAGGCCCGAGGAGCCTGCAAATGCAGGCTTTCGCCGGGACGCTCACGGAGCAAAGGCTTTGCTGATACCCGTGGCCCCCCAAAAAGGCGAAGAGGGAGTACCACGGGGTTTAGTGGGTAAACCCCTGGACCTTTAACTAGTCCAGGAGCAGCGTCCTTTCAGGGCGCTGGGAGCCCCACACACGGCCCTGTCCGTCCCCCAGGACGGGGTTATGGTGCGTAAAACATTCCCCGCGAAAAAAAAAAAAAGGTTGATCTGCTGCTGTTCCGTCCGTACGTCGTGAAACAAATGAAGTGCTAAAGGGACGTTAATAATTTCGGCACGTTAATGTTTTGTCATCTAGGCAGGCTTATAAACATTTATATTTTTTATTTCACGTTTCGATTTCTTTGCAGAAATCTTAATGATGACTGTCTCTGAAGAACAGTTGTTATACGCGTCTCGTTCAAAGCGACGGCCACGCCAGGGGTCCTTTGTGTTATTGTGCAGTCCAGGGAGAAATTATAACAACACAAAAACTACACAATGCGAGTGAAGTCACGGGCGGAAGTTAGTTTTTCATGATTTCCTAGAATATTTTTTCCTTATCCACACTAATTATGAATGCGAAAATTACTTTTTCTGTCCATTTTGTCTATTACAATTTCACACCGTACATAATAGCGTGTGTCTTTTTCAAGAGACCTTTAAAAAGGAAACACGCTACTTATTATCTAAATAAATAAATTTAGTACTAAGTCCCCATGGAGGAGAAAAATAAATTAGAAGTGGTTTTTTGTATCTTTGTCTCACGTCGCAACGGAGCATCTGATCGATGAAATCTTTGATATATTCAATGAATAGTTTAAGAGCTGAAGAAAAACGCAGACTACCTACTTATCTCTGAAAATATCACATTCCTAAGGGATTTCTTGGTATCCACGCAAGCACAGTTACTGGAATAAGTTATAAATATGTGCCGTAAGTGTGCCTCAAACGAATACGTAATATAATCACTAAGTGCTAGACACGCTTCGTGCCTGTATTCAACCAGAACCAGTATAAAAAAAAAAAACAAAAAAAAAAACTACCTAAAAACACTGAAAAGCAAAAAATAATTTTAATAAGACATTCATCAAATGCGCTTGTTGTCTAAGCCTATTAATAACATTAAATTGTATTTACGTGCTAGGTAGGTACCTACTAATCTGTTTGAAGTCGGTGCCAAGCCAAATAGTAGGTACCCAGACTACGTACCTACGTCCGCGGATTATTTGTAACCCTGTATAATACATAAATTATTAGGTATGTATCATTTTTCATTACCTTTGGCTTGGCACCGACTTCAAACAGATTAGTAGGTACCTACCTAGCACGTAAATACAATTTAATGTTATTAATAGGCTTAGACAATAAGCGCATTTGATGAATGTCTTATTAAAATTATTTTTTGCTTTTCAGTGTTTTTAGGTAGTTTTTTTTTTTGTTTTTTTTTGAAGTCGGTTTAATTTTTTTTTAAAAAGTTTGTTTATTTTTCTATTTTTAGTGTGAATAATACGTAGGAGTGAGTAAAACTCTCTCATAATATTGATAACGAAAATACGAGTAAAATAGTAGAATTGTATTATTTGACAATATTAGGTATTCATTAAGTGTTCAGCACCATTCAGTAGACCAACTAAAGATGCAGCCCGCAAGAGGGACATAAGAATTAAGAAGTCGTACCCTTTAGCTTCCATCATCATAGTTGTACCTTCCATCATCAGCTTAGCTACAAAAGTACATGAAATACAACTAACGGTCCACATATTCCTACAACACTGAAATAATTATCCCCTAACTCCTAACCGTTAAGGAGTTGTACCTTCCATCATCAGCTCATCAACATAAAGTGATGTCTATAGGACGCAAAAACTTAAATGGCTTCAGAAAAAACAAGTAACGCGTAGTGTGCGCCTATAAAATTTGAGGTTTGCCCTTGATTTTCCCGGGATCCCATCATCAGATCCTGACATGGTGACAATGGGACCACCTCGGAACTATGCACTTTCAAATAAAAAAAGAATTATTTAAATCGGTCCACAATTGACGGAGCAATCGACGGACATACATAAAAAAAAAAAAAAAAAAAAATACATACAGTCGAACATAGAACCTCCTCCTTTTTTGAAGTCGGTTAAAAATGTATTACTGTAGTACGTCCTTACAACATCACTCTATTCGCAGCAGAAAGCGTTAGTGGGTCACACTGTGTGAATTCCATTTGCTAGGAGCTAAATGTACCGTGAAAAGATGCTATTTGTACTCTCAAAGCAGTTTTATTACTTTAGAAAACTATTTAAGAGGAGTAGCTACTAGCAACACATCTTTTTTAAGTTAAGTAACAGGCTTTTTTCATTTCATTTTTTCATGATCCCCTGGAATATATTACTTCCATCTCAGTGTTCATGGTTGGCTTTGTTAGCTACTAATAATTTGGGGTCCGGCCGTTATGCCCCCATTCCGGGTTGCCCCCGGCCGCTATGCCCCCACGTTTTAACGGCAAACTGAAACAAATTTTCTTAAAATGTGGGGGCATACCGGCCCGGGGCAACCCGGAATGGGGGCATAACGGCCGGACCCATAATTTGACGAGCCATTTGGTGTAATGATCGAAAAGTCGGCTATTACACCAGAGATCGCGGGTTCGATCCCCGCACGGTACTAACATTTGTGTTAATGAACATGTCTGTTTGTATTGGTCAGGGTGTTTGTTAAGAATTCATTGCCCAACTATACCTAAATGTACATCTATGAGGAAAGACAGTTAACGTTAAAAAAAAAAAGCGTTTCATATAGGAACAAAAGCGGGGATTTCTCAAAAGTGTATCTACAAGGAAAGTGTATCATAGAGGAATGATTCTAATATGTATGTATTTACAAAAAAAAAGTATATATTTATCCGTTGTCTGGCACCCATAGCACAAGCTAATGCTTAGTTTGGGGCTAGATGGCTGTCACACCCCCTTTTAGTCGAGAGGCCTTAACTTAAAAAGAAGGAAGTAAAAAAAAATCTAGAAGTTACAAAATTTTAATTGTATGAGCTTAGGGGAGTGGGTACAAGTTCACGGTCCGAAAGTATACAATTGAGCCTTTTCACATTCACTGCCCTGGCAAGTCCGGTCGATGTCCTCTGCAGCAGAACCGGATCGGTGTAGTGGTGCACAGTAGTAGATGCGTACGGCGAGGTGAGTGTGATAGAACACCCGCAACGGTATCCGTAGGGTAGTGGAATTACGCACACGAGGGTAGGATCTCGGTGCCCGTAGAATGGAGTAGTGCCCGTAGGATGGAGTAGTGCCCGTAGGATGGACCCTGGAATGCCGTAAATCTGACATTTTAGCAATGCCCGATTACGCTGTCTAGCTGCTGCAGTCATAGGGGTCAAAGCAGGCGACAGGAAGCGGTGCAGATGATTATGAGTTGCATATATAGTGATCAATGATGAGGCGATAATTTATTTATAATTAAATTGATACAAGGCAACTTAGCACTCGCATGAAATTAATGAACACATTACAACTACATGATTATATTTTTTTCTAAAAGACGGTAGCATGAAGTTATTACAAAATTAACACCAGCAAAATCTAAAACACAATAAGAACATATACATTGTCATGAGAATAATAACGTTCGCAATCTGTACTGTGAATTATAAATATTACAATATTAAAGAACAGTATATTATTAAAGATAAAAAACTTCGACATTACATCATGACAATGCATACCAATAAAACACTAAAATTTAACTACGCGTTACACTACTATTGCTAGGAAGATTACAGTAATTAATAAAACTATTTGCAACACTTACCCAATATTTGGGGAACAAAATGCACAGAACTTTTAAACCAGATCGATAATATCGATTAATTTTTATAATTACGTAGGTAGAACGAAAGAATATTGCTAGGAAGTGTACGTGTCCGACCTCCAAGGCGTCTCGTAACAAGTGAGAGGGATTCGGTCTCGGCTCGGCGCATGCACATCAGCCGTTCGTTCCAGATCCTTCCACCCAACCGGTCTGTTGCCGTAAAACTAAAAACGAAAATGTAGCGGTGCAAGCGATAACTTACTTTATATTGTGAATATCTACTTTTCTATTAAGTTTTATTTAGTTTATAGGTTTAAATATTTAATTCTAGTTAATTAGTTAGTTTAGTTTAAGTTTTAAGATCTTAAATTATAATTTTATAATTTAAGTTAACGCCAGCCGTTACATGGCGCTGTGTGAATAATGTTCAGAGATATTTATTTAATAATTAAAGTCTTCAATCAAGTTGGTATATCTGACCCGAAAATCGAACCTCTTAATTTCGGCCAGATACGGATGAAGAGTTTTAGCAAGTACGCATATATTCCCTCAAGTAAACTATCGTCCCTTTGATGTCGCAATGTAGCGCAAAGGCGTTTTAATTGCATTTAAATCATCTACATATATAATGACGAATAACTAGTTTAACTCGAAAGCTTGAGCATATGGGGTATGGAGAGAATATGGGGTACGTTGTTATCGCATATTCTAACATATCAATGATACTCATAACAATATAACACCACCGTCTTTCAGACAAAATTGAAATAGCAACTGTTATCCAGCAATATTAATGTAGGAGATAATGTTTTTGAAATCAAAGGCTTGAACGTTTATTCCCGATGTCCCCCACTATTTTACAGGACGAATGGGCCGGCTCGTCCGGGGAAGTACCACCCTCTCACATAACACCAGCGTGAAATAATAGTGACTACTATTGTGTTTCGTCTGATTTGTGAGAGTGCAGGAGCCCCACATCCCCTCTTAAAAGGCCGGCAACGCATCAGCAATCCCTTTGCAGATGTCTATAAGAGGCGGTGATAGCTTACGATCAGGAGGCGTGTTTGCCGCCTCTAACATAAAAAAAAATTAGGACAAAGCGTCCACAGAAAGATTTGTTCCACTTAAGTAGAACAAACGAAGTAACGAGCTCATTACACGTGGAATAATTAAAACAGCAACAGTATTATTGTAAGTATGTAAGTTTATTGAAATAAAAGAAATAACAAACTTTTTTCTGTAAATAACATTCGCTTATAGTATTCTCAGAGCAGTAAGTAATTTAATTTATATTTTAAACTTATATTACCTATTATATGAATACGTTAACGGAAACTTAAGTTAACAGTGTTTTGGTAACTGAAATGAATGGAAAATCGTAAATTTGGGGAATAGATGTTAAAAAAAAACCACGAATGACGAAGGCTTAGCCACGAAGTCGATTTCCGCCTCCGGTCGTTTACACAATGTTCGTTATCTCCTTAGAATAATAACATAATCTCACTAATAATATTAGTCGCCAAGTTATTAATCTAGTACACCAGACCTCATCTATCAACGTGTTTTATTACAGAAAGCCCTCTTTTTATACATTTTATAATACAATTAACATTGGAATTATATACAATTCCTAGGAAATGTATATGTTACAGTTAAAACCCATTTTTCGTTAGAACGCGTTCTTCCTAGTTAGAACTAGTCTCCACTCAATGCCCCTGTCAACACTAGAATTGACTATTATTAATCTTGTCCGTGATATACGAAGCGAGAATATTGTTCTCGAAATAGGACACGAGACTCCAAAACAGCAAGTCGCATTCGCTGACAAGTTATCACAGTAAACAGACGTCTCTTGCGTATTAACTCCCACTCCTATTATACAAGTTAATAAGAGGGGAGCTCCTTATTAAACAAACGGCGGTAGTGATGGGGGTTATGTCGATGTTTGTTTAGAATATCTATCAAATATATTACCTAGTAATTTACGAGTTGTTGCATATAGCAAACCGTGCAATACGCCCTTTATTGCCCGTGTTACTACCATTCTTACTACCAGTAGTAATACCGGTAAAGTGTTTACCCGTCTTTCTACTGTAGTTGAAACTTGTTAGAACAGCAATAAAATATTGCTTGTGTTACTATAGTTTTAATTTTAATTACAAAAACAAACAAAATATTCACCCATATAAGCCCAATATATAAAATCCAGCATTTTAATATTTTTTATTCAAGGTGTATTTTTTCTTAGGCTTACAAGACGGAATGTCTTGTATGGCGACAAATAATTGTCAGATATTTAACGCTATGTCAGACTTTTGTTTTATTTTGCGTAAAATATACATCCATTTCCATTGGCACAGGATCAAGTGGCATGATAAACTGCGCCTTTCGATAATATAGATTCAAAAGACTGTCTAAGCGGTTCCTGATTGACCTGACACACAAACTATATATATATATTAGGTTAGGGTTCTCAATTATTCAAAAAACCAGACCATGTTCTAAAAAAATCTATAAGTAATAATTATTCATATTATGGTAAATTTTATGACGCTAAGATTTATCGATAACCACGAAATAAAATGTCGATCTTTGCCCAACACTTTAGACATCGGAGGCAATCTGATTCAGGAGAAAAAGCGAATTAATGCGCCCCTTGATTTGACGCCCACTTGTTTTGGTAAAGTGTTTCTTAGAGCCTAAAGTTCCAGTTTTTTTTGTTGAACAACAAAGCATTTTAGCCACTTGACATTTTAGGCTAAATAAAGTTATAAATTTATTAGAGAACATAACAATATTGATTAGACTTGTCATATGGGTAATACTTGTAAACCACACTATCTCAAAGGTATAAGTGATTTGGTAAGCTTTTATAGTTTCGTCTGGTTTATGAAAGTGCCTCAGGCCCACACTCCCCATGGCATACCCCCAATGCCGGCAACGCATCAGCGATCCCTCTGTTGTTGCAGATGTCCGTGGGCGGCGGTGATTGCTTACCATCAGGCGACCACCCGCTGGCTCGTTTGAAGTTAGTCAATTCTCAAATTAAGGCTTTTATAGTTTAAAAATCTACATTATGAATAGCTTTATGGGCTAATTCGTTTTTAAATAATGTAATTATCTAGTAGGTAACTCGGTAATACATAGTAATAAGTCGCCTCATGTTATTATATACCTTATCATTTTTACTTAATTTATTCATCAATAAAATGAAATCAATCACATTTTAAGCCCTTAGGTTCTTAATTAAATTGAAAAGGCTTTTGGATCAACGTCAATTACATTGTCATTCAAAATTATTGGGTAATTGACAACAATGGGATATATTTTTAAAGTTGTAAGATAATTACATGAAAAGTATAATATTTTTTCTTAAATTGTTAGTTTTTTTTCTATTGAAAAAGCTGAGCTGTGAAAAGGTTCAGACTCCACTCAATTAAACCAAATCAAAGATTTCTTTTAAAAATAAATCTTATCTCTTTTAGTCTGGAACAGAACGCTTTTAAGCACCGTAAACACCATAAAATATAATAAATATTCGATAAGTTATCTATACTTCTATACTAATCTATATATATAAAAGAAAGTCGTGTTTGTTACAACACTTATAACTCGAGAACGGCTGGACCGATTGCCATGGTTTTCTATTTGTTGGATTTGTTTACGTCCCGAATAGCAGAATATAGAAGAGTTGTATATATCAGAAGGGGGGGATAATTGATAAATGAAATAACTAAAATACTCGCGGGTGTAACCGCGGGCGGAAGGCTTGTTTTTTTTATATTTATTACAAAAACGTTGACGTCACACCATACAAATCCCTCATCACAGTACATTATATCATTGAAAGATAATTCCGTCAAGGCCTCAACAAATTTTCCGTTCGTCAAGAATCCTTTCAGAGGCGTAAGGGGAAGCAATAAGGATTACGTCTCATGATGACATTATTTTAATTACTGCGACTGCGCACGGTATGTCGATGAGCGGGATTTCCGCTGACGGATTCAATCATTCGGATATACGATGAGTGAGAATTGTCTTTTAATTTTATATTTTTTTGAAACATGTCTGTTACAACAACATAAAGTTTGTTATAAGTTGACACAAAATTGTTTTAACTGCATTGATTTTTAAGTTTTTTTATAGGGAAACATGTTAGTTACTTAACACAACACAAAATTGTTTAAAAATAGCGCAAAAGTATAAATCATATAAGGTAAAAGATGTACTTAAAAGTATATGCTTAGTTAAGCTCTTTATGCGTGGATTGGAACATAACAAATAAAATATATGACCGTCGCTAATTACTTTTAATTGTAAATGTGACGGTAGACGGATAATACTAAAACAGTTGAAATATCCATTTGACGCATACCACGTAGTCGTTCCGTGAACACCATTGCTGTTAAGCAGTCGAAACGTCGGGTTTTGTTTTTATATAATGTAGTCAATAAACCGCTAAAAATGCATTAAGGTTTAAGTTTATTTAAATGTGATGTAATCGCGCGAATATCCACTGTTAGAATAGCTGTTTTTAGTACTCAGGCCTAAAAGTTTCGGTGTCCGCTGAAACTGCGCTGCCCTCTGGTTGATGGCGCGCTTCTCGTAACGTCAGTGCACCAATAAAAACAGTTGAACTTAGAATTTATGCTCGGTAACGTGCAACTGTGTGACCTTATTTCGAATCTGGGAGCACGGAAGTGCCTCCGCCAAGACGAACCAAGCGAATCGCAACCTACCTTTTCTCGAAGCGCTACGTCGTTTTTCTTATTTCAAGAACAAACCTTGGTGTAATAATCTTGACTAATCTCTAGTTAAACCTCAAAAGTGACAAATATTATCTGTGGTTTAGGTGTGTTGTAAAAGTGCAGTGAAGTTCCCGTCCATCATTCGGTGCCGGTGAAGAGGCTGGAAGGAGGTCCTGGGCGGGTGTACAGGTTAGTGGGAGCTAGTATCTTTTCACTGTTTTGCATGCGAGATACGATGTGAAGTTGTATGAGTTTATACTCTTTTTTCAGTCCTTACCTAGAGACCGCTTAACAGTTACGATCCTATTTATTTGTTTTTTTTATTATAGGGGGCGAACGAGCATGTGGGTCATCTGATGGTAAGTGATCACCGCCGCCCATAAGGACCCGAAAACGCCAGTGGGGTCGCAGGCGCGTTGCCCGCATTTAAGGGGGATTTGGGCCTCAGGCTATCTCACTCACCAGAAAAACACAATATCTAAGCTATTAATTACTATAACGCCGGACTTCTGTGAAACTATGTCTACCTACTTTCCCTTCATGTTGCATGCAAACTGTCTGCACTACCACCAATGATGTTTTGTTTTTATATAATATCATTGACTACCACTGTCAAAATTTCTAGTAGAATTTACATGTATTTATCCACCACCGTTTTTATGATTGTTGGATTGTGTTCATAAACATTTAAGGTACATTCGTTTTGTACTAGCTATGGTTGTTGTTCAACTAAAGAGAATTATAAGAGAGAATGATTCCCGGGCCCACGCACGGTTCGCATTAGCGCAGGTGATGCGTCAGCGCGCGCGAGCAATCGCGCTAAAAGCCGCCGAGTGGCCGAGACGCCTCCTAGGTACCCCGCGCTTGACGACGTAGCGACAGGAAAATAAAATCACTCAAATGTATCAAAATAAAAACCATCGGGCGTTTTTGACGCGGTATACTTCAAAGTTCGCGAACAGTATTGAAATGTGGTTTGTTTTAAAAGCTTAGGGTTACTATTTCACGGAATGTTTTTCTTTTAATCCTAGTGTATGGGAGAAGAAAGTTATAAGCAAAACAATTTTACCAATTATTGATTTTCAGTACTAAATAAAAAAAACCTTCCCATACTTTTGATAAATGTGACCCATCTTTTTGGATAGTATTCATGGTATCTAACTACTCCTACTAATTTCATTAGTGTTCGCGGGTGGGTCATTGGTCCGAACAAAACGCCCAGTTACCTTTAAGGCAGTTATAATATTGAAACATACGTTTGATGCCCATTAATTCATTAATAATCGGGGCTCTAAGTGTAACTTATAAGAGGTTTTGGTCACCAACGATTTTTTTTGATGCTAGATCATAGGTAAAGTGGCCACCGCAGTCTATTTTGTTGAGGTAATCTTAACCCAGAAGCGTCACTCAGCTGCCACACTGTAGGCTCATCTGATCTTCGAGCCTTTGATTTCAAGCGTACTGGCTCCTCGTTAATCGCCGGAACAGGAATATATGGGGGAAGTAGCTAGCCAGTCGTACTTTGAAAAATCCTGCCACTAATCAGGCCTAAGGCGGGAATCAAACCCACGACCTCCGGCTTAAACCCGAGAGGCTAAGCCACTGTTTCACGTAGGCAGTCAGGATTCCAAAATCCACAATCCACATTAAGACGCATTTTTGATAACTTTTTAACGAGAACAAGCAATTTTAGACTTGTTTTAAATATAAATCTATTTGCAGAATTAATTGTTTCTTTTTACAAACAATAAGTTGCGTCCTTTTATTTAAACCGTAGAGAATGCACAAAAACATTGTATCGAATCTGAAGTCGCAGTTATACCGGCCCAGTTTAATCTCACACTTTCAGCAAGCGGCCCGTGGGAGTGGTTACCCAAATTGGACACATTTCCGTTTCGCGAAGTGCCCCTTGTATCGCCAACTTTTTGGTCGCATCGCCCCCTGGGGCCAGATTTAAGGCGAGGTTAATAATGACACGAGAAATGCGGTTGATTCCAGATGTATCGAAGAGTGAGAAAAACCAATTAGTAAGTCTTAGAAAGATATAATGGAAGTTTTGAATGAGAGTTCGGAAATTCGCGGCTTTTTAATAATGTAGAGAGAAAAATTGAATTGGAGTTTTAAAGTGTTCTTGGGAATATTTGGCACAGTGAAGGTGAAGTCATAAAAAATTTATTGCGTTTCGGGTTTGTTTTGATAAAAAGGATACTTTGATTTTTTTAAGAAACAAAGCTTTTACTTTCTATTATTATATTAGATTTATTGTTGCTGAATATTTACGTGTGACATTACACAATATTTTTTTTACACTGAGTCAACAAATCAAAGCTTTATTGGTGCTAATGTGTACAATGTAAATAAGTGTGATAAGCTCTCGCACTGTGGTTTGTGGGCGCGTGTCTTGCTCCCCTACGTGGGGTTAACCCCCTTAAATGGGTATCGAGGGGCTTCTGGTGCGGAACAAAAAGGGCTAAATGCACTTGAGCTATTTCTAGACAGATTCCTGACAGACCTGGCTTCCATTCTGATGGCCAGGATTTTTAGTCGGTACCTACTACTCAATAGGGAGTGGAGACCGACATGACCCCATGCTTTCCAAGAAGCTTGGGCTTATATCCGTGTCCATGAATATCGTCCGTAATGCAATTTTTACTATAAAACTAAAATAAATTGTAGAAAACTATCAAAACATTATTTTTCTGCCAACGGTACAAGTGTCGAGCGTCATTAGTCGTATTGTGAGGAGAGAACGCTATCGACGTCTCGATTTCTCACAGAGCACGTCTTATAACTTTACTGAGCGGTCCGTTCGCACCTATATGCCGAGTGTGGAGTGTGGAGGATACATATATTGTATGCGAGAGGATATTTATATGTTGGTTTGAACTACAATTAAGACTAAATGCCGTTAAGAAGCGTTACAAGAATGAGTGAAATAGTGATTGTGAATTCAGGTTATTTTTCTTACTTCTATTCTTCTTGCGGTTGAAATTAGAACTTAACCATTGGTGGCAGACTGAGTTTGCGGTTTGGTTTTGCACTGTACGCAGTGAGCGCAAAACTAGCAACACTGGACACTCCATTTCTAATATATGGAAATGCATACTAAATCGATGGGCCGCAAACTCAGTTTGCCGTTAACAGTTTGCTTACTGGGGACACAACCTAAGTTGCTGCAACTCAGCCGCTCACTGAATGAGTCGACAACCGCTCACCGCCGAGTGACTCGAAACACCGCAAACTGCGTACCTACAATACGCGCAGTATGGACACTCCGTATAAAATAGAGTGAGGCAAACTAGAGGCAAACAGTCGCTGTGAGCTTAATGAGGACGGTCTCACTCGAGCATTCGAGAGGTGTCATCTAGATATTCAAATAATCCCGAGGGTCTGCGCCGCACACGTGGGTTCCGTAATGAAATATCCCGGTCTATATTAAACTCAAAACAATGTGCCTCAATGACACTCCGGTACGAAGGGTATCGTGTGAATGTTGGGTTTAAAGGAATTAGGGCTTATTAATTTGATACAAGATAAATAACAAGGAAGGTCCAAAAGGATTTACAAGTTTTAATTAAAATATTTCATTTACTTGATGTCTATTTGATAGCTGTTTGATAGTTGCTATATAATTCGACAATAGATCAGTCAAATTATATAGCAGATTTTTCAGGTCAGGGCCGTGTATGGGACCCCGATGCCCTAAAAGGACATTGTTCCTGGGCCACCTGGGAAGTTGCCCAGGGGTTTACCCACTAAACCCCGCGGCATTCCCTCATCGCCTTAACACGGTGGGGCCACGGTTATCAGCGAAGATTTTGCTCCGCGGGCCCCCCAGCAAACGCTCACTAGCGATAGCCATTTGACCTCTATAACCCTTGACACTGTGCACTGGAACTAGACCGATTGAAATACACGGCTATTCCACTATGCTCTTTACACACATTGAAAAATGCACAGGTATTCGCTGAAAAACACCCGATCGAGTGTGAAGAGGAAACTGGAAGTGTTTACTGGATGTTGGCACATACATCTGTAGTCCCGAGATCCACATGACCTGGTCAGGTTGTGCAATTGGAGAGGATGGTCCAAAAAGTCTTTTGGATCATCCTCTCCAATTGCACAAACTGATCAGTTCAAAAACGATAACCCACATTCAAATGGAGCTAATGGCGGTCTGTGTGAAATCGGTCCGTATTTCACACAGACTCTCGTCCATATTTCAAACACGGTCACGCCTATTTCACACAACATCGCTCATTAAGGTCGCTTGTCTGTGGACAATACCCGTTCGGCGATATCATAATGTAGGGCTGTTTAAAAGTAAGCTATCCGTATCATGCGATACTCGTACGATACGATGAAATTTGCAACTCATTGTTTGCGCGTATTCCCTTTACATAGATTTTATTGTGAGTTACAAGCATTTATTTTTAATGTAAAGGAAATCATTTTTTGTGGAGGGGAATGTATTTACGCACCATTACCTGCCTGAGGTAGACGATTCGTGTGTGGGACTCAGTGCAGCTCCATGCCCCATTCTTTAGAAAGACGGGTTTACGGAGAACCTCTCCTAAATCTAACCTCTACCTAACACTAAACCTCTTCGCACTCCTTGGCAGCGTCTCTGGGCTTGACATGACTACCAGAAACGATGAAGAAAATATCATTTATCCCCGGCGAAGGAAAGTCTCACTCTCGTAACGGCTGTCAGTTTACCGCAAAACAATTGGATTCTAAAAAACTCTTCCTACCTCTGAGATCGAGATCCTATCTTGTACGGAGATTCATAAGAGGCAAGGTTGCCATGGATGCAATGGTTATGGTAGAAAATTCTCCTATGCCGGTGGTGTTGTGTATATGAAGGCTCGTCTATTCCCAGGACACCACCATCAGGCAAGGAGGAGCAATCCGGGGCTTAGTGGGTAATCTTCGCCCTTTTGAGAGCGTGGGAGTCCCACGCACCGCCTTCCTCCCCCGAAGGAGGGTGACGACTGACGGTACGTAACGTATTCCCCGGGTGAAAAAAAAATCTCCTACCTCTAACGTGTTTAACGAAGACCACGAAGGCCAAAAAAAAAAACCACGAAGGCTGACACTTAGCCTTCTAACCTGTATCCATCCGAGTCGATTATCCCCTTAGTAAGAACTAGTAATTTTAGGATTTGTTCAAATCACTAGATTTGTTTAGGGAAATGATAAAATCGTGTTGTTATTTTAACATCCTCCGTGATTTGATCAAATCCCTTAAGGAATTGACCAAATCCCTGTTTTTTTTTCATATCCCTGCGACATTTATATTCCTCTCTATAAATGAAAAAGCGAACCCCGGGCCCCGTAAGGACGCAACCGGGACAACGCTAGTATGATGACGAAGTGCAAAAACGTGTTTACTTGACACCATCTACGAAAGATACTTCTTCGAGTTCCTCCTAAAGAAACTTGCATACTAAAGTTCTGCAAAGATATTTAACCAAGAAACTTCAACAAAAGGTCCATAATGTATTGATAGGGATAAAGACAAAGTTAATTAATATCTTCCTCTCAGAATACGCTTCGTAACCGACCTCTAGTGTTGTCTAATGCCATGTCATGACGTGACGTCACTGGTATGCTACTCACGTATTGTCTCATCGTTAGCACTCTGAGTGTGGCTTCGTCCTCTTATCTACAGCTGTGGTCTCGTTCAAGCGGTAGTTATGTCATTGTGCTGTGCTTCGTTTTTATTAATACTGTTTATTGGAGGGCGTGCTCGTTGATAAGACAAGTCATAAGTATTTGTTAAGGAAACAGAATATTTTGGTACAAGATTTGATAGATTTTTATGGTTTGTTTCAGCAAAACTTGTGTTTTTGCAATATAGTTAAATAATTTATTCAGTTTAATTGCTACAAATATTTGAAGGATTTCTGCTAGAATAAAATTTTATGGGATTCCTAAAACTTTTTAAATATTAGCACAGATTATTAAATAGTTACTAACGTAAGTAAAAAGCATTAGTGTTACTTCTTCGCTTCTCCTTCAACAGCAAGGCATATGGAACCCTAATTCTTTTGCCTCACTTATCTTCAAAAATATATATATTTAAAGTTATCCGTTGTCTGGCACCAATAAAGTACTTACGTTTAGTTTAGAGCTAGGTAGCTCCGTGTGAATATTTTAACAGTATTAAAGGATTTTACTTTGTTGTTTTACTCATTCTGCGTACGAATATCATTTTCGATCTGTTCTTAGTAAAGATACAACTTAATATTATTCTAATAGCTATCTTCAGTCATATTTAGCGCGTTATCGTTGATGGATGACGGCCATAACTAGTGATCAAAGCTTTGCCAAAATGGCGCGTTTTGTACGCGTATAAATTTAGTTTAACGTCACTCTGCTAAATAACTGTGGTTCTTACGCGTGTTATATCTATTATAACAAAATGTTTTGCTTTACTTTATTTGTGTATACGAGTATATGTCATAAATATTTAAAGAGTATATTCCTTTATTCTCCTATGAGACTATCAGATGTTCGTTCTGGTACTAAAGACTACCGTCCTTGGTGTTACAAGCATCGACACGCCATGTTAACCGATCTCATCAGGCCGTAAGGCTAAGAATTCACAACGCGATTTTCAATCGCGGGTTTCTGTACCTCCCGCCCGCGCCAGTAAATATTGCGGTTGTCCGCCAAGCGATCGCAGAGGCTGCGAAATCGCAACCGCTACGGGCGCGATTAAAAACCGCGCCGTGAGTTCTTAGCCTAAGCTTGAGCTTTGTTATCACATCTCTAGTTATATTTATTTACCAAAGATAATATATAAACAAAGGGAATAAAATCAAAAGAGAAAATGCGTGAAAAAAACGCGTTGAATATGTTAATATACTTTGAAACATGCGAGAATCCAATACAATGAAGGAAATGCTTGTTCATCCGTCCGTTACGCTTATTCGGGGTTCATTGACTGCTAATTTTCAATTGTATGACTGTTTTGTTTGGAAGGTATTTTTAGAGGTATTGTGCTTGTAAATAGAACAATTTGAAGTTTGTGTGGGAGTGAGATGAAGCAAGTATCTTTTACCCTACTATTTTTAGAGTTAGAATCGGAATATTATTATTTACGTCCCGAGTACTTTAAGGTGCTAAGTGCGACTTACCTATTCGGGTTTTATCGATCTGATAACTGGGACGCTTTATTGTAACCAAGTGACTTCGTACTTGACAAAAAGAGAAACTTGTAATTTCGAAATATAATACATACAATAGGTAGAATCTGTCGGCTAAAAATTCAACTGACCAGTATACCCGTTTTTGCGTAAATCGCCACTCCACCTGGTTTCAGGGCTTTACACATTACGTTTACGAAGATACGGTCTCCACTCCAGAACCCGTTTACCCCAACGGTTGTCACTTCTACGGCTGTATTGGCTACTGCAACTTCAGTTTGCTAATCCGGTAATCTGTGTGGACTTTAGTTCTCTGCTATCATTTAGTATCCGATTTGGAGGGCATAGTTCTTTTAATAGCCCGCAAAAGGCTACTGCATGCTAAATAAGCACCTGTTCAAAATCGGCATGACGGACAGCCCGCTTTGCAGAGGCTGCATGGACGCTGAAGATACAACGGCCCACGTACTGCAGTGCAAGAGTGTGGACCATCATCGAGCACGCCTGCTTCCCAACAGCGGCACCCTGCGGGAGGTGCTCCGGAACATCACAGCAGTGCTGGAGCTCTGGACCGAGCTCAGATGGTTTGAGTGACGATGTTGGTAACGTATTTTACGTACAATGGCCCATTTTAGAGGCCAAGTGTGGAAAATCCCCAGAATACCTAAACCTAAGCCTAGCCCGCTCAGTAACTTTAAACTTGTAGACCAGTGTTGCCGTAAGTGACCCCGTTTCGGCTCCGTATATCATACTGGTAGGATGCACTGATTGTATACTTTCGTTTGTTGACCAGTTGAGATAATACAAAAAAGACATAATAATTGTATTTTCAAGGACAAAAGACAGTCTGATCGAAATCGTACCGTATAAACGAACAAGTAATTTATAATCTGCAGTGTTAGTCAGTTATCGGGGAAGAAAGATGGCGTGGAAATGATATTATTGTTACCGAGGAGCGATTTACGCGACGCCGATAAGAGATATTCGTATTTTGCACGGGAATTGTCGGAATTTACTTTCACCGTGCGGTCCAATAAGGTGAAATTCCAGTGAAGTACCATTGGCGAATCGAGTGTTTTTTCTGGATTCTAGTCTACAAAAACAGATTCCGGAAGCTGGAATACTACAGTCCGATGAAAGAAATGATGTGTCTTTAAGGATGTGATCTGGCAAAATTCCAGTCACTGCGGCCTATTCCATTGAGGGACACTTAATCAAGAAGCGTCGCTTAATGTGTTGCCAGACTGTAGGCTCATCTGATCTTAGAGCCTTTAATTTCAAGTGTATTGGCTTCCACATGAATATTTACATTACATCACATTACATCGTCTCAGAACAATTTGTCATATGACAACTGTTTATAAATAATACACTCATACTATCCTAACGTAGCAACCTTTAGTGTACGTTATGTGTATGTAAATTAAATTCATTATTCATTGATGTGACAGTATCAATAAACTAATCTCCATTCGCGTAATCAAAGCTAAACACGACCTTCCCCCCTGATAAAGCGAATCAATAGGACCTGCGACCTCAATATATACAAATAAATAAAGTTAAAGTGTTTGTTTGTTGAAATAAAAGCTTTTACTGATAGATAAATAATAATAATATCATATTATGAGCTGTTTGTAAGCAATGCTTAAACTATATTTTTCAAAGGAAAGACGAAGAAAAAGAAAAATATCAATGAATAATATTTTTTTCTGTATAAAAAGTTAAGCTATAGAAGCCCATGGTCTAAAAGGTCAAGGATAAAATGCAGAATAGTTATTAACACAGAACAAGTTTTCGGTGGTTATTAAAAATGTGTCACCATCAGTAACTTCATATTATTTATAATTAAAATATTCTCTCCAATTATCAAGGCTTCAGAGTTGCTCTACCTTTTTAACATTGGAAATGTTTTTTCGATCGCGTTGGTAGGGGGCCAATTTCAGCGAAAGTGCGACATCGCTCTGGTGTCGTCAATTTTGGGGTTACGTGGGTAAATAAGGTGTCAAAAGACGCGTCTTGACGAGGTCTATAAAATGGTGAAATTTTTTTTTTGAAAAATTCAAAAACTTTTTTGAAAAAGTGCAAAAATGTCGAAAAATGTTGTGATTTTTTACGGTCTTCTCAACTTGAATCAACGATTTCTCAAAAACGAAAAACGATAGAGACAAAATTAAAAAAAGGTATCGGGGTAATTAGTTGGGCTACAGTTTACAAAAAACCGGACCTCGCTATCTATAACCGTTTAGGTGGTAGTAGCGCCCTTTTTATCGGAGTTGTCCGGCGCGTGGACTGGTGAGTCACGTAAAGTGTTGATCCCACCAAAAACATAAATGTAAAAAAGGAAAGCCAAGTTCAATACAAAAATTATGTTTGGCTGTGGGCTTCGCCGCAAAAAGAATGGAGATCTTAATGAGTGCCAAGTTCTATGATCTTAAAGTAGGTTAGATTTGTCTTGGCCAGTTTTCATTATATCAGTCATTTTATAAAGTTATTCAACATAATATATTATATTAATTCTGATAAAAACTGGCCAAGTCAAATCTTACCTACTTTAAGATCATAGAACTTGGCACTCATTAAGATCTCCATTCTTTTTGCGGCGAAGCCCACAGCCAAACATAATTTTTGTATTGAACTTGGCTTTCCTTTTTTACATTTATGTTTTTGGTGGGATATCATTACTTTTTGTAAAGAAAACTAGGCAAGTATTGAGATTTAATGTGGTGCCACGCGCCGCCGACGACACGCACCATCGCGTTGGCCGGTTGTTTAGCGCGTATTACAAGTTTTTTGTATGGGGACACCACTTATTTTTTGACTTAACTTTTTTTTTTTATTTCTGTTATATAGAAAATATAATAATACATAACAAATTGGAATAGTTTCAATTCCAACGCTACAATAAAAAAAAATGTATGGGGCCCCAGTATTGACCGACTGACTTATAGCAGCAAAACCTAACCTACTTCCAGATGACCTAGAAAGATGAAATTTGGAATTCAGCTCGGTAATTGTGTGTAACCGTAGGGAAAAATCTGAAAAAAAAAAAAAAAAAAAAAAAGGGGGAAGAGGGGGGGTTTCCCCCCCAAATTTTTAACTTTTTTGTATTTTCAGATTTTTTACTACGGTTACACACAATTACCGAGCTGGATTCCAAATTTCATTCTTCTAGGTCATCTAGAAGTAGGTTAGGTTTTAGTACTGATTGACTGCTTTATAGTAGCAAAACCTAACCTACTTCCAGATGACCTAGAAAGATAAAATTTGGAATCCAGCTTGGTAATGGTGTGTAACTGTAGGAAAAAATCTAAAAATAGAAAAAAGTAAAAAAATGGGGGGGAAAACCGCCCCCCCTCCCCCCTAATTTTTAACTTTTTTCTATTTTCAGATTTTTCCCTACGGTTACACACAATTACCAAGCTGGATTCCAAATTTCATCCTTCTAGGTCATCTGGAAGTAGGTTAGGTTTTAGTAGGCTTATAGTACCAAAACCTAACCTACTTCCAGATGACCTAGAAGTATGAAATTTGGAATCCAGCTCGATAATCGTGTGTAAGCGTAGGAAATAATCTAAAAATAGAAAAAAGTTTCAAAATAGGGGGGGTGACCCCCCCTCTTCCCCCTATTCTTTAACTTTTTTCTATTTTTCGACTTTTTCCTACGGTTACATACAATTACCAAGCTGGATTCCAAATTTCATCCTTCTAGGTCATCTGGAAGTAGGTTAGGTTTTGCTACTATAAGTCAGTCAGTCAGTACTAATTTTTACGACTTTTTGACCTTCATATCTTTATGACCGTTTGAGCTAGCTTCATGAAATTTGGGCTCCTAGGTGTCCTCATGGATCTTATTAAACTCGCGTAGTTTCATGTGTTTACGTTAAATAGGTTTTGAGTTATAGAAGGGTCAAAAGTGACACCAAATGGTTCGTGTAAATATACCTTGGCGCTGGCTAGCCCGTTCCTTTGCTTGAACTTGGCTTGACACGCTGCCGCGTGTCTAGATAACGGTTGGAAGATTAATATTAATGACTATTATGTATAAGTTTGATTTTTTAATAGGAATAAAGCAAAATGTAGTTAATATTATTAATAAAATATTCGTTTTATTTTTTCAGTTGTGATCAACAATAACGTAACGTAACGTTGTGAAAATAAGTCAATAGTAGGTCACCAAATGAAGCACATCGATACCAGAAATATGAATTAACGTAAGGGACATTTTGGCGAAAATGAGTTATATATATCATTGGATTCAGAATTTTCTGCTCTATCGATTGGTGTTATTAAAAAAGTTCTATCGTTAAAAAAATGTCCCTTACGGTAAGATTTTTTAGCCTGCGTAAAACGTTTTATGCCAAAAAAAAATGATGTAACAGACGTTTATATTTTTTTTTCTCTGAAAAATAAAGTAAGTCGATAGTGTTAAATAATTTACACCCTTACCTTGTCCCTTACTTTAATTCGTGATTAGAGTTTTTTAAGAATTTAATTTAACCCCAGTTAAAGATACCCTAAATGACAACGACGAACGGTGAAGATGGTGATGACAGCTGATAATGATAACTAGATAAAATACTAAATAGAAAAAGTTACATTCTAACCACTTCAATTTCACCATTAAAAAAGTTTAATTTACCAATAGTTATATTATCATCATAATCTGTCTGCCCATTCCTAATTATTTAATCTTGTAATCTATGTATATAAAAGAAAGTTACACTATTTATAACTCAAGAACGGATGAACCGATTTGGCTGAAAATTGGTAAAGAGGTAGCTTCGAACCAGGATACGGACATAGGATCCTTTGATGGGGGAAAGGGGGGGATAATTGAAAAAAAATACGCGCGTGTGAAACCGCGAGGGCGACCCTAGTAATATATATTTCTAATATTAATATGAATATCACTTATATTTTTTTATTCATTCATCTTTCAGACAAATAATATTTTTTCATCTGTCTTTCGTTTTCAGTACATTCATTCAGTTACTTAATAAAAAGACTGTTTGATTAAGTCTGAGATTTTTTTCAATTTAATAGACTGATTAGTGTGTTGAATTTAAAATAATTACGCAGACATAAAAGTCAAACATAAAAAAAATATTAATAATAAATCGTTTTATTTTTGTCTCCCTAAATTTCATTTAATCATGCAAATAACCTATTTGCATGGTATTAAAATACTCTAAATTTAGTATATTATAATCTATAGTTACATCAAATTGCAACACTGTAAAAGTCCTTTACAATAGAATTTCGTATAATTTTCTATTTCTCTTGCTGCTTACGTTTTGCTTGACGGTTTACAAATAAAATATTAGCAACGTAAGGTACAACAAAACGGTTTTTTTTAATGTAAGGGACATGCTATTTCTTAAACCACTGGGTATTTCTAAATTATTCGTTCATAGCATGAAAGAAGAGAAAATTCTAAGAAACTTTGCTCTAGACACAATTAAAATTGAAGCAGACAGTAAAAAGTTATAGAGAGATTTAATTTTTTTTTATCGTTTTTTGGCTCTCCTGAAAAACAGTGTTTTGTCCCTTACGTTATTTCATATTTCTGGTATCGACATGTGCTAGTAAAATGTGTGTAAGGGACGACGTTTGCCTGGCTATTATCATGCATGCCGACCGCTAAGCGGAGCAGTCGCGCCAAAACGCGCCGCAGGGTGCGAAATCTTCGTGAGCATCTTTCTAATATTGCTACTATAAGTAACAACATAATTACTGCCGCGTCTATGCCTGCGTCGAATGTTCATATCAGTGCTGCGGTGATACAGCGAAAACGAAACTATCGTGATCGCGCGTTGAAGAAGAATAGGTCTGACAATTTCAAGAAATACATGGACGATCATTTCTACGCGCACACTCTCATTACTAATAAATGGGGAAATAATAGTATATTACATAAATAATATAAATACATATAGTCATCAAACAAAAATTTTTGTAGTCAGTTTTTTAATCATACTGTAAAATTAGAAGGGTTTGACTTATTTAATACCTTTGGTAATTAACCGATTCAAATAAATATTAATTTTTAACTTATTTCATTTTGCTGTGACTCGTGCGACAAGCTCTTTTCGTATTTTTTGTATTATTGCTCGTAAGCGGCCCTTTAAACAATGAAGGATACTACCTGCCTTTTTTCATGGTCTCAACTTATTTTAACAATAAACTTATTATTGATTTATGACTCCTACTATCCTTTTGAGACTTTATTTATGAGTCTACGGCTTCCTGATCTAGATCTATTCACAAGGAAACAATCGTCTTAACGCCTCTTTTATTGCTGCTCTTATCATTAGTTTGACTTGTTTTTGTACAAGCACTTTTTTTTTGGAATTGCAGTTTCACAGTGCAGCAGATGTAAACCATGAGAACTTATTTGTTTTAGCAAATATATATTTTTTGTCTTATACGGAGAACGAAAACTTACCTAAAGGCTGTTTTTTTTTTCATTTGTTACAAGATAAATTGTTTGACACATGAAGTAGAAAGTTCCTTCAAGTAAAAGACTATGTTCATTTTTTACATAGTTCGTCTTCTCGAACGTAGGAATAGCGTGGCTTGGGTAATGCTGATGATTCCACATCTGGCGGACGAAAGCGTGTGTGCAAAAGGCGAAAAAAAACTGAGCATTGTTAAAGGGCGTAGTCTGCTTATAAAAAATAACGTTACTCGTCGGTACCTGCTACTAACCCTTGTGTATCTCTTGCGCAAAGAGATGTTTTCATTATAGTTTGCCCTATCTATGTACATTTCCAATGTACCAGAAGGTCGTGAAAGGCACGAGATCTGTGAATTTTTATTCTCTAACAGTTGGCAGACTGACATACAGCGCTCCTGTCCCCCAGAAATGAGTCACTCAATGTGCTGCCAGACTGAATGCTCATCTGATCTTCGAGCCTTTGATTTCAAGTCCACTGGCTTCCACATTAATAATACCGAGCAAAGCCATAAACACCGCTTGTTAAAACTATAACAGTGACATTGATCCCGTCACCTAGTATGAATATGTACGAGGTTTCGGCAAGGTTAGTCACACGGTCAATAATAAACAACGCGGCTCTGAGTGCGTTAGCTAAACGTCTGCTCGCGGCGGTCTTAAGGCGGGTATCATTCCGCCGCAAGCATGGTGCAAGTGACAAGGACCGGGCGAGGCAAGCGACTTGAGTCCCAGTAACTAATATGAGATAGTACTTCTTCTTCTTCTTCGTCCTAGCGATTTCCCAGCCTAGTGCCGGGGTCCGCTTTCCTGCTTAACTTTCTCCACTTTGCCCGGTCTTCTGCATCCTCAGGAGTGAGATCGTTCTCTGTCATGTCGGCCTTCACGACAAATATGAGATACTACTACTATGAAATATTCCTAGAGTTTTAATGTGCTTTTTATTAACAAGCTCAGCCCTAAGCCTTGTTTTAGAGACAATTCCTGGATAGACTGAATTTTGTTTTTGTCTATAACCTGATACTTGATAAATACTTTAAAAGACACTAGATAATAAATCTGCTTATAAAAGTTCTTATAAGCACTCAAAATTATTCGGAAACTATCTGGGAAACCTAACCACCGTAGGCCAGGAAGGTCTTGCTGGCCAGACCTTTAATTACAAAAAAAAAGCTAAAGAGACTTGTGGCCGTGTGTGCAATACTGGACCAAATTTAAATTGTCCACTTCCCACTAAACTCCACAGATTTTTCCTCACACCCGAAAGAACGAGTCGGGGCCTTCCTTATGGCAATTGACAGGCCCACTTAACATCCTGACAAAAGAACAAAGATTTTCGTCCACACTTGGTTATGAGACATCTACTTATACCAGTCTGTGAACAAAACCTTCAAGGTCAATATTTTCCGTTCACGCCATAGTTCTATAGCTTACGTCTCTTCCTTAAGGGCAGATTTCATTGCAGACCCACCTAAAGGCCGTGAATAATTCATCCGAAGCGCGCTCTTTACTGAATAAACATGGACCCGTGTGGAGTGTGCGTATAGAGTGAATTATTTTTACCTTTTAGCCTGCTGCGTTGATTTACCCGGTAATGAGCGGGCCGAAATGATAAATCGGCGATATAAATAGTTACTACGTCATGTTACTTAATAGTGTACGTTTATATGCTACTAGCGGGCGCCCGCGGTTTCACCCGCGTAGTTCCCGTTCCCGTGGGAAATGATCAAAATCCTTTCTTAGCGGATGCCTACCTTATAATATCTACCTGCATTCCAAATTTTAGCCCGATCCGTCCTGTGGTTTGGGCTGTGCGTTGATAGATATCTATGTCAGTCAGTCACCTTTGAGTTTTATATATTTAGATGTGTGAGATTGTTCCACAAAACTATGGTTCGAGGTAAAGAGTTTCGGGAAAAACGCACAGTGGAAGACCGCCATCCATCCAGGTGGTGATAATGGAATTTCAGTCGATTGCGTGTAGCTATTATAGTTTTGTTTATCGTACTGTTAGGCGAATAATTTGTTCACTCGATTGGGACATCACTATGGTCACCGCGTACGGTGCCCCGCACTGGTCCGAGAGATGACAGATAGATTTTACCGCGCTTGAAATGTTTAATGCCGAATAATGTAAAAGCTTATTATATTGTAATTATCAAGAGAAAGGTCTTTATATCTAATAGTACGTAGGTACTAGTAGTACGTAGTTTACTAAGTAGTAGGACGTTCTAGTTTAAAACTCATTCTCTCACATTAAAAAGCGATGCGGTGATTGCATAAATCAAACGGAACAAAATTAACGCCAAAACGTAAACCGAGAATACTCTCACGTCACTAAGCCGATTCTCATTCAAAGTGGGGCTAAGTCGTAAATTGCAGCTGGGAGTCGAACCCGTCACGATTGCCGCTGCCTATAAAATCATTAGGGTCAACGGTGTCGCGGGACGACGGGAATACCAATGTGTGGAACTTCGTTGTTCCCGATTTTATTACATCAGCTACTTTGTAGGTTAAAATTGATTAGAAACTAACTCATTGCTTGATTGATTTTTACAAACTCGTTTTTAGATTGGTTGTTTTTTTTTTATCCGCTATCCTTAAGCGGTTGTGCATTGATGCCCTATTTTATCTTGTTAGGGGCCGTAAAGCTGTTAATCTTTCAAGCCCCGGATCACCAGACACAATAGAAAATCTATTGTTACGCGGCACCCGAGTGCCGGTTCGGGATTGAGTGGTTAAAATGGCTAGCCAGATGGCGCATTTGGTAATGGTAATGACCATGCCCTATGCGCGCATCGAATCCCACCCAGGATCGTTTCATGTGACCGGTTGACCGCCTCTGTGGAACAGTGGCTAAGCCGCTCGGGTATAAAAACACGGAGGTCGTGGGTTCGATTCCCGCCTTAGGCCTGGTTGGTGGTAGGGCTTTTTCAGAGTCCGACTGGCTAGCTACCACCCCCACAGGTGAAATCTGCCGCCATAACAGCTCTGGCTGTGTTCCGGCAATATTAATGTGGGAGCCAGTACACTTGAAATCAGAGGCTCGAAGATCAGATGAGTCTACAGTCTGGCAGCACATTGAGGGACGTTTCCAGGTGAAGCGTCCCTTAATGAAATAGGCCGCAGTGGCTGCTTACCATCAGGTGGGCTGCGTGCCTGTCTGCCAACTGACCTAGTATAAAAAAAAATGCGATGAACATTTATGTTTGTACTGTGTACGGATGTAGTACATGTTTGTGATAGGTACCTTCGTTTGTTCTGATACCTATAAAATAAGTGCTTATGATAGGTACTTTGTTTGGAGTCATATCAACGAATGTTATATTAATTGCAATAATAACTAATTTATTATCTCATATATTCAATTTAATGAAAAAGAGTCCTTGTGCGTTTGACACCGCGGTGTATTCGGGACCGGGGTCAAACGACGAAGCCCCCGAATTTTCGATGTGTTAATTATAGGCAGCGGATTAACAATAATACAATAATATCGATATATCGAATATCGGGTGGGAACAATTTGATTAACTTAGTAGCCTGCGCTTGAAATTCCGAGGAAACATGACTTAGCCCTAGGGCTAGGGATAAGTAACATTCTGTCATTTTATTAGCTTTAGACCAATGTCCCACGAAGTGAATGCCTCTCAATAAATAATATCAAGTCATCGTTACATTGAAGTTTACAGGACGCGTTATGGTAAGTGATTCCTATCGCCTATGTGTATAGGCGATAGGAATCACGTACCAAGTGTGTACTTGCATCTTAGCCTGCCTTTGAAAGAATAATAAATGGAAAAAAGGAGGCAGGAGATAGGCTATGAGGAATGAGCCAAAATAACATAAATATTTAAAGCACATTCTTGAGAAGCTATTGAACTAGGACAATTTACGGTAACTAATTAAAACAAAACTCCACAGGACGTTACCCTAGCTCACCAATTCTTGGCCGACAAAAGGTGTGATTTATGTAATGAAAAGGGTCGGGCCTTTTAGTCATGAAGTAAATTCAACAAACTACATCTCTAGGCCTAAATGGAATTATTATTCACGCGGCCGTTGCTAACCTTACAATTCGACCGTGGGTGAGAGCTGGAATGGTCGGAATTACATCAACTATGTTGGCGTGCAACTTTTTGTGGGTCTTTGGCAAACTATTCTGAATTGTTTTCTATGACCTTTTATGACATTAGGGGGCGTTAGAATTTTTAATGAACGTTAAATTGTTGATCGGTTTCATTATGTCATCTGAACACCACTAATTTTGATGTATTTAAAAAATATTCTTGTCAGGCTGTGTGGGAAGACAATACAAAAATATTCACCACAAGGGCTCAAAAAAGAGCTCCCTTGTGTCTTTGTTATCAGTTTTTCATTATATAATTACGTCCCATTAATAACTCACCACCAACCTATGACAAATTGGTCCATCGTTGAGAAATTCAACAAACCACATCTCTAGGCCTAAATGGAATTATTCACACCGTTGCTAACCGTACAATCCGACCGTGGGTGAGAGCTGTAATGGTCGGAATTACATCAATTAAGTTGGCCTGCAACTTTTTGTGGGTCTTTCGCGAACTATTCTGAATTGTTTTCTATGACATTTATGACTTTATGGGGAGTTACACCATGTACCTATACATTTTGGTTCTGAGATTTCACTAATATTATAAACGCGAATGTTTGTAAGTATGGACGGATGGATGGATGAATGTTTGTGACTCTTTCACGTTAAAACTACTAAATGGATTTTAATGAAACTTTACAGCAATATGGCTTATACATCAGAATAACACATAGGCTACAATTTATAAAGATATTGTGTGAAATTCCCGCGGGATAACGTCCTATAGTCCACGTGGGCGAAGCCGCGGGTGGAAGGCTAGTATTTTAATATTGTGTTGAACAATGTAATGGTCGAGAAGTCGGCTATTACACCAGAGATCGCGGGTTCGATCCCCGCACGGTACAGTACAAACATCTATGCCTGTTTGTATCGGTCTGGATGTTTCTATGTATAATTTATGTATGTATTTTTAGAAAATAAAGTATAGAAGTAATGCTTATCCGTTAATATCCTCTTCGAGTATCTTCGCGACTACCTGCTAATCAAGGCGAGACGTTGAGCCCATTTCCTCTACTTGTTTATCCTCTCATCCTTATTAAACTCTTAAATCACCGGCTGCGAAATTTCCCCTCAGAGAAAAAATGTGGCTTGTTATTTCAAGGAGGCCGATTACTGGTAATTTATACTTTTACATATAGGTGCTTTTACACTACGATGGGAGGCGCTCGTGGCGCAGCTGTGACAGTGGTTAATTGGCGATAACGAAAGTCAAGCCGCGGTCGGTTAATGGATGGGTGACCAGTCTGACCACATTTAATGACATTTATTTCGAGCGTCTAATAAAGTGTCTCTCAATGGAAATAGCCGCAGTGACCCCTTACCATCAGGTGGACTGTGTGTCTGTCTGCCAACTGATGTGGTAGGTATATATTAAAAAAAAACATAAAATTCTATCAAAACTTAAAATATTTGTAACTTAATTTTAGCAAAAGGAATGATTTATTAAAATAAATGCACAGACTCTACAAATTAAAAGCAAGTCTTTGATTTAAAATTTTATTTTTGTTCTCTCCAAAAATTCACGGTACCGCAACCGCAATTCGAAAATCGGAATCATTCGTACGAATTTACTCATCAAATATGCAAGTGAACCAATCCCAGACGGAATTTACAAAAGGGAAATACAATAAAAATTACAATTTTCGATCTACTACATTGATAATAAACAATATTAATATTCCTTTGCGTCAGTCAATACTTATTATAGATAATAATCCTATCGAGTTAAACGAACCGAGGTGAAAAATTTCGTTAAATTAAATAAATTGTTGTAAGTACAGGTCCCGGCAAACTTCTTGAATATCGGGTGGGGATTGGGCAGAACACAAATTTTGACACGCCTGCGCGCTATTGGTCAGAAGAATACCTCTGAACAATAGCTATTGGTCACGCGCAAGTGCGAACTTTTCCCCTCTCCTTCGACCGATGTTCAACAAAATTGCCGGTACCTGTAGCTTTGTTCATATTGAGCTAATGCCTACTTTTCTTCTCAGGTTCTTTGTCCGCAATTAGTGTACGCTAAGCAATTATTCAACGGTGGTTTAATTGGGAATAGCTCATCTATTTTACGTTGTTAAGGTATCAGCTTTTTAATGTTTTTGGAACCCAAGCTATATTGAAACAATATTTTTTAATTTTACCTCAACTCAAAAAACTGTATCGATAAAGTTGCCTGAGTTTTAGCGATTTAAGGTGTCCTACCTAACTGTCGGGTTTCTTAGCGGTTCTTCTACATAGAGACAGCCAATTCCGAGGTCGATGGTAGAATTACTCTGTTACATTAAAATTTGACAATTTGATTGATTTTTTACTTGATTTTCGTAGCAGCTGATAAGTTGGGTAGCTGAAAATTTTTGTAGTTTTTTTCTTATCCCGTCGCGACTACGTCCTTTAGTCCATGCAGACAAAGCCGCATATGTAAGGCTAGTATGACAATAAAAATGACTAATGACAAACAAACATAAATTGCTAGGTAAAAACCATTATTTCTATTAACAGTATCATTATTTCAAGCTTAAGATAAAGTTAGGGCTGTCAAATAAGTTTAATCTGAAAATCGCTTAGAAAAATGTTTACTAAATAGGATCAACTTCACTATGAGTCCAACCAAACTAAGCTTACTAACTTAACTGTACTATGCCGTTACTTATAAAAGTTTTTTTTTTGTAAAAATATTATACTTATTTACACATAATAATAGCCAAACCAATGTAGGTGACTTGATGAACCGGTATAAACAGGCATATTTATGCACACAAATATTTGAAGTGTGCATGAAGGTGCGGAATTTCTCAACCAAATCGGTCGTCAAAATTAAGGAGACAACCTTACTAGCAGAAATTAATATTAATAGGTCTTTAGCTAGCAGCCCTAGATGTAACCGATAAAGCCTGGGCTTTGGCTGCCGCAGTAATGCCAACATAACGACACTAGATGAGTTACAGCGCAGATAACTCGATAATAGCCAAAGTTCTCCGGATAAAATAAATTAACGTGGTTGATTTTATGCCCCCGTGTGGGGTAAAAACTGTCGATACAGAATATAAAACTCAGGGCTGGTTCCATGGTTGAATAAAACGCATCTGTTTTCATTTCAAAATTTTTTAAACAGCTCTTTTCACTTGCGTTTCGTTTTTTTAAAGCAGCTGTTGCTTTTAAAGTTTACATTTATTTAGTACGAAACTGTGAGTGGATAAAAGGGTAGTCAGCAGCGTTTTTACGAAATGGTTTCGATGTTTTAGGTTCTCGGTTCAGAGTTTTTTACATAACTAAATGATAAATGTAAAACTATGGCGATAGACAAATGTTTGTATCTTTTTCGCAACTTTGATGAAAATTAAAGAGATATAAATTAAGTTTGTTGCTAAGCAGGAACAAAACAGGCATTAATAAATGAAATTCATTGTTGAACTTTTTTATCCTCTAACAGTCTACACCGTTTTTTGTTAACGGCGGCAAACGAGCCAGCGTGTCGCCTGATGGTAAGCAATCACCGCCGCACATAGACATCTGCAACACCAGAGGGATCGCTGATGCGTTGCCGGCCTTTTTAGAAGGGGTGTGGGCCTCCGGCACTCTCACAAGCCAGACGAAACACAATAGTAGTCACTTTTATTTCACGCTGGTGTTATGTGAGAGGATGTTACTTCTCCGGACGAGCCGGCCCATTCGTACTGTAAAACAGTATGGCTCTACCACTAACTACACTATTCAATTTTAAATGAAAACAACGAAAATTTTATTTTAACTTAAAATATCTTCAGTGACCAGTTTAATTTTCAGTTGCGTTAGCTCTTCAAAGAGTCAATTAGGCAGGGGCTCTAAAATTAATCCTCGATATATTTTAAAAGTAATTAGTGACTTTTATCTTAAACCTTTCAGTATAGCTAATTAAAACATATTAGTCTGGACCGCATCTAATTTTCTTTTTAAAATTAATATTATCTGTGATCTTCGAGTACCAACTTTAACCCTTGACAGCCAACATCTGAAACTCTTAACTCAATTGTGATGGCGACTTGCTCAAAATAACACTATTTAGAACGACAGAGTTCACGAACTAAGATTAGATTAGTACAGTTCGGAACAAAAGTAATACGATGCAAAAAAAAATATAATGAATTTTTTTATTAGTTACTGTTCTTGGCTCTAGCTTCTATGGATTAATCTTATGGAATAAAATCGTCATTGTATTGTCTAAATGATCATTCAATAGTTGGATCAATGGCCCATTTGGTATTGCTCCTTCCCTATACGCCAGGACTCGTGAGTCTAAATGCCATCCTGGACAAACATAATTATTTTATATGATGAACCTATTTTGTGTTTATTCTGTGTCTGGATGTTTATTTTTATTCAAGTACACATTTGTGGCATCTTCGTTATTTCCTTTTCACTGATACCTTTTCATAACGAAAGTGCTCAGGCTACTACATATATCTAGGTACATCAAACAACAAACGTGGTACAACTAAGCCAATGTTCATTGTTCTGATCCAGAAGAATTGATTATAATCCTTACCTTTCTTGTCGTGAATTATTTATAAGCTGTAAAAATATAAGTACCTTAGAGAATTTCGTATCTACTTCAGTATCCGACTGTACAGCGCTTGGGGGATTCCGAAGTGATTGATAAAATAAGCCTCGAGGAAAACATAAACAGATCCTTGGAAGCGGCGGATCACTTGTATCTAGTCTATGCGATAAGTAACGGAGGATACTGATCTTAATAGAACAGCGGGATCTCGATTGAAAAACTTGGATATTTATTTTCGTCCTTATAATTGTAGGTGTATGGTTTAGTATTGGATGGGTTGAAATATTAGATTATAATAATATTTATATAAAATAATTGCCTCCGTGGTACACTGGTTAGAGCGTTGGGCTCTAAAACCCCGAGGCCGTGGGTTCGAATCCCACGGTGAGCATCACTTTGTGTGATTGTTACCAGTTTGATTAAGACATTGCAGGCTTAAATCACCTGAATGTCTGAAACGAATGATGATTCCGTGCTTCGGAAGGCACGTTAAGTCGTTGGTCCCGACTATGTTTCAAGTAGGTCTGGTTTCCTTTGTAAGGGTTACTGAGGTCAGATGGCAATCGCTCCATTGTAATAACCAGGCTTGTCAAATCTAGGAGCATAGTCGAAGTGGACCCTAAAACTTTCATACTGGATGCAATCAGGAATACACTGGGATGATGATGAACAATATTTATTTATAAAATAATTAATTAAATGAAATAAATAACGTTTAAATTAGGTGGATCCTATTTAGAGCTAAATCGATTTATTCCTGTTTCGTCCCAAAGTTTCGTCCCACATTCCAAAAAATTCATCTGCGTTCGGTACCATATTGTTGTTCAATGTTTGGTACCCATGATTCAATGTCGGTACCATATCGGTGTGTTGTAATGCTAGCCTATGGTTATTTTTTCAATGTGATGTAGGATACACACAATTTTTCCAGCACCATCTGGTATGCATTTGTTAAACTTTATATGGCTTTAGGCTGTTGACTGTTGGTTGCATTTACAAAGAATTTAATATACCACAATTATTAATAAATATCTCATCTACTTTAGTTTAGTGATAGATTGTACAACAGCGCTCTGGGGATTCTGAAGTGATTGATAAAGTAAGCCTCGAGGAAAACATAAACAGTTTCTTGGAAGCAGCGAATCACTCGGATCTAGTCTACTGGTAATGATACTAATCTTAATAGGACAAGGGGATCGCGACTGAGAAACTTAGGTAGGTAAAGGATGGTGGCAGCCAAAACAACGATTCTTGTAGATTGTAATTTAATATTTTCCCAACGACTTTCTCACTCTTGAAATCAAAACGTCATCTCTCTGTCTCGAGTAGGCCAATCGCGTGGTAGTGCTGCAGAGCGCTGCCGCAGTCTATCATTTATTAACGCGCTGCGATTGGGTGAAGCGGCACGGTGCGAGCGTGGCACGCTGCGATTGGTCGAGGGGTCGCGCTAGGTCTTGAGTCCCTTTAACACGTGCGTTACAGGTAGGTATTTATTTTTGGGTTGTAATTACTGGGTATATGAGAACTAATAACTGTCGTCTCGGTGTAGGGGGCGCAGGGCAGTGCCAGACAGTAACTGCTTAGTTACTGTTTGGCACTGAACTGTCTAAGGGCAGACGTGACGATTACCATCATGGATACGATCTGCTCGTCTTGTTACACATTGCAATAAAAAAACGATCACCAATATAACCCAACCTTACCCACAAAAATACTAAGTTAGCACCTAAAATACTAAGTTAGCACCTAAAATACTAAGTTAGCACCTATATGTACTACTAAGTAAGATGGTAACTTAGTATTTTAGGTCCTAGCCTTCTATTTTTTTGTGGATCAGTTTATTATTTCTCTTTATTTTTGCGTCTATAAGCCTGCGTATTGCTGTATACAAGTCGTTTGAATTATTGAAAATGAATGCCTAACTTCTTCTTAAGAAAAAGAAGAAGAAGAAGAATGCCTAACAAACTGATGTTATAAGCTGCAGCAATAATGCTGAGGTTGGTTACCTTATGACTCCTATTTTGGGTTAATTATAGTTATTTAATATCTTTTTTTTCTTTACTGTTAGGGTCTTTCTTTCAATCCTTTATTTCGTTTAAATAAATAAATATCTCTGGACAGTAAATTCACACAGCGCCATCTAGCCGTAAACTAAGCATTAGCTTGTACTATCATATGGATGCCAGACAACGGTAGATACATAAACATATTATACATAAAAACACTAAGACTGATACAAACAGACATGCTCATGTACACGAATGTTTGTACCGTGCGGAGATCGAACCTGACCTCTGGTGTAATAGCCGACTTCTCGACCATTACACCAAATGGCGCGTCAAATACTACGAGTATGACGTCATTTAAAGTAACAGTCTGCTGTCATTTCGTTACTTAACCGCGACGAGCCCCATTTACACAATCACTTAAGAGGACGAATTGAATATTTGTATTGCAAGGATATCGATTTTTCTCAGCAATGACTAGAGCTAAGAAAATAAAATTAATTGGCAGGATTCATCATGTCTTTGACTTTGTTTAGTCCAATTGAATACACGATTGGTCAACTTTTGTAACACAGAATAATTAATCAAAAATACCTCTATAAAAACAGGGATTGTCATTTTTACGACAATCGGAAGCGACTTAAGCCTTCAAAATTACTAAATATAATCACGGAACCATACACTATAATTGGGCCATATATTATTTAAAATACATTTATAGTTTTTAAATCACACGGATAAAACCATTTTGTCGCATACGCTCTTTTCGTTTAGAGCGGGTTTTCTAAGAGCGTCTTGCGTCGCGCGGCCCCAGCAGTACGCTCATAGAGTATATTGAATATACCAGAAATAGAGCTGTCAGTCAAGGATTGCGACTGCAGCGCGCCAAGCGATTAAGTCCAAAACTATTTTTTTTAATAACATAACTATAGATGCACAACAACGTATACCTATACATACCTACATACGGGTACTCATTTAAGTTTTATATTTTAGGTTATGTTATAATTAAATACTTGAATGCTCAATGAATGAATAAATTAATATAGAAAAATTAAATAAATTAGCATTGAGCATTCAAGTATAAACTGAAAAAAACATCAAAATATTATGCGAAAGCCATTTATTTCTTTTATTAAAATAATCATGACACATTTTTTTAACACTATCGTTTTTATCCATGTCCTGTCGTAAGCTTTTTAAAATTTTATTTGGTACACAAGCACTTTCTAATAAGAATAACTTAGAAACGCAACATAGGAGAAGAATAACCATTGTCGCCGGTATCCGAATCGTAAGGCAGATCAAGTCCAATATGCAACAGCAATAGTCGATCACAACACAAAGGGCAGGGTTATCGGAGTCCAAGGGAAACACTAAAGTCGTCGTGTAAATCCAAGTCGTATAAATAGCAGAAAACATAAAAACACTTTCGCATTCAATACAATATGTTTGACGTCTGTCAGTAAAGAAAGAAACACGGCTGACATTTATTACGTTTCGTTCCATAGATTACTTTAATTCAAAAAGGTTAAATATTCATTTAAATATAAAGACCGACGCAACTATTAGCTTTTATTTTAAAATTTAAGTAATTTATATTATAATTTAGAATTAATGGTTGTTCATATATAAAATAATCATAAAATTATATTGACTCTGATTATTGTTGTTACTTAGAATGAACCGTAAAAGCAGTAATGCCAGCAAACAGAAGTTAGAGGAAAAGATACCAACAAAAAAAAACTAACTATAAATTTTTGTCAATTAGTGACATCTAGCGTTAAAGTCCTTAAGAACAATTTGATTCATACAATCCGTCACTTGTTCGGAGTGAAATCAGCCTGAGTACGCTCCCGGCTATTGCCAGAGACGGTTCAATGTCAACTGCTCTCCGCCCACGCTCGCTTTTGTTTTTCGAATATTTATTCAAACCACTGACCTCCATCATATACATAGTACGCTGGACTGGCTATACAGTCTGTTTGCCCAACCTGAAATATGTGTGGCCATATTTAGCTTCTAAGATTCACCATCATGTTTATAATATTATTTTTTATTGTGAATAAGAATGATCTAAAAAGATAGCTGACTACGCACAATCACTATCCGTTGAACTCGAGTCTTCAGAAATGCCGTCTGGTCTGATTCAGTATCAGATTAATTTTTTAATTCTCTTATGAACTTGTACATTTCGGCATCCATTAAGTACCTACTTCTCTTTCGGACAATTGGTCTTCGATGTGAATAACATGTTCACATTGTTTTTGCCATTCATCTGTAGTAACAGTGAGTGACCGATTGGAATGCTTCTTCTGTTAATTTGACAACATTGTTTGCATCTTGTACCACATTTTAACTCTCAACTCGCCTTTTTACTAGACTCCACATAAATTAAAATCATCCAATACAATTTTCTTTTATTGATAACTGGCGCTGTTTTTTTTTGGATAGACCTAAAATAATGGAAAACGTTCATTTGAGTGGGTTAATTATAGCTTCGAACAATCGATACCTATGTCTTGTCTTTTATATATCACAACATTCTATCTCCATTCACATTGGGGTAAAATGTTGCACACTGGTAAGGTAACCCTATTTGCTAACCAGTTATGGCGGCATTTTCAAATGGCGAACATTTCCAAATGGGATTAAACGGCCTATAATGTCTTTTTCTCTTTCAAAAATCACGTACTGATAACACAATATTTTTACCACTACTCTGAATCCTTTTTGGCATAATACAAGATAAATTTATCATTTTTATATAGAAAAATGCGAGGAGCTTCGTCAAACGACCGCATGGAATAAGACACTGACAGCTGTCAAAGGTAAAATAACTCTGAAGGAACTGTAGACATTGAAATGACAGCTATTTTTTGTGTCGATTTGAAGCGCCGCCAGTGAGTGTACTATAGTTTGTTAAATTTTGGATGATCTCTGCGACAGGTGTCGCAGTGACATTTCTAGAGGCGTAGTCTTACCATAAACGAATGTTAAAACTTCGATTCGTAAGTAATCGATTCCTCTATCGATCTACACTGAACGATTGAGGACCTCTAGTAAAAGTGATTTAAAACAAAGGACACATTTGTTTGGCATGCTCTATGACTATGCTCTATGACATTTAGGTGATAAAGATTTGTGTTTGTCCTGTGTCTGGATGTTAATATGTAATTAAGTACCAATTTGGGGTAATTTCGTCATTTTTGATACTCGTAGCACATGTCATGTGCTCTTTTACACGAATTTCGGACTTTGATCATATTCAAATTGTTATATCCAAACCGACTTCTAATCAATTTGATTTTTTATTATAAAATTGTACGTTTGAAGAGATACAAAAAAAAATTTCCGATGTGTTACAATTTCATAATCGATTATCAAGTGTAAGCGAATGATAATAGCAATGAATATCTCTAAGTGGGCGGGACCCTACAATCATGAACGTTATTTCTCTTCATACATTTGACAGTCAAAAATTGTGAAATTTAACAGCTGTCAAATCGATGACAGCTGTCGCAGAGATCATCCAAGATTTAACAAACCATAGGAACTAGTTTAGGGATGTCTAAATTCATGTCGATATTATGTCATTTCTTAGTCGATAATTTTATTTTATTATTAAAGGGACATAGTGATCTCTTACAATAATAAACACTTGATATGACAACAAAATAGAAAAAAAACTGATTTGTGATGATTGTGTATAATTATGTTAAACCAGTCCGATGATTTTAAACCATAATTATTAAAAAAGATTACCAAAACAACACGTGCTAAGTACCTTTCAATTGTTGACCGGTGAGAAAGTTAGACATTTTTTGACTCTGCAAATAATCTGGGCTAGACAATGAAATTTTATTCGTGCATTAATTCTAGAATATTTTGGAGCATTGTCACATAATATTATCTCGAAACGTTGTTTTTAGACTAAAGCCCGTAGTTGTAGTTTTGTCTAAAAATAATATTTCAAGAGCCATTAAATAAAACAACTGAAACGGATAAAACTCGCGATTTATCCGTTTAAGTTGTTTTATTTAATGAGTAGTAACTACTATTATTATATTATTATCTGTGGTAGTAACCGCGTAAACATCAGAAACCACTATTTCAAGAGTCATCTTAAGATCGATCTCATAGTTGAGACCTGTCTATAAATACGGGCCAATGACATTTGGAATTATCTAAAAGTTATAATAATTATTTGGGGTCTTCAAAAAATTAGGAATAACTTTTTTTTTTTTATTAAATAAAATAAGTGACTTGAGAATACTTCCTTAAGGACCTAGCCCTCCCCAAAGAGAGTTATTAATAAGATACCTATGTACTTAGATTGGCTACACAAAGAGGGCACTTTATCTAAAAAAGTTTTTATCGATAACAAAATTCAGTCGTTGTATAGCACTAGTATTAGTTCCAAGTACACTCACTCACTAACTACTGCTCTCCAGCGCAGTTAGGGCCAATATGGCGATTTTCAAATCGAATCAAATAATTGGTAGCGATCGCCTGTCCAGCGTTCTTGTATAATGGAGGTCAGTGGTTTTAGTGGACGCGCGGATCTCTTTGCTCCGTGCTCGTCTCTGGTCAAAAATGTGCGGGGTGGGGGGGCGGCACGCGCCGAATTTCAGAATTTTAGTTGAACGCGGCGTCACCTTAAACTTCAAAACGTTGAACGTTGAAGGACGTTTTACATTTACGAGTGGCGACCGTCGCCGGCTGTTTTGCAAAGAGCCTTGAAAATCTTATTTGTTCCTTTTATTAATAAGGTTGCTGCTATATCTATACATTTATAATAATTGAAGTTTTTTTTATTCAAATTTTTCAAATTTAGACCCGAATGCAAAATTATATTAATGGCCTATGTTAAATTGATTGTATAGTAATTGGATAGTATTTTTTTTAATGCAAAAAGTGTAAGCATTTGGCCACAATCTCACTTCATGGTATTATGTGATGCGGCCTAGGGTGGTACATGCATAAATATTCGCTGATATATTTTTTTATACTACGACGATGGCAAAAAATTCGCACGGCCAACCTAAGTGGTTACCGCATAGATTAAATACAACAATAATAATTTCAAATAATGTCAAATATGCCAACATTTGCCAATGCCAACATCTATATAAATCCGACATTGTGATATGCTAGAATCAATATTTGTTCGATTTCAACTCGAACAATATCTAGACAAGAACGTCAAATATGTTCCAAAACTAACACTGTATTTGGGCTCGCAGGGCCCTAAAGACCAAAGACCAAAATAATCGAGAACGGGACGGCTCGAACGTCCGACCTGTCTAAAGTTTGTTTGTTTCAAACTATGACTGTATCTGAGTATGGTCCAAAGGTTTGATTTGATTTATTTATCACTTTTACTGGCATTGAATACTAATGATGGAGAGGTAGAGCAAAGTCTTGCACTCGAATAAGCCGCTCGTAATGGGGATGTGACGTATGAAGGTCACGTATCATGACGTCAACGAAAAGGGAAGATCGTTCTCCGAGCTAGGTGTCTGTGCTCGGGTACCGCGGCCCATCGTACCGTCTTGGTGTGTTGTATATGTATATGCTAGCCGAGAGAATAACTCTGCTAGCGCGACGCAGGGTCGAATATCTGATTGGCTGTCTCAGTGACGTGCGAGTGACGAGTCTCGAAACCAATGTTTACACGTGCACTTTTCGCTGACTTGCAATCTTACGTTGTTGTCGTCAGTCTGTAATATAGCGCATTTCGATAGCCGCTACAGGGATGTTCCTCTACCTACTGCCTACCAGACCACAGCGAAAGAGCACTTCACTGATATGCTTTTATTTCGGTGAGTAAGGTATCCCAAGCTTAATTGGCACGAGCATGGTGTTGGTTGGACTTGGCAACCAGAAGAACTTTTATTTGCTGCTGACATTACTTTTTTACAGATTTTTTATTAGGTCTAATAATTGGTACGTCGTGTCTTGATTTATTTATATTTGTCGTATTTTGGATGTTTCAATAATTAACTCGATATTATTATAATAACGTCGTTTAATCGTAAACTAAGCAAAGCTAATAATATACATAATATTATGGGCACCTGTTACAGTGGTTTAAGTACCGGGCCGAGATCTCGGGGTCTTGGGTTCAATTCCCGGGTTGAGCTAACTTTGTGTCGGTTTTTTTGGACACAGCTCGGGTTTGTGATCACCAATCCGCATTTGGCAAGCGTGGTGATTAAGCCAGTACCCATCATTGTAGCGATAACTTGATTTCAAGAATGGAGGCCTTTGCCCTACAGTGGGACATTAATAGGCTGATACGTTTTACCATTGCAATGAAACGTAATTTACACACAAGTATTTGTAATGTGTGTAATGAGTGTGTGAGATATACCGACTACTGCTTAATCCTTCTAGCCCCGGATTACTAGACACAATAGAAAATCTATTGTTATGCGGCACCCGAGTGCCGGTTCGGCGTTGAGTGGTTAAGATATATTTTCCGAATATAAAAAAGGTCCGACCGGTGGCACGAACTTAGGAACGCGCTGCTGATGCGTTAAAACCACCGCCAAAAGGTAGAGTAGCGTAGAGTATTAATGTCCCACTGCAGGGCAAAGGCCTCCATCCTTAAAATCAAGTTATCGTTACAATAATAGGTACTAGTTTGATCACCACGCTTGCCAAAAGCGGATTAGTGATCACAAACCCGAGCAGTGTCCTAAAAAACCGGCACAAAGTAAGCTCGACCCGAGAATTGAAACCAGGACCCCGAGTCTCGGCCCGGTACTTAAGCCACTAGACCATCGAAGCCAAGGTAGTCATTAAGAATATATGTAGAGACTCCACGTCCTAGGAAATACCTGCCCAACTTATTTCGATGACTTGCACCAAGTGCCATTAATCTTAGTGCCATTCCCCAGTTGAGTTTATACTAGCGACAATTATTACAAGAGCCAACACGACTAAGCCTCACGAACTGTTCAAGTGCGGCCGAGTGAGTTGGAAGGTCAAGCTGTGTTGGCCACGGGCCGTCCAAATGTTATGAATTGATAGTTTTGTTCAACTGAACTTATATTTTGTATTTTCATGCGAAATTTCGAAGATTTATGGAATCGTTTTATAGAATATTTGCTTGATATTGTACACAAACAATATTAGTATTTTTGACAAAGAATCTATACTTAAAGATATTTTGTTTATTTGAGAAGATAAACGTATATAAATAATAAATAAATAAATATCTCTTGGACATTATTCAAACAGCGCCATCCAGCTTCAAACTAAAAGCAGAAAAAAAGCATATAAAAGCAGGGAAGTTAAAAAGTCACAGCATCCAAATCCTGTTACCAGTATTTCGTTAAAAATTATCCAAATTTACAACCAGTACCTGATTTTTATAACATAAAGATATTTCTTGACAAAGATATTTCTAACGTAACGATCCCTCATCGTTCTTTGTTTCTTAGAAACAACTAAACGCTTCACACTTCCTTAAAAATAAATCCGGTGGCAAAAAAATACGATAAATAATAGTTACTGGGTAAATTAAATAATAAATAACAATTAATAATAATAAATCAGCGTTCCTAAGGCCGTTTCCGCCATTCCAAGGGGGCTTGCAATGAATTATGACTAGGACTTTAGCCAATTAACTTGTTAATCCTTACTATGGCTCATTTGTATTATTTCCTCGTGTTGTGACAAGGGTGAGTTATGTGAGGCGGCGCAAGTTTCCTGTTGAAATGAGTAATTCACCTGTGTTACTATAAACCGATTGCCTACGGCTGTTGAAGAAATGTACTCATATTATAGTATGTATGTATGTATGTGGGAGCCAGTACACTTGAAATCAGAGGCTCGAAGATCAGATGAGCCTACAGTCTGGCAGCACATTAAGCGACGCTTCCAGGCGAAGTGTCCCTCAGTGGAATAGGCTGCAGTGGCCGCTTACTATCAGGTGGGCTGCGTGTCTGTCTGCCAACTGACCTAGTATAAAAAAAATCTATATACTTACTTATATTTCTTCACTTTATATAATATTTTGGTCAATAGCCACAAGGCTGGCACCGGCTCGTCCCAATCGGGTGTGGAAGGGAAACCGTAGGAGTTAAGTGGGTAGTGGACACTTTAGTCTCGAGCCCCACACACGGCCGCAGGTCTATCTAGCCTACGGTTGCATAAACGCATTTTCCTCCGAAAAAAAAAAGGCTTTTTGAGCTTATTTCATTAGCCGAAACTCTAAATTATTGATTCATTTAACTTGCTTACCTCATTATTTATTGCTTCTAAATGCCTGTGATATTCGGCAATGTATAAAAACCAATTGACATTGGGTTTAAACCCACAATTATCTGCACTGCACAGTTGCCAAGCCAACTGTACATCATTGTCGTCACCCAAAAGACACCCACTGCTGGACACAGGCCGCCCCCAAGAATCTTTATACAGAATAATACAGTGTTAATCGAATGATCACAGAATCAGAGGAGCCAGTGTGGCGTGGCACACACAGCCTTCGATTGAGCGACATATTGAGCGACTCTTCCCGATTAAGAGTATCTCAATGGAATGGGCCGCAGTGGCCGCTTCCCATCCGGTAAGCTGCGTGCTTGTCTGCTGTCTGATATAGTATAAAAAAAAACTTCAATCTGATGTACCTGCCAACTACTCCACCATTCCAGACGTCAGTATTCCAGTAGAGTCAGTCTGTAACATTAATGTATGACGATTATTAAGTGCTTCTTTGAAGCCTACGTGAATAAAGTATATTTTGATTTTGATTTTGAACCATTACACCAAATCGATCAACTAATTAAGATCGAGCATCATTAAAATTACAGTGTCTTCCCATCCCGCTTTGGTCCTCAAACGAAATTCAATAGCGACTCAGCCACAGCCGTATCATTTCCAACGGTTCAGTAAAACAAAAATGGCAGAAAAAACGAGGCTAAATATTCCGGAGGAAATAAAGCCATCTGTAGTTACAAGATGAAGTCGCCGGCAGATCAGATCACAAAGAACAATACAGGCGCGAGATAACGCATAAAACGTTTCTCGAGATCTCGACGACGGTATTTTTTTCGTCTCTGATTTGTGTCGCGTCGTTACTGCTGTTATAGCGTAGGGCTGGCGATGTTTTTTTTAATACAAAGTCAGTTGGCAGACAGACACGCAGCCCACCTGATTGTAAGCGGCCACTGCGGCCTATTTCATTGAGGGACACTTCAACAAAGCGTCGCTCAATGTGCTGCTAGACTGTAGGCTCGTCTGATCTACATCTGATCTGATCTTCGAGCCTTTGATTTCAAGTGTACTAGCTCCCACATTAATACTTCCAGAATACAGCCAGAGCTGTTATGGCTGCAGATTTAATCTGTCTGTTCTGTCTATAGATGCGAGTGTCAGAGTCAGCTCACTGTGAACCTAACGGAGACACGCCCCAAAATGTCAAAGATATTAAAAAGACTACACGTTCTTTGCGTGGTTGCCACCCCTACATAGGCACATTTCGTGACGAAAGATCCAGGCCAGCATTCGCGAGATACGCACTGACAAGATGCGGCGACTGATCGTTTTCTATTCCGACATTATGACGCTTCGGGGAGCCACTTTCATTGTGACAGTCCCCATTACAACTTTCCATCGCATTTTATTTCGTATTCTAGTGTTAAGTTAGGAACGTTTGATTTAGGGTGGGGTAAATAGAAAAACGTTTGGACGTAAAGAGAAATTGGGTGGAGTAACGGAATGATTTTGGATTGAAAACGTTTAGATAAGTTTTATTGGACATTTTTTCACGATTTATGTCTCTGTCGCCTGTGTACTATTGCAAAGTAGAGAATACATAATAAAAAAACGAATAATTGCGTCAATAAACAATGGCATATTCATACGCTTGCTTAGTGCAGATAGGTAGGGAGTAATATTCAACAGGTATTTTCCTGACTTGGTTGAGAATCCAAGAGCCAGACATACGGATATAAAAACAGACATTCTTATACACATAAATGTTTGTACCGTGCGGAGTTCGAGACTACCAGTGCTATCGGTCCGACAACCGCCTTCTCGACTATTACATAAAAACATAAGATTTACTAAAGAAATGAATCTTGGCATAAAATATTTTGACCACCTCGTGGAACAGTGGTTAAGCCACTTATACCCGAGTGGCTTAGCCACTGTTCCACATCCGGAGGTCGTGGGTTCAATTCCTGCGTTGGGTCTGGTTGTTGGTAGGACTTTTTCAGAGTCCGACTGGCTAGCTATCACCCATAACATGCCATAACAGCTCTGGCTGTGTTGCGGCAGTTTTAATGTGGGAGCCAGTACACTTGAAATCAAAGGCTCTAAGATCAGACGAGCATACAGTCTGGCAGCACATTGAGCGGCGCTTTCTGATGAAGTATCCCTCAATGCAATAAACCGCAGTGGCCGCTTACCATCAGGTGGGCTGCGTGTCTGTCTGCCAACTGAAAAAGTAGGTATTAAAAATATATATCTTCACCTAAGGGAAGGGCACTTCTGATTTCTAAGCCTGGATATCGTCAGACAATTTATGCCCTATCTCTGGTTCTTGAGCCAACAAATTATGCTCAAAAGGAAATTAGATCTGGCGTTAAACAAATATTTTTCCCCAAAGAGCTTTTTTAGGGGAACCGAATTTAATCTTAAATTAAATAAGGATTTTAATTTCCTCCGAGAATTTATTAATTATTTTTTTTTGTCGAAAATAATGCTTAAAACAATGTTGTTAATAGCTTGAGGCCGATTGAAGTAATAAACGTTTGTGTTTGATTAATTTTTATTATTAAGTAAAAGATATAATTTTTGTTCCGCTATTAACCTGTACTTACTCGCATGGAACAACGTCAGTTGGCAGACAGGCACGCAGCCTAGCTGATGGTAATCGGTCACTGCGGCCAATTCCATTGAGTTGAGGGACACTTTACTAGGAAGCGTTGCTCAATGTGCTGCTAGACTGTCAGCTCATCTGGTCTTTGAGCCTTGGATTTCAAGTGTTCTGGCTCCCACATTATTATTGCCGGAACACAGCGATAGCTGTTATGGCGGCAGATTTTACCTGTGGGGGTGGCAGCTAGCCAGCGGACTCTGAAAAAGCCCTACCACCAACAAGACCCAAGGCGGGAATTGAACCAACTACCTCCGGGTTTTTATTATACCCGAGCGGCTTAGCCACTGTTCAACGGAGGCGGTCCAAATATTTATAGAGCGGGTATTCTTAAAGCAATCAATATTATTATAATTATGTGTACTTTAAACATGATCATAATTAATTTGTTCGATATTATTATGCGTCTTGTTACAGAATAATATAAGAGTAATGAACAACAATGAAAGTTAAACGAAATTAATTTTCTTCATTAATAAATCAACGTTATTGCTACGTTAGAAAATCATAAATGATTTGATATAAAATGTACTGAAAGTTCTTTGTTAGCTCGTTATTAGTACGTACACTGAAGATATTGGTTATTTTTTCTACGAACAAGCACCACAGATGGAGAGCCGTACTTGAACCACCAGCAGCATTTCTTCTATATCAAAATAAAAAATAAAAATGGTACATAATTATACCTTTCAAAATATACTTTTTCTTCATCATTGGCCTGTCTCAATCCACTGCTCGACAAAGGCATCTCCCAATGCTCGCCATTTTATTTGATTATTGGCTACTCGCATCCAGCTACTGCCAGGATGTCCAAATCGTTACTCCACCTAGCCTGAGGGCGTCCTACACTGCGTTCGCCAAGACGCGGTTTCCACTCCACTTTGTCTTACGACTTGTTTTTTTTTAAACTACGAAGGTGAAGCAGAAGCCCACATGGTATAGCGTCTGATGGCGCTGGCGATGATGCTTGAAACACCAACGCTTGTCGCTTACATTGTTATTTGAAACCTCACTCACCGATAGATATAATATTTTCTACAGTTTTTTGAGCTTGGTCCATCGCTTGCTTAATGTATGTACGACCACTAGGGTAATTGTTCTCTAGAATCAAAGTTCTTTCCTTAAGTCTGTATAATGACAGGGCTTTTTAAGTGTGATAGGCTATCTACCACAGTTCATCAAAGTATTGTAATTTTTTTTAAGCATATTGATAGTATACTGGCATAAAAAAAATCTTAAAAAAACCTCTCTTGAGCCTAACTAAGTCGGCATTTCAGTGATACAACATTATAAAAACGTTTCAGGGAAGTATCTATCCATATTTCTTCGAAACGCAAACGTAAATACTTTTATCCAATGACGAAGTTTCGTTAACTTCTATCCTATTATTTCGCGAATCGTCTAATTTGTTCGATATTAGGCGACTCGCAGCGTGGTCTACTAAGTCCGCAGATGCGACGAACTCTGTCACAATGGAATAACTTTATTCTTTTAGCAAATAAGGCGCACGTGTGCTTCTGTTCGCGCGCAGCCAAAATTGGGGTTCTACGGATAGTGTTGAATATCAAATTCTATCGACAAAAGATTGAAGGTTGCTAAAACGTATTACACAACAAAAAATAAAACTAATTTAAAAATTGAGACGCCACACTACAAAAAAGAAATTCTAGCAATAAATAAATATCGTAAAAAATAATTTAAATTGTCAAACAAAATTGTCATTTTTGGGCTACTGTATTGTGGAGTAAAATAGCAATACCTATCCCAAATTATATAGATTGCAAATGTCATTGATTTTTGTATCTTTTTTTAAGTTAAATGTTAAAATAATCCTTTGTCGTTTTCCTAAAATAAATTCTTCCTCATCTAAGCTAATCTAGCAATGAAATAAACGCACCTCCGGTGCAATAACGTCACTTATGCAAATGATGTAATTTTTCAGCAGAAGTGTTTGAAAGTTCGACATCCTGACGTCGAGGTGCGTCGCACCTCCGGTGCAATAACGTCACTTATGCATTTTTTGTCAAAATGTATAATGAGAAATTAACGCTAATTTACCTCTTTACCTGGTGCGTCATTGTCACTTTGTGTAGTGCTTAAACTTATGTACTTTAAATGTTACATATTCATTTCTTTAGACGACAAGAACTATATTTCATTATAGGATGTCGAACTTTCAAACACTTCTGCTGAAAAATTACATCATTTGCATAAGTGACGTTATTGCACCGGAGGTGCGAATGACTTCTTTTTGGAGTATAATAATAATATCTTTGTTTTTAAATCTTTTGCGGATGACAAAGGCTTTTATATTTAAGCCTTTTTTTAATAAAATACAATGATCGAGTTACATGAAACGTGTTACGTGTGTGATGTGCTAAGAAAACCAGTAAGTGCATCACGCCTCACTTCTATATGCAAAAGAAAAGGGTTATTACACAAAACTACTGAGTCAATATATTTGTAGCGGCTATCGGAATGCGCTACATACGGCAGACTGACGACAACAACGCAAGATTGCAAGTCAGCGAAAAGTGCACGTGTAAACATTGGCTCGTCACTCGCACGTCACTGAGACAGCCAATCAGATATTCGATCCTGCGTCGCGCTAGCAGAGTTATTCTCTCAGCTAGCATATATACAACACACCAAGACGGTACATTGGGCCGCGGTCCCCGAGCACAGACACCTAGCTCGGAGGAAGATCTTCCCTTTTCGTTGACGTCATGATACGTAATCATCATACGTCACATTGGTGACCCCGACATCGGACAGCAGCAATCTTCTGACGCAAGTATGGTTATCATCACTCCTCGCAAAGCAGCGGCAACGCCTCATTGGGTCCACGGGCAGCGAACTATCAATAGCGACTTGGTCCCAGGGCACACGCAAAAGCTTCACGGCACACAACGACCGGTCATCATGGTAGTACACCGGCGTTCCACGTGCAGCAGCGCTCGTCACAAAGGACGGAGCATCACTGGAATGGCTTTCCAAAAAAGAGGAGGGGGTGTGATGTAGCGGCTATCGGAATGCGCTACATACGGCAGACTGACGACAACAACGCAAGATTGCAAGTCAGCGAAAAGTGCACGTGTAAACATTGGCTCGTCACTCGCACGTCACTGAGACAGCCAATCAGATATTCGATCCTGCGTCGCGCTAGCAGAGTTATTCTCTCGGCTAGCATATATACAACACACCAAGACGGTACATTGGACCGCGGTCCCCGAGCACAGACACCTAGCTCGGAGGAAGATCTTCCCTTTTCGTTGACGTCATGATACATGCCTCATCATACGTCACATATTCTTTATTATACAAAAATATTATGTCAGTATAATACAACATATTACAAAAATCCTTTTTCGATATTCGATCGCTACACGAGCACATCACTACTTACAAAGCGTTTATTTTTCAACTTTACCGAATAGGTGGAAAAAAAACTTATGTTTGGTGAACGTGTTTGATATAAGAAAGGATTTTAATATACTGCGGTGAATAACTTGAATAAGTTTCCTTGGTGAATATATTTGAGATATGAAAGTGTTTATAATATATTCGCAAGACGTGAGGAACACGTGACTGAACTTGTAGGATTTGATACGTAAGTAAAGAGAATTTACTAAAACCTAGAATGGTAATGAAATGAAGCAAATAAACTTCTATTAAAAGAAGTAAAAATATGTATATTCTTCGTTCAATTTCTTTAGATCTTTGTGTGAATAACAAGGTTTAGGAAAACAATTTATTACATTAATATAATATTTTATGACCTATAGACTAAATATATGTAAAAATATTTATTTTAATAATATAATACATACATAATATTATAACTTCTATGCTCTAGCTTCAATGCTTTCACACTTTTTTTTTCGAAGGAGATTGCGTTTATGCACCATAACCGCAGGCTAGCTAGAACTGCGCCCGTGTGTGAGACTCGAGACCAAGGCGTCCACTACCCACTAAACTCCCCCGGTTTCGATCACAGTGCAAGGGTACCTTGACTAGATTGGTAAAAAACGCTCAAGGGAAAATATTACTCCTATAAACATTAAAGGAATAACTAATTGAATAAAAATTAACCAAACCGCCGCAAAATCGAATTCCCTTCCGAGAATTTTATGGTTACAATATAAAAGCGGTAAGATGGTTACACTCATATTTATAGACGAATGAAAGCATTATACTCTTAGACATTACTTACATAGCCATTTCTGTACACTTAATGCAAGCAGTCGTAAGTTAAAATATAATTCTTGCACAGGTATTCTTAATTCTAAACATCGTTTGATGAACATCGTTATATAAAAGATAACTTAAACCACGTGTAAAGATACGAGTCCTTGGTCTCTGCCTCGAATTTCGCAGAAGTGGGGCGGGAGCGGAAGCGGGAGCGAAAGTGGCGAGATGTTTTGTATGGAATTATATACCCGTTTTCTAACACAGCGGTAGCGGAAGCGGGAGCGGGCCAGTACGCAGGCGCACTGCGGTCACCGCTTGACAGTTCGTGACAGCTAGTGACGGCCCGCGCCTGCGTGCGCGTCCGCTCCCGCTCTCGGTCCCGTTTCCGCGAAATTACAGACAGAGGCTTAAGTGAGCCTTTCCTTACAATCTGGCTTCAACAGAGCATCAATGGTTCTCATTCCGTCGACTTCGTAATCTAAATCTCAATTTGAACGCTTTTGACGTTAATATTTCATTTTCCAGCATTCGGAACGTTTACGTCTAAGTTTGTTGCACATAATGAGTTGTGAGCTTTCACACCGAGCGGTTGCAACTGCAGGGTTGGGGGTGTACTGAGATTAAGATTTTTGCAGGTTTATTTATTGAAAAACTTGTAAAATGTTTGAACGACTTGAGTGCGACATCTGATAGTAAGATCATCACGTGATAAACATTTACACACTCATAGGCATTATTGTTTAACCACTCAATCCCGAACCGGCACTCGCGTGCCGCTTAACAATAGATTTTCTATTGTGTCTGGTGTTCCGGGGCTAGAAGGATTAAGTGATGATAAAATATAGTCTTTACGATCTAACTCTTTCTTAATCGTTTTACAAGAAAATATTACTTTACTGCTACATCTTTTGAGTAAAAAAAGCATTTTGTCTAACTTATTTCGTATCATCTGATAATCGTATTGTTCCACGCATTCTTTCTCTCTCTTCTAATCTCCTTTACTGTAACTTTTTCTGTTATATGAAACCAGTTAGAGACCAACGGTCCTTTTTCCTTAACTTTATGAAGCTTTATATTTATATTCATCCTAAAACAAACATTCACTTATTTACTTCAATAATAAACGCCAGCGAACATACGCCTAATACAAACAGCCTATCCGTCTCCCTAATCCACGCAAAGCTGCGCTCAAAACTAGTACACTTTCAGTTCAATAGAATTAGGAGTTTAGGACAGGGATGTTAAGGAACTCCGTAACCGGAACTGAAACTATCGGATATCCGATATAAAAGAAGTTATCCGTAACTGTAACCGAATCCGAAAAAAAAGTTTCGGATAGTATCGGATAGAGCTTGTTTACTTCTGTTGTCTTATCTATCAAACTCGTAACTAACTTGTGAGCATTTTTACAGTCAAGAATAGTTTGACAAATTGAAACGAAGGTGTTGGGTCACGAAATTTCACTTTTAAAATTCCTTTCAAACCTAATATCCGTAACCGAAATTATCCGAAACTAACGGATAATCCGAAATAATTTCATATCCTTAACCGTATCCGTATCCAATCCGTGTCCGAAATTTCTCATCCATAACATCCTTGGTTTAGGAGTAGGCGGGGTGAAATTAGAGGACACAATTAAACCTACGACACTGGAGGGACGAAGGCGAGTTGTTGCTCCCCGGGATTACGGAGGCTCGTTAGATGCCAACCTTATTGAAAGTGAGGCACTGATTAAATTAAATACAGATTAAGAAACGTCAAACTTAAACTCTTACCAACTTAACTTAGTATTTTATTGATTAAAAAATAGGTAAAATCGAAAAGTGCCAACTCGCCCGCACTCGCAAGTTTCGCGCTCGCCAGTTGACGATAAATTTTTTTTTTTTGTGGATAAGTTTATTATTTCTCATTAAGAATATTTAAAGCTATTTCAAATAAATGAAGAGCTTGGTGCGTCCCGTACTTCATAAAGCAGTTCTTAATTGGAGCCCGCTTAACTTGTCCCGAAGTCTGGATCTATATTGCAGTTTCATTACAAATGGAATACGTTTTTGCACGGATTTTTTCATATTGGAACGAAGGAGGAAAAAGTTTATGAAACACAACATGTTTCGTGATAAATTACGGAAAGTAATTCGAAACTTGGTGACGGAATGGATGCTGTAAGCATCAAAGGTATTCGCAGCATAAAAAAAATACATTTTAAGGTCTCTTTTTTTGTTACTTTTTTTATGTCAGAGGCGGCAAACGAGCCTGCGTGTTGCCTGTTGGTAAGCATTCATAGACATCTGCAACACCAGAGGGATCGCTGATGCGTTGCCGGCTTTATAAGGGAGGGGGGGGGGGGTGTGGGCCTCCGGCACTCTAACAAACCAGACGAGACACAATAGTATTCACTATTATTTCACGCTGATGTTATGTGAGAGGGTGGTACTTCCTCGGACGAGCGGCCCATTCGTACTGTAAAACAGCATGGCTCTACCACTTCTAAATACGAATAATACTGTGGCAATCCTGGTAATTGAGCCAGAAATAATCATTGACCCTTACCCCGTGGGATAATATAGACTGATACTTTAATATACATATTATGAGTATAATTCAGTTGGTTATTCTATAAAGGACTTAATCTTAAAAAAATACAAAATGCAAATTAAACCTAAGAGAATAGGTAATAAAATCACAAATCCCAAGCTCAAATATTGAAACATCATTTCCAGCACACTAGCCGACACAGCCATAACAAAATTGTTCGAAATCAAATCTTCTCACAATCGCGTTTTGATTGGCAAAGTTAAACAAAACGCCTAATTGAATCTGATCGTTTAATATTCGCTTAATTCCGCCGGAATATTGTCTTTCTGATATCGTGTCTGTACAATTTCTGTGGGCCTTTGGATATTGTGTTATTGTATTTTTGTGTTATAGTAAATTAATATTGAATGCTCTCTTTCTGCGATTAGAGTATTCGTAGCAAGTGGTTTCACACAATCACCTGATACAAGGGATAATCGTGAGTGACGTCAATAAAAAGACAACCGCCGTTTGACCGCCTCCGTGGAACAGTGGCTAAGCCGCTCAGGTAAAAAACCCGGAGGTCGTGACTCGTGGACTTGATTCCCGCCTTGATTCTGGTTGGTGGTAGGCCTTTTTCAGAGTCCGACTGGCTAGCTACCACCCCCACAGGTGAAATCCGCCGCCATAACAGCTTTGACAGTGTTCCGGCTATAATAATGTGGGAGCCAGTACACTTGAAATCTAAGGCACGAAGATCCGATGAGCCTACAGTCTGGCAGCACATTGAGCGACGCTTCCTGGTAAAGTGTCCCTCAATGAAATACGCCGCAGTGTCCGCTTATCATCAGGTGGGCTGCGTGCCTGTCTGCCAACTGACGTTGTATCAAAAAAAAACAAGACGTATTTGTTTGCTTACACTTATTATGAATATCTGGATGTCAGTTGATTGAGGTAATTTACACTTATTATTTTAGTTATTAATATTATTAAAAAGCTCAGTACCCATTATTATTATGATGACTGTTGATTTCAAAGATGAACGCCTTTGCCTTACAGTATAAAAATTATAAATAACTTTTTAAAGTATATATTTTACAAAGAGTTAATTACACGAGTATGTTACTGAGGTGCATATTAAAACGGTTCGAGGCGGAAACTTAATAAAGTATGGTATGATGCAATTTTTCCTTATTAACTTTGTGTTCATCCGCGTCACACGTTGCTCTTATATCAAGAGATATTACGAAAAATGCCGCGCAAAATAAAAGTTTAGGAAAACTGATTGATGGAAGAATTGTTTTTGGATAACATTGAGTATTTAGTCAGGGTACACTTGCAGCATGATCTAAAATTTTGGCAAGTCTAATGGTTGCATTGGACCGACTACCATCTGACCTTTTCCCATAAGGGTTGTGGACGATGGTTGCACTTTTCTTGGTGGAAGAATAAAACTTCAAATTGAACTTTCCCAAAATCGTATCGCAACCAAATTTAACATTTGGTCATTCGAGCCGGATCTCAACTGACAATACCATAATAAAAAAGCATAAAAAATATAGAAAAAGTATAAAAAACATAAAAAAGGATCGTTTATCTGGCGATTCCCAACAAGAGTTATGGGAAGAATTGAATCAGACCAATTGGATCTTATCAAAATCTAGCAATAGCAGTAGCCCGATTATTCTAAAACACTACGCCAAATGAGACAGAAAATGTTCCTCTTCAAAAAAAACAGCTAATATTTGTTTTTTCCATCTCTGTTTAACCTCAGTTCCACGCCTTGATTGCCCGGGATGGATCCTGTATACAGAGCCATTCCACCGGGAATTTATTAGTATTCCCAACTCATTGTTAGTTTCAGCTCGTGATGGGGCATATTTTATCCAATCAGGGCGTTGACTTTGTTTGCAAGAGTTCACAGAAAACATCTTAGGTTAGTCAGAGGTTATGGTTTAACAAATAATTAGATTAGATGTACTTTATTGCTTAAACGAAAATGTTATCTCGAGTGTTAAAAGATTGATCAGTCTAGCCGGCTTTTAAAGCTTTCTTTTAAGCAGATATTTTATGAAAGTTATAGACTATTGCGTTATCTTATTCCCGATATGTCGCATTTGGTTCTGTATGGCAGGGGTCGTGGGTGCGAAACCTAACCAGATAACATTCATTTGTCTCAATGTTTATAAGCATGTAATGACAGAATGGCAAATAGCCTAAAGACCTTGCCCATGGTTATTTCTTCTTGTATTTTATGACTACCGATTATATTTATCCATCTCTTATAAAAATGTTTTTCTTCCAAATGAACTTGCTAAAAAATTGTAAACCTACTTAGAATCTTCATCAGAAAGTGCCTACAAGTTAAAGCTAGACAGAACACTTATTTGCATAGAAATAATCTAAGTTAGGTCCCGGATGTGTTGAATAGCGTACTTGCATGTTCTACCTGCACTTGGTAAATTGCATTATGCACCAGACTTAATTAAAACTTAGTTTCGTATGGGTTAATTTTTCTTCGGAACTTGCAAATTGGGGTAAGAAGTTAGGGACGGGGATTAAAATTTGTAATTGCACGAGGAGAAGTTTATGGAGAAGACTTTCATAATATTATCATATCTTATTGGTATTTACCCGACTAATAACGCCTTACTGGTCAAGTTTTAGCTACGGCAGTCAATTTTTTATCATAGTATCAACCAGATAAGCAGGACATATTATAGAGCTCAAGAGGGTGCAAATACTTCCAATATTTACTCATAATATAGCACAGTGGGTCAGAAATTGCCACAGCCGAAGAAAAGCGCAGGATCCACAGCTTTCGTGTTTACGATCCACTTGGTGTTTTACAACGCAAATATCTAAGTATCAAAGAAGCTGAAAATCAGTTGATTTTTTTTTATGTCAGAGGCGACAAACGAGCCAGCGGGTCGCCTGACGGTAAGCAATCACCGCCGCCCATAAATACCCGCAATACCAGAGGGATCACTGATGCGTTGCCGGCATTTTAAGGGGGGGGGGGGGGAGGTTGGTTGATCCTACTGAGTGGCAACACATTGAGTGATAGGCTTGAGGCGTATCCTCGTGTTAAAATCAAAACTTTCGTCACTCATATAAAAAAATCCAAAGGTCCATTCAATAAAAAGAGCAAAATTCACCACTGCCACCTCGCATCAAAGCGTAATAAATAACCCAATAAGGAAGGAGAAATCAAAGATTAACCGTAGAAAAAACTCGAGAGCCCTCTAACGTATTGAGAGGTAAACAAAAGGCCAAACCTGCTAACAGGTTATGATTTATTTGCCCGGCCACTTACATCTGGGTCCGATAAATTGGGGGAATCAAAATGGAAGCCTCTTTGAATTATGTTCACGTAGTATTTGCGCTGGGTATAGGGCAACTTTTCGTGTTTAAGACTGAGCTAAGGTTATCGCTTTATAATCGATTCTATCTAAGACAGTAAATTGGATTTGTCTTACTTTTCTTGTTTAGATCAGGTGACGCAGCCCACGCAGCCTGTCTGCCAACTGAACTAGTATAAAAAAGTACCGATTTAAATTTTTTACATTATCGTCCGTCAATTATTATAAAAAATATTTTTGAATCAGAACCACTTTATCTTCACTATCGTTAGCTACATTACTTTTTCATGTGAGTGACAATGGGGTTAAATAAACGTCCTCTTTGGGTGTGAAGGGAAAATCGGGGGAGTTTTAACTTCCGATTAAGGTGCTGAAACCAATTTTCCTCCAAAAAAAGTAAATATTTTCAAGTCCTAATGCATTTTCTTTAAAAAAAGGCAATCATAACAAATTCAGTCATTTTAATGCTACCATCTTGTTGTCTCTTTTTCCCAGCCATCCAACAGCTGTCACAAGTTTCTTGAACACTCCCAAAACTTCTGCGACGCAATTATTTAGTCCGTCGGTCAGCGGGCCCTGTCAGAAACATCTCAAGTTCGCTCGCCTTAATACAAAGTACTAAGGTACTTATTTGCATAATCTAATCGATTTTCAGTGACTATGTAAGCTTGCTGCCATCATTCGTTAGCTCGGTTGGAATGTGCGTTAAACAATTTGTTTAGATTTATGAAGTCTTTCATCATTATTATCATAATACAGATGCAAAATATGTGACTCAACTCCTTACACCAAATTAGTCAATGCCTAGAACCTTTAAGTACTGCACTAAAACTGCATGTTAATGTAAACGAAACTCGAACGTGATCAAAATTCTTCCAAATACTATGAAAAAACTTTTACTTACACCAGCAGAGCATAATGAAGGCAGTATTACGAGTACTGGCGGGAAGTTAGGCGGAATTATTAAACTGTGATCAGGAGCAAACGCCCTTCGAGGCCTTATTTGAGCTGCGTTTATGTATAGATTACATATTTCCTTTGTACATAGAATCGAAGATGGCTTTTCAAATTGTCGAATAAAACGGCATGAAAATTGACATACCTATTTTCAATCTTTTGTATCCAAAAAAAGACTTATACTAGACTTTGGCAATGGCGGCGGTAGTCACTTTCCATCAGGTTTGCCGCACACTCATCTGCCCGCTGTATCAAAAAAAAGATATTTAATTTATTTTCTTTCTGTAATACAAAAAGACTCTATAAAGTGTAAAAAAAATAAAGTTTCAAGGTGAACATATTGCACAACGAGCGTGCAACCGAATGTCAAGAGCAACACAGTCAGGGTTACGCCAGAATAATAATAGTACTAATATATGTAGTTACGCCGTGCGTGATCTATCGGCTGCGTTTGCCGAGGCGTGCGCTGAAGGCTTTTGTTCTATTTTAACAACGGCGTAGAAGAGAGAGACCCACTTTCACCACTGACATTTAATTGCTTGATTTTCTTTTATATTACGTCAGTTGGCATACAGGCAAGCAACCCATCTGATTTTAAGGCACCCTAATCTATACCTAAAGCCAATTTACACTTAACGAAGAAGCGTCTCTCAATGTGCTGCAATGGCTTCTCTGATCTCTGAGTCTTTCATTTCAAATATATTATTACTGGAACACAGCTAAATGGCGTCAGATTACACCTCTCTCGGATAGTCCGACTCTAAAAAGTTTGAATTTCGGCGCACACCTATGAATTTTTCCATGTAGCTCGGCGATGAAAAACATGGTGAGGAACTTGCACAGCCGAATGTGTATTCATGATCCAATTGGTCTCCTGTTAAGAGTAACCAGAGGTCAGGCAGTCACTTCAATGTAATAAATGGACTTGCCAAATCCTCTTAAAACACCAGCGTGAAATAATACTGACTACTACTGTGTTTCGTCTGGTTTGCTGGTTTGTGAGAGTCCTTTTTTTTTCTCGGAGTTGAATGCGTTTATGCACCATAACCGCAGGCTAGCTAGACCCGCGGGCCTGTATGGGACTCGAGACAGTAGCGTCCACTACCCACTAAACTCCCCCGGTTTCTTCTTCACACCCGATTAGGACGAGCCGGCTATTGACTATTGACCAGCCCATCCCCGGGTATGGTTTGTGAGAGTCCTGGTCCTCTGACATAAAAAAAAATCCTGGATCATGGTGCAGGCGTACCCTGACTAGATCAAGACAAAACGATTAGAGAAAAAAGAAAGATGCAAATTAATGCAGAAGAATAACATTACTGGTCGTTTTGTTTTATTAATCTAAGGCTTAGAATCCATTAGGGTGATCCATTATCTGATATCGCCCGGGGACGTTGACTTCAGCATTTTATTTTAAGATGCTTTTAGTCTTGTCTTGTAGGAAATGATATTACATTATTTGCGTAACCATCAGTCTTGGTTACGGCCACGTATCACAGGTTTACCGAAATTGTTCATTTTTTATAAAATTCAGATAGTCATCAATAAAATAATAAAAAGTATCAGTCTATTTAAGTATTATTTATTAATGACACTAAGATATTAAACATAGTTCAAGTTAAAAAAAGTGTTATGGAAGCCTAGTGAAAGAATATACATATAATCAATGATATTAGAATAAGAAAAGCATATAATAGTGTAACTCACAGGAAGACCAATTTTGAAAAAGGGCAGTTGAATAATTTTGACAACAATCTCTCCACGATCGAAATGTAATTATATCATAATCATTAACATTAATTGCTATTATTGTTGTACAAAACGATGATAACAACAAAGGGCAATACATTTAACATTTAATTCAATTCGGAGATAGAATGTACACGTAAATAGGAATTTTAGTAATTTTAAAAATAATTTACGAAAGGAAATTGAATAGGAAATGAAAGGAAAGTTAGCGTAAACACTTCGCTAGTTTAACTCAAGGGTAATTTAACTCGGGGTCGGGTTAAATATGTTTCCGATATTTTGAATATTTCTCCGTTCGTAATCATCAATGCGTATGGAAGCGTGGTTAACCGAACAATCGATTATTTATTTATTGGAAAGAGCTGGTTCGTTTAATTTGAACCCATTGCATTATGACTTTAGGCTTTGCTTTATTTAAAACTAATTATTTTTTGGTAACCGTTTTGATCCCACTGCTATGCAATTACTAGATAACATGACTGGAAATAGTTACATTTGAAATGTGAATAGGACTAAGTAACTGACAATTTTTTTATTATTTACTACTAGGCAGACATGACCAGCCCAGTCCCATTTCAACTGAGAAGCTTTCTGCACAGGACCGCAAACAATGGAAGAAAGGTAGGGAGGCCTTTGCCCTGCAGTGGCACGTAGGCTCATAATAATAATAATATTTAATACTAAGCTTCATCTTTGCGAATATCAATTTTCTCTTTTAAAACAAACATGGCGATGAAAAAAAGTAACTAGCGAGTTTTTTTGTCGGTGACTTCTCGACTAGATGACAGCATTCCGAACCGGTGGTAGAATCTCATATTTACATCTATGTATTTATTAGTATATTGTATGTATTGAAATATATATGTATTTTTATGTAAAACTTTTATACTTGAATATTTTAGTTTTTGACGATTCGTAAGTGCTTCTAAGAATGCCTATATGAATAAATATATTTTTGACTTTGACTTTTGACTTTGACTTAGAAAATCTATATGAAGAGCTAAATCACAACTTTTTTAACTTAAGATCTTTAGACACTTTGCAACGAGATGACAGCTATTATTTGCGCTAGGACGTGAGATACTTCCTAAGTTAAATCTGAAATACAGATTTTATTCCACTAAAATCCAAATGGTCACCTAAATCAAAATGCAGAGTTCCAGACAGCGGACCGGACTGGAAAAATGTGCATTTTTATTGCAGAAATGCATTCGTTTTTTAGACAATTCATCTTTTCAAGTGGAATCGGGGCCAGCGGTAAAGAATGGAGGTTATCCGTGAACTTTTGTCTTTCGATCCGCTGAGTTCTTCGTATTCTAAATCACGTAATATGATATTAAGGCTCATTTTGTAGTGACCCAACATTCTATAATTCATAGAAAACACAATATTATTGTTACAATATTGTGTTATAACTTTACTAAGTAGGTATTTGAAGTTTTTATAGTAAAGACAAAAAATAAAAACTTACCACAAATTAATGATTAGTTTTCCAAATCTAAGAAACAGAACCAGAAATTATGTATAATATTTCATTATTCTTATTTTTACATAACTAATACTTTGATAAAGGTTGATTAAATCTCTATCGTAAAAATCCTATTCACCTACTTTGACGGCCGTAAATTTAAAATTCTAGCGATTTTATCTTTTGAAAATGATTTTGTCTCAAAATGTTTAATGTTTTCAGTAAAACAGTTTTCTTGAATTTTTGTCTAAAGACTTACCTATTAAAAGAAACCACAAATGAAAAGAAAATCATTATTATTTACTAAAGAATACATTACGACTGCTCTCAAATAAAGCAAATAGAGATTTCAATTTAGTAGAAGAAATATATTCGTTGGCACCCTTCAGAAAGGCCCTAAAATAACACGTCTATCAATACAAACAAACAATATTTTTGGTGAAAATGAGAAACAGTACACTGCAATAAAATATATCGCTCTGCGACATTCTTAGATGTATTTTTCCAAACGAAAACCAAACATTGGCGCAGAATCACGAATAATGGAAAATAAGTTTATTGTTGTTACGACTGAGAATGTTCTGACAAAAGAGTGTAAACATCATAAATTATGGTAAAAAGCCTGTTAATTTGAACTTAATCCACATCAGTACTAATGTCATATTACGCCCTATCTATCACGTTTTTATTACTAAACAAATGATAAAATTTGCTCCAGACGTAGAAAGACTAGAAAAAGGACCTAAGTTATTATTAAGTACGTGTTCATTTTCAGTTAATATTATATAATAAATAGAAGTGTTTGTTTTTCTGCCCTTATGTCGGTATGGAGAGCCGGAGCTGGAGAGTTTTTATCCCTGAAAGAATTACATTCCTACGGGAAAACTTCATAATTATAATAATAACGGCTATTTGTTGGTAGTTTTTTAACTATTATATTTTATTTGCAATGAGAAAAATTAAATACATCAGTCCTCTACAATATCAATGAACTAAAAAAGACGCGGATTAACGAATTTTTATAGGGTGTTTCCCCGAACAGGCACATTTAATTAAAAATTTTAAGAGACAGGCTATCTAAAATATGTCATTAGGTCGATGACTTAATTTCATAAAAGGACTTAAACATATAAATAAAACCTAATAGAACATAATATTTTCTTTAATTTAAGCAATTAACCGAGAAAAAAATAGCAACCATTTATTTCTGACAGATCACTTTATATAAACCTGTTCTCTAAAATATTTATGAACTAACGAAAAAAGACGCGAATGAATGAATTTCTCTCAAACACGGCGCGATGTAAGGCTACGTCCTTGATTGCAAAGGTCGGAGGTCCGAATGGGTGCAGATAGGGAGCCCTGGGTCTCTAATGTTTTTATTTACTTACCAACTAAAAGCAAGAAGACGTTGAGTTTATTTTTTATATAAAGAAACTGTTGAAACGACCGACCCTACTGACGAGGGTCTTACGAGCGCAATTGCTACGAAGATTTGGAAAGATATAGCATTTTTATAGCTTGCATGCGTTTAGGACCCAGTACACGAATCATATTATTATACATATATTTTTTTTTAATTATGCAGAAAGGCACACTACGTCGTCGTCATATATTATTTGGGCTTTTCACATTGGTATTGTGATATTATGATGTCTGTAGCGATTCTGGAAAAACTTTCAGAGTAACACGCATTACAAATCTTTGGGTAACATTCACATAGCGCCGTCTAGCCCCTAAGCCCCAAGCTAGGCTTGGTGGGAGCACCGAGCCATTCCCACCCGACCAAGAGAGGGAATCATGCAGTGCAGTTAGTGGTTCCCTTGCACCCACAGCACACTGATCCCCTTCTGGAAGAGCTAATTTAGCCTCTAGCCCATTCACAATGCCTCATACCGCGGTGTGGCCTCGCTTACGGCCGGTCAACACATGTCTCCGTTTTACTGTTCCGTTTTATCGTGTACGTTTATTTTTCGTCGATGGCGTATGTAGTTGTATGAACGACTTCACACATGGCACAGTATTCTGTATACAGTAATACATACGCCATCGACGAAAAAAACGTACACGATAAAACGGTACAGTAAAACAGAGAGATGTGTGAACCGGCCGTTAGGCAGCCGATACGCTGAAACACAACTACAAGTAAACATTTAAGTATTCCCCTTACCAGCTGGTTACCATAATTAGACCTCACGCCTATAATTTTTATAAAATATGACTATAGCTTCCTGCAGCTTTTGTCAAACATTGCCCACCTAAGACATTGAAAACTGTTAGTAGATAATAAAGTGTACCCGTCTTCTAACGTTCGCACCCGAAGTAACGGAAAACAAAAGGGATGTATCCTCGTTGAGCGATTAAATTTCACCCTTGGGGCTCAGTAATGGGCCCAAATGGACGCCCATCTTGATATAGAATTAATAATGAATAGTTGAACATACTGCTATTGTATGTGCGTGGGAAACCGTTGCCAAATAATAGTTTAATCGTGAAAACGTTATACTTTTCAATATTGTAATGTGATTGATCACATTACAATATTGAAAATAGGGTTGGTCTATGCAATAATAATTGTCTTTCAGTCCGAGTCGAGTCACTGGCATCACGTCATGACTCCTCATAGAAAACAAGATACGGTGGAAGGAACTCTACTACCTTTAAATTTAAAATAAAGTCTATTGCGCTTCGATTGGTGGGGTTAGGTAAAAGCGGTGGAGCTTTAACCCTCTTTTCCCCCTCCTTTCCCCCTCCTTTCCCCCTCCTTTCCCCCTCCTTTCCCCCTCCTTTCCCTTTGCTTATCCCCCTCCTTTTTAAGTCATTTTCCCCTCCTTCCCCTCTCCCCCCTTCCTCCTAGTTTCCCCCTTTTTTCCCCTCCTTCACCCTCTTTCCCCCCTAGTTTCCCCCTCCTTAACCCTCCATTCCCCCACCTATCCCCCCTCCTTTCCCACTCCTTTCCCCCTCCCTTCATAAAGTTTTCTCAAAGGCGCGTAACGCACCTGAGACCCTAGTCGTATCTGTTCATGGGCGGCAGTGATCACTTTCCATCAGGTGCCACACAGCTCGATTACCTCTCTCTTTCATAAAAAGTTAATACCGAAAACAAAGACAAAAATGCTGTCAAAGCAACAAGATTAATGAAGACAAAAAATACGGACGCGTCACACGTCGCAATTTTATGCGGAACTCGAGGTGAACGTGTTCTGCCTACGTGAAGGGGGGGGGGGGGGGGGATATCCATATTCTATTACTAATGGTATAAATCTGAGTGCCGCTTCGGATAATGTGATGTGGCAAGGAATTGCCTAGAATAGAAAGTAAGGATGTGTGACTAGAAACCTTTGCTGTATACTTTGTAAAAATAACAGCTATACGAGATTGCTGAATTTTTTTTAAATGGAAAAGTAACAGCTCTTTTCTCCTTTTTTCCCTTCGAAATGGAGCTACAGATGGACAGGATTCTAATTTGGTAGGCTGCATAGTGACTTTTTTATCTCGATAACTGTAATATACAATTAAATATAAGATAATTTAAATATCACATATCTTCGGCACCAAATGTTATCATCATGTCATCTTCCCTTAATTAGATCCTGTGTAAGCTTATCCTGAGTAAGTCCAGACAAACCACTGAACTAGATGACAATAAGGAGAACCAGCCTCATTAATAAAAATTACAATTACTGTATTGCAAGCCCAAGAAAGGTTATAGAACTATTTCTTAAAAGGATTAATGTTTAAATAGACGTGCCTTTTTGTTTTCAACTTTTTCTTAATTCTGTATACTCTGTGAATCGTGCTCTATATATTATTTAAATAAAACACACTGACATCGGTTTTCTATACTAATAATATTAAAAAGAGGAAAGATTTGTTTGTTTGTATTGAATAGGCTTCGAAACTACTAAACAGATTTGAATACCTAATTCTTCCACTGTTAGAAAGCTACACTAACCCCGGTGAACAAAAGGTACTTTTGATCCCGCAAATCTAGGGGGGAGGGGGGGATATTTTGAAAAAAGAAATTACGCGCGGGTGAAACTGCGGGCGGAAGGCTAGAGTATTATATGTATAATCGCAACAGATTAATCCTTTTCTATTCTAAGTTTCATGCTGGGCGACAATCTCTCATTAGCACCAGCTAAGGCAGCTTGAACATACTGAACCAATTATCCGTGGCTGAAATTAATTAAAACGAAGTTAAAATAAAAGCCCTTACTTAAATTAAGACTCACAATTGTCACAGTAAGCGTACTTGCAGTGATCTGCAATTGGATTTAAAAACAAAAATTTTCACTTCGTAATTTTATGGCAGTAGGCCGGAAATTGATTTTAGGCTGCCTTCGTAGAAACCATTAATACGAGCACGAAAAGTCCTGGAGGTCAGGGAACCGGCTTACTAATAAGGCAGGCTATACTTGCCATACTTCCAACTGAAATAACATAAAGAAAACTATTTGGTACTCGTATAAACACGTAGATAATGTTTCCGTAGCCTGGAATAGTATATTAGTTGTTTTTAGTTTTGTTCTAGATGGCACCGTTTGGAACATATCACATTAAATTAATTATTTATTTGAAATGTTTTTTTAATGTAAAAATATGTAGGTAGTAGGTCTTTTTACTGTGTATTATTCTCGTTTGTCTTAATAATAACAACTTCTTTAAAATCCTTTTTAAAACACTCTCATTATGAAATTTGTGATCACGGAGTCTTTACCACTGTTGTTCTTTAACTATGGCACAGTTCGCGCAAAGATATTAGCGTGCTTTGCATTTTCCTCAGCGCCCCCTGTTTTCATTTGTTCAAGACACTATCGCTTCACGCGACAGATTGCATTGGCGAGTGCAGAATTGAATTGTAGAAAATGAGCTTTTGATAAACATTTTATTCTGAATTTTAAGCTAAACTCACTGGCGTGGCTGATTGATTTTTAGATTCAGTTTAGTGAAACAAAACGTCAACAGAATGCAGCTGCAGCTGTGTAAATGGTAAGCTGAGAAATATACTCGTAATTTAATATGCTTTGTTGTTTGAGTTTGCATATTAAATTTTTTCAATCCTTCAAGTTGGAAAAAGTAAATTAAAATTAAAGGTGTTTAAAGATTGGGTTGGATGAAAAAAAAAGTGCCTTTCCGGAACTGCGGTGAGTTCTAAGCCTATGTATTTATCTCATACTAATTATTTTCACTGCAGCTTCCCGACCGCTTTTAATATTGCCCCTTAAAACCGAGGACGACGCGTCGACGCGTGAATGGGACGTATCAATCATCGATGTTCTTCGTTAATGCAAGACGCCCCATAAATAATGGTGGAATGTAAAGAATGACTTGATGCATGGCTGTAGCTCGACGTTAACACCGATATTCACTAAGAAAAAACGTCAACTGGAAAACATCGTACTGGCAAAATGCTACGTTTTTTTTTTTTGGCAGACGAGCATGGGGCACACCTGATGGAAAGTGACTACCGCCGCTCATAGACATCTGCAAATCAGGTGGAATCACAGATGCGCTGCCGGCCTTACACTCTTTTTTTGAATACTTGCAAGTCGTGTGATTAGGGAAATGATTTTGCAGACAGTCAGGCAGTCCATCTGATGGTTAAGGCCACTATTTGCTATGTTCCACTGACAAGCAAACAACCTTCGTCTCGTCATTGAAATCAAAATATCACTATCACAATCATGGATGGTGGGTGGCTTGATCATCACACTTGCCGAATACGGATTTATTATAAATAAATAATAAATATCTCTGGACATTAATCACACAGCGCCATCTAGCCCCAAAATAAGCATTAGCTTGTGCTATGGGTGCCAGACAACAGATAACCATTACTTATATACTTTTTATGTAAATAGATACATATTATACAAATAGAATCACCCAGAACGATACAAACAGGCATGTTCATGCACACAGATGTTCGAACCCGCAACCTCTAGTCGTAATAGCCGACTTCTCGCCCATTACACCAAACGGCTCGTCAATTACTTTCAAAGTTACACAAACGCTTGCTCATTGTATTCCCACTAGTTCCACTTTTCATCCAAACAAAAAAGGCTCCCACTAACCCCGCTAATTTAAAGTAAACCGCTTAATCCAACTAATTCCCTACTATCGCCAGTGAAGGGCTCCGTCAATTTGTTATTGCTCTCAGCTTTTGACGCAACGAATTTAAATACTATCGTTGTTTTTACGAGCCATTTGGTGTAATGGTCGAGTAGTCGGCTATTACACCAGAGGTCGCGGGTTCGATCCCCGCACGGTACAAACATTTGTGTGCATGAACATGTCTGTTTGTATCGGTCTGGGTGTTTGTATGTATAATATGTATGTATTTACAAAAAAAAAAGTATATAAGTAATGTTTATCCGTTGTCTGTCACCCATAGCACAAGCTAATGCTTAGTTTGGGGCTAGATGGCGCTGTGTGAATAATGTCCAGAAATATTTATTTTATTTATTTTATTTTATTTCATCCAAACAAAAAAGGCTCCCACTTACCCCGCTAATTTAAAGTAAACCGCTTAATCCAACTAATTCCCTACTATCGCCAGTGGAGGGCCCCGTCAATTTGTTATTGCTCTCAGCTTTTGTTCCGGCGATTTCCTTGGCCGCTCAATGGGCTCCCGAGGCCATTCGACGTCCGTACAATTAAGATCTCAACGTTTAATTTTTGTGGGGAAAGATCTTTTCTATTGATGTGAGGATTGGGGAAAATAACAGTGAAATGGTGGGGTTTTGTTTGATTAGATAACAGAGCATACTTACAGATATTGTTAAAAATATTATGCGACAATTTATATTAATACTTAGTTACGTATTATAAATGCGAAAGTCTGGATGTTTTAATGTTGCGATGTTTGGATGTTTGTTACTCAATTACGCCTAAACGGATGAAATTTGGCACACGTATAGTTTATAACCCGGATTAGGACATAGGCTACAATTCATAAAGATATTTCCGCGGGATAACGTTTTATAGTTCACGCGGGCGAGGCCGCGGGCGGAAGACTAGTCTATACTAATATTATAAAGAGGAAAGATTAGTTTGTTTGTTTGTATTGAATAAGCTCCGAAACTACTGAACTGATTCGAATAATTCTGTCATTGTTGGAAAACTACACTATCCGCGGTGAACATAGGTTACTTTTGATCCCGAAAATGTGGGGGAAGGGGGGATATTTGAAAAAAGAAATTACGCGTGGGTGAAACCGCGGGCGGAAGGCTAGTGTCTGATAACTTAGCTAGCTTTAAGGTCTATTAAAAAAAATCATCGTTGTCTGGCAGATTAATAATAACGAACATATCTTACAAGTAAAATTGGCCTTAAAGAATCTATAAATAAAATACTTAAAGATTACATTTAACTTATTTTAGACAACAATAAATAATCGACTATCATACCGTGGAGAGGGTTTTTGTTCGCCGACTTCCTGGGCCTTTCAATAAACCCTTGAGGCTATTCTGACGGCTTCTTTTGTATAATTGAGAGCTCATCCTACTAATATTATAAATGCGAAAGTCTGGATGTTTGGATGTTCAGATGTTTGGATGTTTGGATGTTTGGATGTTTGTTACTCAATCACGCCTAAACGGCTGAACGGATTTAGATGAAATTTGGCACACGTATAGTTTATAACCCGAAATAGGACATAGGCTATAAAATTCCTACGGGAAACGTCTCATTCCCGCGGGAATATCAATTTTGAAACTACTGAACTGAATTAAATAATTCTTTCACTGTTGGAAAACTACACTATCCCCGGTGAACATAGGGTACTTTTGATCCTGGAAATATGGGGGGAAGGTGGGATATTTGAAAAAAGAGATTACGCGCGGGTGAAACCGCGGGCGGAAGGCTAGTCATTTAATATTTTGCTGTAATGTTAGCGTTTATGCACCTTTTTTAAACAGAAAAAGAAATATCTCGCAATGGGCTAGTTTCACTGCTATCAGATATTATGCTCTTAGATTATTGATCGGTCAGATGTCCTGGGTGCTGTGGGTAGTAATGTGTAAACGCATTCTTCCAGTATAAAAAAAAGATGTCTTGGGTGCTATCTCGTTTGGCAATTCGTTTTGACCGCCTCCGTGGAACAGTGGCTAAACCGGGTATAAAACCCGGAGGTCGTGGGTTCGATTCGCGCCTTGAGTCTGGTCGGTGGTAGGACTTATTCCGAGTCCGATTGGCTAGCTACCACTCCCCCATGAGAAATCTGCCGACCATACCAGTTATGGTTGTGTTCTGGCAGTATTTAAGTGGGAGCCAGTACACTTGAAATCAAAGGCTCGAAGATCAAATGAGCCTACAGTCTGGCAGCATATTGAGCGACGCTTCCTGGTGAAGTGTTCCACAATAGGCCGCAGTGAGCGCTTACCATCATGTGGGCTGCGTGCCTGTCTGCCAATTACTGATCTAGTATAAAAAAAATATAATGGTAAGCCCAATGATATTATAATAAAAAAGAGGTAGATAGTTAAGTCACTACTGAAGCGAAGTCAAAAATTATCCACGGCGTACGTACAGACCGACAAACTTATCTGTTCCGGTGGCGGCGTCGGTACTGTCTTTATAGTACTGTCATTAAATATCCTTTTTGCATTGCAAAAACTGACAATTCACGTAGTTCTAATTTTGGCCACCGGAATAGATAAGTTTGTTGGTGTGTCAATGCTTTCGCGAGACTGAGCTCGGGTTTGCTATATAGCTTAGTTTTCGGGTGCCACTTTTTTTAGCTCAAGTAACCTAATCTACCTTTTTTATTTTAATATCATTGGGTAAGCCCATTTAATTACGGGACACTGAATTTTAAGAGGTACAATAAATAAAAGAGGTGTGAAAAAGTACGTATGTAAAGCCCATAAATAATAATAAAATAATAAAAGGCCATATTAAAACGAGCACCAATATCGACTATGATACCGAGGAGAGTGCTTGTCAACTTGTTATTACACTTCGCTTTTGTTCGTCGATTTCGTGAGCCCTCAAAAAGCCCTTGAGGCCATTCCAGGCCATTCCGAAAGCTTCTTTGGTATAATTGAGAGCTCTACGTTCAATATTTGGCTAAGGATAGATCAACTTTTTTTATTTGAATCCGCTTTCGATGGCGGAAATCACTTTACGGTTAAAGCATTCCGAATTTTTTGGAAATGAAATTGTTATTTATGTAATTGTTTCCTTGACACAGTAGTTCGGTTACTGGTTGATATCAAAGGTCTTCTGTTCGATTCCCGCTTTGCTTTTTTATGGAAGGTTGTTGTTCGGATGCCTGGCAAGTACACGATATTTTTCTAATACTTACGTATTTAGTCATTTATCATCTCATTGATGAAATAATATCTCGGAGGCACAGGATCTAAAAAACTTTCGTAACTATTATATATTTTTTTGTTACAATAATGCATAATTATAAGTAAGTTACCACACAACGGTAGTCAAATACTATTTTAAACAAAAATCCATAATGACTTTTTTAAAATCTAAAAGAGCACCCCAGTAAAATTACCTAAGATCTTCAGATCATGACTACCCAAGAAGGTTAATTGGCATAATTTCCTCCAACAAAAAAACTGCAATCTTCAACCCTCATCTCGAAAACGCGTTAAACGCAACTAAACCCAGAATCCTTTTAATTACCCCTTCGTCCTGATACCACGGGAAAAACACTGCCCTACCCTTAGACCCATATTTTTCTTACCCTCTAAATTATTATTAATAGGACATTATTTCATCGTTGCGGAGATTTTGTCGGATCTTGCCAGTTAACTGCCTTGTTATATTTTTTGTTTGAAATTCAGATATGTCATTGACCCTAGTATGTTTTATTTTAAACTAGCGGCCGCCCGCGGTTTCACCCGCGTGGTTCCCGTTCCCGTGGGAATTGATCAAAATCCTTTCTTTTTTAAGATGTATTCTGCTATTCGGGACGGAAACAAATCCAACAAATCAAAAACTATGGCAATCGGTCCAGCCGCTCTCGAGTTATAAGTGTTGTAACAAACACGACTTTCTTTTATACAGCGTGCAATTTTAGTCGTTGTTTTTCCGCAGTTAAATTATTCTATCTTAGTAGTAAAATAGATTAATAAAGTTTTTTTTAAGTGAAATCAAAAGTTTTACGATCTATGATAGACGAAACTCGAACCAATAGTACTAGCTGCGTCACGGACGGTCAACGGCCGGGGTCATTGCCCTTCGCGTTTATCAAAAAAATGATTATTTACTATTTACTCACATTTGGTTCCCATTTTCCCATTAAACTTAAAAAAAAAATTAAAAAAAGTTTTAAAAAAATTCAAAAAAAAATTCAAAAAAAAATTACATGCATAAATCGATAGTACTACTGAAGGTAAAGCATTCTGCTGCGGGAAAACAACGACTAAAATAACACGCTGTATATATAGATAGTCTTCCGCCCGCGGTTTCACCCGCGCGTAATTTCTTTTTTTCAAATATCCCCCCTTCCCCCCACATTTCCGGGACCAAAGTACCCTATGTTCACCGGGGATAGTGTAGCTTTCCAACAGTGAAAAAATTATTCAAATCGGTTCAGTAGTTTCGGAGCCTATTCAACAAACAAACAATTAAATCTTTCCTCTTTATAATATTAGTATTGATTGATTGGGATGATCCTAGGTTTAAAAATCAGATAGGAAATTTTATATTCGGGTTTTCTGTTCGTAAAATATTTAGTCACAGTCCGAAGTCTGGAAGTTAGCAGTGTGCTACACGTGACGCGCATAGCACTTAAAGCCGTTGGTCCTGAGCCTGATCTCTTTTCAGTCGTGTCAGACTACTCATGTCTAATTTTGCTATGAGAGAGTGAGGAAATAGGGAGTGAAACTTTTCCTGGTTAGCTGGCACTGGGTGTTTGGTGATTAAGTCAAAGGTTACCAAAGCCGCTTATCTCCACACACGTATAAACGTACCTGAAATTGCCAAAAAAAGTAAGCAAACAACGCAACATTCCATTGAGACTCAACCCTATTCCTCAATCCTTTCAAATAAAAACGAACAATCCAAGATGATTTGTCAGCATTAGTCACCGCACTTCATACATAACCTCCAGCTCTCGGCACAATTTATTTCCCCACAAACCTCCGCATTACCGGCGACATGCGTATTCTTTACAATATTAGAAGATACGGAGACAGACACAAACCGAAACACTTGAAACGCATTTGTTACGAAACGCCTATTTCACGTGCCTTATGTTTGTGGTCCAAGTTACAGACGGACGGAGACAATGTTAATATAATAAAAAAGAGGTTACCTGTGCTAAAAAAATGTCACCCGAAAACTAAGCTAGTAGCAAACCTGAGCGAAAGCATTGACAGACCGACAAACTTATCTGTTCCGGTGGCCAAAATTGGAACTACATGAAATGTCAGTTTTTGCAATGCAAAAATGATATTGAAAAACAGTACTAAAAAGACAGTAGCGACGCCGCCACCGGAACAAATAAGTTTGTCCGTCTGTACGTACGCCGTGGACAATTTTTGACTTCGCTTCTGTACTGACATAACCTATCTACCACTTTTTTATTATAATATCATTGGACGGAGATATTATTTACGACATTTAGTGTGTGTTGTAAATATTTTAAGGATTTATTTTCTAGTAAAGCTAAGTTCTTCATCAAACTATCCATCATCCTAGTATCTACGGAAGATGAGTAGCCTTTTTTAATCCACACACAACACAAACAGTATCTGTAATAGTTTTTAATAAATGCCTAAAATATTATTAGTATCATTATGACCATTTCTCTTATTTATTTTCCACGCCGTAAATAACAAGCTTGGAACAAAATAATAATGGGTAAAATACTTTTTTAATTATTATTTAATTAATTACATTAATTTCTAATATTTAGTATATTCTACACACAATTTATTATAAGGTTTGGTGATACTTAAATAAATTATGAGACGTTATTCTGATCTGATCACAAAAGTCGGTCAAAAAGCCCATCGCAGTCACGGAGTAAGTAGCTGAAAAAATTTCATTATCTTTAATCTCCCCTTAACTCGACACAAAACAACGAAGGCTCTCCCTAATCATATCATCTGTCCTCCTTTAGACCTGATTCAATCCAATGCAAGCCGGAGCATTCCCCCATCGTTTACTTTATCTACCGTAATATTAAAAAGAGGAAATATTTGATTGTTTGTTTGTTTGTATTAAATATCCGAAACTACTGGATCGATTTGAAATACACACATCAACACTGTCTAAGTAGGGATATTTTGTATAAAGTTCTTTAAATCAAAAAATATTGGTCAGTATTCAAATCTTGTGAAGAAAGCTTATTTCGTCAGCCATTTTGAACGATTCTAAAGAATTCGAAAAAATAAATTAAAATTAAACGATTTACGCGGAATATTGGTAGCGAAGTCCGTAGGTTTAATTTACCGACAATAGGTTTTGGCAAATTTTTTGTGCCAAATTTTAGTTTTTTAACAAGTTATTGGTTAATTTTGAATTAATGTTATTGTTTGCATCATGTAGCGGCGCCATTTATAGAGAAAGGAGATTTTAAGGGTAGTAGTAATGCTCCAAGCTATGGCTGTTCAACAGAGCATTGTTGAGGAGATTGACACAAGACAAAAGGTGATATCAAGGTCATGGTCACGTTATCGTGTTACTGGTGAAGTGGTTAAAAGACACCCAGGCGGAAAGCGCATAACCACTCAACGAAAAGACTGATTTTTGCAAGTTGCCGCGAGAAGACAACCAAATGTTACGGCCATGCAATTGGTTCAGAGGCTCCAATCAGGGCACCAGTTGCTTGTGAGTGACCAAATTGTAAGAAAGAGGTTGCATGAAGCTAATCTTCATGTTCGCAGACCGTTTTGTACTCCAGCTCTACGCAGAAGAAATCGTGGACGACGACTAGAGTGGGCTCGTGAACATTTGCTCTGGGAAGATAACCACTGGTCTGTGGTGCTGTTTACATGAGTCTCGGTTCGGTTACCATCCTGATACACATAGAGTACGTGTTTGGCGAATTCCTGGTCGTGAGAGCCGCCCCCAACACCCTCAGGAAGTCCATCCACACTACGGCGGGACATTTATGGTTTGGGCAGGAATTCTTGTTGATGGGAGAACAGACCACGTTTGGATCAGAAACACCATGACGGGTGAAAAATGCCGTAAAGAGGTGCTAGTACCAATAATCTACCCCCATCGACTACAAATGGGCCAAGAATTTGCGCTCATGGACGACAACGCCCGTCCTAACACAGCGAGAGTGGTAACCAGCTGGGTGCAGGAGCATGACAAATCGGTCTTAGGCTGGCCCGCTCAATCACCTGATCTAAACCCCATAGAACACGCGTGGGACATGCTCCAAAGAAGGGCTTTGAGGAATTTCCCTGCAAACATTGCGACAGAAGAGCAACTTTTTACGCATCTTAGCCAGACCGGACAATATTCTGCAGCAAGACTTTGATAACTTAATCCAAAGCATGAAAAACCGTTGCAGGACCGTTATTAACGTCATGGGTGGTTTTACTGACTACTGATTTTTCACATTACTGTTAAAAACAGAATATTTTTTTCTTATTTTTCACTTTTCCTCGAGAAAAACATTCATTGTTAGTTTACCATTTTTTCGTTTATTTTCTTTATTTAAAGAATTTTTTTTTGTATCCAAAGAAAACAGTTTTCTTTTATTCTAAAGTATAGTCTAATAAGTAAGCTTTATAAAAATGTACATATGTTCTATGTTATTTTTAATAAATTTTGAGTTAATTGAGTTTATACAAAATATCCCTAGACAGTGTTGATGTGTGTATTTTTTACCATTAGGAAATACAATACGCTCCGAAACTACAGGACCGTTTGTATTAAATACATATGCTCCGAAACTACAGGACCGATTTGAAAAATTCTTTTACTGGAGTCGACATTAGCCCCGATGAACAAAGGCTATTTTTTACCGCGGTAAAATGCTTCATTAGTACGGGAAAAACGATGACATGTAGTAAGAATTATCATGCCAAACTGTTTTTTTCACATCTTACTAATATTTTATAGAGGAAAGATTCGTTTGTTTTGTATTGAATAGGCTCCGACACTACTAAACCGATTTAGAAAATTCTTTCACTGTTAGAAAGCTACACTATCCCCGAGTGACATAGGGTACTTTGATTCCGGAAATGTGGGGGGAAGAGGGGGATAATTGCCTCGCGGAGGCGGCCGTTATAACGTCTGAACCGATTGAAATCCGTTTAAAATGGTTCCGTTTGATGATTTTATATAAATATAAATAAAAATACTATACGTGTTTATTTAGAACGATTGCACCAAACGTGTAATATTTAGAAATGGGTACACCAACCGTGCGGATCCGGGCTGGGCAGCTAGTCTGCAATATTACCGTGTTATCGAGCGGATGATGGCTGCTCTGAAAGCAACTTTATTGCGCCGACTCGGCCCGTGATCAGGTGTCTTTGTAATGGCTAAGATTAGGTGGAATTGTTCTCACTGTTTTTTGCTTATCAGATGGTGCTAAAGCGAGGAAGAACCAGAAAGTGACTTACTTATTTTCTTTCACCCGTAACTTATATTTCTTTTTTTAAAGTCTTGCTAGGTGGTACCAGAATGTAGTTATTAAAATATTCATCATCATCATCATCAGCCTATATACGTTCCCACTGCTGGGACACAGGCCTTATCTCAATTGTGAGATAGTGTGGGCCATACTCCACTCCATATTAAAATATTATGAAAAATTTATTTGAAAAAAAAAACCTGTTTTATTGTTTGTTATTTTTTTCATCAAAAAGACAGCAAACATATACATATTATTATAATGTGCTGATAAAACAATAGTTTCAAATGTCCAATGAGCTCCACAATTACGTCAACCTACCCCAATCTGTTAGTTACCCATAGTTAATTATCAGCTCAACATCCATCACATAGATTTCTACTTCATTGAGAAGTTTTGACAGACCAGGGGGCCTAGACAAAGTAACATTTTGACAGCAATAGCGAAAGCTAACCTCAAATTGTATGGATTTGACAGGTATCTTAGAAAAGTCACGTGGTCAATCGATATTGAAAGTACGGGTTTTGACATTCGCTAGTAAGATTGAGTGATAACGAACGTCATAAATGCCGCTTATCTAGGGCCTCTGGGTAGATTGAACTAATTTTCCCGTCTCCTATAACATACACAAATAACTGCGGCCACACCACAAACCGCGATGACTCGAGACGATCCATATTAAAAAGACAAAGGGTGGAAAAAATAATGGCTGAATAAGCCTTGAGGTTTAATATCCGGGTTTCGGCGATTAAAATGAGAAAAAAGCAGTGAAACCGAAGTTATTTCCGTTGGGGATCCGCGATGACGTGTCAAGCGGGGGTCTGTCGACGGCATAGAAATATTATGTACTGGTCGACGGCTTATTTTTAAAAGCGTGTTTTGTTCAGATAATAGGGTTAATTCATTTTATACATGCTTTATGATTATGATACCTACATTTTAACAGAGCTATTTGTTATTTTATGAGATGTAAACCATAGTGGATCGTCCACTTGAGTAGGGAAGTAACACTTTACAAAGACTTCAGTAAAGTAGGACTTTTTTACTGTTATGCCATAGCATACTTCTGTCGGCTTAGGTGGCTATTCACCCAAATCAACTCACCCACGTTTTGTATTTTATTTTTATTGATCACAGTTCTAACCTTACCAATTGATGTTTACTTTTATATAGTGTTATGTTTGATTTTCTGTAGATGTGTAAAGTGTCCAGAGATCGACTGGGGTGGATTATGTAGGTAGGGAAAAAATAGAACTTTTTTATTAAAACAGAGCACAACAATAATGAAGTTCTACCTTCTTCGCTGTGGCCTCAGTAAACTGCTAAACCGATTTCGATGAAATTAAGTGCATACATAGACTAGACCTTAATCCATCAAGCCCCGGAAAACCAGACACAATAGAAAATCTATTGTTTACGCGACACCCGGCTTTCGGTCGGGTGTTTAAGAGTTAAGAAAGGATATAGACTTCTTTTTACTCGGGATAATGCTAAGTTATCATAGGATAGAAAAAGTTGTGGTGTTTTTATTTTTCCTTTTTTCACACATTTTACAGTTTAACTACGGATCTACGTGATTTTTGGCAAGGGGATAGTTAATAAGCTGGAGAGTAAAGTAAGTTACTTTTTATCCTTTCTTAAATATAAATAAATAAATAAAAAATATATTTGGACATTATTCACACAGCGCCGTCTAGCCAAAAACTAAGCATTAGCTTGAGCTATGGGTGCCAGACAACGGACAAACATTACTTATATAGATTTTTTTTGTAAATACATACAGAAACACCCAGACCGTTACAAACAGACATTCATGCACACAAATGTTTGTACCGTGCGGGGATCGAACCCGCGACCTCTGATGTAATAGCAGACTTTTCGACCATTACACGAAATGGTTCGTCAACTTATTACTTCAGAGTATAATTTAATTAAATGTGTTCATCTAATTTGTAAAAGGATGAGACATTCATTGTAGCTAAAATTAGTAAAGGTTTTTCCACTTTGATTGTAAACCAAATAAGATTTATAAATAAAAACAAAGGCACACAACTAAAATAAAGTGTGCCTAATCCGGCATTAATTCTTAATTCATCTTAGTCGAAACAAAACTGTTCACTGTAAACTTCTGTATACCTAGGCATTGTTAGAAAACAATTAGGAGAAATCTATTCTTTCAGCGTCGGTATTGTCTTTGGAACTTTATTCTTTGGTATCGGTGTCCGACTATTGTCCCTGATTGAATACAAAAAGTTTGTGAAATACGGTCATCAAGGTTAAAATACACTCACCGGCAATAAAACCTGGCCACTGGGCTTTTTTCATACAAACATGGTCACTTTAGCGTCTCATAGATAGAAAACTATTTGCAGCTGTGCAATGATTATTACGTCAATAAAGAGGCCAAAAGCCCGATTAACAAATCACAGTTTCAAGAATTTACACTAACCGCTCAATTTTCTCAAAAAGGAAAAACAATAAACCGAACTCAACGCTCCATACATCCATATATGCCGCCTTAAAATCTCTGGCTGTGCTCCGTCCAGTTCCGTCGATATTAATTTGGGAGCCGGTACACTTGGAAAATCAGTGCACAAGAAATGAAAAGCTCAAAGATCAGAGGAGCCGACAATTTAGCAACAAATAATATAGAGACCCTTCTTGGTTAAGTTTTCTTCAATTGAATATTACACAGTGACCGCTTACCATCAGGCAAGCTGCGACGTGCTTGTCTTCTTATATAATCACCAGGTCAAATCAATCATCATTCTTGCTATCCGTATTCCACAGCACGATAGACACTATGTAATTTTCTCTCATTTCGTGTATATTCCTGATAGCAATTAATGGCTTTTCCCAGCTGTTTTGTATCGGCGCATTGTCCCATCTACGTCTAATGGATGTTGATACTGGCGCTTGTCGCTCATTCACTCCCATTCAATTATACAAAGAAAAGATGTTCAGTTGTTTTTGCTTACTTCTGTGGCTCAGCGACCCAAAGTGTGTCTTGGCCTCCGATACAAGATAACGCCACCTATGTCCGTCCCCTGCGGTTTCGCGCCAGTCTCCCGATTCAAGCTCTTGGAGGTCTGCATCTACAGCGTCACTCCACTATAAGCCGCAGTGGCTACTTACCATCAGGTGAGCTGCGTGCCTTTCTGATAATATGCGTAAAAAATTCACTGCTATTTTTTACGGAATTATTTTCTAACTTATCATATTCAATTTACTCTCTCGTTTCATAAGCTCCGCGCAAGTGCGTAGAAAAAAATCTTATCTATCTACAACCTATTTATTTCCTCCAAAATACTTCCCTCCGAGATAAGAATCACTCTTTCCCTCACAACTCGCCTCATTCGGAATAAATATGAACAGAATAACAGCACAATTATACGGGTGTCCCGGCGTATTCGGCTCCTCGCGCCTCATACGACATTACCATACGACATTAAATACCTACCTAGAGGTTCAGAGTATTCTCATTTCTTTGCTACAAGTATTAGCAAATGCTAATACTTGTAGCAAATTCACAAATGTGAAGCTGTTTTGTTTTGGTAGTCGGAAAGGATATAAATAAATAAATATCTCTGTACATTATTCACACAGCCCCATCTAGCTATCATATGGTTGAGAAGTCGGCTATTACACCAAGAGGTCGTGGGTTCGGTCCCCGCACGGTACAAACATTTGTGTGCATGAACATGAATTTTGTACTGGTCTGGGTGTTTCTATGTATAATAATGTATGTATTTACAAAAAAAAAGTAATTAAGTAATGTTTATCCGTTGTCTGGCACCCATAGTACAAGCTCATGCTTAGTTTGGGGCTTGACGACGCTGTGTGAATAGTGCCCAGGAATTTATTTAAATAGACTGTAAGTTGACACCATAAATATTGTTATACCATTTCGTTGTCCATAACAAAAAGTGTTTTTGTTCAATGATATTATACGATCTTTTCCTTGCTAATACCAAAAACTAATTTGAGGTAACACCTACAAACAAACACATAAACAAAAACATTCTAGCACAGAACTCACAAAAGGATCTACTTTCACACGCCGTGTTGATGCCATCAAACATGTAAATGAGAGGGTTCCCGTAAAAAAATGGAAGGAGAAAATGAATAATGAGTGTGTAATAACAGAGGTAGAGAGGAAGCGAAATTATCATCGCGGTCGCTTTGGAATAACGAAAGATTTTATAAGCTACGTCATGTGACGTGCACGCGAGATTGTCATCAAGCGAGGTTTGGTCGGAGCAAGTACAAGTTACCTACTAGTTAGTTGGTTAGAAGTTTTTCTGCATGTCTAGTTATCACAATAGTACCAGCTTTGTGCCTTGGATAATCCTAAGATGTTGATAATATTAGAGTTTTTTTTTTGTTTCTAAAATTAACTAATTGAGGCAACATAGTAACAGAAAATCTCGGTAAAATGAACTAATGAATAAGGAGCTATCTCTCTACCAAACAACAGATTTCCCAATTTTACAGATTTAGCAGCTCATTTTCTAAAAACTGGGGTAGCAACACTGCTCAAATTACTGCCAAGTAGGCACCTACAGCCTTTACTGAGATTTATATCTGAGCAACCACTCCGAAATTTCTATGGCATAGGAATTGAATGATTGATTCCTCCTCCTCGTTATACAGCTAGTTTTTACATCAATATTCAGGCAACTCATATAAAACACACCTCCGCCCAAAGGGACCGAATAACGGATGACACGAATAATTTAATAATTCAGTATACGCCCGTGGAAATGATACTTTCGTAATAACTTCGACCCTATAGTTAGTAGATTAGCGATTGTTTTCGCTTGGGACGGCCAATTTCTCAGTTTGGGAGTGGTCTGCATTATTCTGATATTAAAATTGACATTGCTATTGTTATTCGATGAAGTAGGGCTGTGTATCATAAGCCCATATTTTTGTTAGACAGTATTTGGGTTACGGAAACACCAATAGTTTGGTTCAATTATTCAAGATTGCGGCTTTGTTGTAGGTTATTTAGTATTTATTACATTTTAGTAGGTGTTATGTTGGCGTATAAAAAACAAATTAATTTAGTAATGCAGCCTTAAGGCGGGTCGAGTTGAGTTCATACCTCCGATAGACGAAACCCTGAGGCCAGAAATCCTCCTTCATAAAGATCTCCAGGTGATGGGTCCAGGTGGTGGTTATTATTGCAATTTGTCATAAGTAGGGTACTGGTCGGAAAATATTTGGCAATTATAAAATTAACTGTGTGTTCTTGCCGGATTCTTCTCAGACACAGAATCCTGAAGCCGCGGCTATAATAATATATCTATATAATATATAAAACTCAAAGGTGACTGGCTGACTGACTGACTGACATAGATATCTATCAACGCACAGCCCAAACCACTGGACGGATCGGGCTGAAATTTGGCATGCAGGTAGATGTTATGACGTAGGCATCCGCTAAGAAAGGGTTTTGATCAATTCCCACGGGAACGGGAACCACGCGGGTGAAACCGCGGGCGCCCGCTAGTGTATAATATGTCTTAAGCTTGGAAGTCTCAAAAATAATGATTATTATATTATTTATTTAAAGTACGCATTGTCACCAACCTAAATAATGTATCTATGACATCTGATAATAAACGAATTTAATTTAATATTTTGTGCTAAAATAGTTGTATTTTATTTATGTTAATATTTGTGATATCTTCGTCTTTTCTATTACACATTACACAAGTATTTAAGCTACCTATTTTCAAATAGTAACACTCACGCTAATTCATTAGCGTATAAATACAAGAAAAAGAAATATTTCGGAACTCAAAATACTAACAATAGTAGTAACGATTAGTCTCCAAATGAGCGAGCAATAAAACATACCTACATAGTAACCCATAAGAGATCCCGTTTATTATTTGACCCACATGAATGAAAACTAATATCGCTGGGGGATTCGACTGACAGTATAACGAAATAGCGCGATAAATTAAGTGTTGTATCGACGTGATCATTGATTGGTGGCTTCCAGTAATGGGCGATGTATTAGATACTGTATTATTGAAAAGGACAGTAGAAGGTTTGTAGCAAAGCTAATTTAGATGTAATCAATGTCCAGAAATACTACCTTTTTTTCATAGGAAAATACTTTTAGGCACTATAACCTCAGCCTAGTTAGGTCTGTGGCCATGTGTGGGCGCATAGGGCAGGGTCACTACCAAATTAGATTAATTATAATACATTCTAACATCATTTTGATTGTTATGTGTCTGTGTATTGGAACCTTTATTATATAAAAAAGCGCAGGACTGCATTCTATAGACAGACAATGCCTGCAGCGAAATAGCGCAATAAATTAGGTGTCGGATTGACGTGACTATTGCGCGTTGATCGGTGTTCAATGAACTTGCGTTTCAGTCGATGAATTAGATACCTATTCAATTATTATTTTTTCATAAAGTAAAAGTGCTTTTTATTTTAAACGACCGGCTTTAATTGTATAGTCTTTGATTAACGTAGTAACAAGTGCGTAAAAAGCCACCTATTTATTTATAAATAAACTTACAGTCATAAAAGCTCCTGGTTATTTGTTAATTGAAAGTCAAAACGTTTCATAGCAATTATATTCAAATTTTCACCGACCTCAAATCAGGAAACAGTTGCTACACTAGTATAAATCGTCCTGTGCATTTATAATCAAATCCATTTCGTGCCATGTAAAATTAATATCGAATTCATTGTCCGCAACGGGACGGACGCGAATAGATTAGCTCGCAGATTTATATGCATAGTTTGACATATGTACGGACAGCGAGGAGTCCGCCGGAATTGTATTGTTGTTTTGATTTATGTCCGACACTACTGTATCGACTGATTGAAATAGTTCGACACTAGTGTTTTTATTTAATAAAACAACTCGTCGAATTAAAACTCACTTGACCTCAAAGTTGCCTTATGTTACACAACTATGCGGTCTACGATAGAGCGCGCTTGTTATATAAATAACGCATCGTTCAAACAAATAATCGACTAGTTGTCATCGATGAATTGTAATTCGACGAAACGTTTTTCAAAATGGAATAGTGAACCAATAGAAAGCCCGTTTGTTCTGGCCTTGAAGAGCCCCAAGTTAAAATGGTTAGGAAAGACGGATCCAGGTGGAGAGTAATTCTAATTAGCGCAGTCAGTATCATTACTAACAATACCTTACCTGATCTAAGAATGAAATTATGTAAACTAATCTATTGAAATTGAAATTGACATTTTGCTAAAACAATACTATTATTATGACATTGTTTTAAATTGAATTCAGACTATTTAATATTTTGTAACATTTATACTTACTTAAATTAAATTAAATAAATGTGAAATATTTGCACATCGACATGTCGATAGGATATGCTGGACTCTAAAATATTTAAGAACTTTTTATGTACCATATTCTTGCAAATAAATGATTTATTATTATTGGTATTATTAATAAAAACGAAGCAAATCGTTTAGTCCGTAAACGCGGAGTAAAATGTATCAATTGAGCGCTGCACCGACAAAGACACCTTTCCATATTATTTTGGATACTCCCACGTGGTACAGTGGTTAGAGCGTTGGGCTCTAAAACCCGGAGGTCGTGGGTTCGAATACCGCGGGGAGCATCACTTTGTGTGATTGTTTCCAGTTTGGTTAGGTCATTGCAGGCTTGAATCTCCTAAATGTCCGAAAATAATGATGATTCCGTGCTTCGGAAGGCACGTTAAGCCGTTGGTCCCGACTATGTTCCAAGTAGGTCTGGTTTCTCTTGTAAGGGTTACGGAGGTCAGATGGCAATCGCTCCACATTGTAATAACCAGGCTTATCAAATCTAGGATCACCGTCGAAGCGGACCCTAAGCTCCATACTGGATGTAAGCGGGAATACGCGGCGATGATGATGACTAGCTACCAGTGAATATGAAATCAGCCCATCCTGCGCAGTGACTTGTGCCGTGAATTCGAGTAGATATCAAGTTAATATCAGAAGCTACTATTGTTTTTATTCAAATTATTTTAAGCTATGTTGTCTCGGTTAAGGGTAAGGAAAATCTTTCTCCGTTCGTTTTGTGCAGATCTAGTTAGACCGCTTGCACAATAATCCGTCACCACCGTGCAAAATGGTAATATGTGATATAGAATATAACATAAAAGTGAAGAAGTTAGGTCACTATTCAAGTGAGCACTGTAGCTGAAACTCGCCTGTTAAGGAAACATAAACGTTATTTATATAATTATATATATTATAAATTCTTAAAATATAATATTTGCTTATGATCCCTCTGGCCATACATTAGAAGCAGTATGAAGTACACCGCTTGCGAATTAAGTCCAAAGCTCCCTCACGTCTAAGTCTCTCTTCACGCAAGATAACTCCTCACAAGACCCCCATAAAGCAGGGAGATAGACGCTCTTACGGATCCTCATAAAAATTGCCGTAGAAACCTCCACCTTGTATTTATGGTTTTATCCTTAAAGAAGAATTCCTTTTGCGCAGGCTTCGAATACTTATGATGATGATCGATTAGATTTAACATAGTTGAGAAGTTGATTTCTACACTAAGTATCAGTTTTACCACTGGCAGATAAAGTTACTGGTAACTTATGTGTTAGATAAAAGTCGTTCAAATCGGGAGTTTAGCGGGTAGTGGACGCTTTAGTCTCGCTTGCCACACACGGCCGTAGGCAATGATGTTTTATGCTATAGATATGTTACGTTCATAGTAATTACGATTTAAATCTGTTCCATTGCACACATTGACAAATATAACTGATAAGTAAGACAAAAGATACGAAATAGCACGCAAATGAAAGAGATAGGTATAATTTGACGTATGACGCAGACTGTTAAAAAACCTCACAATTGGGTGTTTTTTGAGTCTTCAAAACGCGAGCGCTTGTAACATATCTGCTTTTGTTTGTATATAAAAAAATGGCTGTCATGCGACAACTTACATAAGTTGTCTTATACTTAAAAGTGAGCAAAGTCGAGGCGGAAAGCTAGTAAGTACCAGACTGCCGACTAAAGCTACCGTTGAGCTGCGAGCTAAACTTTACCCTTCCAAGATAATTCTTCCTACTTCTAAAATATATTACGAACCCTTTAAATTTAACGAGCCAAAAGACAAATCTCTTAACTTTGAGTTAAGTTAGCAGGTTTATTTTTGCCGGGAGTTTTTCTGCTTAGTAATTTATTTCAACTTGAGTTAAAAGGGTTTTCATTGAAGTAAGTGGGGTGTAAAGTACTTTTTGTTGTATTATAGAGGGACAGATTGTTTACTATTCAATTTTGTTTTTGGGGCTATTTTTATGCAGAATGTCAGTTACCCGGATAACCGAGTACATAGTAGGCGCTGAGTTATTTTTTTAATAAGAACGACTATGCAACATTGTATATTATGATTAAAATTGATTAGACGACTGGCAAGTAACTATTTAGTAATCTGTGCGACTGGTTTGCTGTAATATCAGAGAAGTTAGATTTTGCACCAGTGGTTTCATCCCGGCACAGTACAAAAATTTGTGTGCATTTTTTTATATAAGAGGCGGCAAACAAGCCAGAGGGTTCGCTTATGCGTTACCGGCCTTTTAAGGTATGGGCACTCTCACAAACCAGAAGAAACACAATAGTAGTCACTATTATTTCACGCTGGTGTTATGTGAGAGGATGCTTCGTCCCCGGACGAGCCGGCATAAAACAGCATAGCTCTACCACTACAAAAACATGAACATTGCTAAACCACGCTAATTGCAACCCACGCTGTTATGGGGCTTAGAACAACTTTAGTCAATGTTGCATAGAGGTGATCAAAATAAAAATAAATATTTGACAACATCACATCCTACTTAAAAACATATACATTGCTAAACGCAACCCACGCTATTATGTCAACTTAAGTCAATGTTTCATAGAGGTGATTAAAATTAATATTAAATATAAGGCAACATCACATACATTGATCTGAGTTCAAAGTAAGTATGTTCAAGCACTTGTGTTACGGGTTTCATAGAGGTGATTAAAATTAATAATAAATATAAGGCAACATCACATACATTGATCTGAGTTCAAAGTAAGTATGTTCAAGCACTTGTGTTACGGGTATCAGAAACAACGAGAGCACTACAATATACTTAAATACAAATAAACATTCAGACACAGAACAAAAGTACTAATAATCCAGCTAAAATTCAGATATCAAAAAGAAAATTCTCATTAATTACGAGAGAAGGTGAGAAAATACGTAATCTCCCTTGAGGTGTAACAAAATTGGAGAGCCGCTAATAAATAACGATTTGTTGATCAATATAACTGTTGTTTATAACTCAAATACACCTTTAAGCTTTGGCAATAAAGTTAGGAATCGAACGAGTTTGAGCTTTCGTGGTCATCTCTCGCTCATTAAAGTGCTGCTAAATTATCGACGATATAACAACATCGACATTCATTAATTATAATTACTTGCTCGAAATAATTTCAAAACTTCAATACTATTTCATTTGTTTTGTGGCGAGAAAATCCTCCATTTCAATTTCACAATTTTAAGTTTGAGATTTTCATTAAATACGTCATGTTTTTAAAATTGCATGATAAAAGAAGAGGGATCATAGAAAAAGCTAATGAATGGACAAAACACACTTAAAAATAAGGAAACCTTTTTACACATGCGATATTAAGTAATATCAAGGAATTAGTGTTTATCGATATAATTTTAAGAATCTACCGTGACATCACAACTGATATCGATTACTCTACAAGGCATTTCAGCCCCTATGTCTGTACCAATAAAAGCTACTGTGTAATTACTGAGACAACAACATTGGATATGATTTTACTAAACCATTTGCACTGAGTAATGCGGGAGTGAAATGTACATTCTACAAATTCGCATACTGAATTTCGTGAATATTAGATGTATTTCTAAGAATAAATTTCACAAAACAACTCGTTGGCATATTTCATTCAAACCTGTTCCAATTTTTACCTTGTTTGTGATAATCCGTAATTTGAAAAATATGGTCATCGAAATTGTTTTAGAGCGTCGGAGGAAGGGTAAGGAAATTATGGGTAGTGGTTTGCACTTTTCACCCCTCGGATTTTTTTCCCTACCATCACGGTAAAGGCTCTCCAGACCGGGTCCCCTATATGAGTGCGAAAGTTGATAGTTCGATTTTACCCCTCCCTAATGTAACTAGCTGTCACTATACTTGGGTTGACGCTTTGAAAATACATTAGAGCTACCACCATCTATCCTCCGTAACCCTTATCAGGGAAATCACTCTTGAAACCAGAATTGATTGCATCAAAAAACTACACATTACCAATTCTGCAAAGATCATAATGCCCACAAAAAAGCAAATAACTTTTATCTACAACATCCATACCATAATATGTCTATTTTATAGTCAGGAGCGATGAGCAAACGCCCTACATTTAGATATAAGTATCTGTGGCTGCATCGAAATGTTTACATTTTAGTATCGGTAACCGATACTTTAATTACGTTCAAATTTCGAACGTCTTTTTAAAAAGTAAAAATTAATGGATTTGAAGCTAACATATGTAAGCAAAACATCTTGATGTATTTTCAAAGGTACCAGGGGAGCATAACCGCAGCGTAACTATTCATTAAATCAAAGAGTTTGAAAGACGCGAGCTAGCCTAGCTTCTTGTTCTTCTCTGCTCTCCTGGTACTACGGATTATATTCCACGCAGTTTCACATCGATCCTGAATTTAAAATTGACATTATCGTATGAATGAAGATAAAGTTATGTATGTGACTGTACATAATTAGGCATTAAAATACTTATGTGATCCTTTTATGAAACTCACTTCGTTCGTTTCATAAAACCACATTCGTATTTTAATGACCCTCATTATGCAACAGTCACATAAATAACTATACAAGTGCACTGTATTTGTCCGTAAACAAGGCCACCGAAAAGCGGTTAGGTACTGTCATTTCCATCGAAGGCCGTACAATGCGCGGCGAAGCCCGCTTCCGCCGCTATCTTTTATTAAAAACGCGCAGTGGATGCGGGTTCACATTTTAAAATTTCAATTTTCCATCTCGATACCCGACTATTGCGCTGTTTCCGCAATCGTGGTTGCACTAAATGATGATGAGATGCAAGTCACGAGAGCTTATAATGATGCCACGATCGCAACAACGTAGTAAGGTGCTTATGATTATGATACCAATAATAATAAACATTTAATTTAATCTGTGGTACACAAAACATTAAATTAAACCTATGAGCGTTACATTTTCATTTTGTAATAAAAAGGATGACAAACAACCAAACGTGACACCCGTAATAAGGGTCTTAGATGTCTGCAAAAGAATATTGAAAGAGGGTAGAATTGAAGGGATGAAGGACTGAATTTTTAGGCACAATCGCCCACCAAATGATGCGCAATTCCAAAGCTACTCTCATACATTATAAATTATTATAAATACTTGGAGAGGCATATGTCCAGCAGTGGACTATCACAGGCTGATGATGATGATAAATATTTCTGGACATGATTCACACATCGCCATCTAGCCCTAAACTAAGCATTAGCTTGTGCTATGGGTGCCAGACAACGGATAAACATTACTTAGGTATATACTTTTTTTATAAATACACACGTATTATACATAGAAACACCCAGACCGATAAAAACAGACAATGTTCATGCACACAAATGTTTGTACCGTGTTCGGGGATAGAACCCGCGACCTCTGGTGTAATAGCCGACGTCTCGACCATTACACCCAATGAGTCGTCTTCTTCATCTTTTATGAGAAGGTGGTTTCACCATTTTCCAAACTTACCAAATAAGGACATCAAACTATGTGGTCGTAGTACACTGTTAGCGAAGTGAACTCCTGACATAGCTGACTTGTGAGAAGGAGAGACAATATCGCCTTAGATTATCACATACACCACTTCCCACAGTGACATGTCGTGGCAGTGAGGTCGGGGCAGCCATTGTCCACACTCGACCAGTACCAGCCGGTAATAACCGGTTATAATTACTCTAACGGTCCGGAATTTCGACCGGCTTTTAACCGGCCCGCGTAAATAGCTCAGGCCACTCGAAATTAATGGCCACTTCGGTGTCCAAATGTCCGGGTGACGTCACAAATCCTGGGTTTAGTTGGAAGAGGACAAGATTTGTTATGCATTTGGTTGGATTTCGAACTGGTAGATGCCGAGTTGTTTGTTTCGCATCATTAATAGAAAAACTATTTTGGCTAATGTTTAAAATATAGGAACTAGCTTGAAATTAGGCATGAAGATCGCAGAAGTCAACAACGAAGCAGATAACGAAATGCTTCTTGGTTACCTATATGTCCCTCAATTGATTAGACTACAGTGTCCTCCTCAAGTGGGCTGCGTGCCTTTAGAGTTTACGACTCTGGACCTTAGGAAAGTGACACTAGAAAAAGTACTAATAAGTAAGTAAATATCACAACTATTAATTTTCCCCATTTGGCAAGCGTTATCTATATATATATAAAAGAAAGTCGTGTTTGTTACAGCACTTATAACTCGAGAACTGATGAACGGATTTAGATGAAATTTGGCACACGCATAGTTTATAACCGGGATTAAAACATAGGATACTTTTTATACCGTTTGTATAAAAAAAAACCTAAAATAAAAATACAATTATATTAAAATACAAAGTCTATTTATTTATACCTCTAAGGCGGAACAGAGTTCTCCGGGTCAGCTAGTATTTAAATAAGAAATAATTAAGCCAATACCCATCATTGTAACGATAACAAATGATTTCGAGAATGGAAGCCTTTGTACTGCAGTGGGACAATTATTAATAGACTAATAATTTTTTTTTTCTATTGCCCGTTTTCCAGTAATACACCAGTCAATTTTGACACACCAGTTCGTTGTAAACAAATTCAGTTTTCAGAAACGCAAATCTGCGTCGGACGTAATATTACGCTGGAAACTTTACAAGGACTTGTTACGAGCAAATAAGGGTAGAGTTGAAATAAATGTTTTACTTGTATTACGTGTGACGTAATCGCTGGTTTAGTACTTGTAATGTTTACGAAGTGAAAGTATTTATGGAACTTTGAGAAAGGTTATTCTGAGGTTTTTATGGTAACAGTGTAAATTTAGAAGCAGGGATGAAGTATGGTTGGCTGGTGTGGAACGCAAAAGGCTTTAGATGTTTTCTAATTGACTTGTTTTTTGTAGTGGTAGAGCCATGCTGTTCGTACAGTACGAATGGGCCGGCTCGTCCGGGGCAGTACCGTCCTCTCACATAACACCAGCGTGAAATAATAGTGACTACTATTGTGTTTCGTCTGGTTTGTGAGAGTGCCAGAGGGCCACACCCCCCATACCCCTATAGGCCGGCAACGCATCAGCGATCCCTCTGGTGTTGCAGATGTCCATGGGCGGCGGTGATTGCTAACCATCAGGCGACGCACTGGCTCGTTTGCCGGATCTGACATAAAAAAAAGAGATAAAATGATCCTTAAAAGAGGAAGTTCTTACTCCAAGCTAGATCGACTACGAATAAAGTTTTGGCTATATCCGTTAATAATATTTATGGAATCAACATTGAATGCTGCTTCCTGGTTAAGAATGCCTCAAGGTCCCATTAACTAGTTGTCCCATTTACTAGTAGTCCCAGCTGGTGGTCTACGCAAGCCTCTTAGCATATCCGAAACAAGAAGTATCGTTCAATGTGCTTATAGGCTCCTCTAATCTGTTTTTTCAAATCCATAATAATGCTCAATTATTCAATTTACTCGTACACTTAAAAGGTTTTCGAAACGACACACCGGTATGATGTAATACCTCATTTGTATGCAGATGCAACCTGGGGGTTTTAGGCGGTCCCTATATTTTGCAGGATAAATTGTGATGGTTTCATATTTCATGCTCTGAGGTGAAAACTTCATTTAGATGTGTACCTTTCAAGATTCTTGGTCCTGTTATTTGGGCTAAGCTTTGAATGTCAATCACTCAGTATTTTTTTTTTAATAATTCTCAACTATTTACTTAGCCCTCTTCAGCCCCAAACTACGTAGGTACATTGCTTGTACAGACAACGGATAAACATTATTTTTATACTTTTTTTTTTGCAAACATATACATTTATTTTATGCATAGCAACACCTAGACCGATATAAACAGACATGTTCATGCACACTAAATGTTTGTAAAGAGCGGGGATCGAACCCGGGACCTCTGTTGTGATAGCCGACTTCTCAACCATTATACCAAATCGGTCACCAATACACAAATACTCTATACAGTAAGTAATAAAAAAAAAATTGAAGCTACCGAAAACCTTACTATGTCAACCATGGTGTAATTACTACATCTACGGTGTGGTTTAATAACCAATTACGTATCAGTTACGATTTGATCTAAAAGCCTTTGAATCGCTGTGAGGGATAAATGCTGATACTTGCAATGCAAACAAAATATTTGGGATTGGATTCGCAATCTGCAGCAGTTGACTTATCAACATCACAAAATAGTTCGTAGTATTTCGAAATGTTTAACTTACCTGGAACATGAAACATAATCAGTTTTGCACGAAGTTCTCATTTCAGAGCAAAGACTTACATTGTTGAAATCAAGTCATTGTGACAGTGAGAATGGGTACGGGCTTGTTCAATTACTTCTAAACGTGTTTTTTCTTCGTGCGTTTAGTCCCGAACTAGTCAGGGTCTCAGACCAAATAAAAAACCAAGACGGACAAGACGGAACCTCCCGAACAGCCAATAAAAACTACGTCAGTTTACGTCAAGGATGTAGGTATGTACACAAAACTGACGTAGTTTTGTTACATGTGTGTGCGTGTCGCAGCCAATCACAGAGCGCGAGGGTCACATGGCATCACCGGCACGCACACATAGAATGCAAAAAACTGGCTTCAGTGCGTTATTCGGGAGGTTCCGTCTTGGTTTTTTATTTGGTCTGAGGTCAGGGTACGCTTGCACCATGAATTAGGATTTGACAAGTCCAGTTATTACGTTGGAGTGACTGTCATCTAGCCTCCGTAATCCTTAACAGAGAACCAGACCAATTAGATTATAATAGCCGTCATTATATAATATCTTACAAGTACAAGTCGATACTAGATCAAAGAAGAAAATTAAAAAAAAATACAAACTTTCGAAGAAAAGAGATTCGAACTATCGACCTCACTCATAATATCATATTATGACTGACACACTACCAAGCTAAGTAACATAAAAGACAAATGACCAAATTTTTCGATTTGGCCGAAGCATCCAAAACAAGACTTCCTAAAAGCGCGCTATTATTATGCAGCGATATATCACTCCGGCCATTTGTATGCAGATGCAGCGTGCAGTGGCCACTGCAATTTGCGGGACAAATTCTAACGGCCGCCAATTCCAGGCTCCGGGCTACGATACACTGCGCGATTTGGGAAACAAATAGGTCTAGGTTGATGCAGCTTCTTGATCTGATGAAGGAAAAAAATCTTTTAAGATGGATCCACCTATGATAGTAAACAAAAGGCATTCTGTTTGTGTTTACCATAACGCCCCTCAAGATGTTTCATCATCTTTTGGTTTAAGGAATCACACAAAAACACTTGAAATCCTAGGATGCACCTTCTTGATCTAATGTGGGAAGAAAATCATTTTGCGGAACATTGTTATGGATTGACGTTACCTTGTGGTAAACAAAAGGTGTTTTAACTGTTGACATTTCCGTGATCCCAAGACGAAGCTTTTTCTGACTCACGTGTAATTCAATAACACCGGAACACTTGAAATCATATGCTCGAAGATCAGCCTTAACAGAGTGGGAATACATTGACACAGTACTATTATAATATAGGTATTCTGTAACATTGAGCTATGCTTCTAGGTCAAGTGGTCCTGAATAAAATAGATTGCAGTGTATCATCGGGTGTACTGCGTTTCTGTCTACCAACGAATTAAGTGCAAAGTTTAAACTATAGAAAGGGGGCAAAACAAGTATTTATGGTATGGTAAAATCTGGATAGTTTTCAAAAGCTCAGTACCTAACTGGTTAGCCAAATTAGACACGATTTGTCTCAACGTTTCACTGATTAGCTTATTTATAGATAATCTACGTAAGACGCTGGAATATCCGCTTAATAAACTCCGACACCAAAATTAAATCATCTAAAAAAACAATCGACACAAGAAAGAAAAACACGCAAAACAAACGACTGAAACAATTCACAAAAACACTGATTACAATTCGGAGCGTATCAAAACGAAACCAACATCGTATTCAATCGTACCTCATGTAAGCCAGTTGATTGGTGTCACCAGTCACCCAGCATTCAACAATTCCAACATCCTTCATTTGCATAAAAACTTTCTGCTCGCGAAAAATTACCCCAATTCTAAATAATGGCGCTCCATATCATGTCCTGACAGTGATTCCGGAGGTCGTTCATTAGTTATTCGCGGCCAGCGGTTTTTAATTTGCTACGTTGCTGTTTGGGGGAAATGTAAAAACAAATGTGACGACGAATTTTGCGGAATGCACTGTAAAATACAAGCTATTCCGGACTGAGTACCTAATGTGGTGGAACAAGAGCATTGTGTGACTAGGGGCATTTCCCTAATCGTAGGGTTTAACATTCATTAATAGTGAGGTTTTTGTCAGATCTGTGTATTTGTATTTTGATGATTAGCTTTGTGAAAGTTCTGAAGAAATGTTTGGTTGTTTTGGAGTTTTGTAATAACTTCTTTAACCATAACTACATAGTTCACATTATGGCAAATAATACAACGAAAATTAAATATGCATTTATGTAAATTAAAAAAAAAATAGCAAAAATATCAAAAATGCACAACGTTAATATTCAAGTTTTCACTTCTGCCGGCACTCCCGGAGTGCAACCCGTCGTTTTTATACAACATCTGTTGGCAGACAGGCACGCAACCCACCTCCGGGGATGGGCTGGTCAATAGCCATAAGGCTAGCACCGGCTCGTCCTAATCGGGTGTGAAGGAGAAACCGGGGGAGTTTAGTGGGTAGTGGACGCTCCAGTCTCGAGTCCCACACACGGCCGCGGGTCTAGCTAGCCTGCGGTTATGGTGCATAAACGCATTCTCCTCCGAGAAAAAAAAAAAAAAAAAAAAAAGGCACGCAACCCACCTGATGGAAAGCAGTCACTAAGGCCTATTCCATTGAGGGTCACTTCACCAGGAAGCGTCACTCAATGTGCTGCCAGACTGTAGGCTCATCTGATCTTCGAGCCTTATATACTCGTATTTCAAGTGTACTAGCTCCCATATTAATATTGCCGGAACACAGCCAGAGCTGTTATGGCGGCAGATTTCCCCTGTGGTAGCTAGCCAGTCGGACTCTGAAAAGTCCCAACCACCAACCCGACCCAAGGCTGGAATCGAACCCACGACCTCCAGGTTTTATACCCGAGTGACTTAATCACTGTTCTACGAAGGCGGTCAGATGGAAGCAATTTGGAACCTATTCGTCAACATGTTATGAAATAAATTATTTTATTTGCGACTCAACTTTTCAAACAGGAATTAATAGCGAAACAAATTATTAATATTAAAGATTACATTTGAAACGCTTGTTATTTAATTTAAAGACCATAATCGCGTATCGGTCATAAAATAAAACTGAATTACGCCATCATTGTAATTGAAACGCGGCGAGAAAAGATATTAAACCACATCGGCCGCGGTCGAGTAGTTAAATTTACGTTTAACACGTCTCCCGATATCGGACTGGGAACAGCAATGGTCGATGTACTGGTAATCGTTAAATGCTGTGAAGTTATTTAACAAAGTAACATTTTACATCATTGAACCTTTTTAGAGGATCTAAGTCCCGTTCGCAACACATTCATTTTGATAGACAAATCTGTCTCTTATTAAGCACAGTCGCCATTTATTAAATATCCTTATACTTGGCCATTGCCAAAAATTGGTAATTAAAAAGGCTTTCGAGTCATTTAAAAAATTATATTAACCGATGTATACCATTCATTTCAATGAAAATTTGTATGTTCATAGTAATAAAAGGTTTTGTCTTATTACTATCTGTTTTTATAAAATGTAACTAGTACATTTCATAAGTAGCAAGTTTAAATTTTCCGGAGTAAGACAAGGTGGTATACCGGCACCTATGTTATTTCTTCTTAAAACGTTGACACAATAACATCTCGTGCTTCTGAAAACGTATGCACTAAAGTCTGGTAAAATTAATTCAACGATCCTGATTGCGTATCGCTTAAATAAAATACAACACCATCATTGTAATTGAAACGCTTCGTGTAATGGTTTTAAGGAGTTGTCTATTTACATAACTCACGTATTTCCTTAATATGCATAATTTTTATAAAAAGATATTATTATAAAGGTTGTCTTCTGCACTACAAGCCTTGCTTAGTTTAGGAATAGATGGTTTTTTTATAAAATTACAACAATTTAATAATAATTCAGATGAAAATTGTGTATGTTGTTATTCATACTCCATAAAAAAAATTACGTGGCTGCCTATATCTATTCAAGAGATAGGCACACATTAAAAGGTTAAAATAGCTCAAAGTATAACTCTTTAGATACTGAACTCTAAAAACCAAACGCCTTTCCGAAATCGCAAAAACACTTCACTCAATCAACATATTCCTCGTTCCCGTAGCTCGTAGCGACGTAGCCAGAGGCGCTACGCCGTAGACGCAAATATGCTACGGCTCAAAGAGCGAACATCAAAAAGGTCGACGACTTGAACGATTTGAACATGTGTTGGCACCTAGTAACTCAACAATGGATTACGCTTTACATGTTTCCTAAGAATAAATAACTATTTTATTGGTAAGTAAAAAACCGCGACTTAGTTTTTGAAAGCGAGTTTGGGTGTATTTTAGTTTTTCAAAATCATTTATACATTTTGCTATGCAACATCTATATTTTTATCTTTACCTAGCTATTTTTATATATAACAGCGTTTACATGTAAACAAATATGATTATGATCAGTGGCCACTTACTATCAGTTGGGCTGCGTGCATATCGCCCAAATAATCTTGCATTAAAAAAAAAAGAAAAAAATCACACATATTTTTTTCAAGAAAAGGTTCCTAATAATCAATTGACTAAATTATAGAAAACAATAACCAAATGTCATACTGTCTTTAATTCACTCAAGCAAAAACAAAAAAGAAAGATAGTCAAATCAATCACTTTTCTAAGATTGATACTAAGCAAGTTTTGAGAGGAAAGTAAATCTTAGATAACAATTTTGATCGTTCAATAGAGACCGTGAATCAAAGGAGTTTGATTGAGCCTGTGATATGAAAGCCTTCCGTAGTGACGCGATGGATTGATTGATGCATGCAGGAAATATAGTTAGCAGTTAGTAAATCCTACTAATATTATAAATGCGAAAGTCTGGATGTTTAGATGTTTGGATGTTTGTTTGTTCCTCAATCACGCCTAAACGGCTGAACGGATTTAGATGAAATTTGGCACACGTATAGTATATATCCCGAATTAGGACATAGGCTATAAAATTCCTACGGGAAACGACTCATTCCCGCGGGAATAACAATGTTGATACTACTGATCCGATTTGAATAATTCTCTCACTGTTGGAAAGCTACACTATCCCCGGTGAACATAGGGTACTTTTGATCCCAGAAATGTGGGGGAAGGGGGTGTATTTAAAAAAAGGGATTACGTGCGGGTGAAACCGCGGGCGGAAGGTTAGTATTAACATATGTTTTTAACGCAATTACACATATAGTTCCGAATAAGTTTAAGTTCTGAAGACTGCCTTAAGTTATTGCTCTATGTTATAGCTCTGTTCTTACTACCAAAAAGAATCGTATTTGTGATCTTTATATCAAAACCTTAATGACGGAACCACCGTGTTATAATAGATTTGTCAGCAACATAATTATTTAAAATTGTAAAATCTTGTGTTTGTATTTGGCTTAAAATTGTAAAATCTAATATGTTCACTTTAACGTAACTTCAATGTCTAGTGACGTCCTGATTTTCATTAAATTAATTTGAGACACAATCCTACAGAACAGGTTTTCTATACATACTCGTAGATTCGATATTTCAGGTCCAATGGCTACAAAGTTAGAAAATAACAAACCTACAAACTTTCCAACTTTAATTCTTAGGTATATATCTTTCGATATTGATTCTACCGAGAACAAACTTTAAGGACTTTGTTAGTTACTGTTTTCAATTTCTCAGCAAAAAATATTGATTTTCAGCTCTCTTGGTTTATTCAGTAGGTATTTTAAGTTATAGTATAGTCCATCGTGGCCACTTACAATGTGCCGCATAAAAAGCTCCAAAATCGCGCAAAGGGCAATGGAGAGGGCTATGCTTGGTGTCTCCACTCTCCCTGCGTGATCGAATCCACAGAAAGACCAAGGTCACCGACATTGCCTGAAGAATTGCGAGACTTAAGTGGCAGTGGGCAGGACACATTGCAAGGAGGACTGACGGCCGTTGGGGTGGAATGGTCCTCGAGTGGTGCCACGTACTGGGTAACGCAGTCGTGGTAGGTCTCCCACAAGGCGGACCGATAATCTTATTAAGGTCGCCGGAATCGACTGGATGCGGGTGACGCAGGACCAATCGGTTTGGAGATCCTTGGGGGAGGCCTATGTCCAGCTGTCGTCTTTCGGCTGAAATTATGATGATGATGATGATGATATACATTATAGTTTGGGACCTGGAGACTGACAGGCTACTTTAATTCTTCAAGGCTTTATATTTAGTAAAGGTATCAACAGGTGGAACATTAGTTTTATATAAAATTTTTAGGATATTATCTTCAGCACAGAATTTGAACTCAGAGGTAATAATTTCTCGTATTCATACCATTAGGTTAGCGAGTTCGTGGCACGGTATTGTTCTCAAAACAAAATTTACACTTAATGTAAAACATCCAAGCACTTCTGGCACGGGAACTAACAATTACATCGGGAAGTTGGAAAATATTGTAAAAGTTCAGTCCCAAAGGAACGTGTAATAAAACTTTGGGTATTGTCCATGCAAACTCCACGTGATATGCGAAAACGTTCCGTTTTATAAACTTAATAAAAGTTTTTTGTACTCCCATGATCCTTCGGACCCCGTTTACGTAATACTTAACTTAAGTATTTATAACTTCGTATGCCTAATACGACATAGTATAGAAGAATATGTAGGATATTTTTTATCTTATTGGGTGACCTACATAATTCCGAAGCCGGCATTACCAAATAAAAGCTAGTAAGTAAACAAATATCAGAAAACATCACATATACATTGACCTAATCCCAAAATAAGTAGCTTAAGCACTTGTGTTATGGGTATCAGAATAAATGAGACTACAAAAGATACTGGAATAAACATCAACATTCAAATATAGACAAAGTACTTAATAAAAATGAAGGTCACCGATATTGCCCGAAGAATTGCGAGCCTTAAGTGGCAGTGGGCGGACAGATTGCAAGGAGGACTGACGGCCGTTGGGGCGAAAAGGTCCTCGAGTGGTGGCCACGTACCGGGAAACGCAGCCGTGGTAGGCCTCCCACAAGGTGGACCGATGATCTCATAAAGATCGCCGGAATCCACTGGATGCGTGTGGCGCAGGACCGATCGGTTTGGAGATCGTTGGAGGAGGCCTATGTCCAGCAGTGGACGTCGTTTGGCTGAAATGATGATGATGATGATGACTTAATAAAAAACATTTTATGCGATAGTCTCTACAAATTATAACTGCTTCCGTGGTACAGTGGTTGCATGGAGCGTTGGGGGCCCTAAAACCCGGAGATCGTGGGTTTGAATCCCGCAGGGAGCATCACTTTGTGTGATTGTTTCCAGTGCAGGCTTTAATCTCCAAAATAATGATGATTCCGTGCTCCGGAAGGCACGTTAAGCCGTTAGTCCCGACTAGGTATGTTCCAAGTAGGTCTGGTTTCCCTTGTAAGGGTTACGGAGGTCAGATGGCAATCGCTCCATTGTCCACCAGGCTTGTCAAATCTAGGATCATAGTCGAAGCGGATCCTGAGCTCTTCAGAGGACGCTGTATGCAATCGGGAATACGCTGAGATGATAATGGAGTCTCTACAAATTATATTAGTTTGACGACCGATTTAGTATAACAGTTGGCTCTTACAACAGAGAACGAATTAGTATGGAATTCTGCATCGTGGAAGCAAAGTTATCATTGCCCACTTGAATATTATGACACACCAAAGATAGTACACGGGGACCATATATCCAATGATCCCCGAGCACAGTCGTCTTGCTCGGAGGACGATCTTCCAATTTAAAAGGAACATAAGATCTGCGACAAATAATGTTAACAACCCTAAAGTTTGTATCGAAGCTCTCATCGAGGCTAATGAAATCAACCAGGTCCTATCAAAACTATTATTTGTTCATTTGAGCTTCAAAGATAACGTTACGATACGTCAGTTATTTATCAATGTTTATCTCTATTTCTGTCTGCCACTTGTTTTGAAATGTTGACATATAACAAGTCTTTTCAATCGCTAACTTTTTACTATCATTGCGAAATGCCTCGCTAGAAATCTCTCGTATAAGAGAACAAATCTCGAGCTTATAACATTCTCAAGGTCATTCTTTTTGAATATAATTTAAATACAACTCGCAAGTACCCGAGCACGAACAGACGTTCTAAACATAGCCTGCGACATGTGACGGCCTGCGCCTATCAACTAAAAGAACAATCTCAAACGTCCTTACGGAACCCAATTTTTCTCCGTCCCTTGAAGGCGGTATCAACAATTTTGCGCGCGCCTCTACCCACCCCAGTTCGAATCTGGCGACTGGAACGAACGCACGCCACCTTACCGCCTCTCTATTCCGACGACCATACGGAATTCAAAAATTTTAAAAAACGCGCGTAACTGCCTCTCGATTTTAAATTTTTAAATTGGAATAAACGCTCTTTTGCGAGTGGCCAGTGCTGTGGAACGAATGATGTGGTTGAATGCTGATGTGGGGTAACTTTGGTGATACATCATTGAGATGATAAGATGATCATCAGAGAAACAGAACGGGTTTGAAATTTCAACTGCCAGGTAATGTAACAAGTTTTTTTTTTTACTTTTAAGCGGCTAAAACTTTTTAGTACTTAAGATTGGAATAATTTGTAATGACTTTTATTAAAAGAAATCTACAGATGTTAGATGTTAAATATATTGTGTACAGATACAGATTATAAAGCTATCCACTTACTTTATCAATTGATAGCTTGGATTTACTTTTAAAAAGTAATTAAATTACCTATAATGATTTGTAAAGGATTTTATGAGTTTAACTAGAATAAGTTTTTTTCTAACTTTGTGCGAACTATAATAGTTTGAATATTATCTCTGTTTCTGTGATTTTTCCTGACTAAAAAAAACTAACGTAAAGACTTAATTACAAAATTTTCAAATCTGTTGTTTAGGACATAAGTTCTTTTTTTTTCAATATATGATTTTAAAAGTTTCTAATATAACTAAGGGCCGGGACTAATTTTCTTTATTAGTAAATTATACATAATAATATGTACAATGAACGTATTGCCTCTATCATTACAATATTAACTATTTATTAATTCAACATTTTGTTCCTAATTGACCTGTAAATAAGCCCTCTATTTTACAAAAATGTAAACTATCAGTTGTAAGTCAAGGTCATGTTAAGGCTGTGTAGTTCCGCAGATGCCGCGCGTATGGTTTTTAAAAGCCACCTGAGACATACAAATCAGTGTTTTCAATTCTAAAAAAAATATATGTATCAGTTAAGGATCTCATCTAGTTAAAATCGCATTCAATTACATGTTTTTATAAACTTCACTCGATAGAAAAAAATCCCAAAGTTACCCCTTTTTTTAACGATTTTCGTATTTTATGTCTAAGCTCCTGCCAATTAACATTTGAATTTTCACTCAATTATAGCCACTAAATATTTACAGATAAATTCGCAGAGTTTGACTTGATAAAATTAGTGTCTCGTTTACTATGTTTAAAAAACTACGAAATGTGCGAGCGCGGCGCCATATTTGGACGTCGCATAATACAGACCTACAAACTTATCTGTTCCGGTGGCCAAAATTGGAACTACGTGAAATACAATGCAAAAACGATATTTAATGACAGTTCTAAATAGACAGTAGCGACGCCGCCACCGGAACAGATAAGTTTGTCGGTCTAAACCTCTTTTATGTACTCCCACCCCCCCTTAATTAAGATATCATAATATCATTTGTGAACAACCAGCCTTTTAAGCCCACTGCAGGGGAAAGTCCTTCATCATTGGAATCAAGTCATCGATGATGGGTACTGACTTAATCACCACGCTTGCCAAATGCGGAGCTATGTCCGAAAAAGCCGACCCAAATTTGGTGCAACCTAGCATTTGAACCCACTCACATTTTGGGTCGCTGAGCCATCGGAGTAAGTAAGTAAGCAGTAAGCAAGGAAGTGTACATAAGTAAGTAAGCAATTGAACCCAGGACCCCAAGATTACGATCCGGTATTTAAACCACGAGACCATCGAGGCGCTATCACTGGTGAAGCAACTGAACACCCACGTGGACAGTAAGTGGTTTGTTAGGAATGAAATTCCTAACTGACCACCTAGGGATGGATTGCGTGGTCCGTTAAAAACAATTCATCTATACTTATATTATAAAGAGGAAAGATTTGATTGTTTATATTGAATAGGCTCCGAAACTACTGAACTGTTTTGAAAAATTGTTTCACTGTTGGAAAGTTACACTAACCCCGAGCGACATTTTGATCCTGGAAATACGGAGGAAAGAGGGGTGGGTGTTACTTGTAAAAAGAAATGATGGGCGGGTAAAACTGCGGAGGCGACTGCTATAATATTATAGATATTTCATCAATGCGACGATTTCGAACCTTTTAAGAACACCAATCAATGACAAATTATATAGATATAATCTGTAATTGATAAATTCCAGTGATTCCTCATTTATATTTTCGAAACAGCCGTAATCTTATTTTAATAAATGAATAAATAAATATTTCTGGATATTATTCACACAGCGCCATCTAGCCCCAAACTAAGCATTAGCTTGTGCTATGGGTGCCAGACAACGGATAAACATTACTTATATACTTTTTTTTTTGTAAATACATACTTATTATGCATAGAAACACCCAGACCGATACAAACAGACATGTTCATGCACACAAATGTTTGTACCGTGCGGGGATCGAACCCGCGACCTCTGGTGTAATAGCCGACTTCTCGACCATTACACCAAATGGCTCGTCAAAGTGTTTAAAAACTTTCATATTAATTTAACAACATTTTACAAACAATCGAGAAACTTACACTTCAAGGAGGTCTCAAAGGTGTGAAACTAATTAAGACGAACAGAATCTTTAAGCACCTTCATAATGTTATTTCAAAGTTTACAAACTAAGAAACAAGTCTGTGAATTTTCTTTAGCAAAGTATAACAAGCATTAGAAAGATATAATTCTTTATTGCACAAAACATACGAAAACATGTAACATAATAAAGCTATACGACAAAGGCGGACTTGTCGCTAATAGCGATCTCTTCCAGTCAACCTTAGGATGGAGGAAAGTATGAAAAATAGTTTGAACAGTTTAAATGGATGCAAGACAGAGAAAAAGAAAAAATAGGTATGTCTATATTAGGATTTCTTAATCTTTGTATTATTAATAGGTATAAATGATTTGATTTGATAATCAATGATGGCACCACTTGCCGACACCAATCGCCTTAAATCGGCTCGAAAATGTGTACGTGGGTTTATAAAGCTATTTTTAGTGTCACTAAAAAACTAGAGGCGATGTAAACATCTTTAGATAGAAAAAACATTTGCGTCCTTCGAAAAGTATGTTTGTTATATTATATGTCTGATGTTTCTTTGATCTCCGGACGTGCAATAAGATGTATACAAGCCAATGAGATAGGGTACATTTTAGAATGAGCTTGTATACATGTTATGCATATGACTGTACTAGATATCCGATTCATAAGACAAAAAAGTGGGGAGTGTTTGTGCACTCACTGGGCCAAGAAAAATATTTTAAATCTTGCTTTTTAACGTTTTTAGAACATGAATCTGCTTTTTATGTTATTACTAGCCTTCCGCCCGCGGTTTCACCCGCGCGTAATCTCTTTTTTCAAATATCCCCCTTCCCCCACATTTCCGGGATCAAAAGTACCCTATGTTCACCGGGGATAGTGTAGCTTTCCAACAGTGAAATAATTATTTAAATCGGTTCAGTAGTTTTAAAATTGTTATTCCCGCGGGAAATGAGACGTTTCCCGTGGGAATTTTATAGCCTATGTCCTAATCCGGGTTATAAACTATACGTGTGCCAAATTTCATCTAAATCCGTTTAGCCGTTTAGGCGTGATTGAGTAACAAACATCCAAACATCTAAACATCCAAACATCTAAACATCCAAACATCTAAACATCCAAACATCTAAACATCCAAACATCCAAACATCCAAACATCCAAACATCCAAACATCTAAACATCCAAACATCCAGACTTTCGCATTTATAATATTAGTAGGATCTTGCTTTTTAAACGTTTTTAGAACATGAATCTACTTTTTATGTTGTTATTTATACCAGAAAAAAAATTAAAAATCTCCGGAAAAACACTCAAATCATCACAGACCGATAATGATCAACATCAAAATTATTTGTTCGTAGCGATGACAAAACCAACATAATTGAAGCGGTTTTATATAATATCAAAATGATTATAGTTATAACTAGCCTTTTCCGCCCGCGGTTTCACCTGCGTGTAATTTCTTTTTTTAAATATCCTCCCCTTCCCTCACATTTCCGGAATCAAAAGTATCCTATGTCACCCGGGGATAATGTAGATTTCCGTGAAAGAATTATTCAAATCGGTTCAGTAGTTTCGGAGCCTATTCAATACAAACCAACAATCAAAATCTTTCTTCTTTATAATATTAGTATAAATAAAAATATATCAATATCAACTTATTATAATATTAAATTATAACCGTAAAAAATACGCCCCTCATTCCCGAGGAGGTTCCGAAATGATTTATCTTTCTTGAACAAACTTTCAACTCGTGATATCTCTGTTGAGAAAATAATTTCAACTGGGAGGGATCGGAAATGAGGCATTTTGTTTAATTAAGTTACTGGCGTTGTTGAATTATTATCTTTTATTACCTGACTGGTAGTTGAATTGAAGTATCTTTTGTTAAGTAAATAATTATGATATTTAATCCTATTAATTTTTGAGAAACTTGATATCTGACTTAACTATTGTTACTGAGTGTGTTCGCCACCATTCCATTGAGGGACGCTTCACCTGGAAGCGTCGCTCAATGTGCTGCCTGACTGTACGCTCATCTGATCTTCGAGCCTTTAATTTCAAGTGTACTAGCTCCCACATTAATATTGCCGGAACACAGCCAGAGCTGTTATGGCGGCATATTTCACCCGTGGGGGTGGTAGCTAGCCAGTCGGACTCTGAAAAAGCCCTACCCCCAACCAAACCCATGGTGGGAATCGAACCCACGACCTATGTGTTTTTATACCTGAGCGATTCAGCCACTGTTCCACGGAGGCGGTCAAAAATTTAGTGATTGACCGGAGGGCCTTCAACCTTGACTTTAATTCAATGTCAATAACTTTTACATTGTCATCAATAACACTGTAACAAAACAGAAGTGCTCTTTCAAGACAAAGATGAGAGTAGCCGAAACAAAGTCTTACTAAAGTGATAAATGAAAAATCCGATTGTGATAAGTAAATAAATGTTGGCCATATCGGCGCGAGGACTTTGACAAATGGCTTCTATCTCGATCCATCAACAGCCGCAGGCCGGAGTGTGGTTACGTGAGAAATAGTCCGGGGAAAAAATGTAACCTTGATTCTGCACTAGCGTTTTTTTTTTATTTGGGATAAAAAAACAATTGTACAATTTTAGTTGTTTAACTAATTACTAATAATTATTATGAACTTCGTATCACTTACCTCTAACGGTAAGTGATACGAAGTTCACCGGGTCAGCTAGTTATATATAGAAAACTGTGCATTTGGGTATTGAAAGACTAATAATTCATGAGAAACAAGATAAAATTAAATAAGCAATCAAGTAGGAGTGTTCATAGCCTGTCTCTCCCAGTCTCCTTACATTAACGCCAATTGCTCTCTTCAGAGCAAACTAGATTTGCCAAAATGTGACCCAATTTGGGAAGCCTAGAGTGGTCCCATATTGCCCGCATGTGAATAATTTATTTTGTCCTATTTTGTCGTCTTGAGTTTTCTTGATTATTATTCAAAATTAAAGTAATTTGTTATCCTACTAATATTATAAATGCGAAAGTCTGGATGTTTGGATGTTTGTATGTTTGGATGTTTAGATGTTTGGATGTTTGTTCCTCAATCACGCCTAAACGGCTGAACGGATTTAGATAAAATTTGGCACACGTGTAGTTTATAACCCGGAATAGGACATAGGACATAGGCTATAAAATTCCTACGGGGAAACGTCTCATTCCCGCGGGAATATCAATTTTGAAACTACTGAACCAATTTGAATAATTCTTTCACTGTTGGAAAGCTACACTATACCCGGTGAACATAGGGAACTCTGATCCTTTTTTTTTTTTTTTTTTTTCGGAGGAGAATGCCTTTATGCACCATAACCGCAGGGTAGCTAAACCTGCGGCCGTGTGTGGGACTCGAGACTAGAGCGTCCACTACCCACTAAACTCCTCCGGTTCCCCTTCACACCCGATTGGGACGAGCCGGTGCCAGCGTTAGCTATTGACCGGAAATGTGGGGGGAAGGGGGGATATTTAAAAAAAGAGATTACACGCGGGTGAAACCGCGGGCGGAAGGCTAGTATGTACATAATTGCTTTAAACTACAGCTGGCAAAGGATCGCAATTCTTATTATATGACGACAATTCTTACATCGGGCACAGATTACTAATAAGTTAATACGTCATCGAGTAAGCCGATGTAAGAATTGTCATCATTAATAATACAAACTTTTGTACTGTATAAAGTAAAACGTAAGGTATCAGCCTATCCATATAGGACAAAAGCCTCCATAAATTAAATCAAACAAAATAATGGCTAACTAGCCACGGCTGCCAAATGGACGGATTGGTGTTCAAAAACTCAAGCCGTATTGAAACAAAAATTAACGCTATTTTTTCCTTAACTAGAAATTTAACCTAGGACCTCGAGATAAACTAAACTTTTGAATTAATTAAAAATTATTGACATTAAATATTTTGACGTCAAAGCGCAGTTTTCCTATTTTCACAGATTATGAAAAAAAAAACAATTAATCTTTGGAGTGTACGTCTTTTACGAGATTCACTAAAATAGAAGGAACATTTTGAAACGTTTCATTGTATACAGGAAGAGTAGGAAAAAGTTGAAAATTAAATTTGTGCCAAGCGAAATTCAGTTTTAATTTGTGGTCGTTAAAATTATCTTTTGCGTAAAGTGTCGGAAGTTCTGTGTTAAAGGGTTATTTTTTACCTTAATTTTAATTTATGCCTACACGGGGCGGGTGCGGCGTAATCTTCAATTATTTTAATCAGCAGCCATTTGACGCGGCGCTAACGACCTTTTAGCTTCTTTATATTACATAAAGTTTTTTTTTTAGTAGCGCAGACACTAGGAGGTAGGACCTTATTGTATGCACGACAAAATCCTTTTTGGGTTGGAACTGCTTGGTACACCATGGTAATAAAACGTCATTCACTGTTGGTCTCATAAGAAGGCTCAAGCTCGTTTAGCAGGCAATAGAAACTATGCTTAGATGCTTATGAATTATGCTTAGAGTTTTTGTGTACGATCAAATAAGAAATCATAAAATTGACATGACTATTAATTTCACGGATACAATTCGAAGAAGTGCTCAGCTAAGTATGTATGTGCATTATGCATTAATATAGACATTTATTTCTTTGAATTCCTGCTGCAAGAATTTATCGTGTAATTAAAAAGTTGTTCTTGTCCTATTTTAATTTGCGCCTACATCACGCCGGCTGATCTTCAATTATTTTAATCAGCCCTTTGACGCCGCGTTAATGGCGGACATTTTTTACCCACCCCTTCCACAATATAAAGAACTAGACAGTAAAACATTTTGAGCATCATTAGAAAATTTTATACAACATTCTTTTTAGGTACCACAACAACATACAAGTAACAGATTTTTCTCGGCATAGCGACACACCAATGCGTAAAGTTAACATGCCTTTTTCACAAGGTTTTCCCTTCGATTTCTATATTAACTTTACATACAACCACACGTATCTTATTTTTATAATTTTTCAAGCGTTGCGTTATGTCTGCTTAGTGGCAATATTAATATAAATATATTTTAGAAAAAAATAAAAAAATTGTCCAGGTATCAGGCGGATTCAAACCCACGTCCTTTAATTCAACGGGTCCGCTAAGTCGGTAGTGCACTCGCCCGGGCAGCGAGGGATGTGGGTTCGAGTCCCGCCTGATACCTGAACAAATGGATTTTTTTCTAAAAAATATATTATTTATACCATACGTATCTGTTTGGACAAAATACACTGACCATAGTAGTTACTGTGTATAGCCCTTCACACGTTTTGAGAACACAGAAATGCTTTTAAATATTTAACCGAGACACTGTGAGTTAATTAGCTTTGGAAATAACAATTTTTCGCTCCTAAACCTGAGCCCGACCTTTTAATTTTAGGCTATAAAAATACATTGTTTAATTCATTTATCCTTAAATATTCCCCTGGATCCTTTAAACTCCATAAAACGTTTAAAATACTTTCTATGTAGCGATATACTCGTAAACCATACTTTTATTTTATTAAAATTAGATTTTTTATTAAAAAAAGAAATTACGTTCTTAGGTTGCCACCTCCCTGAAGACCTACATAATTATGAGTAGTAGCTTTCCTATTGCGTTTCTATTGACAAGCGAAAATAGCGGAGGCTAGAACTTCCTACCTCTTCCCCATCGTATATCACCATTCCCCATGGTTCTCACCTTCCTCTTTTACAGGTCCCTTTATTCGCTCGGGACTAAAGACCTTCGACTCCCCTTTCCTCCTAATTGGGACAAGTTGGTTTAAGCCTCTTGGTCGGCCTTATTCAGGATTGAGACGAGCTGGTGCCAGCCTTGTGGCTTTTGACCAGCCCATCCCCGGGTACCTCGACTTGAGAGACCTCGAGTCAGGGTGGCACCTATGGAGGGCCACCCGAGAAACTAGGTGACCTTCAGACTTGGCTCGGGCGACCTGAGCAATGCCGGCGTTGGGAAGCTACTCCCGCCCGCAGTTCAACCCTCAGGTCCGTAGTTGCAAATCTAAGTAGGCCATAGTAATCAATTATAATAATTATTATCAGGTGTCTCGTTTGCTCGTTTGCCTCCCTGTTTCATTAAAAAAATATTCAAGTCTTGGCACAATAGTCTACTTATTATTACATCATCGTTTTGACAATAAACGACTCATAACATAAACGTTATAGCCACTAAAATACAACAACTATAGTTATGACACCAAATAGTTTTTATGCTAATTTGGCATTCGGCCAAATTAGCCTTGCGTGCCTATAAAGGTTTTTTACGTTTCGCCAGTTATTTATAATAACTATTAATTATAACGGTACGATTATAGTATGTACGGAAACTAATATTTTTATTTATAGTGTGACTAATTTGTAGGCTTATAACACGTCACTCGGTTATTAGAGCTGTTAAGAAAATAACCAACTACATTCAAGTACCAATTGTTCTAGATATTATCCAAATATATTATTATTAAAGATTGTACAGTTAACGTTTAATTTGACCACCTTCGTGGAACAGTGGCTAAGCCGCTCAGGTATAAGAACACGGAGGTCGTGGGTTCGATTCCCACTTTGGGTCTGGTTGGTGGTAGGACTTTTTCAGAGTCCGACTGGCTAGCTACCGCCCGTGAAATCTGCCGCCATAACAGCTCTGGCTGTGTTCTGGCAAAATTAATGTGGGAGCCAGTACACTTCAGAGGCTCGAAGATCAGATGAACCTACAGTCTGGCAGCACATTGAGGGACGCTTCCAGGTGAAGCGTCCCTCAATGGAATAGGCCGCAGTGGCCGCTTACCATCAGGTAGGCTGCGTGCCTGTCTGCCAACCGACCTAGTATAAAAAAAATAAAAACAAATATTTTCGTAGCAAATATGTATACGAAACTCAAGTATATTCGTAAGTGATATCACCTCGAGAGATGCTCTTCAATATTTAAAGCAGATTCTCGCCGCGAAAGAATACCTAGTCGCGGGTATTTTAAAATTACTCTGAATCCGCGCACTAAAATTTACATTGCATTATAAACTTGACTTGATGTAAGGGTGAAAATCGCGTGCAACTTTTTCTCTATACGTCTAAGTTTTAGTTTCAAAGCTTTCAACCAGCAACCCTTATGTGTGTAGTAATGCTTTTACATTCAATTTATGTCATTAACTATGGGGCTGAGCAAATCGAAATTACAACCATTTATCAGCGATTTGGCCCCAAAGAAAGTAGCTTGTTTTAGGGCTACCAAAAACAGCAAGATCCAGAATAATACAAAATGTTCATGTTTGCTCTGTGAGATTCGAACACACGACCCCTGGCGCATAGTGCAAGCTCACTACGAAATACACTAACGGGCCAGGCAGCATAAAAATTGTTAGCTTGATTTACTAGAAAGAGGTGCGGAATAACATAGACCGACCATTAAAATAAAAACCCTCGATATATTGCGGAAAAATATTGGAACTAATTTCGTTAAGTGGCAACAACAAAATAAAAAAACAATAAGTTGTCATTCTATATTGCTGTCTGTTGAAGTGTAATGTCAATTGTCAACCATTCCTGGTTATTTCTCGGATATTGTAAATTATTTGTGAGTATAACCATAGCAACTAAGTGGTGCTATAACCATAGCTAATGTTGCGCCTCTCTTCTTCTTCTTCTTCTTCAGCGCATTTTCGCCCACCGTAGAGCATACGCCTCTCCAGACTTTCTCCAGATAGCCCGGTTATAGGTTTCCCTTTGCCACAAGGGGCCTCCGGCCTCCACTAAATCATCGGACCAGCGCGCTGGTGGTCTGCCGACTGGTCTTTTGGAGCGAGGTCTCCAACAGAAAACGCGTTTGCTCCATCTGTCTTCTTGCTGGCGCCACATATGTCCAGCCCACGCCCACTTCAGCTTTGCAATGCGATAGCCGACGTCTACTACTTTTGTTCGCTGGCGGATGGCTTCGTTACGGACTCTGTCGCGCAGGGACAGCCCGAGCATCGCGCGTTCCATGTTGCGCTGGGTGACTTTAAGTTTGTTGATCAAACTCGCAGTCAGGGGCCAAGTCTCGCAAGCGTACGTTAAAACCGGGAGAACACACTGATTGTACACTTTGGTCTTTAGTGACTGGGGCAGCTTTGACGTCCAGACATCTGCTTTCATCTTCCCAAAGGCTGCCCAGCCCAGCTGTATGCGTCTGTCGATCTCAGCCTTCATATTATCTCGACCCAGTCTGATGCGCTGTCCAAGGTATATGTATTCGTCAACTTGTTCTAGTGGCTTGCCATCTAGAATAATGGGTTGCGGGGACAGATCCGAGGTAGCCATTATTTTGGTTTTATCCATGTTCATTTTCAACCCAATATCTAGTGACGCGTGGTACAGCTCTGTGAGCATTCGCTGGAGTTCCTGCTTTGATTCAGCCATAAGCACTATGTCATCTGCGTATCTCAAGTGGTTTAGGGGAGCTCCGTCTACGTTTATTCCCAGTCCATCCCAGCTCAGAGTCTTGAACACGTCTTCCATTGCACTTGTGAATAGTTTGGGTGATATCACGTCTCCTTGTCGGACTCCTCGTGCCAAGGATATAGGATTCGTATGTTCCTTCAACTGAACCGTCATGGTTGCAGAATTGTATAAGTTTTTCAGGATCTGAATATAGCGGTCGTCAATGTGGCATCTTCTAAGCGATTGAAACATAGCCCAGTGCTCGACAGTGTCAAACGCTTTTTCATAATCTACATACGCGAGAAAGAGTGGTCTATTATATTCCTCTGACTTCTGTATAATTTGGCGTAATGTGAAAATATGGTCTATGGTTCCAAACCCCTTTCTAAAGCCCGCCTGTTCTTTTGGCTGATATTCGTCGAGCCTTTGCGTGAGTCGTGTTGTGAGGACTCTCGAGAAGACCTTGTAGACCTGACTGAGCAGTGATATTGGGCGGTAGTTTTTTAACTGCATCTTATCTCCTTTTTTATGGAAGAGTACAACGATGCTCTTTATCCAGTCTTTCGGTACCTCACCAGTGAATAAGACTTCGTTAAAAATAAGCCTCAGCGTTTTTGTGATTGCACTACCACCAGCCTTTAAAAGCTCCACTGTAATGCCATCTTCCCCAGGTGCTTTGAGTTTCTTCAGGTGTTTCAAAGCTTGTTTGATCTCATATGTGCTAAATTCCGGTATGTCCTCAGTATAATGTCGCACTAGACGGGAACGCTTATCGCTTGGGTCGAAGTTAGCAGCTTTAGGAACTCTAGACGCGTACAAGTCTCCATAGAAGTCTTCTGTAATTTTTCGTACTTCCTTGCCATTGTTAGTAACCACACCACTAGCATCTTTTAGAGAGCTGAGGTTGTTTACTGCATTTGTCCGCTGGAACACTTTCAGACCTTTGTTTTTCTCTATAAGTAGCTGTATATGTTTAGTGTTTCTTTCACGAATGTCTTTTCTAAGCGACTTATGGATCTTTTTATTTAGCTCGCGGTGTGCCTCACTGTTGAAGTCGTGGTTGGCTATGTCTTTTCTCTGCCGCATAAGATCCAGCACTTGGTTCGAAACTTGTTCTCGAATCTTGGTAGCTCTGGAAAAATGTTGTTTAGCGGTGCTCCCAACTGTGTGAATAAATTTGAAATATTTATCCTGGAGGCTATCTTCAAAATGTTCTACAGCGTTACGCCGTAGTTTGTCCCAGATAGATCTTTCGAATAACTCGTTAACACCCTCTGAAATACACAGCTTCCCAATAGGCTTCCTGACAAGTTTCACTCTCTCCAATCGTGTGTTAAGAACAATGGTAGCTCGTACAAGTCTGTGGTCGCTGCCGCACTGGAACCTATTCAGCACTGAAACGTCCTGGATGGCTTGTTTGTTGTTTGACAGAATAAAGTCAATCTCTGATCTCGTTTTGCCGTCTGGGCTGGCCCAAGTCCATTTACGTTTCAGTTTCTTTTTGAAGAAGGTGTTCATTGCGTATAGGTTGTTTGCTTCGAGAAAATTTACGAGAGTTTGTTGCGCCTCTACAGGTTATTATTTTCTTGGTTAGGCTTTATTCGAAAAAAGATTATTGCTTAAGAACCAGACAAGTGGGCAACGAGCGAAAAACCAGATGTCAAGATAAAATGTATTGAGTGTTGTTGGATTTTTATTATCTTCCAACAAACCGCTGAACCATGTGATTCACGTAATATAGATCGCTGGTGTTACAGCAGACTCGATGAAAAGGTAAATAAAATTTCCGTTGCATAATCATAAGCAATAGATTATGAGAGGCAAGAATATTTAATTATTTTAGTTTGTGAACTTGTGTAGTCCACAATATATTACTGTACTATTAAGTTATAAAAAACAAATTGAAACGGATAAACTCGCGATATATTTCTACTTTTTAAAATAAACCCAACGTTTCGTCTACTTTTAGCAGTCGTGATCACGGAATGACTTGAATTGGCTTCTTACAATTCTGCCGACTAAAGTTTTACAAAACAAAAAATTCCTTTTGTAGCGCATAAACAGCATTCATTTAGAAGCCTACTGACATTAAATGCTCGTAAATCTTAGGCCAAGTTTCACGGTCAGTCGTCCCACAGGCCTCCCCGGTTAGTTAGCCTGCGTCTAGGCCGAGCTATATCTAGATGTGCTCGCTCATTTGTAAACAGGGTCCGATAATCGAGTTATCGTAAGCGCCCAACGAATTTAATATCGTTGTAAGCGCCCGACAACGTTTTCAACACAAGTTCATTTGAATTGCCAGTGGAACTGGACAAGATGTTTGGGTTTCGAATTCTGGAATAGGAGTATTTGTTACACATCAAAATATATGTAACAACGACGAATATTAGGTATAACCACAGACTTTTTATTGGAAAAATCGTATCAGACTACAGGAAAAAGACCTTCATCAATAAAAACAAATCATCGTCAGAATGATGGGTACTGGCTTAATCATCACGCATTTCGGATCAAAAACTCGAGCTTTGTTCAAAAACTCAGACAAAAATTTTGCCTGCCCCGGGAGTTAAACCCAGGACCCCGAGATCACTGCCAGGTACTTAAACCACTAGACCATAGAGGCCCGTAGTACTTGCAAACTTCTACCACAGAACACGTCCCCTGATAATCCCATTAGGCATTTCGATCGACCAAGCGTGAGCGAGGAATAAACCCATTGAGATGTTTATCATATTACGTGACACTTTTTTCCTTAAAGACTAATGGACCGTAACTAGGGTCCTCAGACAGGGATAAAATGTGTTATTTTTAGCTTATTACAAAAGAACAAACTGTACGGGTAAAGTACCCTTCAAGTGTAAATGGTTTAAATAACAGCTGTGTTTAATAATGGCAATTATATATTCAGTGATAATGGTTTAGCATCGCTTCATACGCGTAGGGCCTTTGCCACATTTGACGGAAATTACGTCGCGGATCTTTCGCGCGGAACACCAATGCATGTTATTGCATATGTTGCGTGCGTTTACCCACGTAAGGTCTTGAAGTTAACTTTAAGACCTTACGTGGCTAAACGCGTATACAAATATTACAGTAACAAATACGAAAGATCAGGACAAAAAAAAACTTTGCCCGTTCAACATTGTAAGCCCAAATGAATAGGAAAATATCGGGAACCGTAAAATCTAACAAAACAGATGTTATTCATCTAACCACCGCAACATTGTACCAATTGGACAATCAAATCCAAAAATACTCAAGCAAATACGTACCTTATTCCATTCACTTAAAGACCGGAATATTTACTTCGCTTGATATATTATGTTTGTTCAGGTAAAGTAAATCACGGTGGATAAGGCCCGGACCCCACTAAAGCGATAATGAAGCGAAAGCCAGGGCTGTGTTGTAAACAATATTCTTTCATTGTTGTGATGCATTTGACCTCTCACTATTATAATATCAAACTTTACAGTTAAAGTACTAGTAATCCAAACTGTACTAATATTACAAATGCGAAAGTAACTCTGTCTCTATTTCTTTCTCTTACGCTTTCACAGCTTAATCACTAAACCAATTTTAATAAAATTTAGTAAAGATATAAAATATAAACTAGACATTGGCAAAAGACAGGTTTTATTTTATTATTCAAATACAAGTCTATTCAAACATACACTTTATATTTGAAACATCAACGATAGAGTATAAACAAACATAGCTTCGTGGTGCGATGCATCGAACTAAGCTATCGAATCACATGGACTGTAGGTATCCACCAAAGATTATCTTCTGGGTCCTTTCATGTCATCTTTACTTTGATGGATTCCAAGCCTAAAGCAACCAAAATTGACGCTTCTCCGAGTAGCATGTAAATTATATTACCTTAGAACAAAAACGAGAAATACCAATCGCGAAAACGTAACATAGTGATTTTTCGCTATAAAAGCTCTTTCTACTTTAATTCATTTCAGTGAATATCAATTCATCTATTGCCAAAGGAAATGTAGCGTATCATTGAATCTGATGTGCAAATATACTGATTGTTTTTCGTTTCGGAAAATGGTTGTAAACGCCCGTCACGGTAGAATAACCTTTATCGGACTTCGGTGGGCGATTTTGTGCAATGTTCAAGAAATTGGCTATTATTTCAGAGGTCAAATATTAGATCTATGTATTATAATGAGGGCTGGTCAATAATCACAAGGCTGGCACCGGCTCGTCTCAATCGGGTGTGAAGGAGAAACCGGGAGAGTTTAGTAGGTAGTGGGACTTAGTGTCTCGAGGCCCACACACGGCCGCAGGCGTCGCAAGCCTACCTCCTCCGAAAACAAAATCTTTATTAGATATATTTTGTACAGGGTTATGGCATATATGTAGTGTACAGGTTTGTGATCATAAGAAATGTCTTAAACGCAAAACAATTTAAATGAAAAATTAGATGACTGCGGTTTTGTGTAAAACAAAAATACAAGAATGTAGAAAAAAAACATGACACAGAAATGTCTTCCAGTGCCCATGGTATTTTATATAAAAACAGTAATTTCTTTCAAAGCATAACAAGTTTTCAGAAGACTGATTTGAGGGAAAATCAATATGCATAGCGAGCGTAACCTTCTTCATGCAGAAGAGTATGTGGGACTCACGCAGCTACTTGCCCCCATAGAGATACCCACTAAACCTAATGCAGTTTCTCCAACATCCAAAGATGTACATCAAAATGTATAAAAGAAACAGTAGTAGGTTGTAGGTAAATAAAGGAAGCTAAAAAGAATGACCATCATTAAAGAAAAAATAAAGACAAGATCCCGACAATGGACTTACTCCGCCCGAATTATTTTCGTTTATTACATTTCAAAGCGGAACAAAAAACATTTATAGCAAGTATTACCGAAAGTATAAAACGATTAACATCTTAATATGGACATGGTTTAATTAAAAAAGGGACAAAGGATATTCTAAGAGACACTAAAGGCTTTATCATTGTAATTAAGCAGCCATCCTTACAAATAGGATCCATCGCTTTAATTATCTAATTTTATTAAAACAAAGTCTAATGCCAATGACGTTCAATTAAACAACTAGACACCCAATCTCTAAGAAAAATTCCTCAAAAAACATCCGAGCGGCGTTGACACAGATGACATTAACACATTCGTTCAAATTAACACCTTATCTCGTGGCAGTTAGTGTTTAATGTCAATTGTATACAACTAAACGGAGACTCTGCCCAATAGTCGGGTGGGCAGACTTTTGCTTCGGACAATATTCAAGCGTGAATGGGAGTCTAGTTGTATATTGAACATCATTGTCTTATGCGGTTTTTTTCTCATAGTAGGTACAAGAGCACATCGAGACATTACAGGAAAATAATGTCAAAAACATGATAGCCTTCCAAATGTATAACGGTTTTCTATAACATTATTTTATTACAACAGCTTTTAAGTAGCCGTTACGGGCTATGAAAGACATTTCACCATGTCATCGCCACAGGTATCGCTTTAATACTAAAATATTATGATTTTTATTTTGTAGCAACGTTTGTTTTGTGTATGTTTCACTGAATTCTGCTTATCATTGCAAACATTTAATGAATAATTATATTTATAAATGATCAGAAGTTAAGGCAACGTGCAAATAATTTAAATAAAACTAGACATTTTATTAGAAAAGCTCTGCAACAATCTATTATAGGATAACGCTTTAAACAATACCCTGTAATACTTTTATTAAGTAGTTTATGAATTGAGATATTTTTAAATACAAACATATTTTATTATTGTATATTAGAAACATCCTTAATTATACTAACATGTTCAGTTCATGCACATCATTACATCAAATCGGTCGTTACTTTTTAAATCTCTTAATTTCTCCAATCTTTATACACTACTGCTTTACTTTTGCATGTTTTCTGTGCATTCTTTCAATTAACTTATCTTCTTAAATGAAAATAGCATTTGCAATATCTAAATATACCTCTCGCATCAACGTATTAACGGAACAGAAAGTGTCATTACTTTTACCGTTTCTAATATTTTTGCAGTTTTATTGCTTTTTTATTTCCCAGCTCACCTTTACCGCGACCTCCTGTACTATTAACACGATCTCTTTCCATCACATTAACGAAAAAACATTTTCCCCTATTTATGATGGTGGCCAGTTTTTAATTTCTTTACTGCGACCGCATAAGGTTCATATTAAGACGAAAAACATAGAATCCAATTTCACAAATGACTTCGTCTTTCAATTCGGCGTATGGTATTTTTATGTGCTTATTTGGGATGCAAATAGGGATTCCCCACGCGTATAATCATAACGGCGTTTTGAGTTTTTCTTCCAGTTACTTTTATTTTGAGATCGTAGCGCAGCTGTGACAGTGGTTCGTTAGCGATAACGAAAGTCAAGCTACCTACGCTGTGGTCGATTAATGGGTGACGATTCTCACCAGATTTATTGACATATATTTCGAATGTCTCCGTGCTTCGTAAGGCACGTTAAGCTGTTGGTCCCGGCTGATATTTACTATAATGTAGATATTATTCGTCAAGCCTAGTCAGAGGCCATTTGGCGGCTTGATAACATCTGACATTAAGGTTGGTCACTTGCCTTACGCTGCTTACGCACCCCTCCACCAACCAGCACTAGGCCAGCGTGGTGGAGTATGGCCCAAACAATCTCACAATTGAGATAAGGCCTGTGTCCTAGCAGTGGGAACGTATATAGGCTGATGATGATGATGATGGCTTTTATTTTGTTGGTGTGTATTTTTATGCAAATTAGTTCCAGGTGCTAGGAGTTACTAGTTGAAATACGCGTTTTGTGTGTGTGTACAATACATCAGTGTGGTGTTTTTGAGATTATTCGGTCACGGTCGGACCAATTTAAGAACAATATCAAATCGTTTATCAAGTTTTTTAATTTAAATATAGTTGTTTATGCGTAAATAGTGTGCAATCATAATAATTGAGGTGACTGATTTTTTTTTTGTTTAAATCAAATATTATTTCTGATGTAAATATTGTTTTATCCTTTCCTTTTTCGTTTCAACAATCATCAAAAAGTAAAAGTAAAATAAAAGTATTTTCACACTCATTCTAATAATATGAATAACATAAAGATAAAGCTAATACAGTACAAAGAATAAGATTGATTTTGACTTCAAACAACTTTAGAATGCATTTTAGTTTTTTGACATAAACAATATTTACTGACAATGATTTCCCTCGAAGCCCGTTTCAACCATTAATGCAAGTCAAAGTTTCGTACGTCTTACGACCAGTCAATTTCTTTGACGTACACTCTCCCGCAGTAAATATTTTCAAGAGAAACTTCTTAAATTTTGCAAAGTGCTAGTCGCGAGCAATTCCAAGGTAAATTGAGCTGTAAAACTTGCCAGAACGTTGCGTTGTGTGAACTGGAAGAAAATTATTGTTCTAAAGTCACTTTGAAACTTACTAAAAAGAGTTATGGATTTTCAGAATCACGCTTACCTTTATTTAGATGTGCATTTTATCTAAGAGGTAAGAGAGTCATAAGAATACTTAAGTATTCCATTGCACTCCCCTGCATAAATTAAGAGAAAAGCCCCCTAAATATGGACTTCTTTTTAAGTTCTGTGGACATACGAATGATTTCACAAATCTCCCCTGCATAGAAAAAAGCTCCAAAATCTGGGACTAAGAAAGTCGCCAGTGTGGGGTAGCCTAATCTTCTTTCAAATTTTACCTTCCACGCTCTATAAGCGTGCTACTTCTATTTTGGCTTAGATCAGATGGCTGGGAACACTTTAGCGAATCTTGCATAGGGCTATAGTGAGAATTATAATATTAAATTGTTTTCCTGATATTAATTTGTAACAAATAAAGTTCTGTTATTTTTCTCTTAGATGTCTGTTAATTACTAGGTCTGTGTTTTATAATCAGTAGTACGACGAGGAATGACAATTCCTTATCGTGCCACTGGTGGTACAAGTTGGTGGCACGACGAGGAACAAGCCGAATCGTTCAAGCTTGCTAGGGGCTCCCAGTCTGCGCTGTGGAGTTTTAGTCTGAAACCTTCCCAATTGAAAGTCAAAATTCACTATAACCTTAGAATTAGAATATCATTAAATTTGCTTTTGTTTATAACAATAGAATGCAAAGTGAGCTCGTTACTTTAAGTACAATAATAAAATATTACGAGCAGAAAAGCGGGAACCACTTCGGAGCACTTGCTACACATTTACATAATGCAGATATTACCGATGGTGCATTTTGAGGAGAAATTGAATGTTACTGCAGTTTAAAAGACCTGAAACAGGTTCGGAGGAGAATACGGTTATTCATGACGTGAAGGTTAGCGAGACCTCCGGCCGTGGGTAGGACACGGGAATTAAGTTGATCGTCGCCTTACCCACAAAACTTCCCCGGTTTCTAATTTTCTTTTCGTAGTGGTAGAGCCGTGCTGTTTTACAGTACGAATGAGCCAGCTCGTCCGGGGAAGTACCACCCTCTCACATAACACCAGCGTGAAATAATTGTGACTACTATTGTGTTTCGCCGGGTTTGTAAGAGTGCCGGGGGCCCACACCCCCCATACCCCCATAGGCCGGCAACGCATCAGCGATTCTTCTGGTGTTGCAGATGTCCATGGGCGGCGGTGATTGCTTACCATCAAGTGACCCGCTGGCTCGTTTGCCGCCTCTGACATAAAAAAAAACTACATGCCCGAAAGGAATGAGTCTATATCCGCTTTGTGGCGACTTACCGGTTTTGGACCTATTTAAGTCTTAAGTGGCTAAGCGTTGTACTACATTCTTCTCTTTCATTCAGAACGTCAGGAACAAGAAAGAGAGCAGCTAATTTCAAAGTGCGGCTGCACGTAGTATTCTTTTTGTTAATCAACACTCAAAAGCAGTAGAGTAAAATGAGCTAATTTGCATAGAGCGCTCTAAGTTAAAGAACGGTAATAAAATATTACCTACGAGCAGTGTAAATACAGAACCACTTAAAATAGAGCACGTAAAACAACTACATACAATTAAAATATTATAACAGCATTTCTAATGAAATAAAAGACAATCCATTCCTATGTATATTATACATAATACCAAACCATTTGTAAAACGACTAAAAATGCATCTAATAAACACAAATAATTCAACGATTTTTATGTAGTGGTTTTTAATAAAATCATTTAAATGAATAAAAATTCTGCTTTTAGGCAACCGTGCTCACGGAATTATTCCATGAGCACGATTTCTGAAAAGCTGTAAAAATGTCAGGTTTTATAACATTTATTTCTATAAATTATGATATGACTCCGGTGGTAGAGTCACTATGTTACCTTTTTAATTGACGATTCATAAGTGCATCTTTGAATAAAAAAATATATTTTGATTTGTTTTAATTTGAACTGCGAGTTTAATTAATGCGTCAAGGGCTTTTCCTCTCCAAATGTGAAGAACCTGGAACCAAACCTTTTGTGAACCTGGGAGTTTAGTGAGTAGTGAGACGCTTTAGTCCCGAATCCCAAACACCATCACATCGCTAATCACTTTTACCCACTAAACCCTGGGGTGCCCCTCCTTACCTGGTGGTGGTGTTGTTACGCCCTACAATCTTCCCTTTACAGAGAGAAGTAGTTAACATACTCGCACAACTATGTTAACCCGTGACTATCAAATAATGTCCTCCTAGCCGAGTTTTCGGCTACGGCGGCCAATCATTTACGGTCAGTCAACTACGCAGGATAATAATTATATTGCACAAGTGAGTGTGCAGGCACAGGTGCACTCCCTATTTCCTCACTCTCATAACACGGTGGGACAGCAGTCTGACACGACCGAAGAGAGATCAGGCGCAGGACCAACGGCTTAACGTGCCTTCCAAAGACCGGAATCATCATTCTTTTCAGACATTCAGGAGATTCAAGCCTGCAATGTCCTAACCAAACTAGAAATATTCACACAAAGTGATGCACCCCGCGGGATTCGAACCCACGACCTCCGGGTATTAGAGCCCAACGCTCTAACCACTGTACCACAGAGGCACTATCAAATAAACAAACAATGCAACACCATTGTTCACAATAAGCAACCTGCATAATTCTAAGATTTCAAATGGAACGTGTCCCCAAGAAAATCCACACGCGTCTAAAACATTCTCGTACGTTTCTGTTCTATCAACCGGCTGGATATGCACAAATGCACATTATTGCACTGCGGACTGCATGTTAACCTACACTCAAGCGACTGCAGCTTCCCGTTGAATTTTAAACACTCAATTTAAAAGGTTGTTTTAGTTCTACTCTTAATAAATGTTACATATTATTTTTATAGTCTGTGAAACAGATGATGAAGATAAATTTTATAGAGCAAGTGCCGGTTTTTTCGGATAAAGCTAGGGTTTGTGATTACCAATCTGCATTTGGTAAGTGTAGTGATTGTGCCAGGATCTATCATTATTGTGATTTATTGATTTCAATGATTGAAATTGACATTATTTTAATTAAAAAAAATAGATTACCGATTCATCTTTTTAAAATTATATACGACTAGCGGCTGCCCGCAGTTTCACCCGCGTGGTTCCCGTTCCCGTGGGAATTGATCAAAATCCTTTCTTAGCGGACGTTTACGTCATAACATCTACCTGCATTCCAAATTTCAGCCCGATCCGTCCAGTGGTTTGGGCTGTGAGTTGATAGATATCTGTCAGTCAGTCAGTCACCTTTGAGTTTTATATAATATAGATTTATTGATACAACGTTTAGCCGTTGATCCTGTTCCTGATATCTCTTAAGTCGTGTCAGAATGACTGCTTTAAAAGTAAGGGAATATGAAGTATTCCTGTGTTTGTACACTCACTTAAGCACTATTATAATATTCCCTGCATGTTGGGTCAATTGTAAAGTTTAGCTGTAGCCCAAACTCGGCAGGAATATAATTATGATTATTGCACAAACATGTTTATCAAATACTCGTTTCAGATTAGGAAAATAACAGCACATTTCCATTTAAACGAAAATCACTTCTATTCCGTCTCCCTTTCAAACTATTACTGTGTACACTGATAGTCACCATTTGGAATAACTGCCCTACCCGATTTACTTAATTTACATAATAGAATTACGTAGATCCAAGCCCCTATTGTGTAAGTTTGCGTCGAGCCTGTATATGTTTCTATTCCGTTCTCTAATCAACTTTGGCTGGCCTATAAAATTGAACGGCCTATTCTCTAAATATATTTGACAACTACCGCCGAAATTGGGAGACGTAACTTGTTTTTTCGTTTGCCGTTACTTCTAATACGATAGAAGCCTATACTTTTGTATTAATGACGGTACGTTTTTAGGGTAAAAAATGTGCATCAATATTGGACTCTATTATTAATTGTAGTGGTAGAGCCATGCTGTTTTACATTATGATTGGGCTTGCTCTTTCGGAAAAGTACCACCCTCTCACATAACACCAGCGTAAAATACTCCCAAACAAGACGAAACACAATAGTAGTTACTCTTGTTTGGGAGAGTGCTGGAGGTCCACCCACACCTCCCCTACCCCATAGGCCGGCAAAGCATCGGCGATCCCTCTGCTGTTGCAGGCAGATGTCCATGAGCGGAGGTGATTGCTTACCATCAGGCGACACGCTGGCTCATTTGCCGCCTCTGACATAAAAAACATAAAATCTGATACAAAAGTAAACAACGAAACTACCAGCAAATGCAATTTGCAAGACGAGTTGGTGTCAGAAACATCCGCGATAACAATATTTACAGTGTGTGCACAACATTTTCACATATGTATTTTTTTAACCGTATAACAACGTTTTTTTAGAAGCAGCACTCAATATTTCAATTAACACTGAGGTTAGGGTCGGCAGAAACCGCGACGTGTTAAATGAAAGATGTATTTTTGCTTGCTTCAGAGGGTAAACATACATTATTATCCACTTCCTTTTTTTGTTGCGTGCCTTTCTGCCAACTGTACTAGCATTAAAAAGTACCAGGGCAAACTTAAGTGTTCAATATCGCTACCCTGATGGGTATTGGCTTAATCACCACGATTGCCAACCACAAAGATAACATATTAATAGAATATATTAATAGAAGAAATGCAAATTTAAATATTTTTGATGAATTGTGAATTGTTGAAATCATTAACAATTCTTACAATTCTGCAAAAGTATAAAAAATTAGCATGCAAAATGCATGGTGAGAAATTCGTCAATAGAATAGATGCAACAATTTATTTATAGATTTCCCCCCTTTCCCCCACATTTCCGGGATCAAAAGTACGCTATGTCACTCGGGGATAATGTAACTTTCCAACAGTGTAAGAATTAGGTATTCAAATCGGTTCAGTATTTTCGGAGCCTATTCGATACAAACAAACATACAATCACATCCTACCTCTTTATAATATTAGTATAGGTATAGATAGTTTACTTGTATATTTGAATTTGAATCTTTTTGATAAATGTTATGTATGACATGTAGAAATGACATGTACAAGTTATCTCACGACCTCTAATCCTCGGAGGGTGAGATATTAAGTGGCGCAATAACGCGGGTATTCTTGCGTCTAGCGCTTCGCCTTAATCACTCATAATAAGCCCCTTCCTTGACACGCTGCGGAATTTTGAGGTTAGATAGAGAACACGTTAGGTAATTAATAAAATAAAGCGGCCAAGTGCGAGTCGGACTCGCCCATGAAGGGTTCCGTCAGCAAGTATCATCTTAATATAAAAGTTCTTTTAGTTCTTTGTAAGTTTGACCGATGTTTTAATAATAGCGTATTTTTCAAAACGAATAAAAAACTAATTACTTGGTCTCGTTCAAACCAATTTTCGCTGGTAGTTTGCATGGTAATATACATCATATATTTGTTTTTAGTTTTATTATTCTCTTATTTTAGAAGTTACAGGGGGGGGGACACACTTTTTACCACTTTGGAAGTATCTCACGCGCAAACTATTCAGTTCAGAAAAAAATGATATTAGAAACCTCATTATCATTTTTAAAGACCTATCCTTAGATACCCCATATGTTAGGGTTTGATGAAAAAAAAATTGAGTTTCAGTTTTAAGTATGGGGAGCCCCCAAAATTTGTTGTTTTTTTTTTCTATTTTTGTATGAAAATCTTAATGCGGTTCACAGAATACATCTACTTACCAAGTTTTAACAGTATAGTTCTTATAGTTTCGGTAAAAAGTGGCTGTGACATACGGACGGACAGACAGACAGACAGATAGACAGACAGACAGACATGACGAATCCATAAGGGTTCCGTTTTTTGCCATTTGGCTACGGAACCCTAAAAAGGTGGAATAAATTATTTCAAGCTTTTATTATTTATATTTTGTGACTTTGTTTCATGTTATTATTTTGTTGTTTAGTTTTTTTTCGTCTAAAACTCAGTATATTAAGAACAATTTAAGTTTATAGGCACTTATTTATAGGCCGGAATCGAATTCATGGCATCTGGAGTTTTACACCTGAGCAACTTAGCCACTAGTTTACAAAAGCGGTGAAAATATCCTCGTATATAAAACAAACTTGTACACAAACCTTCTGTACACACCAGACACTACAAGAAAATGTATGCTTCCTTTCTATTAATAAACAGACACTTGAGCCTTCCTCAACATGTCTATTTCCATCAGATATACCATATGGCTCAAGATTGAACGCCTTAGTCCGTCACCCGTACGACACGCAACACTGAGTTACACAAAGCCTTGCCTGTCGCGCTTCTTACACTATATTGGCATGGGCGCGGCATGAATATCTTAGTCTAGGCATAAATCCAGCTTCAATTTCCTGATGCTCATTGTGAAGGTTTGAACGTGAAATTGAATAAGTGCCTCGAGATGTCACAGACGCGGGAGCGGTTAGTATATTCGTATACACTTGAATTAAATAAATATTTCTCGTCGGATCGTGGAAAATGTAACTCTTTATTTGTGTTTGTTAAAAATCTTAGCGTTACATTGAATGCTAACTGCGCGCTTTTCACTGCTTTTTGTATAAAAATTTCTTAAACACAAATTTAAATTAGCAAAAAGATAAAAAGGAATTAAATAGTTTATTTACCTTCGGTTTTAGATAAAATTTCACATAGGTACATTTATATACCACATCAAACTTGTGCCAGTTAAGGCTTTAACTGAATGTCTTGACCCATTTACTATGTTGTGTTCCAACTTTAAACTATTGGAACATAAAATAGCTAGTGTAGCATTTTATAGCACAAAAGATAACCTTTCCTTATTGCCATTAAGAGTTTTGTTCCCCTACGGACCCGAGTTAGTGTTATTACCAATAAAAGCTATCAACGCCCCGTTAGGATAGAAATTGGACTGATACAGCGCCTTAATAGAGAAAAAGGAAACAAAATAAACCGATAAACCTCTGTGTTTACTCCACTTTATCGGAAACGAATTTAAAAACGCTCAGCTAAAGGTTGAAGCAAACAATATAATTGTCGGACAACGTTGTTTTCCAACATAAAAACTGTGTTTTCCAACATAAAACGGGGTTGCACCAACATAAAACGGAGTTGCAGCAACATAAAACGGCGAACGAGAATCTTTATTGAATCCTTATGAATGTTTTCGTTCCTCGCGTATAAAGCAAGCTTCGATCAAGTTATATTACTTTAAATAAAGACTTTTAATTTTTTTTTCGTTGGCCGATGCCGAATAATCCAGTGCTATTAATAAAGCTGCACAAATAAATAAACTGTTTTAGCTAGGAAACCTTAAACTTTTTTTTCTTACAAGTTGATGAAGTGTCTAGAGTCATATAAGACCCCGAGGGGCTAGGACACTAAAACCTAGAGTGTCCCAACATACCTAAGTGGAAATGTCACAGTCACAGGCATAGGTTCTGCTTCGGTAACTTTAAAGGAGCGCCCCGCTGCCCGCGAAATTCGAGCCCGAATTCTAAGACTTAAGATTTTCTCCGTCAAAAGTGTTTTGAACTTGACAACAGCCAAGTCTCAATAAGTCTTCGAACCCGTTGACCTTGCCGATGTGTTTGACTCGATACATTAATCTTACTTACGGACGTATTCTGAGGTACTTGACTTGTTTGATAAATAGGCGGGCGCGCAAGGTACAGAAAGGTAAGCCTGAAGAATGGAGACTTACCAAAACGCTAGAATACTGTAAAGGTAGTAATTTTTAGTAAGTACTACTTCCGCATTCAGACTAACATTTATTGTAGTCTTCCTAAAGAAAGACTTCAAATTTTGCCTTTGCCGTGTTGTGTCTTCTCGTTACCCTAGTTGTATGTAAAAGCATAAAAATATACTATAAAGAATCTTTATTTAATCTTTTCAATGAGACATTACTAAAATAACCTTTACGATCGGCTCGTAAGATAAATGGACCAACAAACTACGGCCAAAACTTTACGCGAACTTAAGACGAATCCAAAAACATGGTCTGGACTGAATTTAATTAAAACAGACCAAGTTTTTACATAAATTTGTCAATGTTGAGATGCGTCGTAGTGATGTGTTGATATCGAGATAGCAAATATGTATTGTTCGGCTTTTAATAAAACACATTATTAGCATTAGTTTTTAACCGACTTCAAAAAAGGAGGAGGTTCTATGTTCGACTGTATGTATTTTTTTTTTTTTTTTTTTTTTTTTTTTATGTATGTCCGTCGATTTCTCCGTCAATTGTGGACCGATTTAAATAATTCTTTTTTTATTTGAAAGTGCATAGTTCCGAGGTGGTCCCATTGTCACCATGTCAGGATCTGATGATGGGATCCCGGGAAAATCAAGGGCAAACCTCAAATTTTATAGGCGCACACTACGCGTTACTTGTTTTTTCTGAAGCCATTTAAGTTTTTGCGTCCTATAGACATCACTTTATGTTGATGAGCTGGTGATGGAACGTACAACTCCTTAACGGTTAGGAGTTAGGGGATAATTCTTTCAGTATTGTAAGAATATGTGGACCGTTATTTGTATTTCATGTACTTTTGCAGCTAAGCTGATGATGGAAGGTACAACTCCTTAACGGTTAGGAGTTAGGGGATAATTATTTCAGTGCTGTAGAAATATGTGGACCGTTAGTTGTATTTCATGTACTTTTGCAGCTAAGCTGATGATGGAAGGTACAACTCCTTAACGGTTAGGAGTTAGGGGATAATTATTTCAGTGTTGTAGGAATATGTGGACCGTTAGTTGTATTTCATGTACTTTTGGAGCTAAGCTGATGATGGAAGGTACAACTATGATGATGGAAGCTAAAGGGTACGACTTCTTAATTCTTATGTCCCTCTTGCGGGCTGCATCTTTAGTTGGTCTACTGAATGGTGCTGAACACTTAATGAATACCTAATATTGTCAAATAATACAATTCTACTATTTTACTCGTATTTTCGTTATCAATATTATGAGAGAGTTTTACTCACTCCTACGTATTATTCACACTAAAAATAGAAAAATAAACAAACTTTTTAAAAAAAAAATTAAACCGACTTCAAAAAAAAAAACAAAAAAAAAACTACCTAAAAACACTGAAAAGCAAAAAATAATTTTAATAAGACATTCATCAAATGCGCTTATTGTCTAAGCCTATTAATAACATTAAATTGTATTTACGTGCTAGGTAGGTACCTACTAATCTGTTTGAAGTCGGTGCCAAGCCAAATAGTAGTCAAAGTCTTTCTTTAGGAAGACTACAATAAATGTTAGTCTGAATGCGGAAGTAGTACTTACTAAAAATTACTACCTTTACAGTATTCTAGCGTTTTGGTAAGTCTCCATTCTTCAGGCTTACCTTTCTGTACCTTGCGCGCCCGCCTATTTATCAAACAAGTCAAGTACCTCAGAATACGTCCGTAAGTAAGATTAATGTATCGAGTCAAACACATCGGCAAGGTCAACGGGTTCGAAGACTTATTGAGACTTGGCTGTTGTCAAGTTCAAAACACTTTTGACGGAGAAAATCTTAAGTCTTAGAATTCGGGCTCGAATTTCGCGGGCAGCGGGGCGCTCCTTTAAAGTTACCGAAGCAGAACCTATGCCTGTGACTGTGACATTTCCACTTAGGTATGTTGGGACACTCTAGGTTTTAGTGTCCTAGCCCCTCGGGGTCTTATATGACTCTAGACACTTCATCAACTTGTAAGAAAAAAAAGTTTAAGGTTTCCTAGCTAAAACAGTTTATTTATTTGTGCAGCTTTATTAATAGCACTGGATTATTCGGCATCGGCCAACGAAAAAAAAATTAAAAGTCTTTATTTAAAGTAATATAACTTGATCGAAGCTTGCTTTATACGCGAGGAACGAAAACATTCATAAGGATTCAATAAAGATTCTCGTTCGCCGCTTTACCTAGCACGTAAATACAATTTAATGTTATTAATAGGCTTAGACAATAAGCGCATTTGATGAATGTCTTATTAAAATTATTTTTTGCTTTTCAGTGTTTTTAGGTAGTTTTTTTTTTGTTTTTTTTTTGAAGTCGGTTTATACTTATGCTACGGATTTTGTGCAATGGTGAAAAAGTCAGATTACATTTCTTTGAGATCTGTGTATTTTTTTTAAGATTATGTTCTTGTATATAACGAATAAAATGTATTCGTTATCTTTGTTTATAGAATTACGTTTTGTCTACTTGGAGAATCTTAGAGCTACGTATTAATTTACAGAATAAGATAATAAATAATAAATGTTATTTCTTTTTTTTCTTAAATAAAACAAAAGTAATGTTTATTCGTTACCATAACACAAATGTGCCTTGTTTGGGGCTAAAAATGGCGCTGTCTGAATTATATTCCAGGACATTTGTTTATTTATTATTAAGAATATACATTAAGAGATTGCTGGCATGATATTTTATTAGGCTTCTATTAAATCACGCCAGTAACATGTTCATAATATTTGCATGTAACCACATGTATTTGGTCGTGATTAAATACAGAGCCGTAACTTTCGGATACCGATTTGCAATCATTTGACGCAAAAATTGAGATTGCTAAAAGTAGATGATTATTTTCAAAACTACTTATTGATTTACTATTTGCTGGTGTATACTCCTATATTATATGAATGTTCTGAAGACTTTTTTTTTCTAGACAGGTCTTATAGTAAGCGACCACTGCGGGCACTGCGGCCTATGCCAATGAGAAATGTTAAAGGAAGTGGTAGTGGTAAAGCCATGCTGTTTTACAGTACGAATGGGCCGGCTCGTCCTGGTCTAGTTTGTGAGAGTGTCGGAAGCCCACACCCCCTATAACCCCCTAGGCCGGCAACGCATCAGCGATCCCTCTGGTTGTGTAGATGTCCATGGGCGGCGGTGATTGCTTACCATCAGGCGACCCGCTGGCTCGTTTGCCGCCTCTGACTAAAAAAAAGTATCGGTCATTGTACTGTTAGTTTGGTTGATCTTCAAGTGTACTACATTTATTTTTCTAGATTACCTAAGTATCCCTCTAAAGAAAGCTAGTAGACACTTAGACAGTGAGTTAGTTTTTTGGTTGAATAAAATATCAAAACTATGAAACTATGAAAACTACCCCTTTGACGAGCCATTTGGTGGCTATTACACCAGAGGTCGCGGGTTCGATCCCTGCACGGTACAAACATTTGTGTGCATGAACACGTCTGTTTGTATCGGTCTGGGTGTTTCTATGTATAATAAGTATGTATTTACAAAAAAATATATATAAGTAATGTTTATCCGTTGTCTGACACCCATATCACAAGCTAATGCTTAGGGCTAGATGGCGCTGTGTGAATAATGTCCAGAAATATTTGGTATCGAAAGTCTCGGTATGTTAACAAATTAAGCCCAACAACACTGTACAAGCTTCCCGGCAATCTTTTATCGGCCCTTCGTAATTTATGTAGGCATTGATAAGATTAAGTGTTTCGTATACGACGTCAGACGGTACAATACTTGACGCGGGATGAAAGGTTTAAGAGAAAATGTTGGCAATAAAGACAATTAGCTAACAAGAAAGAACACGTCTATATTACGAAAACAATGTTTATTATCCTTGATTCTTATACACGGAGTCTTCTACCTAAAGTCATTAATAAATATGGATTGTATTTAATATTATTTGCTGATTATTTTTTTTGTAAGTACAAGAGTACTAACTCCATTGAACAGTGGGTGAGCTGTTTTAAAATTCGAAGGTCTTGATTTAACAATATTTAACAATATTTTGCATAATTTCATGACAAAAATAATATATGAATACTGGTTATTTTAAATGATTGCTAACAAATTAGCTCATCTTTAAATGGATATGGATAGTTTTGTGTAAGAGTAAGTCTGAATCGTTTAAAGTCTAGGTATTAGTAACAACTTTCTCTTAACCTGAGCCTATTTATGGTAAAAAGACGTTTACTACATATGAGCCCATACTCTTGTATAATAAAAAAAACAGTATTTTCACCTAAGTCCGCACCTGTCGAAGCACCAGTGTACCCAAAACCGCTAATTAGGCGGCAAGTGCGTGCGGTTGCCGCTGACATTCAGATACCTAGCACGCAACCAGTGGGCAAACTCACTATTAATTGTAAGAGATATGCATGGACCAAGACTGGTTTGAACCAATATCTCCTATGATAAATAAATATCTCTGGTATCTCTAGTTCACCAGCGCTGGCCAGCCCGAAACTAAGCAAAGACTGTATTATCAGAACATGGTTCAATAACATTTGTATTCATACTAAATTAGTCGCGTATATGGTGCGCGTATTGTTAAAGAGAAACTTCCTTGCGTGTAAGCTTATATTGTGGAATGAACTTTCCGCCGAGGTTTTCTTGAGTGACAGCATGGGGTTCTTTAAGGAGGGCGTTAAAATATTTTTATAGAATCGGTGACGCTCTAGAGAATTTTCTAGTGCTAGAAGTGCCTATAGATCACGGTAAATTACTGCTTACCATCAGGCCGGACATAGGCGTGAGTGCCACTTTCTGTTGTAAAAAAATATAGTACAGTACAGCTGTAGTAGTAAAGTGGTATAAATTGGGGCGGGCAGCTAAATAGAAAATTGATGTTTCTTTCAAGAAAAAACTACCTACTCTACGGATTTAGATGACACGCTCGATGACACACATATCCGGTGGTTAAACCAGTGGTTTAACCACCGGATATGTCAAATTAGCTTCCATTGGACAGTTCCAATGGAAGCTAATTTGATCTGTAGTAGACATGAGTTTCTCCGCCAAATCAGTCCGCTGATTGCACAGAAGCAGTTAGCTGACGTTAGCCACATGTACCTGCGTCTAATTAGTGGCTCGAACACACGGATGCTTCGACTGATTAATGTTATATGTGATGGGCGAAGCATTTGAGAGGAAGATAGTGATCCTGCTACGTAGAACAGTGGATAAGCCGCTCGGGTACAAATCCCGGAGGTCGTGGGTTTGATTCCTGCCTTGGGTCTTTTTATTCTAGGTCAGTTAGCAGACTGTAGGCTCATCTGATCCTCAAGCCTTTGATTTCAATTGTACTAGCTACCACATTCATACTGCCGGAACACAGCCAAAGCTGTTATGGCGGCAGATTTTATCTGTGGGAGTAGTAGCTAGCCAGTCGGGCTCTGAAAAAGCCCTACCACCAACCAGATCCATGGCGGGAATTGAACCCACGACCTCCAGGTTTTAAATCCGAGTGGCTTAGCCACAGTTCCACAGAGGCGGTCAAAATGATTTGATTTGTTACTTTTACACCCTGTTGCAGAAAGCTCCATTAAAGTTAATGCTTCATTAAATCTAATGCTGTCACTTTTCGTTGTCATTGAATAAAAAATGACAGCAATAGCTTTAATGACACATTAACTTTAATGGACGTTTCTGCAACTTAGTGTTACTCAATCAACTTACGAGTCTTACGTTAACCAATACACTAACGAAGAAGCTAGTATATGAGCACTTCTTTATGTACATATAATCGGTTTATCCAAACTAATCCGTGGCCGACGGCGCGCTTGGTTCAAAACCACTAATGAGGTGCCTCGTACGTGTGGTCTGCGCCGTCATTTGGCATCGCGCAATCAGTGAACTAACTTAGCGGGAACTCGCTAATAAATCTATGTGGTCGCTGCACACATCGATAGCGATACGTGTTTAGGGTTCATGTAGACACGTATCATAAGACCTTGTTTGTAAATATCTTATTAACTAGCGGTCACCTTCGCGGTTTCACGCGCTCGTTATTCCTTTTTTCAAATGCCCAATACACTTCCCCCCCTTCCCCTACATTTTCGGAATCAAAAGTACCCTATGTCACCCGGGGATAGTGTAGCTTTTCAACAGTGAAAGAATCAGTGGAATAGCCCGCAGTGGCCACTTGCCATCAGGTGGGCTGCGTATCTGTCTGCCAACTGTTGTAGTGTAAAAAGAAAAATGACCGAGGATTTTCCAGCGACTGGCCATCTGAATCTGTAAACTTTGACAGGGGAACCAGACCAATTGGATCATCGCTACACACACCGCACTGATCAAGTTATGTCTAGGTAGATGTCTTCACAGCTATCACCATTCGATATGGAAAAATACTCTCTGATCTTTGAAATCAGACTGTTTTTTCAAAAATTCTATACAACCATAACTAGGTAACAAATCTCATAAACCATGGAGATTAAAAGCAAATCTTTGGGGATCGGATACAGAAGTTTCACTTTGTAGTAACAAATTTTAAAGTGATAATGAATATGACAGCATATTATTCGAACATAATTACTTTGTGAACTTTTCTCAGTTCTCGATAACTTTGATGTGATCGACATTCTCTTAAAACATTGACACTGAGGGATTTCGTTTTATTTATTGACTGGCGCGATGGCGTATTTAGTAGTGATTGCTTTATGGTCCAGGGGTTGTGTAATTGATGCTCAACATTTATGTTTATTTAAGTATAATTATTTATGGTGCCTTCCTTGATAATTGTATACATAAATTCAAATGCTAATACTTACGTTGGTATCAGGACAATTGCGTCTTATAAAATCTTTTTATAAAATAGATTTTCTTTTTACACTTCCAAGTCTTAAAATAGATAGTATTTAAACTCCCTTATAACAAAAAAAATACGTGCGGCACTCGGGGACTGCTGCGGTAAAGCTATTGAATAGCATTTTTTATCAACTTATGCGGCAGACTTCGGCACAGTGTTTGTGTGCGTGCGACTAGACGTATGCGTGTAGACTGTACAAAGCTCACACGGATCGAGACGAGCTGCTCGCTCGTCTCGATCCGTGCAAGCTTCGAACGCACACAAACACCGTGCCGGAGTCAGCCGAACTGAACGACATTAGACGAGTGTCAGGTTTACTCCTTAGGTGTTTTTCGTTACGGAATTTCTTGATTGGTCGCCGCGTTCAAAGCCCGCGATAAAAGCTTTTTTTTAAGCGTTTTTAAAAAATTGGATATACAGTTCAGATCAGTAAACATAATGTATATTGTATGTTCAAACTATAAATGGAAAGAGGCGATGTGAAGAGATTGCCATGATTCAGAAAATAATAAAAAAGAAGTTGCTCCGCTGACTTTATGTCAACACGCTTAATGCTTTACCGTAAATCCTCATTTCATTCCTTTCTCCCACTTTCAATAAGATAAAAGTATAAAACAAACCATTCAAATCGGATTAATAAAAACGTTTTGAAATCTCTCCATTGTGAAACTGCATAATTGCCTTCCATTCTAATCCCATTCAGAGCTCTTTTTCTCTAAGATCGCGATAAGAGTCCGCGAGGTATTACGGAGATAATTAAATCTTCTAAATTCTTTTGACATAACGTTGTTAGCATAATACTGAGGTTTTGTGTGGAATTCAGCATTTAAAATCTGCTTTTGGGTGGAAAGGTGATTTGATTGTTCTATGTTATAATAGCGCTTTTTATGCATGACGACATTGGTTCCTTCAAATCATGGCGGATTTTTATTGTTGTATAATTATGCGCATTGATTTAGCATACATTCAGCGGTGATAATCTATACTTACTTACTATACTGGCGCAGCGACCCGAAGTGAGTCTTGGCCTCCGATAATAAACGTCTCCATCTTGGTCTATCCTGCGCCACCTCCTGCCAGTCGTCTACATGGAGCTCGCGCAAGTCTTTGAGGACCTCATCCTTCCAGCGGTACCTGGGGCGACCTACCGGTCGCCGACCACTAGGTCGTCCCACGTACGCTTTCCTCACTCCACGATCCTCGCCCATTCGCTCCAGATGACCAAGCCAGCGAAGTCTTTGGCTCTTTATCTCGCCAATGATGTTTGGCTCATCCACCAGGTCCTCGAGCTCTAAGTTGTACCGACGCCTCCATGTTCCATCGTCTGCCCGCACAGGTCCCAGGATCTTTCTCCAAATCTTCCTTTCCGCCACTCGGAGTTTGGTCTCTTCCTTAAGGGTCAATGTCCAAGTCTCGCATCCGTACATAAGGATTGGTCGTATAACCGTTTTATCAAAAATCCGTATTTATAAAACGGTTAAACGGTGATAATCTATACTAATATTAAAAATGTGAAGGTGGCTATTTCTGTTTTACTGCGTTGATAAAATTCGGTGGAGACAAGATACATAAAAAAATAAAAACAAAATAAAGGACATAGTCCACGCCGGTGTAACCGTGGTTGGGAGGCTAGTATCTAAAAATTCGCATGACTAGTAGTAGTTTGTTCTAGCTTGACTAGCTTCTCTACCAATATTATAACTATCGAAGTCTTAGCTTTGATTAGGTCTAGATTATTTTTAGAATAACAGAGTTTGATTATCTTCTAAGCCTAAAGATCAAACTTCCCGCTTTAAAAGTAATAAAACCTGATTGTAAAAATAAAAGGTTGGAAGATTAGACTTACAGTACATACCCACCAGTATAAACAATACAGTAGCACCATACCATACCATACCATACATACCACATACATACCGTACCATAGCACTGATATAATCTGCGAGATCTGATCACATAGCACACTGCCTTCTGATGAAGTGACCGTAGTGGCCGCTTTCTGGTCGACTGCATTTCTCACCGCTAAGGACCGAACATAACCGGATCCTACGCAAGATTTGTACCTTCTGAACCCTTGACCTCTTGACCTCTCTAATCTCTGCTCGACGGAGCGTACCAGCAGTTACGTACACATTATCCGTGTTTAATATTCAATCAATCTTTCTCCGAGCTCTCCGAACTAAGTACGCTTGCACGACGATCATGGATTTGGTAAGTCCAGTTTACATTGGAGCAACTGCCGTCTCAACTCCACAAGCCTTAAGGCGTCGGCCTCGAATTTCGCGGGCCGCGGGGCGGCAGCGGCACAGAAGGAGGCAGCGGAGCGGGAGCGCGAGGAGGACCCCCTCGCTGCTCCCCTCCGGCGTAGACGGCCAGGCCGGAGAAGGCGAGCTCACTTAGCACGCTTTCTCCGGCCTGAGGGTTGACCTGCGGGCGGGGGTAGCCCCCTAATGCCCGCATTGCACAGGTCGCTCGAGCCAAGTCTGAGGGTCACCTAGTTTCTCGGGTGGCCCTCCCTAGGCGCCACCCTGACTTGAGGCCTCTCAAGTCGGGGTACCCGGGGATGGGCTGGTCAATAGCCATAAGGCTAGCACCGGCTCGTCCTAATCGGGTGTGAAGGAGAAACCGGGGGAGTTTAGTGGGTAGTGGACGCTTCAGTCTCGAGTCCCACACACGGCCGTGGATCTAGCTAGCCTTTTTTTTTTTTTTTTTTTTTTCGGAGGAGAATGCGTTTATGCACCATAACCGCAGGCTAGCTAAACCTGCGGCCGTGTGTGGGACTCGAGACTACAGCGTCCACTACCCACTAAACTCCCCCGGTTCCCCTTCACACCCGATTGGGACGAGCTGGTGCCAGCGATAGCTATTGACCAGCCCATCCCCGGGTACCCCAACTTGAGAGGCCTCAAGTCGGGGTGGCGCCTAGGGAGGGCCACCCGAGAAACAAGGTGACCCTCAGACTTGGCTCGGGCGACCTGTGCAATGCGGACGTTGGGGGGCTACCCCCGCCCGCAGGTCAACCCTCAGGCCGGAGGAGGCGTGCTAAGTGAGCACGCCTTCTCCGGCCTGGCCGTCTACGCCGGAGGGGAGCAGCGAGGGGGTCCTCCTCACGCTCCCGCTCCGCTGCCTCCTTCTGCGACATTACTTGCTCGCAGAAGGAGGCGGCCGCCTCCCACGCACTCCTGTTGCCGACCATGGCACGAACCATGGTCGCCAACGAGAGGCGTCCACCGCCTAGCGCCGCGATTAGTTCGCGGCGCTCATGTCGCCAGGCCGGGCACTCGATGAGTGTATGCTCGGCCGTGTCGTCGGGAGCGTCACAGTGATGACACTGCGGCGTCTCCTCCCGACGGGGGACACGGTACAGGTAGTGCCCGAAACTTCCGTGTGCGGACAAAACCTGCGACAGCCGGTAGGTGAGGCAGCCGTGCCGGCGTTCCACCCACTCCCTCAACACCGGACGAATGGCCTCAATCGTCCAGTGGCCGGCACTTGGGGCTTGGAGAGCCTCCGTCCATTTGGCCAGGGCCTCTTCCCTGGCCTGGACACGACCCAGCGCCACCTCCTCCAAGCTGGGTCGTTCCCCCCGCATCCTTGCCGCGACCCGGATTCGATGCACCTGGGCCAGAACCAGTGCATCGAATTCCCACGGCGTTGTGCCTGCTAAGACACAGGCAGCACCGTGGGAAACTGTACGGTAAGCCCGCACAGCCCGAGTCGCGATGGCCCTCTGCGGTCTCCGCAAAAGGGCTTTCAGCTTGAGGGAGAGGCTCTCCGCCCAAACAGGGGCTCCGTAAAGTGCCATCGACCTTATCACCCCATGATAAAGCCGACGGCACCCAGGTCCTGGACCCCCCACGTTGGGGAGGACCCGCCCGAGGGCTGCGGCGGCGGCACACAGCCGTGGAGCGAGGAGCTTAAAATGCTCCTCAAAACTCCACCGGGGGTCCAGAGTCAGGCCGAGGTATTTGAAGTGCACCTCGACCGGGACCCGGACCCCCTCCACCCGGACTTGGAGCCCCCGTGGGGTCCTGCGGCGTGGGGCGTGGAACGGCATGGCCCTTGTTTTCTCAAGGGCCACCCTCAGCCCCAAGGAGCGGATGCGCCGGACGACAAGGGAAGTGCCGACCGACGTAAGGTGGACCGCATCCTCCCAATCGCTCGCCCTCGCCACGACCAGAGTGTCATCCGCAAAGCAGACGACATCCATCCGCGGCAAGAGCGAGCCCCGCAGGACCCAGTTGTACGCCAGGTTCCACAGCAGAGGCCCGAGTACGGATCCCTGGGGTACACCCGCCGCCATTGACCACGTCTGGACGCGTCCCTCCGCGTCCACGTATAGGACTGTCCTGTTGCGCAGGTAGTCCATCACGAGGGCGCGGAGGTAGAGGGGCACTTGGTGGTATTTCAGTGCCTCCTCTATGCACTCATGGGGGAGACTGTTGAATGCGTTTGCGATGTCTAACGACACCGCAATAACAGCCTCCCCTCGTGCTGTGGCTGCCTCAGTCCACCTCTTGAGGTGAGCCAACGCGTCCATTGTGGACCGGCCGGTGCGGAAGCCATATTGGCATTCGGCTAGATCCGGGCCATGGCTTTCCAGGTGCTCCAGGATCCGGGAAGCGAGAATCTTCTCGAAGAACTTCCCGGATTCATCAAGGAGCACCACCGGCCGGTAGCCCGACGGGGAATCAGGTGGGCGGCTACTTTTCCTAAGAAGGACGAGCCGCCCCACCTTCCACCTCCTGGGGAAGCGGGCCGTTGCGATACACGTATTTAGTACCGCGCGGAACCGCTCCTCCAGAGGGCCCGTGGCGAGGGCCACTACCTTAGATGGCACCCCATCTGGCCCCGGAGCCTTGTTTTTGATCCGGAGCCGCCACCTACCGGTCTCGAACTCGTTGTCCGAGACCGGGGGCCCATCCGACCACTCTTCTGTGGCCTCGTCCCCACCCGGCATCGCGGGAGGCGTGAAGGGTCCAGGATTCGGGAAGAGTGTTTCCAGGACCCTTTTAAGGAGGCCTGGCTCCATTGAAGAGGTGGGGGGAGCTCCATCAGCGAACTTCCCCCGCACCATCCTGTATGGCCTGCCCCAGGGGTCGCGGTCTAGGAGGCTTAGAAATTCCTCCTCCGCAACCCCTTTGGCCCTGCTGATTTCGGTCCGCAGGGCTTTTTGTGCCTCCCGGAACACCCGGCGGAGTTCGTCCTCCTCCCCAGGTGCTCTATATGCGCGCCTGCGGCAGCGCTGGTACTCCTTTCGGGCAGCAAGGGTGGCGACGCGTAGACTTGCCACCTCTGGTGTCCACCAATAGACTTTGCCCCGTCTAGGGAAGCCCTTGGACCGAGGCATTGCAGCGTCGCAGACGACTTTGAGGTCGTCTGCAAAGAGGTCCGCCATGCCGTCCGCATCGCCTAACAGCTCGACCGACGGCTCCGCCCACGAGCGGTAGATGGCCGCTTCCTTTGCGACCTCTGGGCGGAGCTTGCGGAGTGACCATCGCGGGAACGATGACTGACTTCCTTCTGCTGAGCCCAACCTCACCGGGGCCCCAGGGCTGCCTGCGGAAACCCCAAATCGGACATATCGGTGATCCGATAGGGTCTCCGCATCTGTCAACACCCGCCACTGTACAACGCAGGACGCCAGCTGAGGGGTGGCCAGGGTGATATCAATCACTGACTCACCCTGCCACCTTACACACGTTGAGATGTTCCCAACATTAAGGACCTGGAGTCCAAGGGAGAGAGCCCAGGACATCAGATCTTCGCCGAACGCATTATTATATCGGGAACCCCAAGCCGCGTGTTTGGCATTGAGGTCCCCGCCGAACAGAACAGGGTGAGGAGCCGCTCTTCTCACCACCCTTTCGACGGCATCCAGGAAGGTTCCAAACTCCACCCGCCTGCGGTTCGGTGAGAAGTAGGCGGCCACCACTACTATGTTGCCCCAATTAACAGCGACATAGCCGGGCCCGCTATCACGTAGAGTAACAGGGGGTGCCTCATTGGAAGCCACTCCAACAACTGCCGCCTTCTTATCAGTCGAGCCAAACCAATGACGCGATGGAGGGATATGGTGAGGTTCTGACACTAACGCCAAGTCAATGTTCCACTCCGCCATCGCTTGACACAACAAGTCCTGGGAAGCTCCGGAGTGGTTGACGTTCGCCTGTAGTATTTCCCCGATGGACCTAATTGGCATTATTTGTTTCCATCGGGGTGACTTCCTGGGACGTAGCGGCGGCGGCGGCGGCGTTAGAGGCCGAAGACGCTGCTGGACGAGTGGTGGCGGGGACTGTGCAGCCCTTTACGGCCGGGGAGTTACATTTTGGTCCCCCCATTCTGTGTGCTGACGGACAGCTCCTATCCGCACACACTGCGCACCTGTACGGGGCCGTGCATTCGGCCGCAACATGCCCCTCCATGCCGCAGCGATAACAAAGACCGCTTCGGTCCTTTTTGGAGGGGCAGAGCAGCGCTGTGTGTCCCTTCTCCAGGCACTTGTGACAGCGCATTGGGCGCTGCTCAAGTGCCCGGACGGTTGCAGAGCACCACCCGACCGTCAGTCGGCCCTCCGCAACCTTGGTAACCGCCTCTACAGGACAGGAGACAACTACAGAGCCCATCCTCATAGGCCCCGTGGCAATAGCTCCTACCCGAAACTGCTCCGAACTGCAACCGGCTTTTATCGCCAAGGCCTCCTTTAATTCGTTTGACGACACAGAGTCGTCCAAACCGGAAATTCTGATGTCTGCAGTTTTCGTAGGGCGTGTAACCACAGCCTCCTCACCCAGGATCTCTCCTATCTTCGCTGCCAGGCGGTCTGCCTGGGATGCGGTGGCTTCTCTGGGAAGCTCCATTATGCAGGCCCCAGTCATTGACCTGCGGAACTTCCCCGGGCCCACTCCGATTTCGGACAGGTTTACCCCAGACTTTGCCCTGAGAAGAGCCTGCCCGTATGTGGCCCCTTTCGCTACCGCTTCCGGTTTCAAAGATACCACTACTGCCAAGGTCTTTGGTGGCTTTGGAAGCTTAGGACCCATTTTAGGGGAAGGTTTGGCAGTCTTCTTTTTGCCTCCCCTTCTTTTCTTTTTCTGGCCAACAACAGTCCAGCCCTGCTCGGGCTCAACCACCAGCTGCTGAACCTCGCTGGACGGCCCAGCTGTTTGTTCGGCCGCTCTAACCGTTTGCCCAGACGTTACCGTCTTTTTTGTTACTTTTTTTGGTAACACTTTCTTAGGCATATTAGCTGCTGGAGTTAGAGTGGTCGACGGTGCAACCTTCTTGCTCGCAGCAACATCTGCATATGGGACCGGACCCGGAGTTGGAGCCGGGGTCGGGACCGGAGCTTCTGCGCGGGTTTGGAAGGGGACTGATTTCCCTCCCTTTTTGTTGGAAGCCAATGGCGGTCGGCGGATCTGTGCGGGTAGGAGTCTGCCGTCCGCTTCTAATCCGTCCATCCGAGCATTGACCACATTGCCGATGTGGGCCATCAGCTCGTGTTGCATTTGAGCTATGGCCTCTCCAATTTCGCCTCTGAGGGCTTTAACAGCTTCAGCTGCCCCCATCTCCTCGCATGGAGCCAGCTGTTCCACGTCAGCTACTTTCGAAGCCTTCTCCGGTGCCGGACCCTTCCTTTCGGAGAAGGCCCTGCGAAGGGCCGCGACTTCAAGCTCAAGGGCTGACAACTGACCGCGAAGCCGCTTGTTGTCAGCGTGCAAGCGCTTGACGGCCTCACTTTCGTCCACAGAAACCGCAGAGCGGACCACTCTCATCAGGTCACCATGAAGTGCGTCTCGCACCTCCTTGATGCAGGTCCCCTTAAGATTGTGAGACCTAAGAAGGACCTGCTCTATCTTTGCGGCGCCTTCCTCCGCGACCTTTCGCATCTCCTCCCTCGACATTGGTGTCGGGGTGGGAGACCTCTTCCCCTTTCTCGGGCTGCGCGCCTTACGCGAGGATGCCTCCACCCCTGATTCAGTTAGGGTGGACTCGTCTGAGTCGGAGTCCAGCCCTTCTTTCAGCTCTCGACGAGCCTGGGAGAGTCCCACAGAGTGGTGGTACCCTCCTCTGCCTGTCTTCTTAGAGCGAGGCACCTTTGGTGGAGCCATCTCCAAGCTCTCTCGTGCAGATTCTGGGTCCTCCAAGTCCGAAAAACCGCTATTCACTGATCTTTTGGCAGCTCTCCTCCTTGAGGCCCTTGTGACCACTCCAGTCGAAACGGGGGTAGATAGGGTGTAGAAACCCCTCCCGTTTCCTTTCTTCGTAACCTCCAGGTCAGATTGCTCTGACTCCACACTCCAATCAACCACACGACGGATCTCCGAGTTGGTCGGAGAATTAAATCTATCAGTAGACATACTGACACAAACTTAAAAAACACTCAAAATATCGCTGATCGCTCGGACGCTATAATAGTCACCCGCTCAACCTGAAACCGGAGTTACCTCGACGGCCAGGGAGCTGGGGAAAACTATTAAAGCAGAGAGCACAGAACAGTGATGTTCGCAGCGAATGCCCCAAGACTTACGCGTCGGATTTGGTCACCAGCCTGCCACCTGCGTTACCGGGGTCAGGACTGGGAGAGCCAGGGGAGACGACGAGGACGTACCGACGCGAAAACACTTGTGGGGCCTCCCCCTGGATCTAGCTAGCCTGCGGTTATGGTGCATAAACGCATTCTCCTCCGAGAAAAAAAAAAAAAAGGGGCGGCAGCGGCAGCGGCGAGACTTTTTGTATGGAACCCCATAGACCCGTTCTCGAACACAGCGGGGCGGTAGCTGGAGCGGCGGCACACGCACGCACTGCGGTTCACCGCTTGACAGCATCGTACCGCTCGTGACGGCCCGCGTCAAGCGGTGACAGCAGTGCGCCTGCGTGCGCCGCCGCTCCCGCTGCCGCGAAATTTGAGGCCGAGGCCTTACAGGGGAACGAGACGAATTGGATCATGGCTACACAGCCATTCAACTGTGTAGGTTTTATCGGTTCATTCCCGTTCGTCCCACCAAGCTTCGTCCCACCAGTGGGACGACCGGGAATTGCATAAAATATTTAATTTTTATTCCCATTCGTCCCACCAGCAAGTTCAGTGGGACGAACGAGAAGTGAAAATAAGAATTCCCGTTCGTCCCACTGGTGGGACCAACTTGGTGGGACGAACGGGAATGAACCGTTTTATCACGATGTTTTCCGTCACCACCGAGCTAGTTAGTAGTAGACCACTGAATGTATCTAAAACAAAATACCTAGTCTTTGCAGCTAGCAAAAGAGGTCTACCAACCTCTGGAACAATTTATGCTCACCAATGTGACTTAACGAAGCATCTTGCTGTATGTAACTGCCCGGAGATAGAAAGAGTGGAATATTTCAAATATCTAGGAGTCATTCTTGATTCCTCTCTTGGCTTCAAGCTCCAGATAACCTCTCTGGCTAAAAAACTAAGAAAGTTAATTTACGTATTTAAGTCACTCAGACATATCAATGACCGAAAAACAATAAAAACTATATATCTCGCGCTGGCACAGTCTCTTATATCCTACTGCATATCGGTATGGGGAGGAGCAGTCAAGTCAATTATGATCGAAGCAGAAAGGGCTCAGCGAGCTATACTTAAAACAGCGGCTTGCCTACCATACAGATATCCAACAACGGATTTGTACAAATTTTGGGATGTTCTCTCAGTAAGAAAACTATTTCTTCTACGTATCTTGCTTAGAAAGCACTCAGAAGTCCCCTATGACCCTAATCTTATTTCTGTAGAAAAGAGAAGACGTAACTTTTGCCCTCAAATTCGTGTAAGAACCAGCTTAGCACAAAGGCACTACTACTACCTGGGGAACTATATGTACAATAAGATCAATAATAATATGCAAATACTGATATTTAAGCAACCCAGAAAGAAATGCAAGGGGGTCATTCTTCTTTTTTACCTACAAAAGTCTCATACAAAAATCTTGTGACGGAGGTGTATTTGTCTCCTCTGTCACGCTATTTTTGTGATAATGAGTAAGATATAATCATGCATTTAGAAGTTCTTATAATTGCTTAAATAGCAAATACTGTAACGAAAATGAAAAATATTGAAAAATTTAATATGTTATTTTATTACACTGTTTTTAAAATATTTAAGTAGGAGACAAAATTTATGTAGGTAAAAAAGAAGAACGACCCAAGGACACTATAACGAACTGGCTGAAAGCATACACATATTTAATGACTGAAAAAATTATAATGGCTACGTTATAAATACGGAAATCTTATGCACACAATCACATACTTATTCACAATGACCCACACATTCTCACACACACCCATCCACACTCATGTCGCGGCTATACAAATTATGAAGCGTCTTTAATTTTCACACTAGCTGTTTCATCTTTTGCTCCTTATTCACAACTCATTCATAAATTCAATAATCATACACTTTGCAATCCATCACAATAGTTGGTGATCTCCACATCTAAAAATATTCCTATAATCAGCTGTTCCTCCCCGTGGGGTGGACCTGGTGACCTATAGTACAGGTATTGTATACCTTTTTTAGGCACCAGTCCCTCTCATATCAGGTTAAATAATTAGGAAAAAACTGATTGTTCTATTTATATTGTTATTTACCTGTTTGTGATGGAAATAAACTTATTATTATTATTTAAGTTAGGTACTTTTATCTCGGCTTTAAAGCCGGTATTATAAACTCATCACGGGCTTATGCCAAGTGATGAGTATAATATATATTAAAAATAGTGGGTTATTTAGTCTGTAGCAGTATGTGGACTAGTTGGCTGTTCATCAATTTCTAAGAACTTTCGAACTGTGCGACATGTATTCAATATGGCTGCTTTCTGTAACTTAATATATATGTGATCTTCGATATTTAGTAATTTAAGGCTATGGTGAAGGTGTTTCGGGATGACTCCAGTTGTCGACAGGACTATTGGTACTACGTAAACTTTTTCCTGTTTCCATATTCTTATAACTTCCTCTTTTAGATCTGCATATTTATTTATTTTTTCTGTTATAGTTTTTGTGATATTATGTGTGTTGGGTATTGATATGTCAATGAGATAGGTCGTTTTATTTAGTTTGTCTTGCAGCGTGATGTCCGGTCTATTGTAGTGTATGGTTCTGTCGGTGAGTATGGCTCGGTCGTAGTATATCTTGTGAGTTGAGTTTTCTAGGATGGTTTTAGGGTTGTATTTGTAGTAAGGTGTATTGTCGTGAGGTATGAGATTGTTCTGAATGGCTAGAGTTTGGTGTATGATATTAGCTACTTGGTTGTGTCTATGGGTGTAATCAGTTTGTGTGAGAAGAGGGCATGCTCCGGTTATGTGTTGAATGGTTTCAGAATGTATGTGACATTTCCGGCATTTATCATCTGTTGCATTTGGGTCTTTTATTATATACTTCCTGTAGTTCTTGGTGTTGATGATTTGGTCCTGAATTGCTATCATGAATCCTTCAGTTTCTGGAAATAATGAGCCTATTTTTAACCATTTGTTTGATGCTTCTTTGTCTATTAGTGGCTGTTCGAGGTCGTTGTAATGCCGTCCATGTAACACTTTCTTTCTCCATGCCTCTTTTGCATTCTGTTCTGGATCAGCAGTCATACTTGACAACTGACTATCTGTATTCGTTTGGGTTAAGTTTAAAGGTGTGTAATTAAAGTCATGTTGTTGTATTGTTTTATGAAGATTGCTTGTACTAGATTTCTGATTAAAAAAATTTCGTAAATTGTCTACCTGTTTGTGCCAAAGATTTTGTATGTTTATAAGTCCTCTACCTCCATTTTGTCTTTTGATAGTTAGTCTTTCTATTGCTGATTTTGGGTGGTGGTGATTGTGTTTTGTGAGTATTGACCGCGTGGCTCTCTCTATAGAAATAATGTTTGTTTTACTCCATTTTATGACACCAAATGAGTAAGTAAGTACTGGGACGGCGTAGGTGTTAATCGCTTTTATTAAATGTTTACCTGAAAGTCGACTTTTGCATATATTTGTAACTCTTCGTTTATACTCATTGAGAAGGTTGTGTTTAATTTGTGTATGATCTAATCCTTTAAGTTGGTTATATCCCAGGTACTTGTAAACTTCACTTTCGTCCATTGCTGTTATTATTGAATTCTGTGAGTTATTTTCATCTATTGAATAGTCACCGCTGCATATTTTACCTTTTACTATATGAACTGTACGGCATTTATCTAAACCAAATTGCATATTAATATCTCGGCTAAATTCTGTTGTGACTTCTATTAATTTTTTCATCTCTCTATCAGTTTTTGAATATAATTTAATATCGTCCATGTAAACTAAGTGTGTTATTTTAGAATTCCCGGTTGCTTCTTGTTTGAAATTAAATCCTGCACGTTGACTATTCAGTAGGTATGATAACGGGTTAAGGGCCAGACAGAACCATAAGGGGCTTAAGGAGTCTCCTTGATAAATACCTTTTTTTATAGAGATTTCTCTAGTTACTATTGTATCACGTTGCGTATTTAGGTATAAGGTAGTTTTCCATAGGGGCATAATTGTTTTTAAGAAATCAATTACTTTATTATTTACTTTATATATTCTTAGAATTTCAATCAACCACGAGTGCGGAATACCATCGAATGCCTTTTGATAGTCAACGTAAGTGCAATGTAGATTTCGTTTCTTAGCAGCAGCATATTTGTGTATAATGGAATCTATGATTAATTGCTCCTTACACCCCATATGGCCTCGACGACAACCTTTTTGTTCTTCTGCTATTATGTTATTTGATTCTGTGTGTGATCTTATTTTATGAGTAATTGCTGATGTGAGAATTTTGTAAATAGTTGGTAAGCAGGTAATTGGTCGATATTGCGATGGTTGTGACGCATTTTGGCTCTTGGGTAGCATGTATGTTATTCCTTTTGTAATGAATTGAGGTATATTTTGTTTTTGAAGTATTATTTCGGTTAAGTTCTTGGCAAGATCTTTGTGTAAAACTTGTGTTATTATTATTTTCTTTTTTATGTTTTTTATCTCAGCAATTTGCTGGCATTTTGATTATTATTATTATTATTATTATTATTATTATTAGTTATAAATATGCGAGGTAGATTCGAACCATCAACACATGGATGTAAAGTGACTATTTTACTCGGCTAGCTCTCTATTTTTCATATTCAATCAATACAGAGACTCATCTCCAAGTGAGGGAGTCGTTGAGTGCGCTCTTTACGACCAACCTACAAACAGTTTGATGAGCGATAAAGCTGTGGCCGTAACAGCTGCTTTCGAACGGCGATTGGTAATGCAGATCTTGCATTTCATTGCGTTCTCTTTTAGTTACAGGTTTTATCGGCTTGGTATGGCTCCACTGCGTCTGATGTCGAGCAAGGTTTTAATGCTTGTCGAGTTTCTGTGGACATAATATCTACCCTCTTGATAACCGATGGCGTACCGAGTTCTTGAATGGAGATCGCAGCTCGGCAAACGTAGCGTAAGAGCACCAGCTAGATGGAGTGATGATGTACTAAAGGTCGCCGGCAGAAGCTGGATGCGTTACGCCGAAGTCACGGTGCAGTGGCGTTCATTGAGGAAGGCTTATGTCCATCAGTAGACGGATATCGGCTGATGATTCGTTTCTGTAAAAGACCTAAGACAGTCGAACAAATCCAGCCATGCACTAACCTGCTTTTCTTAAAGAAACCTATTTGGGGGATTAGAATGTCCTTTTAGCCGAGTTTCCGGATACGGTGGCTAATATTTACTATCAACCAGCTAGCTAGTTGGTTTCTGGAAAAGTCCTGGCACGAACCAAACTTATGGCGGAAATTGAACCCACGATCTCTGGGTTCTTATCTTAGCGGCTTACACGTCTATTTTTACCAAAGTCGTAACGGTATACGTTACTTTTAGCTCTTAATTTTCATATTAAAAAAAAGTAAACATGAGAAGTTGAACTCAAAATTTACAGATCGTTCACGATAAGAAGTCCTCTAGCCGCTATATTGGTACTATTGTTTTTCAATACTTTCAATCTGTTTTTTGACAGATTTACAAAGCATAGGCAATGCTGCCAATATAGCGGCGAAAGAAAGAAAGAAAGAAAGAAAAAGCATTAAAGGACAACTTATGGTGAACAGAGTGTATTTCAAAGCTGACATTCCTATTACGGAGTGGAATGAGCATTGCCAGAGGAAATGGAATATTGAGAAGGCGTCAATCGCATCGCATTACACTGCGTTTCTCTCATTATTCGGCACGATTTCCTACGGGAATACACGAAAATAAGATATGGCATTATTAATTCAAAATGACATTTTGTGGTGGTAGAGCCATGCTGTTTTCGTTGTTGCTGTTTGCACGCTGTTTGTTTTCGTTTCGTTGTTGTTGTGTTCGAGGAAGTACCACCCTCTCACATAACACCAGCGTAAATTAATAGTGACTACTATTGTGTTTCCTCTGGGTTGTGTGAGTGCCGGAGGCCCACATGCCCTATACCCCCATAGGCCGACAACGTATCAGTGAACCCCTATGGAGTTGCTGATCTCCATGGGCGGCGGTGATTGCTTACCATCAAGCGACCCGCTGGCTCATTTGCCGCCTCTGGCATATAAAAAAAAACAATAAATCGCTATATCTTAATGACATACAGACATAATTTGACACGAAAACCGTAACAGGCAGTCTTGAACAAGTTACTACTTTATAACATGCGATCTTGTATAGTTATGGAAGTAGTGTAAAAATTCATATCGCAATTTTCGCCGCATCGCATTTTTGTTTATCCATGTTGTATGTAAGCTGCAATTTCACCGGCGTTTCTCCGGAAAATACAATTCTAGTATTTTCCAAAGGATCCTTTCACGATAACTGAAAGATTCTAGTGGACTTTTCATGTTTGTTTATTCAAACTTGAGTGAGACAGAGGTGGTTAGGTAATACTCGTACTTCTTTCATTGTAGAATTTCTTTGTATTTGTTTGTCGTTCGATGCAACGCGAATTTGTAAAGCAAAGCTGATTGTCAGTTTCTTTTTCAATTATTAAGCTACTGAATATTAAAAAAACGAAGATTCTTACAGATGTTTTTTTTTTCTTTTAACAAAATAAGTCGTTGTTTCATCTTTGCGTATTGGTGTCTCTCTCATTATGTCGAATTTCCATGTCATGACGATATGCGACTGTATAAGGCGGCGTACGCAGTCGCACTACATTCACCGCTTGACACGGGCCGTCAAGAGCGGTACGATGCTGTCAAGCGGTGAACCGCAACGCGCCTGCGTGCGCTGCCGCTCCCGCTGTGTTCGAGAACGGGTCTATGGGATTACATACAAAACATCTCGCCGCTGCCGCTGCTGCCCCGCTGCCTGCAAAATTCGAGGCCGAGGCCTAAGCATTTTTCTGAATGTTTGTAAGTAATGATATAATATACGTATGACTACCTCCGTAGTGAAGGTTAGTAGGCCGCAACCGCCGCCCCAGGAGTCTTGGGTTCTGATTCCGGATCAGACCAAAAATTTGTGATTGGATTTTTCGATTCAGAATACTCAGTCACAGCGGAGTCGAGAAGTTGGCGGAGTAAAACACTCCCCTGCCTCGAAGCAAGTTAAACCGTTGTTACTGCGCCTGATCTCTCTTCGGTCTTTCTTTCTTTCTTTATGACGGTCGTAGTTCAAATCCCATCCAGGACCAACATTCATGTGATGAATATTCGTAGTGTTTGTTATATGTATTTACATTTATTAATGTTTATTTGCATTAACCCTAGAGTGGGCGCGTCTTTCCGCGAAACGTCAGTGGGCGCGTGGGGAGCATTTTGCCGCTCCTTTTCTTTGAACATTTTAAGTAGAAATACAGCAGTGTAATTAATTTATTTTCTCAGGATTTAAGTAATACACAAATAAGTAATGATAAATCAACATATTTATTAAACTCTGTTAGAAACTTTGGTTTACACAAGATATTAGAAAACTTAATATTTTAATTGACTTTTTTAAGTTATCCTATAGAATACTCATTGGTACTGAAAAAACTGGTAAGAAAATACAAAATAAATTATGTTTTCTAAATCTACAGAATATGCTTTATCCAAACAGTCTTCACAAAAGTATGTGTAATGTTCATTGCACAGTAACTTTGGGCATCTGCAACACCCTTTTTTCGTACGCCAATTTTTCTTTGTTGGACATATTATACTGCATTTGCCCTCCTACTTTGAAGATGATGCTTGTTCCGCTGGTACAAAGCAAGCAAATTTGTTCCTCAAAGGAAAGACACGCAGCACACCTGATTGTAAGCGGTCACTACGGCCTATTTCATTGAGGAACACTTCATCAGGAAGCGTCGCTTAATGTGCTGCCATACTGTAGGCTCATCTGATCTTCGAGCCTTTGATTTCAAGTGTACTGGCTCCCACATTAATAGTGCCGAAACACAGCAAGAACTGTTATGGCGGCAGATTTCACTTGTAGGAGTGGTAGCTAGCCAGTCGGAATCTGAAAAAGTCCTACCACCAACCAGACCCAAGGCGGGAATCGAACCCACGACCTCCGAGTTTTTATACCCAAGCGGCTTAGCCACTGTTCCACGGAGGCGGTCAAACTGTGAACTAGCATCTTCAAAATCAGACGTTTCCTCTAGCGAAGACACAATTTGAGCGTCCATTTTGTTATTGATACTTTTTAATCCTGAAATTAAAAACTTTTTTAGTTTAAACAATACATGCACCATAAAATAAAGACTACATTTCAACTTCGCAAAAAATACATGACAAAATTTTTACTTACGTGAGTGGGCGCGCAGTGAGCAATTTGCCGCCTGGCACGTGGTGGTAATTATCTTCTCCTCAAGCAGTCCCCCGCGCACTGATGGCGTCTTGCCTTTCAGCATGCGTTGCGAACAAAAGTGGTGGCAGCTACTAAAAAGCGCAAGCCTAACAGTCAAATGTTTTACGAATTATTAACGTTCTTTTAGCGCGGGCGGCAAAATGCTCATAGCGCGCCCACTCTAGGGTTAAGATAATATCTGTACAGCTGTATAGGTAAAACCCAAGGCTTAAACCAGCTGGTCCCAATGGGGAAAAGGGGAAACCGGGGGAGTTTAGTGAGTAGTGGGGCGTTTTAGTCTCGAGTCCCACACACGGCCGCAAGTCAAGCTAGCCTGCGGCTACGGCGCACAAATGCGTTCTCTTCAGCCAAAGAAAAGGTATATATTTACAGGTGCTTCACCAGGAGCATTCGCGTGTAATGTAACATTACAGACTCGAACATTACAACAGTGAAGGAGGAGAACCGAGCATTACAATGCGCATCTTGTAATGATACAAAACGGGCAGGAGAACCGAGCATTGCAATGCGCACCTTGTAATGATACAATGTGTAATATCTTGATACAACTTGTAACATCAATCTATAATATTACATTACACGCGAATGCTCGCCAGGGAGGTAGTATTGTAATGTAATGCTCAAAGTCGAATCTATAATATTACATTACACGCGAATGCTCGTCGGTCAGGGAGGTATTATTGTAATGTAATGCTCAAAGACGAATCTATAATGTTACAGTACACGTGAATGCTCCCGGTGAAGGAGCACCTTAAGACTTACGAGTACGCAGTCTGATTTCTTACCATAGGCCCTGTTCTACAAAATAACAAGGCAGAAGCGCTGCCTTGCAATCAGTTATCGTCGATTCGACGTCACTCCGGAAGAGGGAAGTCCTCTATTTTCTTGATTTACCCAATTTGTGAACAATTACGGCGATGCCGTGGAGATACCGGGATACAGTCGGATTGGTAAATTGGTCAAATTCATTAAAAGGGGTTGGGAATTTGTTTGGAAATTCAATTGTTTATGATTAAATTCCAGAACAAAAACGACTATGTACTCAAAAGTTAAAAGTTATTAAGCATTCTTGTATTGTCATATTTATTTGGAATCGGTTAGTTACGTCGGTAGGCAGGTTGACTGACCCGACTCCAAAAAAAAAAAAAATATCATTACCAAAAGTGGTTAATTATAATTACTGAATGCCTAACCGGAATACAGTTCCTAACAGGTAAAACACTCAGAGTGATTGTTCACAAATACTGCAAATCAAGAAAATAGAGGAGCTGGCGTAACGATCTAGGCTCATCACGATAACTGATTACAGGGCCATTGCGGGCTCTTGTTCCGGAACAAAAACCACGAGTAGGATTTATGAGGGCCAAGTGGCATTTCTCTCCAATAAACAGGCATTTCATGTCAAATTAATTGGCGGGGATTTTCGGGAAAAAAAAATAACTATCCCCACTGGTAGGGATTTGTCGGTGGGGATTTCCGGAATAAACCATACTAGCGGCCGCCTCCGCGGTTTCACCCGCGCGTAATTTTTTTTTTCCAATATCCCCCCTTCCCCCCACATTTCCGGGATCAAAAGTACCCTATGTCACCCGCGGATAGTGTAGCTTTCCAACAGTAAAAGGTGATACATTCAAGTTGTGACCATACCGTCTTAGTCTATACTTGTACATCACGTTACCTACTAATGAGAGTTTAATTTGTGTTGTTTCGTTCTTATTGTTACTTTAGGCGCGTATAATGTCGTCAATTATAACTTTCGTAATTACTTAGTTATTATACTTCATAAGAGAAAATTTCGTATTTTACCATCGTAATTATGTTTCTTTCTAATAAGAAACCTTTTAAGCTAGTTAAAGGTATAAAATTGCAAATTTTCTTACACGTAAAACAATTAGCTACTACTTAAGTATAATTAGCAACTTAACTTGGAAAATTGTATTATTAATTAATTTTGTATTTTAATTCCAGGTAAGGGAGGCCGGTGATTGCAAGTATTATAAGTATTCCCTTAGCAGTAAGTACTTAGGTATACGACTTACTAATTAATATTGTACCACCTCTTAATTTTCTTCTAACAAACATCATAAATGCGAAAGACTTTGAGAGTGGAAGGATGTTTTTAACCCTTTCACGCAATAACGAGTTAATAGATTTAAATTATATACTATAATAATACAAATAGGCTACTTTTGACCAACCCACGCACGCTGGCAAGGGCGTGGTGGTCTTCATCATAATCATCAGCCATTATACGTTCCCACTGCTGGGACACAGGCCTTATCTCATAAGATAGTGTGGGCCATACTCCACCACGCGGGCCTAGTGCGGGTTGGTGGAGGGGTGCGTAAGGCAAGTGACCAACCTTAATGTCAGATGTTATAAATCCGCCAAATGGCCTCTGACTGGACTTTATGACGAATAATACAATATAGTAAATATCAGCCGGCACCAACAGCTTAACGTGCCTTTCGAAGCATGGAGCTGTGAAACCTGTGCTGATAGCTTTTCAGCTTGAAGTTTAAATAATGTAAATAATTTTCAACTCTGCATTTCGATTAAGAGTTAAGTTAAATTTGTTATCACTCGACAAATTAAACCCATAAGGATTACTCGTGTATCATTGTACAAGCAACATGTTTCCCCAGAGGCTGTGCTTGTATTAACACACCAGCCGCGTTCACACTCGCGCCGAGCGCTGCTGTCTTCACGGATACGGGAGGCCACTAAAACGACAACAGAAAATATATCTATGTGCCTCTAGATATAACCCTTTCTTTTCGACAAATAAGTTAAATATCCCAGGACACCTCACACAACGCCGTCCAGTCCTATCACAGTTTGCACTATGGGTTTCAGACATCGGATAAAAATTACTTATTTACTTTTTTGTAAATACATACATACATTTATAAAAAGAAAAACCCAGACCGATACAAACAGATAAATATTCAATTGTTCATGCACACAAATGTTTGTATCGTGTGAGGATCGAACCCGCGACCCTTGGTGTAATAGCCGACTTCTCAACCATTAAACCAAATAACTCGTCAAAATAGTTTTCAAAATATTCAATTCCGCAAATATTGTGTGGTGGTTCAACCAGAAGTTTTAAGGTTCATATTTGTTATCACTTGACAAATAAACCCTTGAGGATTACTTCAGTATAATTGTACAAGCAACATGTTTCCCCAGAGGCTGTGCTTGTATTAACACACACCAGCCGCGTTCACTCACGCTGCGCGATATCCGAGTATTCTGAAGCCGAGCGCTGCTGTCTTCACGAACACGGGAGGCCACTAAATTAGCAACGAACACTTCTGTGGCTCTATGTGTAGCCTATTTTATACGAGATAGCGGGCGCCCGCGGTTTCACCCGCGTGGTTCCCGTTCCCGAGGGAATTGATCAAAATCCTTTCTTAGCGGATGCCTACATCATAACATCTACCTGCATGCCAAATTTCAGCCCGATCCGTCCAGTGGTTTCGGCTGTGCGTTGATAGATATCTATGTCAGTCAGTCAGTCAGTCAGTCACCTTTGAGTTTTATATAATAGAAATAAATCCCATATTACAATGAACATTATAATTATTAACTATTTAAAGTTTAACCAAAAAAGCCAGACAGTCAATCAATTTTATCGATCATCCCGAAATATGTGCACTTGTGCAGAGGATGCGCAAATCAAGTCAAGATTCGAGTCAAGAGATATTAGAGTCTAAAAAAACATATATTTTTTTTGCCATAAAGTTGGCAGTCAAGCGTACGGCCCACCTGATGGTAAGCGGTTACCGTAGCCTATGAACTCTGCAACACCAGGGGTCTCACCATTTTATCTAGTTGCCATGCGGGGAAGAGAAAGTCATTATAATGATAGCTACCAATCACAAAGCGTTTTCACAAAATATAACAAATTTAACCCAATCTAAATATAAACTACTACCGGTACCACTGAAGAAGGGACAGGGTTGTATGTGTGACTTATAATCAGCCGTTTTTGAACCAACTAGGCTGACTAGAACTATTACTCTATAACAATGTCTTACCGTTTCACATCTCAAAACTTGGCAACAATTGGACAAATCCGCCCGTTTCGCAGCCTCACATTTTGCTTGTTCGGAAAATACGATATTCTTTGCCTTCTTGAGTTCTAGAGCTGGAGTGCAACCATTGTTATTGTTATTTGCGAACTGCTCCGCTGACGTTTCTCTGTTTTGTAATGTACCTCGCAATGTGCTGGGATTTGAATAATGTAGTTATCCACTTTCTCTTTATATAAAAATGTCTCTCCGAAATAAAGTACGAATTATGTATGACTTTAGAACGACTGCACTAAATAAGATGTGGAATAGGCCATATAATAAATTAGAAACCTTTACTTTAATAGCAACCGTTTGTTATCAACGTAAACTAATATAGTCATAATGATATCGATAAAATAGGCATTTTTTCAAACAAGTTTACAAAAGTATCTATTACCGAGCGTGTATACGAAATATCACCATGATAGACAAAATCAGAAATTCCAGACGAATTTAATCCAAAATAAAGAGACAAAAATAAAGCTAAAAACTACTGAATGGGAATCGGGGTCCAGCAATTTGTATTCATTTTATTTCTAGCTGGAGTTTTGTTAAAACGCTTTTCGAGCTCCGTAGATGGTTGCAAAAACGTGTATGTAAATTGTACTTACGTATCAACTTAGATCAATCACCAAGTTCTGGATATATTCAATACTGATTGAAAGTCAACTGCTACCATCAAGTGGACCGCCCTCGTGGAAGACTGGCTAAGCCGCTCGGGTATAAAACCATGGAGGTCGTGGGTTCGATTCCCGCCTTAGGATTGGTTTGTGGTAGGGCTTTTTCAGAGTTCAACTGGCTAACTATCACCCTCACAGCTGAAATCTGTCGCCATAACAGCTCTGGCCGAGTTCCGGCAATATTTAATGTGGGAGCCTGTACACTTGAAATCAGAGGCTCGAAGATCAGATGTGTCTATATGTATAGTCTGGCAGCTCATTGAGGGACGCTTCCAGGTGAGGCGTCCCTTAATGGAATAGGCCGCAGTGACCTCAAATACCCCTCGGAGCCTATTCAATACAAACGAACAATCAAATCTTTCCTCTTTAAAATATTATTATTAGTATAGATTTGTGTTAGTTAATATTATAGTTATTAGTAGGTACATCACGTGACTGTTTTACGGAATGTATCCAGCTGCCAGTAGTATAATTTCTTTTATACGGAACCCTTTATTTATAAAATAGATGCAGATCCAGTTGTGAATGAAATGGGCATACGCACATTTCGTGAACTGGGTCAGCTCCAAAGGTCGGCTCCGGTCTCTTTATGGCTGCGTGTGTAGTAAACAAATTGTCACCGGACGGTTTGATTTGATCAAGTATGGAATTCTTGATATTCTTTCAATACATGTCACGCCTTTTTCCCGGAGGGATTGAATGTCTGAGTTCGATACGGTGAAGGCGGGCCTTTTGCTTGTTTAGCACGACTATCTAGCTCCTCTTGCCGGCGACGGACGCGTCATGAGAAACACCAACCGTACATTGTTTTAATAAGCACAATTTTAGTAGTGGTAGAATAGCTCTACCACTTCTAAAATTGTGCTGTTTTACAGTACGAATGGGCCGGTTTGTCTGTGGAAGTAAGTACCATCCTCTCACATAACACCAGCGTGAAATAATAGTGAGTAACCTTTTTTTTTATATATATATTAAAGGGGGGCAAACGAGCAAGTGGGTCACCTGATGATAAGTGATAGGCACCCAGGACCCCCTTGGGGTCGCAGGCGTGTTTCCCGCCTTTAGTAGGTATATTCACTATTATTGAGACTCTTAGAATAAGTAAACGGTATAGGAAGTGTTGAGACGGATAAACATTCAATTTTATGTATACAGATTATGGGGTATGCAGGATGCAGGAATGGAACTTAAAATTTTATAGGCGAGATCTACGTGGGAAGAAAATCTGATAATCTTTATTATTTGTATGCTCCACAAGTCGTTGAAATTTCAAGAATAGTAGGTATGTTAAATATAAAGTCAATAGGCTTTTCCATTATTAAAGATAGGTATATTCTTTAATGATTGTATGATATTAATAGCCAACTGGTACTGGTATTTTAAAGAGATCTAAAGATCAATGGAACTCCATACAAATTTTTGTTAGCACATTTTCTACGCGTATAATTATGAAAAAATTCAAATTATAAAAGTTTTAATTCCCGAAAAGTACACACCTATCGCAAGTCACGAATAAAAGATATTCCACTTTGAATTTTTTGAGGTTATGTTCGAAATGATAAATAGTCGCGCCAAAAAGGAAGCCGTCATTATCGTGACGTCATAAAAGCATATACAAAGAAACGCCAATAAAATGTACACTGAAATCCTATAATGAGTTCATCGTCAATTTATTGTAAATCGTGCAAAATATCGTATTATGAGAACAACAAATGTCTGCATTTTACGTCCAGAAATTAACAATATTCATTGAACTGGTACCAAGATATCTGCTTTATTGACGTCATTCACGAAAAAAAATGCAAACAGTGACCTACAGATAACAAAAGTGTGATTTAACTTTTGAAAATATAAAAAAAAAAATTTTTTTATCACAAATTATGAAGTCTGACCAGGATGGCTACATTCGCTCTCTATGACTTAAATCAGCCTTTATTTTTCCACCTTAATTACAAAGCTAACTATAAAAAAATTCCCTGCTAACTAAACTTTTTTATTTTAGCGCAGCATAAAGGTCATTGGGCATAATCTAACCCGGTCTTCGAAATATTTCCTACAGATATAAAATTATTTGTAAATTAATGAGTGCTAGCCTACATTTCATTTTGTGTAGTTATTTTTTTTTAAACGCGGGAGAAATCTAAAAAACATCTATTTTTAGGTGCCGAACAGACTTGTATTGTTAGAGGGGGCAGACGAACACGACGAGTTCAGTTGCTCCAGAGTGTAATCAAGACACCCTTTCAATGCAAATAGTCTAAAAATATCTTATCACTAGAGGATATTTCTTATATTTTATTTTTAACCTTTAACTAGTGACGTGACAAATTGATAACACTATAAGGGACATGTAGTCTCACAGACTACTACTTTAAAAGTTAAATTTTGTTATAAAATTGCATTCGAATGGTTTAGATTGTGTTGATATTTATCTGTTAGTATATAATGAAACAAATATAAATGAATTTAATCAGTTTTTGTAATTACTTAAAAAAGCAAACGATAATTATCAATCACTAGTACTTTTTAGCCTTACTTGACAGGAGATTCTTTTTTTTAGCATTTTAATAGACCTTACATAAATAATATTAAAAATATCCCACTTTTTAATCAAAATATAAACAAGACAAAAACAAGAAAACATAATAGCTACTTCTGAAAACAAGACATAAAAATTCTGACACCTTCTCTATTTGGCATAAATCATTGGCAATTTTTGCATAAGGGGCGAGAACATTGCAATCACATTATGGGATTGCAACACCTGATACACGTGTACAATGTAGTTAAGACTGACAAATACCGCATGCCCTTTGTTTACCGTGACTAGTTTCAGGACTTTGGACAACTTCTTCAATCATATCATCAGCCAGAACTCGTTTTATTACTAGCCGTAAGTCCCTTGGTAATTGGTTGCACATAACGCGTCTTTGTATATGGGGTAGGACTAGCGAATGGGCTATAATGACTTTAGAAATTACGGCTAATGGCGTTTTCTGCCATTTTGCACCAAAAACCCGAAAAAAAATTCGAAAAACTAGTATTGGTAGTAGTAGTAGAGTTGTATGACAACTAGGGACATGTAGCCTCACAGGCTACAGTCGATTTTCTTATTAAAATTACTAAAGCGTTAAACAACCAACAACACGTCTGACTACTTTCGTGGTCATGTTAGCACTTAAATAAAAGCTACTGAGACGCGGGGTCGCGGCAAGTGGGGGGAAGTGGTCAATTCTAAAAATTTGCAAAACACGCGACGCCTGTGAGACTACACGTCACTAGTTAAAGGTTAATTTTTGGGTAGTTCCCATACTCTTCATTGATGCGACATATATCTTCGTAATATCATTTAGGTGCCCAACAGACTTGTATTGTTAGAGGGGGCAGACGAACACGACGAGTTCAGTTGCTTCAAGACACCCATTCCATGCAAATAGTCTAAAAATGTCTTATCACTAGAGGATATTACTTATATTTTATTTTTTATTTTTGGGCAGATTCCCATACTCTACATTGATGCAACATATATCTTCGTAAACTATGGAAGTTTATCTAAACATCCAAACCAATTTTGTTTTTGTAGGCCGTGGGTATAGTTTCCATACTAAGTTGCCCAGTGACCTTTATTAAAAACACTAAGAATTTTAATGAAATACAGATTGAAACGGTAAAACGCACGGCCGTATATTAAAAGCAAAGAAGTCGATGAATACAAAGCTGCTCTAATGAGCGCAATAACTTCGGATGCAGAAAAATGCATCCCTCACTGTTTCTAGGTCAGGCCGCTTTGCACTCGTCGATACCGACGTCCGTAGGGCATTCTTTAATTAAATTGCTGTTCCGTAGATGTCTCGTTGTGCTAGTGATTGAAATCAGGAGTATAAGTATAGAGATCAGGAGTATCAGAGAGAGTTTGGTTTACAAATAAATTAATGTAAATATTAAATATTGGACAACATCACATACATTGATCTGACTCCAAAGTAAGTAGCATCAGCACGTGTGTTATGGGTGTCAGAAACAACGAAGGTACCACAAATATATACTTAAATACAAATAAACATCCAGACACAAAACAAACACAAATGTTCATCAAATAAGTGTTTTTCCTGGAACCGTCTCTCAACGTGCTGCCAGATTGTAGACTCATCTGATCTTCGAACCTCTGATTTCAAGTGTACTGGCTCGCATATTAATATTGCCAGAGGTATTATGGCGGCAGATTTCACCTGTGGTTGTGCACAACCAGACTGGCTAGCTACCATGGTAGCTAGCCAGTCGGACTCTAAAAAGCCCTACCACCAACCAGACCCAAGGCGGGAATCGAACCCACGACCTTCCTGTTTTTATGCCCGAGCAGCTTAGCCACTGTTCCACAAAGCACAAAATTGCTTTATTCAGATAACCGTGCCCAATCCACACCAGTACTTCTGACCAAAACTTCCAGAAAGCAACTTTGGAAGAATTCCGTCAAAAAATCTCCACCGAGTTGGCTTTTAAAACACGGTCTACATAGCTCGCCGAACATTCCTGATACGTCCATACAGGGTGTACCCGATCCGGAGCACAAAGCATTCTCGATGCGACTCGAGCTCAAGTCAACATTTTTGTATTCTTGCGAGCTACAGATTCTTCGGCGTGGAAGTATTTTATTAGACTCGCGTTTATCTATCTTGCAGGTTTGGGCTTATATAATATTAAGATCATGTCTTGTACAGTGTATCAAGATAAAGAACGAGTAGCTTACAATTTTGTTACAGATGAATTCTGACAAAATTACTTTATAACTTTACCGGCCTACCAATAGTTAGCTGGTTAGTTCATCAGTTTAATAAATAAACCGCCGGTTTATTTGACCGCCTCCGTGGTACATTGGCTAAGCCGCTCGTTGGTGGTAGGGCTTTTTCAGAGTCTGACTGGTTAGCTACCACCCCCATAGGTGAAATCTGCAGCCACAACTGCTCTGACTGTGTTCCGGCAATATTAATGTGGCAGCCAGTACACTTGAAATGAAAGGCTCAAAGATCAGATGAGCCTACAGTCTGGCAGCACATTGAGTGACGCTGGTGAAGTGTCCCGAAATGTAATAGGCCGCAGTGACCGCTTACCATCAGGTGGGCTTCGTGTCTGTTTGCCACCTGATGAAGTATAAAAAAAATCGACAAAATCACATATTACATCGAGCACTTAAGAACTTGAGCACTCGTGTTATGGGTATCCGATCCCAAGCCATCTTTTTTAAACTCTTTTTTTGGTCGCTTGTCCTGGCTCAATAACAAGCTCGACTTTAAACGTTAAAGAACTTCGTTAATAAACAGCTAAATAAAATATTATGCAGGCAGCAAATTAGATCTTTTATGTTTTCAGTCAATTAACGATTCGATAACTTTACAAAAATACAATTGTATACCTCTACAAAATGTTCAACTGAGTTATGAGGCAGAGCGTAATAAATAAAGCAACATTTCAGCTTCCTCCTTCAGTTCAGGGTGTCATAAAGCTCTGCAACAACCGCTACGGAACAGAAATGGCGCATTAAAAACTCATCACAAACAATTTTCTAACCAATCTCCTTAAAATGGGAAACATTTTGAAAAATATGAAACCCGCCAAGTTCGCCTGTGAGACGATTTATCACACAAATGATACAGAAATAGAAATCATTTATTGTGGAATTTATTTTACTTTACAAATATTCTTATAATTTATTTTAACAACCAGTTAAAGGCCACACGGAGGAAGAAATAACGGCCAGTTTAACCGCCGACTAGTAAAGTATTAGCCTATTAATATTAATGTCCCACTGCAGGGCAAAGGCCTCCATCCTTGAAATTAAGTCTTTTTTTATAAAGCAATTATTTTATAATCCCCATGTTTAACTGCAACATGGCGATTCCACCAATTGCTAAATTACTGCTAAAATTTCGGTATCAATTCGACAATTACAACAGTTGTCAATTAATAATATAATTTTATATCTTTACTCAGAATTCAATAAATAACAACTACCTAACCCTAATAATAAAATTATTTGAAAACAGAACTTGCTTTACATTTTAACCAACAAGTCAAACTTTACAACTCGCAACCCTATTCAGAACATTTACATTAACACAATGAGCTTGTACACTCAGTATCAACCCAAATTATGCCTGCCCTCACGATCCACACAACACGCATTCAAATTCAAACACAAACTATCACACACAAATACGAACAACAAACAAGGACGATACAAGACAAATAAGCGAGACAGATGATGAGCGAACATTTACATACAAAATTAATTACAGAGCAATAAAACAGGCATTCACTACTGGGACTTGAAATAACTGGAACGTGGTTTTGAAGTTTTGTAACTATTCTAATTTTAATGACTAGCGGTCGCCCTCGCGGTTTCACCCGCACATAATTTCCTTTTTCCACTATCCCCCCTTTCCCCCACTTATCCGGGATAAAAAGTATCCTATGTTCTAATCCCGTTTATAAACTATACGTGTGCCAAATTTCAACTAAATCCGTTCATCCGTTCTTGAGTTATAAATAGTGTAACTAACACCAACTTTCTTTTATATATTAAAGATATAGAAGTAACTGAAGCGAGAATGGAGCATGCACGATCCACAAAGGCCACTTGTAGACTACTATTATTATGTTTCGTTATTATGTTATTAGATGAAAACTGTAAATTAGTTAATTTGATTTTTATTATCTGTCATATGACAGAGGCACACAAGAGTGTGACAACTGATGGTAAGTGAATAATAATAATAATAATAATTCTTTATTGCTATAAACTGTGTACAAAAAGGTGGAGATACAAAATTGTGTTTCAACAGTTACCCACATCGGGCATGCAATACTTATTCATATTAATATTAATAATTAATACTAATGCTTAGAATCAAAATATTCTGTTAAATTATAGAATACATTATTTATTAACCAACGTATAAGCTCGTGTCTAAATTTAGGAAAGTTCAACTAACAATTTCTGAGTTTTTTTTTTAATTTCTGCTGGTCTCAGACAGGCACATAGCCCACTTAATTATTAGCAGCTTCTACGGCCAAAATCATTGAGAGACACAATCACACTGCATCACTGACCGTCAGCACTAACACACATCACGTCAAAATATTCAGGCTATCTTAATCTGACACGAAAACAAGTTGATTTTGTGCTATACCTACTAAAAACAAAATTATAACAAGATTTTTTGTGCATAATGGGATTCAAAACCAAATATTTTTGCTGACAGACTTTTTGTACGATTTGCGATACGCAATTGCAGCCATTTCTGTATAATTCCAGCGCCATATGTTTCATAGTTCCAGGCGTCCATAAAAATAGGCAAAGTTTTATTCCGGTATAATCCGAAATATGCCGAATGCATTTTCAGCAGCGTCAGCGCCGTAGAGCCCTCAAAGGGGCAATGTTTTTGAGGGAAACATGTGTTGGATTCCACGCTGCGAGAGGCTGCGGCATTTTTTCCAACCGCTAGAGATCCGAGGTGAAATTGGAACGGTTGTCTCTTTGCTTGGGCATCTAAAATTAGGGGTTTTCGATTTTCGCCAGTGTTCGTAGGATGGAATCGGAAACTTTCTGCACAGTTGTCAGTGTCTGGTAACTTTTATCTGCGTCTTCTTATTTTAGATTTGATCACGCAGAGATACGCTTAGGGATTCCTTCATAACTGTTTAAGCTATGCAGTTTGTTTAGAATATCAAAACTTTTATCATGTGCTTTTTGGTTTTCGTCTTCACAGTCACTCATAAAAGTCAAGCAAAATTCAAAATTCACAATGGAAAACTGGATTCGTATACAAAATCAAACATAAATTTTCCCTTTTACATCTACAAGCCTATGTGTGCTTTATGGGAATTCACTGAATGTTATACATACTTTTGTGGTGTCAAAGTAAAATACCTGGTGTTAAAACAACATTGACAATATTAACAATAAAGATAAACTTCATACGAGTTAGCACCAGCAGACTTCTGACCAACTCGTCCCAACGGACCCAACTTCTGGACTTTTACGTCATCTTGTTTCAAGCGACCTTTTCTTACGTCTCAGAGGGCAAATACAAACTACTTTATTTGACGAAGCGTATAACATAAGTTTCTTGTTCAAATATAATATCTAAATACAATGAGCTCAAAAACACGCATATTAAAAACAGAATTACCTACAGTGTGTCGCTACAATCTTAAGGGCTGCGAGTTTGCGTGAAAATGGCAACCCAGATATATAAAAAGATAATATAAATATATTTCTTCAATAATGCAGAAACAAATACCAAATCCCAAGAGTCTTGTAGAGTTCTGCAACAGAATGGTTTGAAAGTTAAAATTGAAATGTCAGTTTTCCATTGTAATGCTCTAGGGCCTTATAAACATCTTTGAAAACAAACCTAACGATCGGAGTGTCCCAAACGTCACAAATAAAGTACTGAGCCACCACTTCGCATTTTAATGTCCTCTATTCTACTATTGTCGCAGACTGTACGTGCACGCTACGGATGATCTATAGTGAAGTATCCAAGAACCATCGATACATGATTGAATGAATTAAACTTAGTTTATTAGAGCCAAGTGGTGTTTCGTCTGGTTTGTGAGAGTGCCGGAAAAAAAAATTAAATCGATAGAACTGCATGTATAAAGATGTTCATTATTGAGCTCAAAGTTTCTTTTTTCACTTTTTTATCCTTCTTTTTTCCGATAGTGATAGATATTGTTGGATTAATCGATCATTCATAGAAAAAAAAATTAAGTCTTATCGATACTTCGCCTCAAACTATCGAGTGCATTCACTTGTTCTCTAGCCGGAGCAATTGCTCGCGATATTTCACAAAGCTCCACAATTTCTGCTCAACACTCGTAGGACTGTCTGTACCCTTATTAAATGCCGATTTGGACGCCTCTAAGACCAAAGTGGTATTAGTTCTTGCAAACCAAATATTATTATAGTTGCCAAGTAATAACGATTGTTTGTTGCTAATGTTGAAATTAGGATTGGTACTATGTATTAGTATACCTGAGTATACCAGATATGTCACCTTGTTACAGGAGTTATTTATTTATTTGTCATATTAGCTTCCCGCTCCAGCATCGCACGGAAGATAAACACAATAAAAATGTTTTTGATAATTTCAGGTATTAAATACCTTTTTTAAAAATTAAATAACCAAACTGAAATGAAAAATAAAAAAAAAAACATTTTTATTGGGAAAAAAGTTGGAAAACAATACCGTGAACGTACAAAAACAACCGATCAACAAGTTGAAAATCTCAAACTCGTTACAGAAGCCACTCAAAAGAGTGCCCATATGTTTTTTTTATGATATAGCGGGCCGACGAGCATGCGGCACCTGATGGAAAGTGACTACCGCCGCCCATAGACATCATCAGGTGGAATCACAAATGCGCTGCCGGCCTTATAAATGGTCAAAATGTATTGCGCATACTGTCAGAATGACTGCACTCCTTTTTGGTTACAAATTTTCCACCCGTGCGAAGCCGTGGCGAGCAGCAGCATTAAAATTTCATACCGAAAATTGATATCAATAATAATTAAGACTTATTCAATATTTGGAGCTCACAGCGTGATACACGAAAGCATAACATGACAGTGAAACCGCAACGTGACAGTTTTCCCGCCGTGCGACACGGCGGGAATTACGACATCGCGTGACGTGACGCAATGACGTCCAGAATTAATATTTAATTACTGATTGCGATGAAATGTTTTTACGGTTATCATAGGATAATGTTTCACAAATTGAAATAGATTACGACGTGTGCTCGCGATTCCATTGGAATAATTTATTGCAGAGCTGAATTGTTTTGCGAGAATTTAATTCACGACCCGTGATATGGTTTAAACGCTACGGCCATTTTATGAATATGCCATTTTATTATTTGAGTTAGGACACTCGTTGAACCTCATGCCTTTGTAGCGCAGAGTCGAAAGTAAATCCTTTATTAGATGGTGAATAAGTTTAAGCCATAACCGAAGACTAGCGAGACCTGCAAACAAGTCTTAAATTAACCGTGACTTTTTAATTAATCCAGGGTTATGATCAAATATCGAAAGCCCTAAATCATCCCGGGATTCAAGTATCGGGCCGTGATCTTTTTGTTCTGGTTTCAGTTCAGTCGAAGAAAAAAAATTTCAAACATAACTTACAGTTTGTGATCAACAATTCCACTAGGCAAGCTTGGTAACGATGGAGGCCTTTGCCCTGCAGTGAAGCATTTAAAAGGCTGACTTTTAGTCAAACCCCAGATCAGCGAAGCGTTACATTTGCTTATTATATAGCCAAGTATAATTCTTGTCCTAACAAAACCCAATGAAACATAACTAAAATAAATAGGTTCACATTTTCAAGCTATTATTTTCATAAAATGTAAATCACACTTAACCATTAAAATCTTCTGTATTTACATTACGGCCGCACTTAATTTATTTGTAAAACCCCAAACACCCTTGTTATAATATGCAAATTGACCTCACTCTTATTATTTTGGGTATGTGATAATGAGAACTGAGGATATGATAATGAGAAAAATAATACCAGTGTCAAAGAAGGGTAGGACCTTACGCCTTCAACCCGAGGTCGGGGTAACTGGGAGATATATTAGGTCCAGTTTAGTTAGGACATTGCAGGCTTGAATTACCTGAATGTCTGAAAACAATATTGATTTCTTGCTTTGGAAGGCACGTTAGGTTTGTCCCGACTATGTTCCAAGTAGGTCTGGTTTCCCTTGTAAGGGTTACGGAGGTCAGATGGCAATCGGTCTATTGTAATAACCAGACTCGTCGAATCTAGGCTCATAGCAAGCGTACTAACTCCCACATTATTGTTGTCCGAACACAGCCAAAGCTACTAAAAATATAGGTACCTACATTTTTTTTAAGTAGCTTTGTTGTTGCTACGTAGAAATTATGTATGTATTTACAATTGTGGCATGAGCTATTTTTGCATAACCAATCACTATTTACGAGGAAAATGAGAAAACCGGATACTTTTTACCTTTGACCTTTAATCACTATTTTTTTTGCATTTTTGCACACACAGGATTGGTAGGCACATTGATATGTGCCAGTATACTCGTATAGTAATAATGACATTTCATTTATACCGACATATTTAATGCTTTCACTAATTGCCAGCTCTATACGCGTAATTGTTATTTCACCACCCTTTGTATGCAAATGAATGGACCAAAAACTTTCTTAAGCGCCCCCGTGGAACAATTAAGCTGCTATAATCATAAATCTCGGAGGTCGTGGATTCGATTCCGATCTTGAGTTAGTTGTAGAATTTTTACAGTGTCCAGTTGGCTAGCTACAACAAGCGATGTTCTGGCAATATTAATAATAATAAACGTTTATTCTCACCATAGTTTTACAATTTTAAGTTTACAATAATAGAACACACACTATAAAAAACAAAGTACAATGTGGGTAGTTTTAAAGTTGTACTACGGTATGGGCACAGTGAAGTTAAACCTGCACAGTGAAGTAAACTGTGGCGGGCTAATACCTGAATTAGGAAAAATCCTGTAGCTCAGGTTATTAACCCTCCACCCTTTAAAGGGGATATACAAAATATGTAGTTTTAACCTGTATTTAAACATTGAAATGATTATGATACTGCACTTAATGTAGGAAACAAAGCAAAGATAACTAAGATAAGATGAAGTTATTTAAATACCATAATACTTAGCGGAAAGTATGACCAATAATTAAATTTACACTTTACATCCGTTTTAAAATTAGTGAAATTAAATAATTAGATTAGTGATGACAGGATAGTTTATTTTTTTTTTCTCTTTTTTTTTTTAAGCACTAGCTTTTTAGGATCGGAGTATATTTTCAGTCGCCTGATAGGTTAATGAAGTCAGGTATTTTTTAAGCGTAGATTTTAACGAAGTTCTATTCATATTAACAATGATTTTCCTATCGTTAAAATATCTATAGAGAAACGGCCCTGTGTAAGTGGTTTGTCGTCTTGCAAATGCTGATTTAAGTGTGGGTACGGGAGTGCGTATACGTCTTTTGTGTTGGGGAAGGGTCGAAGGATCAAATGTTTTATGGTACCGAAGGATTGCGTTGTAAATAAAATTAAAATTTATATAGTTTTTCAGTTGGGTATCTCCATGGTTTTTTAAACATGACCTTAATGACAGCCCTTTGTGCTCTTTCAAGCTCCAATATATGACTGGTCGCTGCACCACCCCAGATCGGTATGCAGTAGGATATGAGAGATTGGCCTATATCAATTTGGAAGCCAGGGTGCTAGAAATAAGAGGCTCGAAGATCATAAAGAGCCTACAGTGTTGCAGCATTTTGACTCTCCCTTATTAACTACTACTACTACTACTAGCCTTCCGACCGCGGTTTCACCCGCGCGTAATTTCCTTTTTTTAAATATCCCCCCTTCCCCCCACATTTCCGGGATCAAAAGTATCCTATGTTCACCGGGGATAGTGTAGCTATCCAACAGTGAAAGAATTATTCAAATCGGATCAGTAGTTTCGGAGCCTATTCAATTCAAACAAACAAACATACAAACAAACAATCAAATCTTTCCTTTTTATAATATTATTAGTATATTAGTATATAGAGCACTCAATCGAATAGGCCGCGTTGGCTGCTTACCATGAAGTGGGCTATGTACAATCAACAGTAAAAGTAGATGATCAAAGTCAGGTGTTCAATACTAATAAACGTAGTTCGCATTAGAACTGTGTAAAGTATAAGTGATTGTATACTATACCAAACATTATAGTTAATGGATCATTATAAATCATTCTTTGACTTTTTAGTTCTAAAGTGTATTACGTTACAACTTTTGGAAGTCAAAAATGATTAGGCATAGTTATTGTTTGGAGTAATATAAAATCACTTACTTTAAAATGATCTTGACACCACATGGTTCTGGCGCGAACTACGTTCACTAGTATTGAACTTCTGACTTTGATCATCTACTTTTGCTGTTGACTGTACCTGTGTATCAACTGAAATAACATTTTAAAAACTACCCAAACTCGGGACCTTGAGTTCAAGATAAGCTACCAAGCCATCGACCCATTTCAAGTTCAAGGTAAACGTATACAAGCACACAAGCGTTGAAGAATAAAACTCTCACTGGGCCAAGTGGCGTTTGAGATAAATGGCACTACTTGAAGTCGCGTATTTAGTAACAACAAACGGGTTTTTCGAAAAAATACTAGAAATATACGACGTTTCAGACAGATATTGAATAGTGTATGAGCAGTTACTATTTCTATAATAATAAGCTATACTTGTCTTTTATGAAAATATTAGTATAGTAAGCGAACTTATAAGAGACAAAATTAAATAAACAGCTGCACCCACGTAGTGTTACACCAATATGCTACCATAACACTTTTCAGATAAATAGAGGGTATTTTCCCTTAGTAGGATCTAAGTCTCACCTACAATGCTGAAATCTGCACTGGAATTGTTTTTTTCACTAGTGCTTATGTAAGTATTTTGATAGTCTTTGTAAAAACCCGAAGGCATGAGTGAAAAGACCTTTTCAAAATCCAACTGGCTAGATAGAGCTAGGCTAAAGAGAGAAGAGGAGCCCATTGTTTTATAGTAGCTCAGTACATTGGCTCCACTTAGCCTGATGGTAAGCAAAAGGGGAACCCAAATTACCATGACAACGGACGCAACACCGAGGCGTTCAATCCGTTGGCATCGCAGTACTGGCCCGCAAGGCGCGCTTCACGCTTCGTTTTACTTAGTCGTCAACTCGCGGGCGCGAAACCCGCGGACGCCCGCGAGTTGGCACTTTTCGATTTTACCTACTTTTTTTGTCTTTAACTCGCGCGATCATGAAATCTGAAGTATTAATGTATAGTCAGCTACAAAAACGTTACAACAAATTCCTTATTAAAATTAGGCCAACTAAATATGTAATATATTTTTTTAATAAAGTGTATATATATTACTTTAGTAATAAGGTTGATAATACGGATACTGGTATTATTGTACTAGGGCATCATAACCTTATTGGAGATGTATTTATTTCCCATGTTATAGGAAGGGGAAAATACATGAGCCGGCAAAGAGTTCCACTTATATGGTTCGACAAAGAAAGGAATCATCGAACTTTTTTGTACGCGATGGAATACTTTCCACGGTGAAGCGATGACAACGATGACTAGAGCGAGTGGTCTAAGCCGGAACGGAGAAGGAGAAATAAGGGAAAACATAGTTTACCAGGAAGGATTTCATAACGAAATAGGCTACAAGTGTTTACCATAAATATAGAATTTTTATATAAAGTGGGCTGCGAGCGTGTCTGTCTACTGATATAATATGTACCTTTAAAAAAGCTTTTCTTACTTTGCAAATACATAGATAGCGCTTTGTAAAAATCTCCCAAGTTTATATATATTTGCATAGATAAAAAAGAGTCTCCTAATTTTTCTGTTCTATTTGCATAGATAAAAGTCTAGTATGCAGTGTGAGTATGCAGATTTCCTTACATAATCTAAAGATGCGTGATGCAACATCCTTCTCTAATGCCTTAGTCTATGCATATAAAATGCAGCTATAAATCTTAAGTTTCCACTTCACAAACTCGACGGTTAACATGTTTTTATTCCGCAATAAAATAGGTTATTTTTAGGTCAACATTCTGGTGGAATCTCCATTATGTGGATACTACAGCGTTCGATCACTAGCAATGAAATTTTGTGGGCAAATTTATCGCTTGAAAAGATATCGAATGGAGCAGTGATTTGTGTTTTCCAAAGTATTGGGCGGGATCTCTTAAGATATTGCTAAACATAAGAATATTTATTATGAAAATGTAAGCAAAGTATCAGCCTATGTCCCACTGCAGGGCAAAGGCCTCCATCCTTGAAATCAAATTATCGTTACAATGATGGGTACTGGCTTAATCACCACGCTTGCCAAATGCGGATTGGAGATCACAACCCGAGCAGTGTCTGAAAAAACAGACACAAAGTTAGCTTGACCCAGGAATTGAACCTAGAACCCCAAGATCTCGGCATGGTCTCGAGGCAAAGAAAATGTATTTCCTAAAAATCTTATTGTCACTTATGACCAACGAATTTAAATAATCGTTGCTTATGACCAGTTAAAATGAACCGTTGCTCTAATGTATATAAAAATATACCCATTTATAATACTACAAAAAGGGGATCGTGCCTTTAAAAAAGGTTGATTAACACTGGTACCTAAAGAGGATTATACTCGTATATAACCCACTTTTCATTTATATCCTGATTCCGTAGAAATAAGCGGAACCCACAACCCCTGATTTATAGGATACATTTATATGTATGTTTGTTTGTATTGAATAGGCTCTGAAATTACTGAACCGATTTGGAAAATTATTTCACTGTTAGAAAGCTAAACTATCCCCGGGTGACATATGGTACTTTTGATCCCGGAAACATCAAATGTCTTTACTGAACCCACTATAACTATCAAAACCAAATTCAAAAGCGATACCCCCATTTGCTCCTTCTAAAAGCCAAGCCTATCTTGTTAACCGTCGTATTTAAACTCCAAAACCTTCAAAACCCTCATGCACCCTTAAACCCACAGTATGTTGAATATCTGACCCCTTTTCATCTAATTTAGTGTACCGTATCGGCTAATACCATCGGCCTACCTCCGATTACGGTGTAGGACCATTCTGACTCATTTTCTCGTTGAATTATTGGCCTGGTCTATTCTTAGACTGCGGGCTTTATGTGGTTTGTGACCTTCGTGTATTACAGAGTGGGCAATTGTCTGTGTCGATAATGTATTGAAAATAAATTTGTTATTAGGTAGCAAGTGAGTAAGTAGGCGTTTTTTGATAGAACCTAAATGATATTAGAAATAAGAATTTCTTCTTGATATTACTTGTTATACCAACTTAAAAACTTGTTTAATAAATTACAGGCCTCTGCTGTTTTCAAGACCATCGTGATCGATTGTCTCAAAGTCTTTAGTGCAAAGCTTGCAAAGATCCACCCTTTTAAAATTTAAAGCACCCAGTAACGTTTTTTACACCGTCTGACGCTAAGGCCTCGGCCTCGAATTTCTCGGGTAGCAGGACGGCAGCGGCAGCGGCGAGATGTTTGTATGGAATCCCATAGACCCGTTCTCGAACACAGCAGGGCGGCAGCGGGAGTGGCGGCGCTCGCAGGTGCACTGCGGTTCACCGCTTCACAGCATCGTACCGCTTTTGACGGCCCGCGTCAAGCGGTAACCGCAGTGAGCCTGCTTGCGCCGCCACTCCCGCTGTCGCGAATTATGAGGCCGAGGCCTTACGGTAGCCGACAAAAGTTTGGGGTTAGGTAAAGTCTACTAATTTCACATCTTTTCATTTCTAAAATGCTTCATTAGAAATCGTGCAACATCAGCATACGTGGGGCATAAGGCTGCCCACGTATGCTTGGTACCTTCACTGTAAACAGGTTAAATCCCTGCCAGGTCTTATCGTCGTTGGTAGTGACTACTATTGTGTTTCGTCTGGTTTGTAAGAGTGCCGGAGGCCCATACCCCTCTTAAAAGACCGGCAACGCATCAGCGCAGCGATCCCTCTGGAGTTGCAGAAGTCCATGGGCGGCGGTGATTGCTTACCATCAGGCGACCCGCCTCAGATATAAAAAAGCACGGAGCTGCTGGCTGCACCAGCCACACACACACACACAGTCGACTCTTGCTGTATGATCCAATTGGTTGAAGTTCCCCTAGGGTTACGGAATTCAGATGGCAGTCGCTCGTAGGAAGAAAACGCTCGAAGAAAGAAAAAGAAATGAACATAAATGTAGGTAATAAGGAAAACTTGTGCTAACATCAAACGTGTTCTTAAATTGGACGTATTGGGACCATTATAAAAAGCACCTCGTTCCCGACTAGGCCAGCCATTATTAGGCTGTGTGTCCTTCAGATCAACTATCTGTGACAAATTGCCATCACCGGCTGTCGTGTCGCACGTACTCGATAACATTTTATCTAGGCCATTGAAACGATACACTGGACTATTGAAATTTGTATTACATGGCCATTTTGCTGGTATAAAAAAGAAATTAGAACGTTTTAATTATTATTTTTATGCCAGAGGACCGCCGCCCATGGACATCTGCAAGACCTTTTAAGAGAGAGTACGCTCATTTCTTGAAGGTCTTCAAGTCGTAACCGCCACAAAATACTGCTGCAGTGAGATTGTTCCACAAAACTGTAGTTCGAATTAGCATATAACGGCACACGTGAGACTTCAAGATTTTATATGTTCCGAATACTTGGTGTCGTTCATAGTTGGAACCTCTATGGTTAAAAAATAGTATTCAAATGGGGTAGTAGTAGTAAATGTTGTGAAAATTTTGGCGACTAAAAATAATTGCCTGTTCTTAATCTAGACAGATAGCAACATTGACGAGCCGTTTGGTGTAATGGCGGAGAAGTCGGCTATTACACCAGAGGTCGCGGGTTCGATTCCCGCACGGTACAAACATTTGTGTGCATGAACATATCTGTTTGTGTCGGTCTGGTTTATATGACTAATATGTAATAGTATGAATTTTCAAAAAAAACGTTAATAAGTAATGTTTATCCGTTGTCTGGCACCCATAGCAAAAGCTAATGCTTAGTTTGGGGCTAAATGACGCTGTGTAAATAATGTCCAGAGATATTTATATAAAATATATTTATTTCTATCTCTACGAGTGATACGACGTAGCAAACATTTTAAGGCCGAATAATACTACGAAATGTACTTACATAGTTTCAATAACATCCTTTTGTTTGAAGTGGGTTATAAATAACAAGACATTCTGAAAATATGTGACGTTATTTCACTTCGGCACCCGTATTAGTCCTTAGTTTCAGACCCTCTTCAGAGTAGGTAATACCGTCCTGTAATTGAAAATATATCGTTTGTATTGCTTGTATTTCTTAGAAATCCTACTAATATTATAAATGCGAAAGTCTGGATGTTTGGATGTTTAGATGTTTGGATGTTTGTTACTCAATCACGCCTAAACGGCTGAACGGATTTAGATGAAATTTGGCACACGTATAGTTTATAACCCGGAATAGGACATAGGCTATAAAATTCCTACGAGAAACGTCTCATTCCCGCGGGAATATCAATTTTGAAACTACTGAACCGATTTGAATAATTCTTTCACTGTTGGAATGCTACACTATCCCCGGTGAACACAGGGTACTTTTGATCCTGGAAATGTGGGGGGAAGGGGGGATATTTGAAAAAAGACATAACGCGCGGGTGAAACCGCCGGCGGAAGGCTAGTATACGTATATAAAATAGCCAGTAAGCGTGAAAGATGGTAAGGCGATATTATGTCTGTTTAGGCAGTGGGACCAGAAGTTAAGGGGAATTAGAAAACGAGCTACTAAGAAATAACTTAGCGACTGCTCATGAGATACTGTTTTAATAACATGAGCGGTATGAATTTGAGTGAGCGACAATTAATTAACTAAATTTATGTCGAATATTGTTTAATAATAAAATCCAGAATGAGCTTATACAAATTCAACCATTTTAGGTGTTAAAATTACTAAGTTAGCGACTAAATTACTAAGTGAGTGACTAAATTACTAAGTGAGCGACTATTTGCTATCACAAAAACAAGAAAACAAGAACGATCGGAGATGGAAATCGACTCGGATGGATATAGGTTAGAAGCCTTAGCCTTCATGGTTATTTTTTTAACACCAATACCCCTATTTAATTACAAAAATTCATTTGAGTGACATTTGAATGGTACCGTTCGGTTCTGTGCTTACTTGTATTTTGGGTGGCTCAAGTGAGTGTTTTGGGTCGCTCAAATGATTGTTTGTAAGTCGTTGTTTTGTTTATTTCTCGTCGCTCGCAGTCAGTCGCTCACTTAGTTATTATGTAAGTTAAATTCATTATTTTTGTCATTTAAAACTTTAATTTCCAGTCACTCGTTTAAATACTACCCATAAGTTGATATAATCGGTACAATAATATACATTGAAAAATAATATAAATGAATAATGTCCATATTTGTTTCTTTATTTACTTTACGTTATATAAAACGTATCGTACCTACTTAGAAACGATTAATCTGTTTATTAAATACAAGACGGTAACGACTTCTTCAGTAACCAAATACATGTTTATTCATAGAACAAGTCTGTCAACACGTTCAGTCTAAATAAGCTAGTTATTTCAAGTTATTATAGTCATTAAAGTCAAACGCTTTGTCGTTTTAATGTAAGCACGACACTCCTGCGTCACCGCTGTCTACAAAACCAATTAGTGTCGCTATTGTAATTATCTGACAAAACAAGCTTGTATGAGAAAATTATGAGGAGGTGGAGATTATTCGGTTTGTGAACCTACTTTTTTGCCTATTTCGAGATACAATTCTGGCGGAAAAAGTTTTTTTTTTCTTATATTTTTTATACTAAGTTGGCAGACAGGGACGCAGCCCACCTGATGGTAAGCGGCCACTGCGGCCTATTCCATTGAGAGACGCTTCACCTGGAAGCGCCGCTCAATGTGCTGCCAGACTGTTAGGCTCATCTGATCATCTGCCAGTGATTGTCAAAATCTAACCTGTGGTCTACTATTAGAGCGCACTTGCTTAGGGCTCGTTAATTCTTATGAGTGGTCTACTATTAGAGCGCACTTATTTGTAATAAGAATAAATATCTCTGGACATTATTCACACAGCGCCATTTAGCCCCAAACTAAGCATTAGTTTGTGCTATGGGTGCCAGACAACGGATAAACATTACTTATAAACTTTTTTACATACATATTATACATAGAAACACCCAGACTGATACAAACAGACATGTTTGTCACACATTACCAGGTGGTAGGTTCCTGTACTGGGCCGTCTAGGTGGGTACCACCGCAGTGCCAGATATTTTCCCGTGAAATAGAAGTGTGTCAAGCATTTCTGTGTTTCGGGGAAAGGGCACTGAAGCTAGTGAAATTACTGGGTATATGAGACCTAATAACTGTCGTCTCTTAAGGCGGGCAACGCGCCTGAGACCCCAAGGGGGTCCCGGGTGCTTATGGGCGGCGGTGATCACTTATCATCAGGTGACCCACTTGCTCGTTTGCCCCCCTATAATATAAAAAAAAAAAAAAAAATTTTCATGCACACAAATGTTTGCACCTCGCGGGGATCGAACCCGCGATCTTTCGATCGACCAGTACACCAAATGGCTCGTCAATGTGTTAGAGTTATCCTGTCCGTCAAAATCTGCTAGCTGAGCCGCCTAGCCGGGGCAATACCACCCTCTTACCGCAAAAGCGACATATGAGTAGTAAGTAGCTTCGCTATTATGCGCTTCTTCTGTTAGGTGAGAGTGCTGGATGAATTCCCCTTTACGCCCTCCTCTTTATCCCTATCTCTCTACTTCTCATCCCCCATCCTTCTAGACCTCCTCAATTCCTTACCCGGGGATGGGCTAGTCAATAGCCACAAGGCTGGCACCGGCTCGTCCCAATTGGGTGTCTCAAGCCCCACACACGGCCGCAGGCGTCGCTAGCCTGCGGTTATGGCGCGTTCTTCTTCGCCAAAAAAAAATCTCTTCAATACCTCGATATGTTTTTCTCATAGACAAGCAACGCATCTGAGACCCTAGTCGCAGGCTTCCATGCACGATAGTTATCACTTCCATCAGATGTCACATAATTATGCTCGTTTGCCTCTCCATTTCATTAAAAAAAAGCCCTTAAATCAATCTAGGAACTAATAAAAAAAATGTAACATCTTTAATAAGAACGTAGGATTTTGATAACGAAAAATATAAGCTGGGAACATACCTCGTTACGCACAAATTTCCCTTTAAATATGTATCCCATTACGAATATAAATAAGGGTAAGGACATAACCCGGGTTCTTGCATTGTACAAAGTTGTATTGTGCTAAGCAATTTAATTTAAAAAGCAATAACATTACCCCTGTCTGCAATGAAGTGACCCTTCTGTTAATCTGTGCCCAAATTTGCGCCAAATGAATCCCCGAGACGTAATTTGTGTGGAGTGAGTGGCAGAGGGCTGAAGTTGCGAGGTTTGACGCCATATCGTATGCTGGCCTTCATTTAAATTGAAATTGTCACATAGATGAGCCGAAAAATATGTCAAAAAATTCGCTTCTATGCCAACGGCCGAAGGTTCAGATTTGAATGAAGAAGTTTTGTGATCTGGATTTTATGGCTGGACATATGCCAAAGTAAGTGGAAGGCTTCGCGAAGTTGTTTTGTAAAAAAATACTATTAAGACTAATGACATTTCTATGAATAGCATTTACGTATCTACATAACTAAAGTAAAGTAAGTCTATTTATGTCCCTCTGCAGGGTAAAAGCCTCCATCGTTAAAATGAAGTCATATTCACACTTAGCAAGTGTAGATTGGTAATCACAAAACTTTGTTAACTCGACCTCGTAATGAAAATAGTGTCGCCAAGTGGCGCCCTCAATAATAAAAAAAATATATCATTTACATATTAATATAAAGAATAAGTAATCCTATGTTGCGTTTGTATAAAAAATGATAAATATTTTTTACGTTATTAAAACAGGGCTCAAAATGTGTCGTATTCAATGTAGTCTTATGTGTCAATAACGGCCGTTTCAGGTACTTTTGAAAACCACAATAAAAGCTTACCGACTTGAGGCCTCTCAAGTCGGGGTACCCGGGGATGGGCTGGTCAATAGCCACATGGCTGGCACCGGCTCGTCCCAATCGGTAAAGGGGAAACCAGGGAAGTTTAGTGGGTAGTGGGTGCTTTAGTCTCGAGTCCCACACACGGCCGCAGGTCCAGCTAGCATGCGGTTTTGGTGCATAAACGCATTCTTCTTATTTGCCCTACCTCATGCTCTACCTCATGTGTTCCTTAAATTACCGACCTTATAACAAAGAGATAAGCTGACAAATAAATTGTAACTGCTAAGTGACACGACGGTAAGCTGGCCTGCAGTCAATCTAAACAAAATAACACACGCGGCGGAGGCCGTTTAGGCGAGTGCCTTCTTAACCTACTTAGCTCATAAGCGCCGGATTTGTTCCCGCCTCAAGAGTCGGGTGGAAAGCCTTATGAATTTTACAAGAAAAATTTACAAGAATATCTTGTAAGCATGTTTTGTTTGACTTTACATACTCGGGAAAGAGTTGCTAGAATTCATGGGAAAAAAATTGAAGCTAAAAACGAGTTTAGATAGGTTCTTTTTAGGTTTTCATCAATGATATTGTTAACAACAGACAAGTCACGGCCATTTTTGTTTGTGTTGTAACGTTTCGACCTTACAACTGTGTATATTATTGCCATGTTTCGCTATAGAATAGAGCGAAAGAAAGTAAGAAAATATTATCATTAGTGTAGTATGACGATGCAAAAGACATAATTCAGGTGATTGAGTAATATAATATTGTTTTTTTTTTATCTCAGTCTGCAGACAGCCACGTAGCCCTCCTTTCAGTCTATGCCGGTACCTGTAAAACTGCCAACAACACATTGAGCAACGCCTCGTAAAGTGTCCTTCAATGGAATAGGCCGAAGTGGCTTAGTTTAAAAAAAAAACTTTGGACACTATTCACACAGCGTTATCCAGCGCCAAACTAAGCATAGCTTGTACTTTAGATGCCAGACAACGGATACACATTAGTAACCTGTCTTAAACTGATTTTTTCTTTGTTGCAGGAGGGCGAGCGACAAGGGTGATATCATGAATGCGACGCGCTTACTTACACGCGGGCTCAATGACACCAGCAGTAAGTGCTCTTTTGCTTGTTTTAATCTACAGCGAGCACCGGATCAACCTTTAAGGTGCTCCCTCACCGGGAGCATTCGCGTGTTATGTAACATTATAGATTGTGCTGAGTGATTGATTACACATTGTATCATTACAAGTTGCACATTGTAATGCTCGGTTCTCCTCCTTCAATGTTGTAATGCTCGAGTCTGGAACGTTACATTACACGCGAATGCTCCCGGTGAGGGAGCACCTTTACAAATCTGTCAAAAAGTTTCACTTGAAATAGAACTTTAGAATGGTCATTAAGCTGAAAATTGGTTGCAGAAAAGGACATCGGCAGAAATGGGCTAGATCTTAAGCGTTCGTTCCACTATTCAAAATATAATTAATATTCGTTACAAGATTTTTAATATTTAAATTCAATTTTAATTAATATTTTTACCCCGGGATAAAAATATAATCTAATAAATGAAAATACTATTGGTTTTGTAGTGCATCCGGTGTGTTATGTGCATAGTGCATAGTACGTCCGGTAGAATAATAATAATGTTGCTAGTTAAGATACTTAAATACTGATTTTCCGATCAGATCCCATACAAATGACAGCTTAGAATAGAGGCACGATAATTTTCTGAAAAAATTATGGCAACAGAAAAGTCAAAAAAAAAATCAAATGTCATACAACGTCAGTCAATCATTCGTTTCTGTTTGTTTTGAAACATATGTGAATAATTTTGTTTTGTCGTTATTGTTAATGCTTGGTTTAATATTTGACGACTTTCGCTACGTTTAAATGACGGTTTCAGCTAAAACAAACGACCTAAGCTTTTCTTACAACGGATCCAGTGAACTCGACAATTGGGGTTATTTTTGTAGAAATCAAAATCATCCTATAACTATTTTTTCCCAGGGAGTGGATTTATAAATTGTAGTGTATTTGGAATATTACTTCATTTTCTACATTATAATAGTAAATCGGTAAGTGTAATTCATAAAAAATCAAGGCCCAACGTTCTATGGATGTTCGCCCGTGTCCTTTTACAGACTGATTTGCTTGATAAACGGCTCAATGTACAGTGATAACCAGATTTGCTTCACTGTTTTGCGCGAATTCGAAGTTTTATTTATTTATTTTTTATAAAAACTTTATTAACCACACGTTAGGTACAAAAGACGGACTTAACGCTAAAACCATCCTCTGCCAGTCAACCTTTAGGAAAAACTAAATGTTTGAAGTTTTGTTTTATATCATCGCGCCATCCCGTGTGAAATTGTTTAACAAACTACGCAGTGCACGAAATTTAACCCCGACTTACGAGAATTCGACTTACATCTTATTCTATGTCTTGTTCCTACCTATGGCGCAGTCTGCAATGGGGTATTACTTTACTCATAGCCTACGGTAATAAAAGCTCATAGTTTTATAAATAAACTCGCCTTCCACCCGTGGTTTCACCCGCGTGTAATTTCTTTCCCCCCCTTTCCTTCCCCCACATTTCCGGGATCAAAAGCCAGCGGGTCGCCTGATGGTAAGCAATCACTGCCGCCCATGGACACCTGCTACACCAGAGGGATCGCTGATGCGTTGCCGGCCTATGGGTGATTGGGGGGTGTGGATCTCCGGCACTCTCACAAACCAGATGAAACGCAATAGTAGTCACTATTATTTCACGCTGGTGTTATGTGAAAGGAGTGTTCTTTCCCGGACGAGCCGGCCCATTCGTACTGTAAAACATCATGGCTCTACCACTACAAAGTAAAGTATAATCTGAACATGTTTACTAGTTTTAAATACGCGGAATAGTAACTAACTACAACGTTTTACTAACCACATAAAGCTTACATCAATAAAAAGTTACCTAATATAAAAATAATTGTTTCTTTCCATCGTTAGCAATATCGTCAGTTGAACTGCGTTTGAGAAAATTAACCAAATGCGATTTTTGCATGGAAAAGTAACCTATATTGGTATAATGGTCGAGAAGTCGGCTATTACACCAGAGGTCGCGGGTTCGATCCCCTCAAGGTACAAACATTTGTGTGCATGAAAATGTCTGTTTTTATCGGTCTGGGTGTTTCTATGTATAATATGTATGTATTTACAAAAAAAGTATATAAGTAATGTTTATCCGTTGTCTAGCACCCATAGCACAAGCTAATGCTTAGTTTGGGGCTAGATGGCGCTGTGTGAATAATGTCCAGAGATATTTATTTTTTATTTATTTTATTTATAATAATGAGGTCGAAGTATCTAAGAAACAAATTATAGGTACAATACAAAAGTTATGTATTGCCATAATGTATTGTTCCTTTAAACTTCAAGCCTATTAATTGTATCCAATTTCACATTAACATAACTAAAATAGAGCCAGTTATTATAACTTTCACCTTTGACATTTCCCATTTTCAACCTTATGTTACTTGTTTGACCTATAAAAGTTTTTCAATATATTCCTGGACATTATTAACATGGCCTCATCTAGCCCCGAACTAGGCATACCTTGTACTATGGATTCTTGTTATCGGATAAACATTACACATATACTTTTTTATAAATATAATATTATGTTGCCGTTAATGTGCGGAAGTCCGTTGGAGTGCAGATTAACTAGGTATTCTGCAGATTACCGGGATCAGTTAAAATGAAAAAAAAAATTAGTTCTTACAAGAACAACATAATCTGTCGACTTCCTAGGTAATCTACAGACTGATGACCAGGTATCCGGTAAACTTCTTAAAACTAGTTCTTGTTTCATTAAAGAAAAGCAAAACGAGAACGATCGGAGGCAGAAATCGACTCGGATGGGTATAGTGTAGGGCGAGTATTGGGAGATGAGTGAAACGTCGGAATTATGATACAAGACTGCGTTTATTGAAGTAGGATTAGTATATATATCAAGCATGATTAGTTTCATAAGTATACATACTACAATAGGTTACAAGGCTAAACCTTCGCCTTCGCTTTTCTCCAACTTTACGATTTACCATTCTTTACTATGTAGACTAATTAAGCAAAGTGCCATGATAAGCTTTTTTGATTAAAATTTTACACTAACGGATCGTATCTGGAATTCTGCAGATTACCTAGATAATGTGCACATTAACGGATTTCGCACTCTAACGGTAACGGTTAGAATGGTGTGCAGTGCTAGCTTAGCTAAAACCCTCTCGATAAAATTTAACTAAATTCTGTCATCATATTAACTCTTTTACAGAGTTAATAACTCTTTTAGGTTAAATCCAATCCTTAAACATTTAGGGTCACTGCATATTATGCAACGCAAGATTGACTTTATATTATACACTTGATTGCCTACATAAACCTCTTTGAGAATTTTTTTATTTTATACCTTTTTTAAGCCCTTATAATTTAATCAAAATTTTAGCTTTGACAAAAATAAGTCAACCATAAATCAAACGACTTAGGTTAAAGTTACTGGCTTTTTTGACCGAGAGAAATTAAAATAATATCGGTTTAGATTGAATATTTTAAGATGACTAAAATATAATAAATATTATATTATTTTTATTTTTGCCTGATACCTGGAAAAGACACAAGTTGTTTAAACCTTGAATATTCTAACTATGACATAAAAAGAGTTTAAGGATTTTTGTAATTCAGTTAATTCGTCATCAGAAAAAAGGCAAAAAATCACGTGAAATCTCGCATTTAAGTAGACTCCTCCATTCTAACAAATGCGACAAAACAAATTGCACAAAATCAGACAACACACAACCGGTATCCACAACCGGATACAACCGGTTCTTCCCTATTACTGACCTCTTTCCACAACATTAGATGAGGAAAGCGTTCAGAAGCGATTCTAAGAGGTCGAGAACGCGGAAGCGACTTTCCATTTCATTTAAAACAATTCCGGTGCGATTAGAGGTCCGATCATCGTTTCGTTGCGTTTGCTGTGAGAAATGTCTTTTGTCCTGTTTGTTTTGTTCTTGTCTTTTGTTTTATAGCGCCAAGGCGAAATACAAATGAAAATGTGACGCGAATGTCAAAACCCGTACTTTTAATTTGAAGTTAGCGAATTTCGCTATCGCTGTCAAAATTTTACTTTGTCTAGGCCCCCCAGGTTGCTTGGCACCTTTGGGGACTGATCGGCTTACTAGCATCCAATCTTTTCTTATCACTCAGAAAACTGTATAACTTCACTATCAGTTAGGTTAAAATAGACTACTAGACATGATACATCTATTGTCGTTATTATTTGGCGATTGAACAGAATAACGATCTTTCCTATTCTTCTTAATGACAATAATTTTGACAGATAAATTAACAAAAACTTATAATCTAACAGGTGTTAACGATAAGTGTATTTAAACAATATCAGTGAGAAACCACAAATCCAATTATACGACTTAAAAGAACAATTTTAACTACTTATAGGAAAGGTGCATATACGTCTAGCACCGCACCAACTTCGCTGCCCGGATGTTCCTATCGCTTCCTAGGGGAACTTGTTGCGAGTCACTTTCCGCTATAGTTTCACATGTTTTAGTGTTTTATTTCAATTCTAGGACTGGAGCTTAAACAAAGGCTGGCCCAGAAGGAAAACTTCGTCGTAGAGTACAATATGTTACTTTACACAACATAATGTAGCTTAGATAAGCCACAGATTATTAAGTAGTGCTAAACATAGTATAATGCAATAAAAAAGCAAATTATTTTGTTTATTCAAAGAATTCTTAAATAATGTAATAATATTTTTATCGCAATTATCAGTCAAAAAACGTCCAATGCTGGTCATAAGCCTCCCCCATGGACCAGTTTGGATCCTATAATATATTAGGTATACGGCCAGTGCAATATATTTTCTTCACTATAAGTTGTCATCGAGGTATTAACTATTTCAACTTCTCATTCATAAAGAACTAAACTCTTTTGTTCGGCAATCTTTAAAAATAGAACCGTGCTTTTTTTATTCCTATGATTTTAGGTCCATAAAACAATATCCTATAACGTATAATTCAGCACTTCAGCAGTAACTGGACGCATTCAGAGTGACATCTTAACGTACACAGCGTAACTAGGTGTCAGTGTCACGCGAACGTTCCGCGCGGGAATCTAAACTGCGTGTCACTCTGCGTGATAAACTGTGTGCACGTCAGAGTTCTCGCGGCCTTTAGAGCATTTGCTTGTCATCGGTGTTTTAAAAAGAGTTTTGTATAAATTTTTGTGTTCCTACTATCGTTTGTTTAACGGGATTATAGAGTTGACAAATGTAGAGTACACAGCACATTAACATATTCTAATCTGTTAAAATGTTTCAATTGCAGTAAAAGTCTATGCAATGGACATCAAGCTGCCACTTGGTTAAAGAATTTGATAGTTTAGTTATGCTTGTGACTGTACACTACACATTAAAACAATTGATTTAAAAATCATTATCAATTTCATCGTAGACTTTGCTTTGCATTAGTGATTTCACGATGTAGGTATACGTTACAACTAAGTGTCAGTATCGCGTGAATCTGAATTGCGTGTCAATCTACGTGATACGTGCTCTACGTCACAGTTCACGCCGTCACGTAACCTATTTGCTTTCGTTTCGTTTTCTGTCAGTATCTGGTGATTATTTGTCCTTCCTTTCCCGCTCTGTTTCTTTCACTGGCCTACTTTCGTTTTTTTTTATTTATTATAATGTGGATTAGGTGAAATTCAATGTTAAGAAGATTTTTAAATAGTCAAAACTTTAAACAAAATAAAGATAAATGTAGGCACACATTACTTTAGTACATTAAGCACCTATTATTATTTAAGATTTACATTGGTTAAACGAATATTGCGTTTAAAAACAAAAAAATCATTATTTTTTAACTATAATGGATTAAGTAACAATAAATGTATCCCGGCATGAATTTGAGTCACGTGTCAATCTACGTGATAAACTACGTACATCGCGCCACAGTTCATGCAGGCACGTATCTAATTTGCTGTATCCGCCTTTGCTTTCGTGAATATTCGTTCTTATTTGCTTAGATTCCTGAATATAATTATAAAATAGAACTTCTTAAGACCTAATAGACTGTTATACACTCCAAAGAAATAAAAAATAAAAGAGTAGATAAGTACTTAATACTTATATGCCGAATTCGCTATACAAACTTGGAAAATCAATCAGCCATTAATCTCATTGGTTCGCTATTGTAACGTTTTTTCTTGTTTTCGGTTCGTTAATTGACTTGATGGATGTGGTTGACCGGGTCTTATGCGCTATATGCGGTTCAATATTATAATCCGCAGGTGCGCAGGCACCTTCGTGAATATACCCACAACACAAAATGTTTAGCTACTGCCTATGAGGTCAGATTTGAGATTAATCTAATGTTGTTTGATATATTGTTTTTTGGTATCAGTATAAGTCATTTAATATGACTGTCACATGAATCTGAGTTTTGTGTCAATTTACGTAATAAACTGCGTGAGTGACTCACGTAATCATAGTTAAGCGGTTATTTGTTTTTTCTTTGTAGACGTCAGTATTATTTAATAAATATTAGTTCTTTAATGTTATCTTTTTCAATTTCATTATTTATTGTGCCTCATGAGTAATATTAGGTTCTAACAAAACCAGATATTCAGATCTACAGGTACCGTATTTTGCCATGGTTTTTGTGAAAATAATTATAGTGTATAAAATTTTTTTGTAAGCAAGATATTTTAATCATTTATTGTTCGCTCGAATAGCGAAATTCTTATTTATTTTCTAATGAAAGTAAATAAGCGTGTAATTTAGTGTTCTATTAATGATAAAACAAAAATGCTTAAATTTAGTGTTTAAGACGTATAAAGCAAACACGTTAAGTGCTTACAAACCCTGAATCAATTAACTATTAATCAATCTCTCTGACGTGAATCTTCACCGCGTGTCAATCTGCGTGATAAACTGCGTGGTTCACGTCACGTAGGTAGTTTGCGCCGACACGTAAACTATTTGTTTTTTTAATGAAGCGGAGCGATAGTAGATTTAGGTCTTCTTAAGTGCTAACAATTAAATTATTGAAAGTTTAAGTTTCCCAGTCAATTAAGTACCTTCTTTTGCTACATGCAGATCGGCGTGGGTTGTTCATGTATATTAAGTATGACTGTATTTTAATTGTTAAAGGATTTAAGTCATGGTTATATGTTGTCTAGCACACTAATGCAAGCTACCTTAGTGCCTCGATAGTCTAGTGGTTTAAGAACCGGGCCGAGATCTCGGGGTCGAGCTAACTTTGTGTCGGTTTTTTCGGACACTGCTCGGGTTTTTGATCACGAATCCGCAAGCAAGCGTTGTGATTAAGCCAGTACCCAATTACCCATCATTATAACGATAACTGATTTCAAGGATGGAGGCCTTTGCCCTGCAGTCAGTGGGACATTAATAGGCCGATACTTTACTTTACTATTACCTTAGTTGGAGTATGGCGTTATGTTATATTTTAAGGTGTTTACTTTTGTGTGGTTCGTTAGTTAACTCTTATCCTCTCAACACACACACAAACTTTCTAAAAGGTATATATAAGTGGATAGTATTAAAATTAATTTCCGTCAATAAGAAACGATTCTATCAAGCCCGATCCGACCTCAAACCAGTGAATGCCACATTTAATCCAACGTTGGAGCGAGATAGCGCACGTTTCACTGGGTCTTTCATTACTTTTCCCAATTAGAAGAATTCAATTAATAGGACCAATTAAGCGAAACGTATTCAAATGGAAATTGGTACGCGAGATAGGATCGCGTGGTTGGGAACCGGGGTGCAAGCAATCTACGGTGGATATGTTTGTGTTCAGATCAGTACCTTGTGCGATTGAATCAAATGATCACGTCTGAAAAAAGTCATTCAGTATGTTTATACTGGATGACTTTTTTACAGTCAGGAAAATTTGCGTGTGAGATAGGTAAATGATATAGGTGTCGATAGCGTGATTACTTTAAAAAATATATTTAAATATTGGCGAACGTGTAAACGCACCCGCGTAAAACTCGGGCGAACTCATTGATGTTCATTCATTGATATTTGGTCAGTGTTTTTAATATTCTTTTTATTTTTTTTATTATTTTTAAATGTCATGTTGAACTTTTTTTTAAAGTAGTCATGCTATTGTCACCTATATCATTTACCTACCTATCTCTCACACAAATTTTCCTGACGGTAAACAAAGTCATCTAGTATATCGTTCATCTAGTATCATAGTCATCTATGTAGTAAGGTTTTAACCAACGCGGCGTAAGGTTGATTTAACGCTCTAAGATGCTCGGAGACCATGGCCCAATGTACTACCTTATATGTGTCGTTTAATGATCGAACTGGTCCAATGGTTAAAAATCGGGTGTCAAACCAAAGGTCGCGGGCTCGATTCCTCCACAGTAAAAGCCTTTGTGTGCATTAACATGTCTGTCTTGTACCGGCCTTGGTATTTATCTAGGTAAAATAAAAGTATTAGGAGGCAAAAACAAAAGCTTCAAACTACACAACAACCATGTAAAACAGTTTATCCCTATAAATCCGATAGACGTGTAATAGATTCACCCCGATTTACGGTAATTCCCGTGACGTAGACAAACTATGTAGTTGAATGTATTACCCACTGTTTCATACAGGCCTTTTTAGTATTTTACAAAAAATAACATAAGCGTTTGCAGTCGTAGGAACTAATAAAGTTTTTTAAAAGGTTTTTTTTCTTTGTAATTTATTATGTGTGTTAGTCGTACTGTTATGAGGACGGCGCTGTCAATCTCTTTTAAACAAGCTACACGAATGACCAACACTAATTACTTGGATCACAAATAAAATATTATAAACACACACAACTGACTTCCCGGTTTTCTCGGAGCGTTTAATCGCTATCCGCGATGTCCAGATTCTAACTGATTATGACCTTTCAATTATTAAAGTTAACTTATAATGTAAGCCCGCAATGAAAATGGAAAAGTACAACGATTGGGTATAACGCTGACGCTTGCTGTGAGTCCCTACAATACAGGGTTATAACAGTGTTTTCCCATGTTGAACGCATTCTCTTCCGAAAAAAAAGGTTTTTATAAAAAGGCTTTTTTATGTGAACGGGAATGCTATAATCACCATAACTCGCCTATGGAAGGCGAGACGTGTGTGGGACTCGTGCAATTTCATGTCACAGTCTTTATAGGATACTCCTAAACCCCCTCGCGCTCCTGCATCGCCGGCGGCGGTGTCTCTGGGCTGGGACCGACCCTGACAACCAGAGACACCGCAGGGCGACCTGCCGGCCTCATACATTGCATAAAAAAGTCTTGCTTTAACTTGTTATTTTATTACAAAATACCTATCAAAACTTATAAACTGTTGCTTAAACTATTTTTGTACCCTCTTAACATAGTTATTTCTTTCATAGCGGAAGTGTTTCCGATCGCGGTTACTTTATCCACTCGATCCCAGATTTGAGTGGTTCGAAATATCCCGGGTTTTCTCGATATTTTTATGGTTATCTGTGTGGCTGGATGTTTGGGACGAGGGCGGAATATAAAGTGGTATTGACGCTGAAGTATCAAGTCTATGTACAGTCGCCAGCACATCAGACTACCGTAATCTGTCAAATTTCTACAACCAATTTTCAGCTTTATTCACTTCACATAGAGTTCTTTTTCAATTAAGATTTTTTGACAGATTAGGGTAGGTTGATCTGCTGCCGTCCGTACCTACCTTTGAAAGAACAATTTGTTTGGAGAATGTTTTTTTTACACCCTCATTGGAAGATGAAGAAATAAGTAATTTTTCGAAGTAAGGCTAAGTAGTTAAAGTTGTTTATTGTCATTAGCCTTATCTTACTTCAGGGCCAAGACCTCTATAATTGAAATCCATTCATCGTCACAATGATGAGTACTAGCTTAATCACTACGTTTGCCAAGTGACAATAGTGCTTACAAACACAAATTCTATTAGAATCCGACAGAAGTTTTGGTCAACAGCTCAGGAATCGACTCCGAGGTCCTTTAGCCACTAAATCATCGAAGCAAATTAATCCTACTTAAAAATATATGTATATATACAGTGTGGAATTTTAGTCGTTGTTTTCCCGCAGAAAAATGATTCTATCTTAGTAGTAAAATAAATTAATAAAGTTCTTTTTTTAGTCAAATCAAAAGTTTTACGATTATGATAGACGAAACTCGAACCAATAGTACTAGCTGCGTTACGGACGGTCACCGGCCGGGATCATTGCCCTTCGCGTTTATCAAAAAAATGATTATTTACTATTAACTTACATTTGGATTCCATTTTCCCATTAAAATTTAAGAAAAAAATTAAAAAAGTTAAAAAAAAATTCAAAAAAAAAAATTAAAAAAAAAAATACTTGCATAAATCGATAGTACTACTAAAGGTGAAGCGTTCTGCTGCGGGAAAACAACGACTAAAAAAACACGCAGTATGTATATTTTCTAGAAACTGGTTCTATATTGTAATTTTCTGTTTTTCTACGTTGACGGTCATAAAGGTACTTCTACTAATAAATCTAATTAACGTTACACGAGCTTATATCCGATTAATATTATGTACACGTGTAACAGATTCTATCGGATGAGAAAAAAAAATACTTATCCATCGACGCTTTTCTACGCCCTAAAACATTTAGCGTGCAACGTGACGAAGCATTTAGTCATTGCACTTACCCAAACGACCCGAAAAGGGTTTAATGCGATTTGCAAGCGTGAAGGGAGCGTGACAGGAATTACGAGGCGACCCTTGAATAATTGAATACAATCTTAGTTATACCGCTAATAAATATGTTAAAGGCCATTTGTTATACAAGAGAGATAGTTTAGCGACCGGATTGGTGTGTCCTTATGGTTGAGAAATTGGCTATTTCAACAGATTTCATGGGATCGATCCCTCACAGTAAAAACTTTTGAACATGTCTAGGAGTATCGATCTGAAATGAATCTTTTATGCCTTGGTCACAGTATGATGCGTGGATAGCTCACCATTTTCGCTAACTTTATTGCCAGGAAAAGATGATTGTGAAAAACAAAGAAATGGCGCTGAAAATAAAAGAATTATACACGCAGGCGCACTGCGGTTCACTGCTCGACAGCATTGTACCGCTTATGACGGCCCGCGTCAAGCGGTGACCGCAATGTGCCTGCCTGCGCCGCCGCTCTCGCTTTTTTTTTCTTTTTTTTTTTTCTTCCGAAGGAGAATGCCTTTGCTGCCCCGCTGCCGCGAAATTCGAGGCCGAGGCCTTATAGTCATTGCTAGTGACGGCCTCCGTACAGCAGTAGGCTGCATCTTTGAGAGAGGTTCTTGGGCTCAAATTCCGTACACTCACATCCCGTGTAAATCCGTTGGCGCTGCGCTTGTTTCGTTTCGGACTCTAAGTATCCGCTACCTTCATTAATAGTCAATATGCTATGTATTTTTATGTTAGCTTAATTGGTGATTCCAAATTATACGTGTAAATAAAGCCGACTACACCGATATTTCTAAATTAACTATCTTAATTACATACTACGTAACACACTGAACACGACAAAAAAATCCCACACACTATTCATCGACACTTTCCTTAGGCAGCAAACATTTTACATGCAACGTGACGCAGCATTGGACCTTGCACTTTACCCAATCGACCGTCCCGAAAGGGTTTAACACGATTTGCAAGTGCGAGGCGAGCGTGACCGGAATCGGGACCCAAGCTCACGGTGTTTTCTTAGTCACGGTTGAATGATTTCGTGCTACGTGATTCGGAAATGACTGTCAAGAGGTGATAGAATGCTACGTATCAATAACAGGCGGGAATTATGTAGTACTCGTAAGAATATGTCATTATATTGATCGATGTTCGAACTTTTTGTAGTGGTAGAGCCATGCTGTTTTACAGTACGAATGGGCCGGCTCGTCCGGGGAAGTACCACCCTCTCACATAACACCAGCGTGAAATAATAGTGACTACTATTGTGTTTCGACTGGTTTGTAAGAGTGCCAGAGGCCCACACCCCTGATTCCCCCATAGGCCGGCAACGTATCAGCGATCCGTCTGGTGTTGCAGATGTCCATGGCCGGCGGTGATTGCTTACCATCAGGCGACGCGCTGGCTCGTTTGCTGCCTCTGACGTTAAAAAGAAATTAACGAATAAAATATGACCTATAGTGGGCCTCGGATCTAAAACACAGAGGTCGCGATTCCCTTAGCGTTCGTCGTAGGTTTGGTTTGTGGTAGGATTTTTTCAGAATCTAACTGGCTACTAACACGCCCGCAGGTAAAATCTGCCGCCATAATGACTTAAGTTGCTTTCCGGAAATATTAATGTGGGAGCCAATGTACTTTAAATCATAAGATGTGATAGCAACCAGATAGAACTGTGAGAAAGTCATACTTTCCACCAACTAGACCTAAGGTGGTAATCGAAACCACGACCTTCGGTTTTGTACCCGAGCAGCATAGCCACCATTCCACAGTGGCATTCAAAATGGAGGAGGCCATTTCAATAATAAAACTTCCAGTGTTAGTTCGGCCCGTGCATTTCGTAAGCTCGTGATTTGCAAGCAGCATTCGTTGCCTACTCTGTAGGTACTAGTAAGTGCATGTTGAAGAGGGCAAATATTTTACGCCAAGGAACGGAAATGAGTGAGGCTAAAGTGAAATCCACTTGACGTTCGTAAAATATTAAAATTGAACTTTATTCTACAGAGCTAAAGTGTATTTTAGAGAGAAGACTTCAATATTTTATGTGTTATGGAAAACGAGGTGCTGGGTGAGGCGATTAGAAACCTGTCCTTTTTTCAATATTCATACTGAAGGCTCTTTGCAATGCAATATTAATGACTAACGGCTATACACTTGCATGTAGATCGAAATGGGAAATATTTACCTAAGTGTTTATCCAAAAAAGGCTAAACCGTGCACGAAAATAAACCAAGGCACACCAAAGTAAGAATACCGCCGAGGTATCCCCTGCCTGTCGTAAGAGGCGACTGAAAGGGGGCCTTCGAACCCGGGGGCGGCGAAGGACGGCCACACCATGGCCCGTGTGGTTCGTAATGCGCCGCACATCGGCGGCGCAGGGCGCAGTACGTGCCCGAGGCGGGCCGCAGCGGCTCGCGCGAGAGGGGGTTCCGTGGCGTTATCTCCGTATGGGGGTTCTCGGTTCCCCCTCACTGAGCTGAGAGGGTCATCGTCAGGTTTTAGTCGGTAGGGCCGATGTGCGAGTCCGACACACCACTCAGGACGAACCTCCGTCTCCTGAGTGACCCCTGGCTTTAGCCGGGGGGGTCCGGCGAATCGGATCCTAAATTGTAACAATGATCTCAGTCACAGCCCGGTAATGCTTTATTATTTTAGAAACAAAAAAGAAAGCAGCACAAAAAAATTCAAAAAACTACATCAGAAATCAAAAATAACATCAACAAAAACGCAAAAGATGGTAGAATTGATACCGCGAATGGTACATTTTACGCGATAAAAGAGTGGGGCAAAGTATCATCTTTTGGTTGTTGTCGTCGGGCCCTCGAGGGTCGACGTGTCCGTGACATAGTCCTGAGTTGGCACTGTGGTTGACACCGTGAATGGTAACTGTCGTTAAGTAAAACCTCATCGCAGTCAACCTCTTTTTAATAATAAAATATAGCGTAAAATGTGAAGCATTTCATATTTGAACTGCGTCAATTGTTTTCTGGTGAATATTTGATATTTAGCTCTCGCCTCTTAGCACGCCATGTAAACAGTCTGTTATGTTTTTTTTTACGCTTCTTAAAGATTTATTTAAACAATATACCTTTGTCGCCATCTCGCCGCTGGCCTAGTGTACATAGAATTAGACGAATAATTGGTTCAATCAATTTACACACACACATCACTATGGTCACTGCCTAGGGTGCCCCACACTAGCCGGGGAGTTTGAAAGATAGATTTACCGCACTTTCAATGAAAAATCAAAAAATCAAAATATTCTTTATTCATGTAAACTTGTATCAAGTATTTATGAATCGTCAATTACAGAGTGACTCTACCACCGGCTTCGGAATGCAGTCATCTGCCGTGAAGAACCGGCAAGAAACTCGACAGTTACTCTTTTTCATCGCCATGTTTGTTTACAATTTGTTTGTTACAATTACTGATTAGTTTTAGAATACCAAGCCATACAGTATAAAGTATAAGAATGAGACTATAATCGAGAAAAATCCGTGAGCCCTGGAAGACCAGTGCCCAAAGGTGGCACCTGCAGCACAATAAGTATGACGTATGTGCCAGCCATAATTTCACATATGTATATTAAATTGTAATAATTATCAAGAGAAATGTATTTATATCTAATAGAATGTATAGTAACAAAAGGTACTTTTAACGCAATAAAAGAGTTGTGAAAAGTATCATCTTCCGCAAAAAAGATATTCAGCCAGAAGGTCCAGTGTGGCCCCGGGTTGTTTTTGGGCCCTCGCCGAGCGGCGACGTGTCCGCAATAATAATGACTGACGGCTTCGCACGTAAATCACGCCTCAGAGAAATTTGAGAATAAGGATTGGAGAATTTCCATTATGCATTTTGTTTATCGTAGTGAAAATTATCTTGTGATTTTTAATTAACTTTTATTTGTTCATTTATTATTTACATTGAACTTTAATAATAAACTAGAGGATATAACAAGGAAAAAGAAGAGCTTTTGACAGTCTTATACATAAATAAATAAATTGGCTGTGTTCCCCGTCCATAGGGAAGATCTCTAGAACACATATAGTTTTTTTTATATAAAATACTAGCGGTCGCCCTCGCGGTTTCACCCGCGCATAATTTCCTTTTTCAACTATTCCCCCTTCCCCCACTTTTCCGGGATAAAATGTATCGTATGTTCTTATCCCGGTTATAAACTATACGTGTGCCAAATGTCATCTAAATCCGTTCATCCGTTCTTGAGTTATAAATAGTGTAACTAACACCAACTTTCTTTTATATAATATGTAGATTATGTACATTTAGAACATTTAGAATCAACATAATTGTAAGTTTGCCAGCTTTTATTTTTTACTGCCTTGTTTGGCAGGGTAAATTGCAAGCAAGCGTGGTCATTAAGACTCCATTATTTTGACGAAAATTTGATTTTAATGATGGAAGCCCAACCCTGCAGCGGGATTTAATAGACTGATGCTTACTTCATCATCATCATCAGCCTATATACGTTCCCACTGCTGGGACACAGGCCTTATCTCAATTGTGAGATAGTGTGGGCCATACTCCACCACGCTGGCCTAGTGCGGGTTGGTGGAGGGGTGCGTAAGGCAAGTGACCAACCTGTTATCAAGCCGCCAAATGGCCTCTGACTAGGCCTGACGACTAATATTTACATTATAGTAAATATCAGTATCAGATGATGCTTACTTACTACGCTTTATATTCCATCATCATCCCAGCGTATTCCCGATTGCATCCAGTATGGAGCTCAGGGTCCGCTTCGACTATTATCCTAGATTTGACAAGCCTGGTTATTACAATGGAGCGATTGCCATCTGACCTCCGTAACCCTTACAAGGGAAACCAGACCTACTTGGAACATAGTCGGGACCAACTGCTTAACGTGCCTTCCGAAGCACGGAATCATCATTCTTTTCAGACATTCAGGTGATTCAAGCCTGTAATGTCCTAACCAAACTGGAAACAATCACACAAAGTGATGTTCCCCGTGGGATTCGAACCCACGACCTCCGGGTATTAGAGCCGAACGCTCTTACCACTGTACCACGAAGGCAGTTAAGCTTTATATTATTCATCGTTAAAGGCTGGGGACTTATAAAAGTAAAAATCTATACTATTATTATAAAGAGGAAAGATTTTGATTGTTTGTTTGTTTGTATTGATGCTCCGAAACTACTGAACCGATTTGAAGATTTCTTTCACTGTTGGAAAGCTTCACTATCCCCGGTGAACATAGGGTACTTTTGATCCCGGAAATGTGAGGGGAAGGGGGGATAATTGAAAAAAGAAAAGGGGCTAGTGAAATTACTGGGTATATGAGACCTAATAACTGTCGTCTCTCAATGCGGGCAACGCGCCTGCGACCCCAAAGGGGTCTTGGGTGCTTATGGGCGGCAGTGATCACTTATCATCAGGTGACCCACTTGCTCGTTTGCCCCCCTATAATATAAAAAAAAAATTAAGAGGCGGTCGGAAAACTAGTTATAAATATAAAATAAAATAAATCACTTAAAAATATTTCTAGTACTAACTATGAAGCCTCACATAATGTGCTGCCGTAATTATTATATAGTAAGCTCCTTTATTTTTTTTTATTACCTAGACTCATATTGCTGGACAACAGTAAAGCGAAAAATTTTATATCGGTGATTCTAATAGTTTCGATATAGGTATTACTCGTAGGTACACAACGCACAACCCACCTGCTTCAGGTATTATACTAACTAACCTAATGCATTTGTGCAACGTCTCTAGCATAGAATACTAATTAAATCTACTACTGTTGCACATGGCGTTTCTGTTCTGGCCTGGAGAATTAATAAAGGCTTGGATGTGCACAGGTTTATAATAAAATAAGATTTTCCTGCTAGCTTTGTTTAGCTAATTTTCCATTTTCCGGATATTTCTTGCGCCCAATTTTGTACCAGCATAGAAGAGACTTGAATAAAATAGGAAACTTTTTAGTTTTTACATTTTCACAAACACAATACAGATATAAAAAATAGGTAAATTTTATGACAATCAATAATGCGTTGCACAGTGTAATTATTTTATTTTACTTCCTTTTTCGCTTCCATTGTTTTTTATGCTGAATCAGTTAACAGACACAGCCCATCTGATGGGTAGCCATCCCTAAGCGAGACACTTAATTAAAATCGACGATCACTATAGATATCTCTAATCTTTAAATTTAAGACAGACTTAATGAAGAAAATAATATTTTTTAATTCAAAATATATTTTATTTTCACACGATTTCTGTTGTAAAGCTGTCTCCATATTGACAGAAATTACTTCACTTTTATTTTAGTCAGTAGAATTTAATAAGGCTTGAACATAGGGTTAAAAATAAAACTAAATGTTCACGCGAACTTTGTTTCCCAGTTTAACGGTACCATTAAATAAAATTTTCAGAACGCACTCGTTGAAAATGGAATTCACGAAAATTACGAAACTCCTGTTATATTAATTTTGTTGGTAAGGTTTTATTATTACATTGTGATTTCCATGTAGATTTGGTTATATTTATTTTTATTTTCATCTAAAGTTTCAACCTCCATTTTACCCTATGAGTGTTAAATTTAACAAAATTTACGTAAGTAGTTAAACTGGCCTATAAACCAACACACATTTTGACAACTACCAAAATTCTTGTCCTGATTTTTGCGTTCATTTTCATTCATTAGTTTGTACCGGACCTTCAAGATTTCTGAAAATGATTGTTTTTATTTTATTTCTATAAGTTCTAGTAATACTAAAAGTAAAGTGCGATGCTAAATGCGTCTTTAATATTTTGTACGCGGGTGAATCCTTGTCGTCAAATCTCCGCTCTCTCCGCTCGCTCAGCTCAGCTCATTGTTCGCAGAACTCTCGGCCGTTTTCCCATCTCCTCCAAGGAGAGGTTTTAACGTCATTATCTCTGGAATAGTCGGATTTGACCTCCGCAGTAATTGAGTTAGGTATTCGCAGCCGATGTTAACGCGAGATAATTTTGTTTGAAACTCAAAGCCGGCGGAGACTTTCCGAATTTAAAAGTAAAGATATAATTATGCACGCGACTGGAAAATATTTTCTTGAACGCTTTAACAGTATTGATCGTTAAAACACTTTCCCTCAACATTTTTCTTATTTTAAGCGTGTTGTCTCGATCAGGTCGATCATAATTGTTTACATAGTATAAAGCTAATCCAGAAATACAGCAGAACAGATTGTCGCTAGAACTCCAATATAAAAAAGGAACCAGACCAATTGTATTTAATGGCACACCCATTTTATAATCTGTGATTACGATATTTTGGGTCAATGCTGAGCTATTTCATACACACTAGAAAAATCCATAGGTTTGTACTGAGATTCGAATAACAACCACATTCATTCAACATTCAGATGATTGTCCCGTGCCGGGAGCAATCTGCGACCTATCAAACTCTTGTGTAATAGCCAAATTTTAACCCTTACACCAAATTTATCATCATTATACGAGTATAAGACACATCACAAAAGATGGTATTGAGCCATGGTTCCCGAGAACAATCAATTAAGCTCGGAGTAAGATCTATAACTTGTAATGTGGTCCATTCTATTTATTTCCAGAGATAGTGGACATCCCCATTCTAAAATTTAAAACGTTCTTTTCCAGACAAACTCCATTCTCCACATTCTAAAAGAAACCTTCTTTTCCAGACGAAGTCACATACCCTCCGCCGGAGTGGTTCGACGCGAACTGCTCGTGGGTGGAGGCGGTGTCGTGGGGCTGCAACGGCAGCCTCAACGACACCGGCGGGAACTCCACCTCCAGCGACGTGACGTCGCTCGTCCTCATGGCGGTAACCTCGGTTGTGCTCGCGCTCATCATTCTCGCTACTATTGTTGGTAAGTCTTCTTTGAGCATTTTGCCCGCACATTGGGCCAAGTTATTGGACCAACGTTGAGAGATCTACTTAGACTTACTCAGCGGTATTGGTCGCTACATTCGGTTGGCACCAACATTAGCCTGTCAGAGAATAAGAACGAAACCAATTCGGCAGGGGCTTTTGCGAGAAGCGACAATCCTACCCGTCTGAGGGCTATGTGGGGTACCCAACTACCTCTCATAAATTCGTCTTTATCCTTAGTAACCAGTTCCAGAAACTCTCAGTATATCCTAAGCTTTAACTTGAAGCTAATGCCGTCCGACCTCCGTTACCCTTGACCGGGAACTAGACCAATTGGATTATGGCTATAACTAGACCTATTGACAAGGGAACCAATTAGGTAAGTGTTGAATTTAATAGTTAAAGAGAGTAGGGATGTAACTGACTTTGCTTTGCTTTGTGTTTTGAGTTGCATACAAGCGTGTTTTTCTGATTCCTTGGAATTAAATACTTCTCTTCCGTCTGAGCGCGCGCACGAGTTTCACATGACTTTTATGATGCCGTGTTACTTGATGGCAGTGGCATATTATATTTTACAAATCGACACCAGCAATTAAGACTACGCTAACTTAGAAAAGTCATATTTACACCAGAGCGGATTGAAAGGAAACTTGTGATAACTTTTTTATTCATCTACAGATTTTTATGAAATTTTATACACTTACGTATCTTTTAATGCTTAAGGGAATGTTGTTACTTAATTTTAATAATCATTATTAGTTTAAGTTTTAGCTCGAGTTAGCTTAGTGTTCACAAGAAACCCTGATTAAGTAATGCTTTAAAGATTAAGCCAACTTATACTTAGCTTACTTTAGTATGAAATGTACAAAATCATAATACTAATAATTTTAAATAGAATTGTGGACAAATTGCATAAATAAAGAATGTCAATTATGAAAACATTAACTTTATTATTAACTTAAAGATATACAAAGTTAAATAATTAAATGTAAATTATATTCAATTAAAATTCAATTTCAATTGTTCATTATTTGGCACTTGACAATGAAACCCTAAAAATATAACATTATCAGTTAAACTAACGATTTTCGGAACTATACGATAAGCTAAGTTGTACGTGTTAGAACACGTACGCGCGGCATTTGAACGAATAAAACAGCGCTAAGTAAGCATAGCGTAGTGTTACGCGGACAAGATGCCGAGCGCCTAAATTTTCCTTAATTTATTATTATGGCTACTTAAAAGTATTTGCATTCATTAATTCGTTTCAAATGTAAATATTAAATATCAATACTTACCTCTCTCATCATTCCTACTTGACTTTTCAGCTATTTCTTCACGAGTCGTCAATTGGCAATTATTGTTTTTGCTTAATTCCACTATAAAATGAGCTCGATATTGAGACATTATTGTTTTATGATTAACTCACTTATAAATACTTTTATCAATGCATCACCACTAATCCCGTGAATATGAATATTTAATTTTCGGATACTTAAGGCACGATTCCCGACAAGACGCCTCCAAACAGTGTTAGCGTAGTCTATGTCGGGTGATTTTAAAAAGTACATTTACTTAGCGCTTTCTTTAATTTGTAACTTTGTTATTTTTTAGAATTTTTATATGAATTTTATGTGGTAGATTCTACTCCATATATTAAGCAGTATGGTGTAAAAAAGTGAAATTTGCAAAATTTCGAGTTAGTGTAGTCTTATTTGCTGGTGTCGAAATATAGTGTGCATACCGCGCGTACTGTACGCAGTTTGGGGTGTGCCGATGGAGTCACAGCGATTGATGCTCGCGGTTGAGAACTTGACATTGAGTTAGCGACCGATCCACCGTAACGCCACAGTCAGCAGAGAGTCAGCAGATCACTGTGCCTCATACCTCGTAAAGTTGCTAGGACTAATTTCTCTTCTTCATATCAGATCTTATCAGGTCTTATCAGATTGCTGTACCACCGTGTTAAAGGAGTTTTCTCTGCTTGCGCTCTCACGTGTGCACTTAATAATAACCTAAGCAGTAAAATCCTGAAGATTGGCCGCCGTAACTAAAAACTCGGCTGAGATACTTGTATAAGAGAAACATTCACAAATAAGAAGCTAATCTGCGGTAGCATAAAGATTATGCGAAGCGATGCGAAGTTCTTCGAAACTTCTTTATGACTTCTTGTCTTGTTATGCGAAGCTTTTATCTCACTTTTAACACTATCACGGACTAGTATACCATTACAACTTACTGGAAACCGATTTATTACTTAGATAAGGTTCCTTTTTCCGACAACTCTGTAAAAACTGCTTTACTGCTCATATAACTTAAGTGGTTATTCCCAACGTGCAAAACTACTCGGTTTCTTTGTGATCGGAAGATTTCTGTCCAAGTTTGAGGCTATTCATATATTCTTTGTGTAGGATTTCTATAGGTAGAATGGTCTGTTAAGACTGCCATATGGCTTCAGAGGGTAGATTTTTGTGGCTTGCTGCTATAATGATATAAGTAGTAAAATAATATAAACTCAGGGCTGCATTATATTGATGATGTTTTTATCACTTACACGCCTTCCGCTCGTGGCTGGCCCGTATGGAATATACAGCTTTATCCTGCGGAAATTTAATGTTTTCCGGCCCTTGTCACTCTCGAAATTTTAAACTAATCCTATATTAAAATTCATGATGATCCGTTGCTTCTTGAAAGAAGGGCAAACAAAAAATCCTTTGTATCCCGGGAGAAAATATCACATTTCCGTAGGAAAACTCAGGTCAATTATATTTAATTCTGGCTTACCAATACTACTTCTATAAATTGCGCTATTAAAAAATAATTACATATCATATTGCCTCATTTTCTATTTGTTTAGTATCTGCTCATTACATTTAATATTACCATTTACTCGCCCGAATAATGTGGTATTTTCCACGTGTAAAACTCTCTTTGTGATCGAAAGATTACGTGGATCGATGCTTTTTATACAGTCTTTGTGCTAGAATTCCTTTGGTAAGTAGTCTCTAAGTCGGCTTGCAGTAGAGATGCGACGATACACGTTTGTCACTCGATATTATTAACTGTGATTTTTTACTAGTAATATATGATAAAGTCTGATGACATCAGATGCATTGATCTGATTTCAAGATAATTAGCCTAAACGCTTTTGTTGTGAATCAACAAAGGAACCACAATTACCACAAATATAATATTTAAATTTGAATACATAGCATACAATGATCTGACGCCAAATGCAAAGTAAAAAGCTTAAGCACTCGAATTATGGGTATAAAAACCATAGTACCACAATATAACATGTTTAAAAAGAAATTAATGTCCAGAAACAGAACGAACACTAGTGTTCACATAAATGTTTGTCCTGAGTGGAATTTAAGCCCATAGCGCATAGGGCCAAAAGCGCCTTCGAGTCAGTCAAAAGTCATAATAATATAACCTCCACTTTAACTTTTATAACCGAACTTACTTTGCTGCTAAGTTTTTTATTACATATATTAAAACATCTTACGTTATTGTGGCAGCACATTATTACTCTGTCTTTATGTATGTAGTTGTAGAGTAACATTTTATGTCAAGTATATCATAAGACGGTAATTAAAACTTTTACAACTTAATAAGTTTGACATGTATGTCAAGGACAAGGTCTCAGCACGTGTATTTATGACAGACTAACCTTCTGCCGACGACGTAAACTCTACCACGTTATCCCATAATAATGTGATATTTTTCCGGAGTAAAAAGTAGCAGGTAGTCTTCGGCTTATAAATTATACCCATACCAAATCACGTAAATACGTTGTTCGCTTGCGACGTACAAGAAGTACAAAAAAACAGTTATATATTATTTCTGTTTTACCACGTTTGCAGTAATAATTGAAGTATGTCTTTTCCCAAAAACAAGTAATAAAATACTAATCTATGTCTGTACCAAAGGGGTATGTAGATTTTTATTTGAAGGCTGGCTTACCTTCCTGTCCCGCCATTTTTACTTTTTTTCAAAACAGCGTTCACTTGATATTCTTTTAAAAATGTTTACTTACCATCAATACAAACATAAAATGTAATTAGACAAAAACCCGTTAAGTGATATATTTCCAAGATATAAGCAAAATCGGTTTACTTCTTGTTCGCAACTGTTGTGCTATGTTTCTGTCGAAGAAAAAAGTCTTCAGGGCCCAATAAATTGGGGATAGCATGTTGGTGGCACCGAAAAAATATATTTTTTGCTGCCAACATTGTTTCCCTTCAAATTACAGGGTCAGCGATGTTAAACGCTTACCATCAGGCGCGCTGTACGTTTAAGCGTCACACTCGTGGTATAAAACAACGCTGGAATCTACACTAACCGGCTAATATTATAAAGAGGAAAGAATTGATTGTTTGTTTGATTGTATTGAATAGGCTCCGAAACTACTGAACTGATTTAAAAAAAAGTCTATTTCTTACCCTCGTATTTTTTATTCTAGAAATATGGGGGAAGGGGGGGAAGATTTAAAAAGAAATTACGTGCGGATGAATCCGCGGGCGGAATGCTAGTATTGTATAAAGCATTAATCCACATAAGGAAAATCTCCTCGACACTCCTGAACACCAAGCGGCTGAAACCAACACGCGTGTTAACACTTCGAGTGAAAACGTAATGGACCGTGTTAACTACTAGTTCGCTGGAATATTACGCCTGATTGTTACATTATTAGAGCACTAGTTAGTAGGAAATTCATACTACTGTACTGTTTACTTACTTCTTTATTGGGTAACAAATATTAATTATCGACGTTTTACTGCACACCCCACATGCTTCCCACGTCATTATTTATTTGTGCTATATATTTAAACCCTCAGATAGACATAACATGACCTTACTAATGGCAACCTGCAATTGCAGTTTGAAGATATTGTAATGCAATGAAATTTTAATTAATAATTCTTATTAAATTCAATTAGCCTTATTGTAGTATAGCTATGGGATCATAATCACAAAAAAAAATTATCAATTTAATGTTGGTTAAAAGGAAATATGCCTCGTAAGATGATCAAACACGAGTATATTATTTATGCGTAGTTTCTATGCTTGGATGTCTACGAATATATTTCTTGAGATATTGATGATATTGACAAAATTTCTTTTTAATTGTCTTTTATGAAGCTTTGTGTATTTACATAAACTATATTATAGCGAAAAAATGCTGTCGTCATTTCCTACTTGACCTTTATAAAAGACACGCATTTATATTCGAAATTACTGTTTTTCTTGGATCGTAACATTTTTGCCTTCGCGATCCCACTGCAGATTTATGTTTCAAAAGATTCCTTAGTCTTTCTAGTAATAAGCCTATTATATATTAGCTGCTAATATCTGCTAACCTTGACATACAATTCATTTCTCTAATGAGGGTTAGTGTTCGGATGTGAATTGAAATTATTGATAAATGACTTAAACTAGGGTACTTTGATAAAAACAATTTTGTTGTTAATTATAAATAGCTCACTTATCGTATTGGAATCATCAGTTTGCTTTTTTGCGTCCTTTGTCACTAAATTTTAACATGCCTGTTTTTTAAAATATAATATAGTGATCTAGTCGAGATTGTGTTATTAAGTGACCGTGAAGTACACAAGTGTGTCAAGAAACTTGATTACGCTGAAAAATTTAATTATTTCCGCACTCCCATACAAAGCCGACCACTGTGCGTCGTAGAAAACTGGGACCGCATTAATAAAAAGTCAATCGCATAGAAAAAATAAAAGAAAACTTAGAAACAGACTTTGCTTTATTAGAAAAGCAATAAAGACGACTAACGTCGCCTCAACTTTATACGATACTGTGTAAATACTGCTTTAAAAGTAGTCACCTGTTCAAATTCTCATGTCACGATAAACGTAATTAAATATTACGTGCACGGAAAATGCTAAGAATTGTATATTCATTAATCTCTTAATTAAATGTTATTATTATGAAGATAATAATGATAAAACAATAAGAATATACTTCTCCGAGCGATTTGTAAGGACTTAGTCAAGGTTTGCTTAAACAATTATCCACGATTTGCAAAGTAAAGTTATTACACTGGAGTAACTGCCATCGCCTCGATATGGTCCTGGGTTAATTTCCCTGTTTGAGCTAATTTTGTGTTGGTTTTTCGAGACCAGTTGTTGTGTATACTATAATGGCGATGGAAATGGCTTGAAGTCATTTCTATCCAACTGTTACATGGATGGATTCGTTCAATGGTGGTGGCCTCCTCGGAACCCAGAGCTGAGTTAGCCACTAGCTATGCCAACAAGCCACAAATCATCCGCAGTTGGCTTGGCAACTTTACATAATAATCGACATTACTCAAGCATCGAATAGATAGTATAATAAATCACGATTCACTAAACACGGGAAGCGGCAATCTCTCAAAGTAGATTGCTACTCCATCAATGGTCGATGCCGTCACAATTACTACGCTACGAGAACATTAATTCTAGTTACTGATAACGATATTCTGATTAATGAAATCACAGTGACTCAGTCATGTGATATAAAAGCACAGTGATGAACACGTGACGTTTATGATGCTAAGTAATTAGACGCAAACACGGATAGCATATTAATTATTCTGTGATCACTTGTGATCACTTGGAAATCCCATGTGGTTATATTATCAACATACCTATTAACTGTCCTCAATAAGTGGAATACTAGTTGTGTATCTACTCGTTAGTGTTGGTTGGTTACGTAACTACGAGCATCAAAATTGGTTTAAATGTTTAAAGCTTCAAAATATTCAATCAATGGATAACAATACTGCAAAAAGATTTTTAATTCGTTCTTCAACCTTAAACGTTTTCAATATAACATGGTAAAATCACTTCCAAGATCAAATCTACATAGCTATTTGCAATATATCCTAAATATTTTTTGAATACGATACCTACTCAATTTGTTATTTCTATTTAACATTTTTATGGGTCACACGACACCGAACAAGCGCCGTATTTAGAATACTTCCATTTCACGTGATATAAATCACTGCTCCGCCTAGACTAGTACACAGTAGCAACTTGACCTACTAACAGCAGATTTCGCACTTAACTCAGAAGCCGGTTTACGTAAATGGAGTGGCTCTCTTGTTTCGGTATCGAGTACTGGCCTATCGATTAATAGTTTGCTTCTAGTTAAACTCTGGCCTCACTGGGCTTGAAGTTTTGGTAACCATATTAGCATCCTGCGCTGCATTGGTCCTCGCTAGATCAAGTGATTAGAAAATAAGTATCGGTACAATATCCTATACACTAACTGGAAACCAGGAAGATTAGAATTAAAAAAACAAAGGACGTATAAGTTTATATGGAGCTTATTTGAAATACATAATGTAGGTTTATATGGATGAGAATGTTTTAATTGATTAGTAAGTAACCAAAATGTAGCCTCTTAGCATACTATGTAAAGGCTTGCGAGACCGAGATATCGGCTCACCAATATCTTGAAAGTCAGTCAACTGCTACCCAAGTTTTAATGACGTCCCAAGAGAGAGACTCCAATACGGCCAAAGTTCACAGTCCGTTCATTTACCAGTAACATTCCAAATTCAAAGACCACGACAAAATGGAAACCGAAAAACGATTAGTAAAAATAAATTGTTCCGTAATAATTAAAAAGTCATAATCACTCAACAGAAATGATAAAAGTCGAAACAATTTGCAAAAGCTGTATTTACTTCCCTCAGTATTTTTAGCATAATTTAGATGGATCGCGCTCTAAAATTTTCGGTATGTTTTTGTAACTTGTAAAACTTTCCCCGGAGTATCGCGGGACGGCGTCAAACGAATTTAATTACTGGAAAGAATAATTTTTCATTTTGGTTAAAAAATTATTTTCTCGCGGTCGTAATTAAGGACGGTGAGACGTTTTGCATATTTTAAGCTTTATAAACAAGGCTTGCATCATTCGCTTTAAAGAGCCTTTTGAGGCCACTTGGAGCGGTTAAGTATCCATTTTAATAAAAACGTTATGTTGTTGCGTTTGCAAATAAAAGTGCTCAATTAAATATGACTGTACTAATATGATTTTATTCTGGAAATGAAATTGTGTGACGATATATAAGCTTTTTAAAGCCTATGCGAATAAAGAAATTTCGATTCTGACTCTATCGGGCTAAATGGCGCTTTTGATTCTATACTTACCTGACACTGTAACTAAGGGCCGGTATTTCAATGTAACCTTATCTTATTGCTTAAGTTAAGTATTACATTTAAGATAAGTATTACTTTTGACAGGTAAAAGTGTATTACTTTAGGTGCCACTTAACTTTAATCCTATAATGAAATACACTTAAGTCATACTTATCTTTAATCCCGGATTATTTCAAGATAAGTATATTTTGAAATACCGGCCCTAAGAGGGCGTGGATTGAATTTAAGAAACAGACTTATGGACAATTAAGTATTTAAATAATTTAATCAATAAGAATAATGTCATCAACACTAACAACTCTAATATCTAAGGGGTATTCTGGTTCGAGTCTATTCAGTCTCACTCACCAAACGAAGCGCAATAGTAAAACTGGGGTCTTCGTTGCGACTAATCCGTTCTTAGTCGCAACGGATACCGATCGATAGTTGCATCGAATACCGGTATTGTTTGCACTCCAAAACATAATTAAAGTTTAGTTGCAACCGATACCGGGATCAGACGCGACTACAAAAATATTTATATTTAAGTTCTATTTGATCCCTATAGGGTGTTTGCATTTGGGAAGGTAATGCTTAGAGTGGTGCCACACGGGCGTTGCGGCTGCGCTGCGTGTCGTCGCAACGCAGTTATTTTAACGCAGTGACTGCCACATGAGCGCTGCGTCGGCGCTGCGTCAACGCAGCTATTAGGCTGTGTCACCAGCAGGCAAACTGTTAGCGGCAGACTGAGTTTGCGGCCTATCGATTTAGTACGCCTTTCCATATATTATTAGAAATGGACTGTCCACAGTTTGCTAGTTTTGCGCTCACTGCGTACAGTAAATCGATAGGCCGCAAATTCAGTCTGCCGCTAACAGTTTGCCTACTAGGGACACAGCCTTATGCTTTTAAATACTGCACTGCCACTCCGTCGTTTCAACGCAGCTTCCTTCCTCACCTCGTCTCTCTCCTCTCCTTTGCGTTGCGCGTGCGTTGCGTCGTCGTCCGTCATTTCGACGCATCGTGTGGCATGTTGTTCAGATTTATATGAAAAACGACGGAAGGTCAACGCTCAGCCAACGCAGCGCTAACGCAGCGCAACCGCAACGCCGCGTGCATCACCCTTATACGTAGGTCTTGATACTTCCCCGATCGAGCCTGCACATGTCGACTGAAAGACAGAAGCCTTCCGCATGGCTGTCCGCATGGCTGTCCGCATGACTCTACCACACATAATAATATACATATAATTAAAATAGACCTATTCGTATATTTATTCAATTGTTGGTCTATTGAATGAAGGCATTCGCCCACCGTAACGTTCAAATTTAATCGTTTTAAAATTGTCCTCAGTTTACCATTCCCAGAGCACCCACAGAACATTTGAAACATTTCAAATTCTCAATCTAAAGCATAGATCCATTGATACCCCGGCATGTAACGTAGATAAGCACTTCCAATTTGGACTTCGGCCAATTCGCCCGGCACATTCATATCTGTTTGATTAGAAAAAAAAACTAGTGTTTCATTTGCACAAACATTCACATCTAACATTATGGGACACTTTATTGCGAAGTTGAAATGGATGGGAATAACCACGAATTTCTGGAAACAGTTGTTTGTCCTTTGTTTTATTTGATGGGGTTTTTTTTTTTGGGCTACAAGGTTTTTTTCATAATGGTATTTATATTATATTTGATCAATCAACCTCCATCTTACCAGACATGCCCTATAAGAAATGTGCTGCCAATTTTAAGTTAGTATAGCCTGACCAAGAAAAAAAAAACTTTTTTTTTCGGAGGAGAATGCTTTTATGCACCATAACTGCAGGCTAGCTAGATCCGCGGCTGTGTGTGGGACTCGAGACTTAAGCGTCCACTACCCACTTAACTCCCCGTTTCCCCTTCACACCCGATTGGGACGAGCCGGTGCCAGCCTTGTGGCTATTGACCAGCCCAAGAAAAAAAACCTGCTCTGAAGGCCATTAGCCATGGTTATAGTAACACTTGGTTGCTATGGTTATACTCACAAATAACATGGCATGGTTGACAATTATTTACATCATACTTTCACGGACAGCAATAATATTGGTTTTTTATTCGATTGTTGCCGCTTGAAGAAATTAGTTCCAATATTTTTCTGCAATATGGCGAGGTTTTTTATTTTAATGGTCGGTTATTTTTTTATTTTATAAGGTTTAGGTTATAGTTTCTGAGATTTCGTGATTAATTAGTAAGTGGTATTTCGCTTTCATATATGTTTATTTATGTAGTTGCAAAAAACGGCACAACACTAGACAAACAATACACTCCAGAGATCTCCAGAGAACTACAATTTTATATACAAAAAAATTCACATCTAACATTGTATTTGATTGTGAGACATAAACGACGTCGGAGTCCCCTCCAATTTGAACAGTCGTTTGTTTGTGCTACAAGCTTTTTACATAAAGGAAATGAAATGTGATGTGCTATCGAACGGATGTCCAATTACCTTCGATAATGTCTTTCGATAAAATTGTACGTTACGCGTTATAAACTTATTTACAAACATATGACCATGTATATTTGGAACAATGGATTACATATTTTGACTGTTTTTTGTTATCCGTGGCAAAATAAATGTGGGAGCCAGTAGGTACACTTGAAATCTTAGGCTCGAAGATCAGATGAGCCTGCAGTCTGGCAGCACATTGAGCGACGCTTTCTGGTGAAGTGTCCCTCACTCAACGGATTAGGTCGCAGTAACCGCTTACCAGCAGGTGTGCTGCGGGCATGCTGCGGGTCCGATTGCCAACTGATGTAGTATAAAAAAAATGTTTCCTTAGTTTGAGAATGGTTGGCTTTAAGTAAAATGTTTGTAATAACTGTCCCAATATTATTATTATTTTTTGCGCTAGATTATTTGGTAAACACGTGACCATTGCGGTTTATTCAAGCATATTCATTTTAAGTGTACTGGCCTCCACATAAATATTGCCAGAACACAAATAAATTAAAAACGTGTTGTAGGTAAAATAGGTCAAGGCCCAATACATCGGCCAAAGAGGCGAATACAACAATTTTTTCCCTTTACCTAAGAAAGCGAGAGTAGGCGCTAGCTCTACAATGTGAATAAGAGTGAACAATGCAACATCGTGGAGTAAATAAAAAGAGTGCAAGTCTCTTAACAAAAACAAGAAGTATGAAGAGAGCTGATGAAACCACTACTGAGAATAGTCGATACCTAACTTCTGGGAATCCATAACATTGCAAACAGACGGTAGAACTATTTATGATTTTTATTATATTTTTTCGCGCATAGACATCTGTAACACCAGAAGAATCACTGCGCTGCCGGCCTTGAATATTATAATAATAATAATAATAAATCATTTATTTCCATCAGCACAAAAGGACATTACAAAGCTTAGGAGTTTATATACTAATATAAAAACATATTAATAATAATATCTCTGGACATTATTCACACAGCGCCATCTAGCCCCAAACTAAGCATTAGCTTGTGCTAAGGGTGCTAGACAACGGATAAACATTACTTATATTATACCTTTTTTTTGTAGTTTGGGGTAACTATTTACTAATCTGTGGTTTGGGGCTAGATGGTGCTGTGTGAATAATGTCCAGAGATATTTATTTTATTCATTACAGTTTATTTATTAATCAAAAGATTACCGGTGTTCTTTTGACAAGCAAAATATTGAACGGCCTCGAAACTCTAATGCTGTAACTTTTTAAATACTCCGTAAGGGCTGAGAGCGATCGGAACTTTGATTGAGTTATTTTTAATTAACACGAGTTTGAGACCGTCCGATTAAAAGAGCAATCGGGCTCTCAAGGTATGTTCGGGAAAGTTTCGAAGATGTGAGTAGAGTAGGGCTGGCAAATTTCATCAAAATTGGTTTATTATGGTCTAGCGTAGCGGATAGAGTTATTTTTGCATTTATAAATATTAGTATGGATTTTGACGAGCTATTTGGTGTAATGGACGAGAAGTCTGCTATAAAACCGAGGTCGCGGGTTCGATCCCCGCAAGGTACAAACATTTGTGTGCATGAACATGCACACAAATATTTGTATCTTGCGGGGTTATTTGTTAGAAACCCCCAGACCGATACAAACAGACAATAATATGTATGTATTTACAAAAAAGTAAATAAGTAATGTTTATCCGTTGTCTGGCACCCATAGCACAAGTTTATGCTTAGTTTGGGGCTAGATGGCGGTGAGTGAATAATTTATTTAGAGATAGTTTTTTCGAGATTAGATCGATAGAAAGGTCGGAATTGTGACCATTATTACTTTGTCAAACACTACCACCATGTTTAAAGTTTTCATGCAGGTGCCTCGATACATGATAGGTCTATTGTATTCACTGATCTTCGCCGTTCCAAGCGAAATCGATGTTGTCAAATAACCACCAGTGACCTTTCGTTCAGCTTGACATTGGATTCACCGCCGCTGTAGTTTATTTGAAGAGTGATTTGAGCGCTTCGCATGTGTTTGCTTTAGACTCAATTTTGCTTTGTGTGTGTAGTGATATTTTTTTATACTGCAGTTAGCAAACAGGCTCAGGTCATGGAACAGATCTTATCTAATATTTTGATGCTGTTTTCTAAATAATAAATAATGTTTATCGTCCTAGGAAAATCGCAATCACGGCCCTACTTTTAATCCAGTGATACAATCTGACAGGTTCTATGACAATACAAAAAATACTAACATAACAAAGTTTTCTCTCTTCCTGGAATCCATTTTACCACTGATTGGATAATTTTCCAAACAGCAAAGCTTAGCTTTTAATCCAATGATACAATCTGACAGGTTCTATGAAAATACAAAAAAAATACTTACATAACAAAGTTTTCTCCCTTCCTGGAATCCATTTTACCACTGCTTGGATAATTTTTCAAATAACAAAGCTTAATCAAATTGAAATATTTTCAGTAAGAGAAGTGTGGACATTGAATGAGTGAAATTACTTATTTACTTTCGCTTTAGTTTTAAGAAACTGTTAAAAAAATGGAGAACTGCGAGCCTTAAGGCTACGTCCCCAGTAGGCAAACTGTGAGCGGCAAACTAACAGTTGACAGTTTGCGGCTTATCGATTTAGTACGCCTTTCCATATATTACAAATGGAGTGTCCACAGTTTGCTAGTTTTGCGCTCACTGTAGAGCGGCCGACTCCCTTCAAAATGACAGCTGTCACTAGTGATGAGGTGCAGTCGATTTGCAATTGTACGAACACCGATTTTGGATCGAAAAAATTGTTTTTTTCCTATTGTCTATCAAATATGATTCTATAGTTTGTAAAATCTAGGATGATACCTGCAACATGTGTTACAGTAACATTTCTAGAGACGTCTATTTATACTGCAAGATTGAGTAACTATAAGAAAGTATTCTTATTTTCGAATCGTATTCACATTTAGATTTCTTATCTAAGGCGTTATACTTTTAATTAAATTGATTGATTTTTTATAATATGATTTTACGTTTAAAGTGAAAAACGAAACAATGTTTTCGAAATTTTACTCGGTTACAATCGATAATAATTTTAAGCGAAAGTTGACAGCAATGAACATCTCTAACCGCCGAACTCAATAACATACCGACAGTTATCAGTAACCAGCTACCAGAGTTTTTCCGAAACGTCAAACCTTACTGTTACTGCCGTTTCAATATCAAACTTATAGTTACGATGACGTGAGCTATCCACGGATAATTTCGATATCTCTGGTTATACGTATCCCTCCGAAGCGTTCTGTTTTCGCATCTTAACAAATGGCTGCGCGATTAATATTATGATATTAATTTTTATTTAATATATGGGGATTTTACTATAAGTAGTCATTTATTTTTTTTAAACATCTTTTTATAGTATTTTTCATAAAAAAGTAGATTTAATAAATAAATTCGGTGAAATACTTACGACAATAAAACGCACATGACATTTGACATTTAATTGACGCTCTCGTATTACTTTGAGCTATTTCATACATTTCGTTGGAACTTTGAAATTGGTTTAAAACTTACACTTAATTATCGAAAATAAATTGAATTGAATAGAAGATGGCTGAACAAGTGAGTATTACTTATAACATAGTTATTTTCTAGTCAATTTCATTGAATATTTATGTTTTGTTTTGTTCTAACCAAATGTATCTTTTGTTGTAGTTTTCAGATTAGGGCGAAGGTGCTGAACAAGGATAGTATTGTGCTTCTGCTCAATCTGATTTCCAGCCACAAGGTGATTACCTCTAAAGTCACAAATGCGACTAATAACAAACTTAAAGAGGAGGCCTGGATATCAAGTCATGGAATGCCCTTCCAGCTCATGTGTTTCCTTCCTCTTACAATCCTGTTCTTTTTAAGCGGGGCGTGAAGCGGCATCTCAGCAGGCCTTCAGGGTACAAGTGAATTACTATTTAAGTTTTTAAATTGTAAATCAAATAAAGAAACTACTTTTATGAGCCTGGTTTTTTTCATAATTCCTTAAGACTTTCATAATAAAGAAACACAATTTGTAATTTATAAGTGAAACAGTGTTTATTAAATTCACATTAATTTTTCTATGAATTTGTACTTGCATGAATAATATTAAAACAATACAATATCATTAAACATTATAAATTTAAAAAGACATTACATCAAGTTTTTTTATTATTATTTTTTTATTAAATAGTGGTTTGTGAGTATTTTTGCCAATAAATCTCGTTTCATATTCAACAACAAAAGTTTCTCTCCCTCATGTTGTCATCATTATCTGCACAATGCCTGCTGTGTCCAGCTTCCATGATTGATAAACGCCATTGGCTGCAAATTGTTCATATTATTATGTAAAGAAAACAAATATCTAAAAAAGAAGTTCTTGATTAGTAACCATAATATATATTAAGTATGTAATATCTTAAAATGTGATAATAAAAGAATACAGTACATACCAATTAAAGTAATTGTTTATCAAATGTTGTCTAGCACTATGATGTTGGTGAGCTACTCCGTCAATCGGGACATTATCAGATTTGCTACAGTTCCCGGATCGAGCAGTGGTGTTAATATAGGTATGATGTACAGGGATATGCACTGTCACCAATAAGCCACCTATTCCCAAAGATTCCATCTTCACATTGCACTGGAAGTAATATAAGCAAATAAATTAATATTCTTTGTATAAATTGAATTTTTCATTCAGTAACATCTGGCAGGTAATGTCACGTCTGGAATGAAAGATGAATATAATAATATTGTAAATCATGTCTAATTATAATATGGTAGGTAACATAGCCATTAGTATGTTTAAAAATTGTTACAATTTTATCAAATCATAGCATTAAGGCTAATTTCACTTTGTTAAGGTAAACCACAGACTCATTCTGTGAGGTACACCGTTTGACATGCCACTATGTTAATTTTATGCAAAGTAAGAGTTATTGTTGCAGTATTAGATTACAGCTAATAACGATTGTTGGAAGATAGTGTAACAATGTTGTGTATGTATAGTATTCATACAAATTCGCCTTGTAAAGTTCTAAGACTGAACACCTTTTATTATATAAAATTTAATTGTTCACTTATGATTATGATACTTAACTTTATCTTTTTAGTCTATATTTTGGTGGCTAATATTCAAAGTTAAATTGTCAAAGACAACTTCTACATGTTTAGTACTCAAAATTATGTAATACTGTGAATGACTGTTTTGGTCAAGTTATTTAAGTGATTATTTTAATCTAAACGTTTTTACATTATGTTGAAGGCTGTTGTTGTTCCAAATAAATAAAATAAAAAAATAATAAAATAAAGAAATAGTACATAATATATAATATTATATTATAAAATAATTTAAGTAATAATTACTTTTAAAAACGGAGACTAGATATTGTAGCATCATGAGCAGACCCTAGCCACCAAGTAGGGATCTTCCGATACAAGTAAATACGAGTATGTACTCGATACTTTTTATTCGATACCAAGTACTTTTAGCATCGAATCAATCTTTCGATACTTACTCGGTATCGAAACAAAAGTAGTTGGTATCGAATCGAATCAAACAAAAATGACCATATTATTAGGTATCATAATACAGATATTATCTCGTTATCTATCTCTGTTTATCTTATACAGAGAGAACGAGAGCGACAGCTTTTCTTTCGCTCGGTTGGCATTGCCGGACCGACAAACTTATCTATTCCGGTGGCGGCGTCGCTACTGTCGTTTTAGTATTGTCATTAAATTTCGTTTTGTATTGCAAAAACTGACATTTCACGTAGTTCCAATTTTGGCCATCGGAACAGTTAAGTTTGTCGTAAAGCGGACAGTGTGACGTGCCGCCATTTTATTTTGTAATGTTCAATTTGTTTGCTTTGCGTTGCGTCCAGCCAGTGTTCAATGAGCCACAATGTCGCAGACAAGGAACAGATTGTCTGCAAAATACTTAGAACAATTACTGTTTTTGGGCAATTTAGATGCCAAAGAGTTTTTTGTTTAATACACTTAATAAGTAAAAGGTGATTTTTCTTAAATAAAAAATAATTATACCTAATTACTTAGTTTAATTTTTGCCCTCATAAAATTACTATCCTTGATTTCATTAAAAAAATCGAAAAGTATCGATATCAATAGGTATCGATACTTTAGGAGTATTTCCTTGATTTCATTAGGAAAAATCGAAAAGTATCTATATCAGTAGGTATAGAAAGGTATCGATATGAGTATGTATCGAAAAGTATCGATACTTTAGGAGTATTTCCTTGATTTCATTAAAAAAATCGAAAAGTATCGATATGAGTAGGTATCGATACTTTAGGAGTATTTATATGAGTAGTATCGAAAGACTATTTGAGTACTACTCATATGAGTAGGTATCGATACTTTGATGGTATCGGAACATCCCTACCACCAAGCAACTAGGTACATTCATGAACATTAATCTGCATCACAAATTCCTTGGACATTCATTGAGAAATACCTTTTCTATTCCTGTAGTCTTCTACATTTGAATCTAAAACAGAATTATTTCTTGTTTCTTTAAGATGTAAAATAGTAAGCATAACATTAAAGGGTTTTACTTACCAGGGTATATGTGTACAATCAACTGCACTGCACCAAGAACCTTGGGAAATCCTGCAATGGCGTGAAAGGTGGGCTGAGTGTTTTCTAACACTTTAACATGTACAGTGCAGTACAGTACAGTGCAGCTATTGCACGAGATACCTACATCGGCTACAATTCTGCTAGCTGTAGTTTTCGACACTCCAATAAAATCGGCAACATACAAGCATTGTTTTTCTGCCCAATGTTTATTCTACAGGTCTTGAATTTGTTGTGGAATCAAATATACCGGCTTCATACATCTCATTTTAACTTTTATCACTAAACAAGGCCATTAATCTTTATAAAATATTGTGTTGTTTATCTTTTACTAACGGATTACCGCCAATTATCGCCCGAATTCGAGAGATAGATTTTTTTTGACAGAGATAGTTTTATTTAACTGACAGTTGTCGGTTTGTACGTTATTGAAACGCTTTATGTCATTTTTCTATGGCTCTGCATATCTACGGTAAGCAGTTTGCCCTCCCAACGGTAGATTAAAGTCAGAGATATAAATTCCGATCTATCTTTCGTTATTGAAACGCAAAACTGACGTAACAGCTACTGTCGGTAGCCAATTTAACAGATTGTTACAGATAGATAGGTTATTGAGATCGGCGGTAAGTTGGCGGCGCCGGCAATAATGAACGCTATTTCTCTGCATACATTTTGACAGTCAAAAATTATGAAACATTAATGCTGTCAATACGATGACATCTGTGCAAAAATTGTTCTGAATTTGAAATTTCAGTTCGGCCGCTAACAGTTTGCTTACTGGGGACGCAGCCTAAGTAACAGTGGGCTGAGCACATTGTGATGACGACCGACGGCTGACGGTCCTTGAGTGATGGACACGTACCGCCAGACTCAGCTGTTTTATACTCCTTAAAACGTAACATGGTTAGAATGACAGCTTTCAAAGTGTTGTGGCTCTCTCGCTCGCTCTCAATAAACCTCTTTGGATGTGTCTCACTCTACAAAAAAAATGAAATCTTAGAGATGAGACACATCGATAGAGGTTTATTGAGAGCGAGCGAGAGACCCACAACACTTTGACAGCTGTCATTCTAATCATGTTACGTTTTATGGAGTATAGGCATCACATAAGCTGGCCTGATTATCTCATCAAGATCGTAGGAATACACTGGATGCGGGCAGCGCAAGACCGACGGTTACTAACCACCCCCAAACACAGACATTGTGTTGCATTTAATCGGTCAGCGGCAGAAATCACTTATCATTAAGTGTGCCGTAAGCTTGAAGCCGTGAGACGAAGGCGGTCCCATATCTATCCTAAATGAGATGACCTTGAAATAACTAGTAAATGAAGTCGAGTTCGCAAACTTTGACTTTGAAATCAGTTCTTGTAAATGCACCAATGGGCAGCAAAAACTTATAACCCGCACTATCTCAGTCCGTGCTCTGTCAGCAGTGCAATGGAGGCCACTTCGCAAACTATGCAAGTTTCACAACTGTACTAAGTCTTCTTCCATTGTGCAGTCAACCCTGCAGATGCAACCGATGCATCTCTATTAAATGTTCGGGAACTAAGAGATTCTCGGAACTTCGCACTAGCCTGTAGCTGGGGCCTTTATTTAGCAATTCCTTTGTGCTAACCAGTTAATATTTTAAAGTGCCTTTTTAAATTATAAGAGTGAAGTGAGGAAAATGTCGACCAACTTGTGGTGTAACGAAGTCGGCTGTAACACCAAAGATCGCGGGTGCGATCCTGCACGGTACAAATGTTTGTAAAAACTACACTTTGGATATGCATGCCGGCAAACTTGTTGAACATCGGTCGACGGAGAGGGGAAAGTTCGCGCATGTGCACTTGCGCGTGACCAATAGCGCGGGCGAATCCCGCTCGCGCGTTCTATTGGTCAAAGGTTTGCTTCCTGACCAATTAAATAGCTCGCATGCATGTCAAAAATCGTGTTCTACGCAATTCCCACAAGAAATTTGCCGGGGCCTATACAAGAATTATAACACGCTGGTAGTTTATAACCTGGATTATTAAAGTGAGAATCAAAGAAAGACTGTCAAACGCTATAGTATACTAAACGGTAAATTAGGTGCTTAGAAAATCTAACTAACGCACATGAGTGAATTTCAGTACCTACACACGTCATGTTCTTACACAAATGCTAATCTTTATCCCAATAAAGACCAGTCTAAAAGATGTCGAAAACAAAATCACAGATAGAAAAGATGTAGTTTATTATTAAAATCACTGTCGGAAATTTATTGTTCATTTAACTATTTAATAATCTGTGATTCAGTTCTCTCATTTATTATTAAACCGCCTAAGTTATAGTGTCAATTAGGTTATTTATGTTTAGGGATAAGGGAGAGGGGAGGAAAGGTAGATCCGCTTATTGAAAGGGGACGGGCTGGGACAGGACTATCTAAAGGAAAATATTTAGGAGGATTACTTTAAACGATCATACGCTACCTTTTGGACGCCCATTATTGATATTGTATTTATGTCATTCTAGCCTTCCGCCTGCGGTTTTGCCCGCGCGTAATCTCTTTTTTCAAATATCCCCCTTCCCCCCGCATTTCTAGGATCAAAAGTACCCTGTGTTCACCGGGGATAGTGTAGCATTCCAACAGTGAAAGAATTATTCAAATCGGTTCAGTAGTTTTAAAATTGTTGTTCCCGCGGGAATGAGACGTTTCCCGTGGGAATTTTATAGCCTATGTCCTATTCCGAAAACATTAGACAAGCTCCGAGTCGGATGGCATTTAAATTCCTACTCCATAAACATTTTCTCCTGAAGTCCTCTACATCGTCGCTCACCTGTCCCAGTCGTTAGCCGTATGTACTGTGTATATATTTTATATATTTATATTATGTAATAATTATGTATGTATATTTATGTAATTTTATATTGTATATTTATTTATGATATATTATTTCGTTTATTTCTGTTGTTTTTGTTTTCAAGTTTTACGTTTATTGGCACTGCCCACTGTTTCTTTCTGCTTGGCCTAAAGGTTGACTGGGAGAGAATGCCATGAGGCATTAAGTCCGCCTTTGTACTTGATTTGTGCAATGAAGCTTAAATAAATAAATAAATTCCGGATTATAAACTATACGTGTGCCAAATTTCATCTAAATCCGTTCAGCCGTTTAGGCGTGATTGAGGAACAAACATCCAAACATCCAGACTTTCGCATTTATAATATTAGTAGGAGTAGGATTCATTTGTTTATGTTGTATAACATGAGCTGTAGAAGCGAAAGTTTTCAAACTGGTTCGTATCTTGGCGCAGGCCTATGGGAGACAGAAAACATTGTGAGAAAACCTACACAGTCGTATGGCTAGGCATGATATCCTATGCTAAGTGCTATTCCACTGTGGGCTTCTTTTTCTTTGTCAGAGGCGGCAAATAAGCACTCGGGTCGCCTGATGGTAAGCAACCACCGCCACCCATGGACATCTGCAACACCAGAGGGATCGCTGATGCGTTGCCGGCCTTTTATACGTGCGACGCAGCTGTACGTGTCAAGACTGCATTGGTCTACGAAGGTCGAGGATCTCGTAGACTACATCCGAAAGAAGTCCAAATTCACTCTAAGGGTTGAGCGATTGGATTCTCGCCATAAAGTCAACTTCGGTTCCTTTGTGGTGAGAGTGCCGACCCATCACCTGGAGACTTTTATGAAGGAGGACTTCTGGCCGCAGGGTGTCGTCTATCGGAGGTTTCGAGGACGGCTCCCAGCTGACTCAAGCCGCCTTAAGGCGGCAATATTAAATTAATTTTTATTTATATTGTATGTATGTTAGTCTGTAAGGTATTTATAATATGGGCCTGTAATTCATGTAATTCTGTTGCCTGAAATAAACGATATTATTATTATTACTATTAATGGGGGATGTGGGCCTCCGACACTCTTACAAACCAGACGAAACACAATAGTAGTCACTATTATTTCACGCTGGTGTTATGTGAGAGGGTGGTACTTCCCCGGATGAGCCGGCCCATTCGTGCTGTAAAACAGCACATGGCTCTACCATACTAAAGGCTTCTGTAAAGTACTTCTTTAAACGAGCAGCTCATTGAAATGGAAGATCCACTTTGCTTTGCAACTCTTAACCCTTAGCCAGGTAGTGGCCGAATAGGGACCACATTAGAGTTGCCCAACTATCGATAGTTTCGCTATCGATAGTTGACCTTGAAAAATAGTAACAATATCGATAATGCTATCGATAGTATCGATAATATCGATAGTATCGATACTATCGATAGCCCAATCCAGGCAATACTATCGCGGGTAAGCAATACTATCGATACTATCGATAGTATTATTGATCGATAGTTAAAAAAACTATCGATAGTATCGATACTATCGATAGTATCGATACTTTCGATAGTATCGATAGTTAAAAAAACTATCGATACTATCGATAGTATTGTTGCTCGATAGTATCGATACTATCGATAGTATTGCCTGGATTTGGGCTATCGATAGTATCGATAGACTATCGATACTATTGATATGACGTCAACTATCGATAGACTATCGATAGTTTAGCGATAGTGGACTATCGATGGGCAACTCTAGACCACATTAATTTGAACCTTATGTAGTTGTAATACGGGCGAAAACCAATGAAAAATTTCACCTACCCACGCCTGGATAAGGGTTAAAACTTATTGTTAAAGTTTATTTGGTTAAAGAATATACAGAAGCTAAACTTAATCAATTAATTGTATACAAAGTGTATCAAAGATATAAATTACTTGAAACTTATGCTAAGTTTGGGGAATCCTTTCTAAGTCGCAAAAAGATGGTAATGCCGACAAAAAGAACCTCCATTCGACTTTTCGAAAAACACGAAAAAATAAAGTTATTCTTTGTGATTTTGCGCTCCGCGTCATTTTACACAAAGGGGAAACTTGCGGGTGTTTTGGACAAATCTTCGGACGGGAATATAACTTTTTGTTATTTTTTAAGGTATCTACAAACTTTGACTGCGGATAGATATTTAAACGCAATAGGGTTGGAAATTGCATGCACGAATAATATTTTGATTATTGCAAATATCCTCCTTATCAAGATCTCTAGTTGGAATAAAATCATTCCTGTTGGCAGATAGGTTAAAAAAAATATGCCGCGAGCCGTTTGGTGTAATGGTCGAGAAGTCGGCTATTACACCAGAGGTCGCGGGTTCGATCCCCGCACGGTACAAACATTTGTGTGCATGAACATGTCTGTTTGTATCGGTCTGGGTGTTTCTATGTATAATATGTATGTATTTACAAAAAAAAACAGTATATAAGTAATGTTTATCCGTTGTCTGGCACCCATAGTACAAGCTATGCTTAGTTTGGGGCTAGATGGCGCTGTGTGAATAATGTCCTGGGATATTTATTTATTATTATTATTATATTAAACGGTCACTGTGCGGTTTATTCCATTGTGGAATAAATTAACAGGAAGTCTCGCTCAAGGTGCTGCTACACTGTCGGGCCTCCTAATCTTCAAGTCTATATTTTTTGTGTATAAGTGCAAAAAACATCAACTTAAGCTACTTGTGGCGGCCTATAAATAAATCAGCAAAATGAGCAAACATGAAATAACTGGTCGCCATAAACAGTTTTACAAACTGATGACAAATAGTATAATATCCTACATCGCGCAAGCAAAGTTATCGTCATTATCTAGCTGAGCGTTCAAAACCAAAAATATCAACATTACCAGACGTAAAGGCGCATTTTCATTTGTTGTAAGAACAAATGACAACAAACGATATTTACACCTAAAAGTATTGTGCTAAGAGTGATTTTTGTCAAATTTTCAGATATTTTTGTAGGTTTGAACGCTCAGATCATTTTGGCGCTGACTGTACATCGAACCATGCTGCCGTGTCAAGCGAATGTCAGTTAACTTAAGATACATGAGTTACGCGTAACAAGTGCCATTCGTGGTTTTTATGGGTCTCCTATCCCGTGTATAAATATTATTTCATTATCTCTTACCGTTATCTCAGAAAATGCTCTAGAAGAAATTACGATTGACTACGATATTATGGCTAAATACTGTACCTTAAGTTACAGACAACGCTTGACGAGTCGACAAGACGCGATTATGGCAAACTCAGTTAAGTATATCTAGTAAAATACATGACTTAGCCACGATAGACACGCGAGACAAGCGGCCGTGGTCCTGTTTACTTATATTATTATATATTTTATGTATATTATATATTATACTCGTACTGTTCTTTTTTGTATAGAGTAGTTCTAAAGATTTTTCATCCAAAAATTATTATTTTCATAATTGTACAATAAACAAGAATATTTCTGTTGAAACTTAATTTTTTTTTGTTATAATAAGGCTTTTAAAAATGTTTTTTTATTTTTTTAAACCAAAGCTATTATTATGTTATGATTAATAAATTATTTATGGTAATTAGTAATTACTAAGAATTAAGCAACTACATATTTCTACATACTTCTCACTCAAATTGTCACGGCTAAGTCATGTATCTTAAGATACAGTCCGTCGCGTAACAAGATTTGTATGAAATTCCTATCACGCCTATCTCCGTTTTTGGAAAAAACACAGAAAATAAAGATTAAACAAAAAAAATAATTACATCACAATAATATGTGCATCTTTACAATTCTTATGATATGAAATAAGTTTGGAAAAATCTTTTGAAACATAGATATAATGGCAATAAATGCAAAAAAACTTTAGGAGTCATTTACTCAAAACTAGGTTTTTTGAGATAACAGAGATAGGCCTGACACGGCAGCATGGTCCCTTGTCTACTCACAGTCGAAGTTGTTTAATGGAATTCCATTAGTTTTCATACTCAGCGAGGTCACATTTAGAAAACTAGTATATAATCAAACTCCATAATATCAGAATGTCGTTTCCAATTGCTGAGTTTGTCAATTAAAAAATATCTCGTGTTTTCCAAATAAAATTCTCATAATACTGAGTGAACCCTCATTTTTATCATTCCGTTAAAATTTCAACGGGCTCTCAAAAAATAAATACTAGCGCAAAAACGACCAAACGTACACATAAAATATGAAAAACGAAATGAACTTCTGAAATGAATACACATTCCCAATGAAATAAAAATATTAGGTCAACGAGAACGGTTTCGTTTAAAAATTAAAAATATGTGAAACTACTGCGTCTAAATTAGTGCAGTCATTGAAGCGAAAAATACGGTCTTACCTCCGAATTTTTTTACTGTGAACCGATTTGCATGAAATTTTGGAATTAGGCTTATCTTACCCTTAACTTCAAAAGTGAAAATGATCTGAACTCCGCCTATTATTTTTAAGGGTTGTAAACAACCCCTTAATGGGAAAATTCACATTGAGCCATTTTATCGCTAAAAAATGATAAGTTTTTGGACCATAACTACTTCAATTTTCATGCTATCATAATTTATAAAAAACCATTGTAAAGGTAATTAAGAGAGCTACAACATCCTATATTGCAATATATAGTAAAAAACCTTTTTCTAAAACGGTGAAGGGTTAAAGGGCTTAAGAGAGGCTGTGATTGCGCTGCCACGCGCTCTTTAAACAATCATATCTCCGTCAATTTTTGTTTGACAGAAAAAACAAAAAAACCAAATTGTTTGTCAGAAAAATACCTAAATTTTTAATCCGTACACTTTTATACGTATCTGTCGTCATTTTTGAGATATTATGAAAAGAAAGTGGGTTTTTTAAAAATTTGAAATTTTGATTTTTTATTAAATCGTGACTTTTTTGAAAAATATGTGTCCTGAAGCAGCCAAACTGATACTATCTATCAAACTCTTCATAATAAAGTTATTTCTAGGCGGAATACGATTAATTTTAATTTTGGTGGAAATGGCACTTATGAAACCCATTGATTTTAAAGAAAAAACATTAGATGCTCCCCTTATTTGCAATACAGCTCACTTATTTTACGTGCAAAATACTTTTAATAGTGCTTATTTTAAAGCTTATTTCAAGCACTACAAAACCCTTTTGTATTAGAATGCATAAAATGCATCTGCTCGCCGCTAGATGGCATTGACCACATCGATTAAATTTTAGACAAAATAAAAACGGCTTTGATCTTTAATATCTAGCTTAATATTGCACTTAGAATACTTTATAAAAATTCAAATTGTTCATTGTTTTACCTGCTACAATTTTTGTCTTTATAAAATTTTCGATAAAACGTATATTTTTGGAGATATTTGCAAAAAACCGATGAAATACGTGAAAAAATTGCGAATTTTCAATTGCCAATAACTTGAAAAGTATTGAATTTTTTGAAAAACTGTATAGATGATTTTTTGCTTAAAATTAGGCCTTCTATCGATATCCGAGGTTATTTTGATAAAAAAATAATTCACCCCCGAGAAGGGGTGGCAACCACCCCCATGGTGGTTGCGGAGTTCAAATCATTTTCACTTTTGAAGTTAAGGGTAAGATGAACCTAATTCCAAAATTGTATGCAATTCGGTTCACAGTAAAAAAATTCGGAGCTATAATGCTTCAATGACTGCACTAAATAGAAATAATCGGACAAGAGCGATACGTATTCGTCCATATGGTTCCATATATAGTGTTTAGGTTTTTCTGTCAAGTCATTATAGTAGTTGGAATTTTTTGTTTTTTCCGAGGAGAAAGCGTTTATCTTACTAATATTATAAAGGCGAAAGTTTGTATGTTTGTTACTCTTTCACACAAAAACTACTGGATGGATTTTCATGAAACTTTACAATATAATAGCTCATACATCAGAATAACACATAGGCTACATTTTATGAAGATATTCCCGCGGGATAACGTCCTATATAGTTCACGCGGGCGAAGCCGCGGGCGGAAGGCTAGTACATCATAACCGCAGGCTATCTACACCTATGGCCGTGTGTGTGGGACTCGAGACTAAAGCGTCCACTACCCACTAAACTATCCCACCGCAGTTTCTCCTTCACATCCGATTGGGACGAGCCGGTGCTACCTTGTGGCTATCGACCAGCCATAGTAGTGTGTAGTCGTGAAGTAGAAATGTGTCAAGCACTTCTGTGTTTCGGGGAAACGGCACTGAAGCTAGTGAAATTACTGGGTATATGAGACCTAATAACTGTCGTCACGGTGTAGCGGGCGCAGGGCAGTGCCAGACAGTAAATGCTTAGTTACTGTTTGGCACTGAACTGTCTAAGGGCAGACGTGGCGCTTACCATCAGGTGTACGATCTGCTCGTCTTATTACACATTGCAATAAAAAAAAAAAAAAGTAGTTAGAACTGGAAGATGGCGGTTATGATGTCGTCTTATACCATGGATAGTACCTAAAATCCAATCTAATTTGTCAATCGAGTTACATTATCTTTCCACGGGCCAATAGGCGAGGATAGACGGTGCACCAGTTACTTGTGCACTGTTAAAAGGATAAAGTAGGTGTCAGCATATCCTATGTCCTTTTGCTGGGCAAAATCGTACATTATTGAAATCAAGTTATCGTCACGATGATGGGGACACTGGCACGCTTTCAACTTTTAACAGAGGTCCAGGCACTTTCATCCAAATGCGGTTGAAAGTGCCTCTGGGCCTTTGGCCGAACACCCGCCATTGTTTGTGTAATTACAATTAATTAAATATAACTTGATTTCATTTTATGAATTTAATTTTTTTGAGTACTTGATATAATTTTTTTTTGTTTGGACTTGTTTGTTTAATTTTATTATTTTATCTTTATGGTTTCAGAACTGAAATTAAATGAAATGAAATAATTTATTCTGCAAATAGATTTTTTTAAAATACTTTTGCACGTCAATCTTTTTTTTCCCTACCAGCACTTCGACGTCAACGGCCTGTTAAGGAAAGAAGTGCTGCAAGACTTTCTATGATATTCCATTTTGTTTGAAAAAAATATTTTGTTTTTATTTTTTTACTAACAATGAACTATATTGCTATCTGCAAGTTGTAGGAAAGCAGCGTAAAATAGCCGTTGTAAATTGTCTCACACTGCTTTGAAATAAATAAAGTAGTAGGCTAGCAACTATCTGTAGTCTTAAAACATAGTACTTCTATACTAATTTATTATAAAGAGGAAAAAATTGATTGTTTGTTTGTATTGAATAGGCTCCGAAACTACTGAACCGATTTGAACTTTTTATTCCGGAAAGGTGGGGGAAGGAGAGATATTTTAAAAAAGAAATCACGCACGGATGAAACCGCGGGCGGAAGGCTAGTAAACTAATAAAATTAAATACTTAACTAGCTAAAGTAGGATTCATTGTAAACTAAGATAAGTCAAATTCAACCCTCTTTACTTGGTTTACCTTCTTTAAATATTTCAAGCACTGGTTTTTCGTGTTCAAATCTGGTACGGTTTGTTCAGTAAAGTGCTACAGTGCTATAAATAAGATTGGAATAGATTACACTGTAATTCGGGCGTTTAGCGGTGTCGGTGGACAAACTGTATCTGAATGGCGTATTTTATTGCACCTGAATTTTATTTTTGTTTTTAAATGTTTCCCAAAAGATTTAGGACTTTTGGGAAACATTTAAAAACCTTAAATGCTGTCTTAAGTATCACATCAATTGCGTAAGAGATCTTTAGGGCCGCTTAAATAGCCCGTTAATAATTGTTTAATATGTAGTACCAAAATGGCAGAAAACTATACACTCGTACTTTACAAACAAATCTGTTAGCTATGATGGCTGGACACAGTCATTTTTAAGTTTCTTCTACAAAATCATTGATATTGTTGTGTTATTCCTTATTAATAAATAAATTGAATTGAATTATGACCTTTATCCAAGGCTTTTTTTCAAAATCAGAGTAAAATTGGCGCTAGATTTGAATTGAATATCTGCTTTTATTATCTACATTCAGTTTTTTTACGACTCCGCACACGAATGGTTATACAGTTAGCTAGAACTATCTACACGTACGCTTCAAAACTGTAACACTTCAGAAATGTGTACGCTTCCAAATGCAAACATTTGACTGCATGCATTTTCACTTAAAAAAACTTTGCTACCACTACTCTTAAGAGAATGATGGCAGTCGCATAAATATATCACGAAATGCTGGCACCAAAATCACATTACAACAATAGTTTGTTCAAAGAGCCGGTTGGCATTAATTAAAAAAAGCGAAAATTCATTATCGAAATGCCAACGTAACCCTAAACGGGAGAGTTAATTAAAACTGCTCATTCGTTCAAATTAAAGATAAAATAATAAAAGTGCAACTCTGGCGCAATAACGGAGCCAGTAAATTTTCCGATAATGGAAAAAAATATCTTTCTCTGCTTCCGAATAAGATTATAAAAAATAAAAAAAATACTTTATTTCAGATTTTTACATCCATATGATTTTATTAGTAATATTAGTAACAATGTTTCTTATAAATTATGTTAGTTATTGTTAGTAAATATTATCATTTAAATGCTTATTTTATTTGGCCAGTGATTGTGGCTATCCAGTGGCTTTGGATAGGACAATCCTGACGAGCAGTAAACGTCTTCAAAACGCTGTTGCCGCTGGCCCTCATGCGCCGCAAAAGGGACGAAGCTTTTTTGCGCATAATCGCATGGAAACCGTCCACCCGTGCGTCATCGAACATTCCTGAGGCGCTGCAGAATCGCGGCAGCCGCAACAGCGCTCATATGAGGGATTTTAGGACTAAGAAGTCGGGTATCAATGCCAATTAACATGCCTATCTGCACACTCCAGTTGAATGAAGTACAGTCGACAGCACATCAGACTACCCTAATCTGTCAAATTTCTACAACCTATTTTCAGCTTTATTCACTTCACATAGAGTTCTCTTTCAATTGAGAATTTTTGTCAGATTATGGTAGATTGATCTGCTGTTGTAGTACATGCATGATTGCATTTAATTGCGTCAAGTAACTATTATTCATCAGCGTCTATCTATTAAGGTAATCACAAATACATATCTAAAATCAGCAGCGGGTGAAAATATCGTGAGGAAGGCCTGATGCTTTTCTTAATACATTTACTTAGGTATATCATATTTTGTCACGTTATTTCAAAAGCAATTTAATTAATTAGTCTGAAAAATCTTTAACTGAATTGTTTTTTTAACTAAAAGATACGTTTTCATAAAAGGCTCGACTTGGTAGGGGCACAAACGTGTTTATAAACAAATAAATACTTATCTACACTAATGTTCCAAATCCTACTAATATTCCTACTAATATTATAAATGCGAAAGTCTGGATGTTTGGATGTTTAGATGTTTGGATGTTTGGATGTTTGGATGTTTAGATGTTTGGATGTTTGTTCCTCAATCACGCCTAAACGGCTGAACGGATTTAGATGAAATTTGGCACACGTATAGTTTATAAACCGGAATAGGACATAGGCTATAAAATTCCTACGGGAAACGTCTCATTCCCGCGGGAATATCAATTTTGAAACTACTAAACCGATTTGAATAATTCTTTCACTGTTGGAAAGCTACACTATCCCCGGTGAACATAGGGTACTTTGAATCCTGGAAATGTGGGGAAAAGGGGGGATATTTGAAAAAAGAGATTACGCGCGGGTGAAACCGCGGGCGGAAGGCTAGTAGGAAATAAAAAATTAAAAGGTACAGTTCGGTCGTATCCTATACCACAAGCCGTAGTTCTCAAAAGACAAAGTACCCAAACAAAGTTACCGCAACGAATCCACAAACCGATGTTTCGCGAAAGTAAACGCTTAACGCAAGTTAACCGCAACTCCGCTCGACGCGAGTTAAAGACAAGTTAACTGCGCTCGCTTACAGTTAAAAACTTGTTACAACTACTTACTACCTATGTTAATAGAAAACTATTGACTATTCCACTGGGTACTTACATAACGATTTGAATAGCTACACGTGCCGTCATGAATACAGTGTTCAGCGTTGCCAGACGTCCCGATTTTGGCGGGACGTCCCGATTTTTAAATCAAAATTAAATGTCCCGCGCGGGACAGGCTCAGTCCCGCTTTTCGGGGAGAACTCGACCGTACGTGCAGAGTGCTGAGAAAGAAAAGAAAGACGCGTACCGCGTGTAATGAAGTTACGTTTGTGGGAGAGAGAGGCTACTTGAGATGGCTACTTTTGCTATCTATTGTCAAGTAAAAAAAAGATGAATATTCGAAAACCTTTGATTAAATACGTTTTTTTACTATTTCCCGCTTTTGACGGAAGAATCCCGCTATTTTCACTCAAAAAGTACCAAAGTCCCGACTTGGCAAAAATAAAAACTGGTAACGCTGACAGTGTTACTCAATAACATTTATATTATGAATTCAAGTCAATTAAGACAGATATGATATAATGATACTCCGGGGAATGTTAATCTATCTTACTTCGTAGATGGTTCTGTTGTTTTATATTTCGTATTTGCACCACATCAGCCAAGTTCCTAGTAATTTGTTTTTCAGATATCAAAATTATCTCTCTTGTGTCAATTTTGAATTATATAAATACAGAATCATTGATTACGGGGAACTAAAAGCGGTGAAGCTGTATCTTATAGTATAAGTATGTTTCGAACTTCAAGCAGCCACATTCCACCAAGGCAGACAAACTATACATCCCACATGTGTACACAACGAAAATATTTAAGTACATACTGTAGTACATACCTTAAGAAACTTTTATCTTTACATACAGACGAGAATTAATTACAAAATCCATACAACAGCGGTACGGGTAAAGCAAACATATACCGGGCAGTGTTGCCACACGGGTAATTCAAATATTGTAGTTGCAAACAGAAACAAAAGAAAAGTTACACCATGAATATTGAAAAGAGTGTCGGGTATTTCCCCGAATGTTTGTAGACTTTCAAGTTTTTGTTTTTCGAATTGCAAAGGACGGGTTCCGATATCATAGTTATAGATACCACGCTTCGTGATATTTCCAGTTTATTTTAATTAAGAAACTGGAAATTAAAATATATTAAGGTTTTTAATTTCCAGTATGTATGTATGTATTTTTGCGGCTAGAACTACCGCAGACAGGAGATTTAAAAATTAGCTCTATGCTCCTTGTATTTTTAATACATTTATATATTATTAGCATATTCCCGTGAATGAATGTCATAAACTAACATAACTTTATTATTTAACTACGGGTTTACCCGAGAGTCAAACCTATGACCGTGAGATCATCCTTCTTGGCTCCTGGTAGTAACTGCCTATTTAAAACAACGAGGTTAACAACTATGTAAGTCCAAAAAAACGAAAGCGTTCAAAGATACTAATCAACCCCATTTGCCCACAGGTAATGTGTTCGTGATAGCAGCCATCATAATTGAAAGGAACCTCCAGAATGTCGCCAACTACCTGGTGGCTTCGCTCGCAGTGGCTGACCTGATGGTGGCCTGTCTCGTCATGCCACTTGGTGCTGTCTACGAGGTAACTATCTTTTTCATGCAATATCAGTAGAGTTGTGGTGGCCGAATGGTATGAGAGTCACTCCACATGCGTGAAGTCGATGGTTCGAATCTACCTCGTCGCGCATTTATGGATTTTTCTTTGTGCGTCTTTACCACTAACTCGGCGGTGATGGAAAACATTGTAAGGACACCTGCAAAGACGAACGGCTGTGTAGCCATGATCCAATTGGTCTGGTTCTCCTGTTAAGGATTACGGAAGTCAAATTGCAGTCCAATGTAATAGCTAGACTTAACATATCATGGACCATGATGCATGACTATTTCGGGACAAAAACTCTAATGGTTTGAAAAATGGTTTAGAAAAAGAATTAGTTGGCAGAGAGGTACGCCGCCCATTTGTGGGTACGCGGCCACTGCCCTCTATTCCATTGGAGGACACGTCAGAAAGCGTCCCTCAATGTGCCGCCATGCTGTAGGCTCATATCTTCGAGCTTCATTATAAGTGTACGGGCTCACACGCTGTTACCTAGCCCGTTGGGTTCTGAAAAAGTTTACCCACCAACCAGACCCAAGGTAGGAATCGAACGGTATCGAGTTTTATACCCGAGCAACTTAGCTACTTTTCCACGTAGGCGGTCACTAATGATTTGACAAATATCTGTATAAAAAACCAGAGGAAACTGCCCAAGCCACATACACGTGTAAGCGTGTAAGTGCTCTACTCTCTAACATAACCATCCCACCTCGAGTTACGCCGCTCAATAACGCTTAGGTTTCAAACGCAAGCCCGCATCGCCAGAATGTTGCTCAGAGAAAATATCGCTAAAAGGTTATCACTGTTCCCGCTGAGGGTCGTGTTTGCATGACTGTTATTGCGTTTCATGGACTGTGTCGGTATAGTTATATTGATGACAGTAAGGCACGTACATTGAAGCTTGGTAGTTCCAAGCTCCAATGTTCGCGCCGTTCACTAAAAAGATGCAAGATGCATTATTAAGATAAAATTTTCAAGAAAAAATGTTTTTTTATATTACAGGGGGGCAAACAAGCAAGTGGGTCACCTGATGATAAGTGATCACCGCCGCCCATAAGCATCCGAGACCTCCTTAGGGTCGCAGACGCGTTGCCCGCCTTAAGATACGACAGTTATTAGGTCTCATATACCCAGTAATTTCACTGGCTTCAGTGCCCTTTCCCCGAAACACAGAAATGCTTGACACACTTCTATTTCACGGGAAAATATCTGGCACTGCGGTGGTACCCACCTAGACGGTCCACTACAGGAACCTACCGCCTGGTGATGAAAAAAAAGAATTTCTTTTCTTCAACGTAAAGGCAACTCATATGCAATGCTTATGGTGTTGCAAAGAGTAAACAGAAAAGGGTAAACATTACTTAAATCATTTTAGTTATTAATGTTTATTACATATACATAGACATTTTTATGAACAGTCTTGTTTGAACCTTGCCGGGATTGAACCTGACACTTTCGTAATAGCCAACCGCTCTAAAATAACACCAAAGTAACAACCCACTTTGAAGATTGATTTAGCTAACGTACCATCTGTTCCAACAACTTTGCCTCTCTGTTCCACTTTCTACACTGTGAAGTTCGCAACAACCCAAGTTGTTCTGACGAGTGAAGGTAATGTGTTAATTAGAGGAAACCTGAAGTCTTTAGGACTAACGAGCTCTTGAGCAAATCGTTTTTGAAACGTTTGTGGAAAATTCCAGCTAAGAAACACAGTCTGCGGCAATTCATGGAAGTAAAAGTTCGCTTTAAAGGAAGCTAATTACACAAACAGGGGAGTGAGGTAACCTTGGGGAAGTTCTTTCTTAATGTAAGATTAATTTTGTTGTAAGATAAAAAAAAATGTTTTTTTTTATGAAATGATTTGACGGGTTGAGCATACATTACGATCATTATCCTTATTAAATTTTTAACATAAGGCTAGTTGTTACTTATTTTAACTAAAAACTACATTATCCGTAATTCCGTACATATTATTTATTTACAATCCTAATATTAATACTTAATAAGTGACTCTCTCTGTCTTAATTTTTATATGAATATAAATTAGAAAAAAGTCAATTGGTCCAGGTATCAGGCGGGACTCGAACCCTAGTCCCTCGCTGTCCGGGCGAGTACCGAGCGTTTAGTCGACCCATTGAATTTCTTCTAGTAAATATAACGCTACGTCAGCGCCATCTATTCTCTTCTCTATCTGTCTTCTAGGCTTTTACGCCTGACCACTAAATGGTTTTTGATCCAATTTGGTACTTTGTCTGTACTAGACTTTGTGAAAGGACAAAGGCTACTTTTATATCAGCCTATTACTTACTCAGATACTCAGATAATAAACATACCCAGCATACATATTACTCACATAACAGAAATAAAAGATTTTTGCTTTTCTTTATTTCACGTCGCACCAAATTGACGTGATTTTTATAGGTATAGTTTTTTTTTTTATGCCAGAGGCGGCAAACGAGCCATCGGGTCGCATGATGGTAAGGGTTCATTCCCGTTCGTCCCACCAAGCTTCGTCCCACCAGTGGGACGAACGGGAATTAAGCAATCAGCGCCGCCCGTGGACATCTGCAACACCAGAGGGATCGCTGATGCGTTGCCGGCCTATGGGGGGTGGGGTAGTTTGGGAGTACTTTTTGACTACTTTTTATCCCGGAAAACGTCTCGTTCCTGCGGTAAAATATCTTATACCCCACATAAGAAAAGCCACTAGTGAAAGACTAGTATATTATACGCAAGGCATAAGCATAACCTTTATCGCCCATAGACCGTAGTTGCTCAGTGAAAATATCGCTAAAAGGTTATCAGTGTTCCTACTAAGGGATTTATTCCGCTCCGAGGGGCCTGTTTGCTCAGTTGTTATTAGCTTTTATGGTCTATGTCGGCACGCTCTTAGTGCGAAGCCGCATTCGTTCCCAAGGGATCTGTAATAGGATAATTAGGAAGAAATAATGGCCTTGAGATGTAAAGATATCGAGGTATCGGTGAAGTTGATGGTGTAAGCATCGATTCAAGTATCGGTAACTCAGAAATCTCAGAATAGAATATTCTTATGCGGGGCCTGCCCATTTTTTAAGACTAGCCTTCCGTTCGCGGTTTCACCCACGCGTAATTCCTTTTTTAAAATATCCTTCCCCTTTCCTCCATATTACTGGGACCAAAAGTACCCTATGTCACCAGGGGATAGCGTAGCTTTTAAACAGTAAAAGAATTATTCAAATCGGTATAAGTAGTTTCGGAGCCTATTCAATACAAACAAATCTTTTCTCTTTATAATATTATGTTCTTGTAGTAAAGCTCTTTATTTCAGAGTTTAACAACACCATGGTTTAGTGTTTTAAGTACCGGGCCGTGACTCAGAATTCTGGGTCAAGCAAAATTTGTGCCGGTTTTTCGGTCACAGCTCGGGTTCGTCCACCAATTCGCACATGGCAAGGTGAATAATCCATTGTAAAGATAACATGATATCAATTATGGAGGACTTGCATGGCACGTGGAACATGAATAAATTAATTGGCCAATCCAGTGTTAATTTTAGTCAATTGGATATTCAAGAAGAATGTGCGAAAAACTACTTCTTAAAGTTGTCTGTTATCAAGACAAGGTTTGTAGAAATTTTGCAAAACCTGTTTCGTTAGTTATAATAGTAATACACTAGTATAGTATGGGATATTTTTAAATGTACATCAAAAAAATACTGAAATGTACATCAAAATAACTGATTGCACACCAAAGGTTAGATTAGGTTAGCAATGCAGTATTTTTTGATGCACAATCATTATTTTTTGATGCACAATCAGTATTTTTTGATGCACAATCAGTATTTTTTGATGCACAATCAGTAGTTTTTTGATGTACAGTTAAATACAACCCGTATATTATTATCTGTGGTAGTATTAACTACTGGGTAGGCAATAATTCACTGCTTGTTCTTAGTGCCCTGAGCAGAAGCTATGCTCACTCAATTTATTACAGTATCGCTGTACTAACTTAATCATGCTTGCTGAGGGTTGTCCCATTAGAGATAATTGTCATGATTACTCATAGTAATAGAAACACATCGATGATCTAGTACTTTAAGTATCATACTGTGAACCCGGGGTTCGGCTTCGATTTCCAGGTCAGGCAAAATGGTGACGGACTTTTTTAACACAGCTCGTGTTTGTGTTCACCAATGCTTTGCCTTCGCCCTGTAGTGGGATATTAAATAGACTGAGATTTTTTTTGTGAGGAGAATGCTTTCAGAAAGCCCCATAACCGCAGGCTTGCTAGACCTGCGGCCGTGTGTGGGACTCGAGACTAAAGCGTCCACTACCCACTAAACTACCCTGGATTCCCCTTCACACTCGTTTGGAACGAGCCGGTTCCAGCTTTGTGTCTATTAAATAGACTGAGACAGATTTTTTACGGTTAGAAGTCCCTCGATGGAATAGGCCGTTGTGGCCACTTACCTTGAAGTTGGCTACGTGTCTGTTCATCTGAATGAGTAAAAAAAAATGTAGGCTAATTGACGTAAGCTGCTTAAGTACAACAAATACTGAGGCCCACCTACAATTACTAAACTAGTACTGAGTGTGGGCAGCAAAACCCTAGAACATCTAAACTTCATTAATTCAATATAGTAAACCCAAAATGTAAACAGTAGCGTGTTCAAAGTAAGCAGAGCCAGTTTACATCAAACAACGTGTTAGTTTTTCACCCTCTAGTGAAATGTTTCCCCGAAGTTATTTTAGAATATAAAAGGGAATATTATGTTACCCAAATAGTCACGGGGCAATTCTAAAGAAGTACAATACAAAAAAGTTATTGTAGTTTTTCCTAATGTTTTCTAAAAAACTTTTGACAGCCCCTGACCATAAAATATGTGATTATGGTTCTTAGGCCTCTGCCTCTTTCGCGGAAGCGGGCGCGGAAGCGGAAGAAGAGCCTTATACGCAGTCTCCTCCGCAAAACAGTGTATTTTTTTCTGTAACTTTCACGAAGCCTTGCTATATTAATGTCAGTGTCTACAACCCTATCGTCTGGTGTCAACGTTACGCATAATTAAGCGTCTAGAATAGGTAATTAATCAATCAATGAACAATAGCTGTACCAATTAATATTAATTTATGAGCTAGACTGAAACTAAGTACAATCATTCCATGGTGTAATAATTGTTCTCAGATAAGTGTCTATGGAGCAATCAATTGTTTAGTTTTTTGTGGTAATATGATTAAGGCTGTGTAGTTCCGCAGATGCCGCGCGTATGGTTTTTAAAAGCCACCTGAGACATACAAATCAGTGTTTTCAATTCTAAAAAAAATATATGTATCAGTTAAGGATCTGATCTAGTTAAAATCGCATTCAATTACATGTTTTTATAAACTTCACTCGATAGAAAAAAATCCCAAAGTTACCCCTTTTTTTAAATAATGTCTAAGCTCCTGCCAATTAACATTTGAATTTTCACTCAATTATAGCCACTAAATATTTACAGATAAATTCGCAGAGTTTGACTTGATAAAATTAGTGTCTCGTTTACTATGTTTAAAAAACTACGAAATGTGCGAGCGCGGCGCCATATTTGGACGTCGCATAATACAGACCTACAAACTTATCTGTTCCGGTGGCCAAAATTGGAACTACGTGAAATACAATGCAAAAACGATATTTAATGACAGTTCTAAATAGACAGTAGCGACGCCGCCACCGGAACAGATAAGTTTGTCGGTCTATACCTCTTTTATGTACTCCCACCCCCCCCTTAATGTTTACGTGAGATCTACTTGTCATGATACCGTCATCGCTATTTCCTGTCAACTTTTTCTGATGGGCTAATACTTTTTATGGTTTTTATGGTGTTCTTTATAGGGTTGGTGGTGCAGGCTTATATTTATAAATAAATAAACTAGGACATTAATCACTATTTTCAGACATTCAGGTGATTCAAGCCTGCAATGTCCTAACCAAACTGGAACCAAACTGGAAACAAAGTGATGTTTTTACCGTGGGGTTCGATCCCACGACCTCCGGGTTGTAGAGCCCAACGGTTTAACCACTAGACCACGGTTTCCCTTGGTTACGGAGGTCAGATGGCAATCGCTTCATTGTAATAACCAGGCTTGTCAAATATAGGATCATAGTCAAAGCGGACCCTGAGCTTCATACTGGATCGGGAATACGCTGAGATGAAGATGACTTGGACATTATTCACACATAGTTTAACCCTAAACAAGCATAGCATCAGTTACGGGATCCAAATAACGGAAAAACATTACATAGTTATTTAATTTTACAGAAGAATTCAAAGAGCGATAGTTTCGGCCATATCCCTCGAAATAGACCTCTGTAGAAAGTAGAATTATTTTTTTTATACTAGGTCAGTTGGCAGACAGGCACACAGCCTACCTGATGGTAAGCGGCCTATGCGGCCTATTCGCTGCTGCGAAATTCGAGGCCGAGGCTTAACAGAAGACGCAAGTATAAATACTCTTATCACTTCAACAGTTTAGACATGTCAATTTATGTACATCCAAAGAAGATTAGCGCCGCTTGGTGAGTATTAGTCAATGTTGTTCCAAGTCGGTTGAGATAATATCGGGCAGTCAATCAAAGCGGCATTACCAGCATTAGCATACGCAAATCACGGTGCACAGGTGACGCAGATGCAACTGACTGATGCATTGCTGCCTGTATTAATAATAATCCCTGGACACTAGTCACACACTAGCCTACTAACACTGAGCTCTATGATAATACGCTCAGCGTTTCTCTATGATAATACGCTCAGCGTATTACGCTGGAGTGGCTATAGACATTGAAATGAAAGCTATTTTTTCTGTCGATTTGTAGCGCCCCCAATAATGTACTGGGAACTAAAATGACTTCAATTTTCTCTGTCTACGCTTCAAATGGACAGCCATTGACATTGACAATTATGACAGCATTATCGAAGTTTATCTGCGAAAGTCAGCACTATTATTAGTTCCTAGTACACTAACTACTGCTCTCAGCGCCAATATGGCGATTTTCAAATCGGATCAAAATTTGGTACTAATCGCCTATCCGGTTGTCTATGGAAATCAGTGCCTGCCTACTAAGCATAGCTTGTTTGTACTATGAGTGCTAAACAACGGATAAACATTATACCCCGTGTTTTTTTAGTCGTTGTTTTCCCGCAGCAGAATGCTTCACCTTTAGTAGTACTATCGATTGATATCGATGCAATTTTTTTTTGTTTTTTTTTTATAATTTTTTTTATTGATTTTTTTTAATCCTTTTTTTTAGATTTAGACGGAAAAATGGAAATCAAATAGTGATAAGTGCGAAGGGCAATGATCTAAGCAAGTGACCGTCCGCGATGAAGCTAGTACAATTGAGTTTCGTTCATCACAATCATAAAACCACCAAGATGGTCGCGAGCAATACATTAACACGACACTTTGTTACCGCAAAATAATTTGTTACTGTTATACATACATAGGAGTATTCTCATTTCTCTGTCTGGTAATAGGAGATAAATCATTCTATATTAATATGATAAATGTGAAAAGTGAGGGTAGCCCTGACCTCACTTGGCAAGCTTGGTGATTAAGCCAGTAGGTACCCATCATTGTAACAATAAAAGAGAATGCAAAACTTGCTAAGAACAATGGGCCCAAAAAAATTAAGTTAATGTGCAGAGATGAGATCTATTCTATGTGAAAGACCACACACAAACCATCAATTTTTTTAGGATGACACCTTAATCGGTCCCAGGGTTCCCCCCCCCCCCCCCCCAAAGTTATCGTCCATAATAATTTATTATTTTTATATGAACATAAATAATTGACATAATAAACATATTTTTTTCACTAGGACCAATTTTGTCGACGCCATAATAAAAGTTGAAGGTGTTTATTGGATCTACTTCGCAGGCTTTGTCCCAAATCTGCACAACATTATATTTTTTTGGTCCCTGTCTTTTGCATTGTCCTTTCAAGGATGGGGGCCTTTGCCCTGCAGTGGGACATTAATAGGCTGATACTTCTTTTGTAATGAAGGCTTTAACCTTATCTTGAAATCTGCCGCCATAACAGCTGCTGCTGTGTGTCGGCAGTATTCATGTGGGAGCCAGTACACGTCTTTAAATCAAAAGGCTCGAAGATTAGATGAAGTCCCTCAATGGTAATAGGCCGCAGTGACCACTTAACATCAGGGGGTTGTGGGTGGCGTGCCTGTCTGCCAACTGAACCAGTATAAAAAAAACAGTGCAATGAGAGTAAGAGAATTGGGAGAGCACCTGTACTTAAGAAACTAAGTTGTTACTTATACTACCTTTTTTTATGGAGGGGAATGCATTTACGTACCATAACCAGCCTAGGAAAGGCGAGCCGTGTGTGGGACTCAGAGCAGCTCCATGCCCCAGCCTTAAGAAAGACTGAACGGAGAATACCCACTAAACCCCCCCCCCCCCCGCGCTCTTGCATCGCCGTCGTCAGCGTCCCTGGGCTTGATATGACTACCAGGAACGAACACAACCCTCAAAGTCAAAGAATCTTTTGTTGTCACTGTAGCCAAAATCGGCCTGGGCAGAATATAATTATGTATTTTACGTAGTTAGTTGATGGATTGGCTGCCGTAGCCAAAAACTCGGAGGACATCATTATAAACAAAATCTTTGCCTTTCGTGAGCGACCTTCAAGGAACCAATTATAGCATTCCAACCACTTACCGATAACAAGGCGAAAACATTTCTGATTTAATTACAAATTGTCCCCAAACCGGTACACGCGACGGCCACTTCGCCTAATAGGCTATTTACGGCCACGTCAAACATTATGATTGCGCGTAGAAATGTACTTAATCAATTTACATACATAAAACTAAGTGGAAGAAATTGTAGGTAAATCATGAATATATTCTGAACGTTTTATAGACCGTTGGATACAATTTGTTGTATAAAAACATTTGGATTATTTCGTGCTAAAGTCTAGCTTGCTAGGAACAGTGGCTAAGCCGCTCGGGTATAAAACCCGGAGGTCGGGGTTCGATTTCCGCCTTGGGTCTCGTAGGTGATAGGAATTTTTCAGAGTCCCACTAGCTAGCTACCACCCCCACCAGGTCAAATCTGCCGCCATAACATCACTGGCTGTGTTCCGACAATATTAAAATGAGAGCCTGTACACTTGAAATTAAAGGCTCGAAGATCAGATGAGCCTACAGTCTGCAGCACATTGAGCGACGCTTCCTGGTGAAGTGTCCCTCAATGGAATAGGCCGCAGTGACCGCTTACCATCAGGCGGGCTGCGTGTCTGTCTGCCAACTGATCTGGTATTAAAAAAGAAAACTTAATATTGTGGTGTACAAATGTAAGCTTTTGGAATTTTCTAATTCTTTTACAATGACCACTTACTACCTTATTTTGTGCGGAGAAGAATTCGTTTTAGAACTACAACTGCAGGCTAGTGAGTTCTTTCGTATGTGGTACTTAAAACGACCAGTATATGCTACAGGTACCGGCAAACTTTTTGAACATCGGTCGAAGGAGAGGGGGAAAATTCGCGCATGTGCACTTGCGCGTGACCAATTATAATAGCGCGCGCGAATCTCCCGAATGCCCACGCGCACTATTGGTCAGAGGTATGCTTCTGACCAATAACGAGCAGGCGTTTCAAAATTCGTGTTCTGCGCAATCAACTGAGAATAAAATAAGCCCTACTGCCACGAAATTCTCCTCGTTAAGTTTTCCAAGAACAAACACTAATTAATCGTTTCAAGTAGGCTATGTAAAGAGCAACTGTCGAGATTCTTGCTGCATTCTTCTCGACAGAAACAGTACTCCGAAGATGGATGTAGAATCATTATTTATTACTTGATTAAATTTAGTGCTTTTAAGAGCCTACTAATGTCCCATCGTAGGACAAAGGGCTCCATCATTGAAATCAGTCATCACCACACTTGCCAAATGCGGATTAATTATCGATCACAATCTAGAGCGAAATAATGTGTTTGCCAAAATCGACAAAATGTTTTGTTTCAACCGGGAATTGAACCCAGGACCCCGAGATCACGCCCTGGTGCTTAACCCTCTAAATGGCAGTGTCAAAATAACAGTCAATTTGATGAACTTGTAATTTCGACAACCAATGAAAAAAAATTCTGTCTTATAAGGGGTAAACCACCTGATCAACTTTGACTTTTTTAACTTCAACTTTTATCTTTCCAGGTCAGCCAAGGCTGGATCCTGGGGCCGGAACTATGTGATATGTGGACTTCCAGTGATGTTCTTTGCAGCTCCGCTTCCATTCTCCATCTAGTTGCTATCGCTACGGATAGGTAAGAATTTTTTAACTCTTTGACACCCAGCCATTTTAAAGCGCAAGACTCATGCCACCCGTACCCAGTACGTGATCGGCTGTCAAAGTGTTAACCTTTTGGACGCCAAAGTCTTCTATACTCGACACGCGCCTGCAGGCCCTGTGCGCCAACGACACAGTGCGTTCTTAGTTTGGCGTTCAAAAGGTTAATTATGATATTATATTTGAACAGCCCTAGAATGACTGATAAGACTTACTCGTAGATGCCTGTCCCTCAGATTTTCATGAAGACTTATATAATGTGCTTTATAATTTATTCAAATTCAAGGTTGTATTTTATCGTAAGTTGTATCATAATTTTGTATCTTGATGTCGAGACGAGTTAATTCCATATTTATAAGCTTAAGGTGCGTACAAAAATATGCGTAAAATTATTATTAAAGTTAGATGTACCTAACACAGACTTCTCTGAAACACCTTAAGCACAATAGTCAAGGCAATAAGATCTTATAGTGTTATAGTACTATCCACCAACGCATAAAACTGAAAGGAGAAAACCCATTCAATTCAACAAAAAATTTAATAGACATTAAACATAATTGTTGCCTTCACAGGTATTGGGCGGTAACAAACGTGGACTACATCCACATGCGCAACGAGAAACGAATCTTCACGATGATCTTCCTTGTGTGGGGAGCGGCGCTGGTCGTGTCCCTAGCCCCACAGCTGGGCTGGAAGGACCCCGACTACCTCGCCAGAATAACGCAGCAACAGAAGTGCCTCGTCAGCCAAGATCTCGCGTACCAGATCTTCGCCACTTGCTCAACCTTCTACGTCCCACTCGCTGTAATCCTCATCCTGTACTGGAAGATATTCCAGACCGCACGGAGACGTATCCGGAGGAGGCGAGACCCGCCGCCGCCTCGGCCCACGTCAGCCGACGGGACGACACCATCAGGTCGCCCCGTACAATCGGCACGAGACAGGAGATTCGTCAAGAAGCGCTTCCTTAACCTCAAAAAGTGCAACCAACGCACCAGAGTTGAGACTCTCGCTGCCTCCTTGCTCCTGACTGAAGGCCAGAGCACGTCTACTGTGGACACGCTAGACGAGGAACCAAGAACCACAGCGTTCACAGTCAACGAAAAAGCCCCGGCGTCAGTTTCGCCGGAGAAGTCTTCCTCTACCGTCACGAACGGGTCGAAGCAGGAGCGAGCTATCGTCCCCGCTTCCACGCCTAGAGAGAAGAAGGAATCTTTAGAAGCAAAGAGAGAGAGGAAGGCAGCTAAGACGCTCGCTATTATAACAGGGGCGTTCGTGTTCTGCTGGCTCCCGTTCTTCATCATGGCGCTGATAATGCCGATCTGCCAGTCTTGTGTGATCAGCGATTACTTGGCAAGCTTCTTCCTCTGGCTCGGCTACTTCAACTCGACGCTCAACCCTGTTATATACACGATCTTCAGCCCAGACTTTCGCCAGGCGTTCGCTCGGATCCTCTTCGGAACGCACCGGCGAGGTCGAAATAAAAAATTCTAACGAAAATGTCCCTACTATGTATATAATTGAGCCATGGGCTCCATGGACTACGTTATTCTCCTACTTGTATCATATTTCGACGCTTTCTGTATGTTATACATACTTATTGTTAGTAGTGAGTGTAAATACGTTTAGCTGGAGAGTTGTAAATAATATAAAGGTATATATACATATGATAGACGATGTTGAAAATTGTTTTTTTACGCGTTATAGTCTATGAAGCCGCGATGGGATCGCTCGCGAGTCCAGGGCGATCCCGCCGCCTGCTCTTATGTTGTTTCAAGTGACATTATGAAATAAATATTAAAATTATATCAGAATTAAATCAATTTTGGATTTTTATTCTTACAATAACCCGTACGATGAACGTTTTCTGTGATGTCAACATCAGAGGCAGAATAACAACAGTCCTAAGTGTATTTGTAAAGATTTCCAAATTGCTTTCAGTAAAGTTTATGTGTAGACGTCTTCGTTCTAAACCTCGCTGAAGTACAAAGGACGTCTGCCCGAGCTCATATTCGGGTCTATAAAATTCAGATTGTTATGAATTTCAAGAATACAAAATGTTAACGGCAAATAAATTTAATATTTTCCCAAAGCAATAATTTATTCAGAAATAATTCCAATCTTATGTAGCGTAACACACAAGCTTTTTAGATATTAAACGAAAGAATGAACAAGTTATTTCTTGTGAATTTCGAATTTTCCTTCTCAAATTATTTGCAGAAAATAATATATTAATAGTTTTAGAATGGGAAAATATTTAAAACATGAAAAAACATATACCTCATCTCATCACAACATAGGTTGTGTGTAGTGCAATAAAGTTTAACTATCTATCTCAATACATTTGGCCGCCTTCATAGAATAGCGATTACTCAGCTGATATCTAAAACCCATTGGTAGTGGGTTTAATTCCCACCTTGGGTGGTAGAACTTTTACCACCAGCTTTGGCTGTGTTCAGTCAATATTTGTCATACCCGCCACACTTTTACTACTATTGAATATCTTGTCTATACTATTATTACAAAGAGGAAAGATTTGATTGATGGTTTGTATGAAATAGGCTCCGAAACTACTGAACCGATTTGAATAATTCTTACACTGTTGGAAAGTTACACTATCCCCGGGTGACATAGGGTACTTTTGATCCCGGAAATGTGGACGGAAGGCTAGTACTTTATAAGTAGAATGACGATTAGTTTTGACTAAAATATTAATATACAACTATAAAGTATCGACAGTACTGATAATAACCATAGTTCAAAGTCAAATTCAAAGTGTTTATTTTGCAATTTGATTTACCATGAAATTCTTTTGCATGTCATAAACTTTTTTTTTCCTACCAGTTTGCGAGACTATATATCTATAATTATGTTGTAGTAACTAACAAGAATCGACCCTAATATATTCGCCATTGAGCTAGCAATGAATTCGCCATAGAGTCATAAAGCAACTCCGCAAGTGTCCCTATGCGTCTGTTTACCACCATCCGTCTCCATAACACAAACAGCCCGGAGCGTGCAAGTGCTCTATTACACGATGTCCGCGCGACGTAAACAAACACATTATAACACATGCCCTCATAACTAGGACTAATTTACAAAAGGACCTACTTCGTATAAGGATACCTATAAATAAAACTGCCTTTACGTATTTTCTTAACACAACAAACAGGGGGCTTGGACAAGATGACATCGCTTCATAGCTGGCGAAATTCGCTAACTTTAAATTGTATGGATTTGACAGATGCCATAGAAAAGTCACGTGGTGAAAGTATGGGTTTTGACATTCGCTATCGCAAATTGAGCTATAACGAACGTCATGAATGCCGCTTGTCTATATTTCTTTGAGTGGTAATAAAAGCAGCCCAAATGCCAAGGGTCATAAGGGTTATGACCCTTTGAATTCTTCACCACTTTCGAAACTTGGTCAGGTAGTTTCGAATCCCATTCAGGAGGAAACAATAATTGTCTTGTACATTATAATTATGTTCTTTATGTTTATGTCCTGTATGTGGATGATAACCATGAGACAAGCTTCGGGATCTGATTTGAGAGAGAAAGAATGTAACTATGTTATATTGTCCCATTTTGATTTATTTCCTTGTTTCAGCAGGTATATCTCAAAAATAGCTATTACAGCTGCCTTACATGATAATCATAAAAATATTTACCTAAACAACATATTACACAGTATCCTCATAAAGGCCCATTATAAATCTTCGTAACAGCCTTATCACAATGCAAGTGGCTCTGCTAAACGCCAACGGTCCTACATAAACAAACACATTAAGGTGCATACTCTCTTATATTACGTGACAAATTTACCAACAGCTGTGGGCTAGGGCTCGCACACACGAGCGATTTCTTGACAGACTGACCGTGCATTGGGTTGCTTCGCATCTACATGTATTTATAGGCCTCCCCCAAGGATAACCACAAGGAGGATCAATGATCTCATAAAGATTGCCGGAATCCACTGGATGCGGGTAGCGCGGGACGGATCCGTTTGTACAAATAGCCGCTTTCGCAGCTACATTAGTACTGTAGTATATCAAATGATTGTTGCCGACTCGGCACACTATTGTCACATTGTGTGTAAGTTAGTGGACACAAAATGTGTCACGTCTGCGTTACAAGGGCTGATTTCAAATTCACAAAAAATTAGATTCTTGACATGCGTCACGACTATGCCTACTGGCTTAATCGCCCTTCCCGTTGGCTTTTCGTGGTTCCAATGGTAATTATTTAATTTTGTAAAATAGTGGAGGTTAATAGATAGTTTTTAATTTATTTATCACCACGACGCGATGGCACGAAAAATCGCTTGTATGAACTCTCGCTATTTCACATTTCCTTACTGGGACGGATAGACAGATAACCGTTTATTTTTATATCTTTGCATAAAACTAACCGTAAATTAAACTTCTCCGTCAGCTTCACTTTTTGTTATCTTATTATTAAAAGCGAGCGTTTATTACGTTACTATACTATAATATTTTCTCTGTGCGGGCAGGTTCCGTAACGATATATTCCGCTACCAATAATCTAGTGTGTATGTGCTATACACGCTTAAAAAACCCGTAGGTGCGAGCCGAGATTAAAACTTATCAGATATGCGATCCTGATTTACAATAGCAAAGTAATAGTCGCCCGTATCATAAAATAGTTAAAACACACCAAGATACATTGGGCCGCGTTTCCCGAGCACTGACATTTAGCTCGGGAGTAAGATCTTCCCTTTTCGCTGACGCAACGACTATGGACCTTCATACGTCACAACAATGCGTCAGTAAACTAGTCTTTTACATCCCTTTACACCCAAAACAAAAGAGTAAACAAACAAATTAAGTAAAAGCACTCGCGAGACATATTCCCGGTAACAACTGCAGTGTCCCAGTGAATGGTCCATCCCGTTCCCGGACATTCATCACTGCGTATCGATGGCGATAACGCGTCTCTTCCGTTCATTTGGTGTGTTTTGTTTACTATTGACGGTAATAAATCTTATTAAATAAAAGAAAGTGGTGTTAGTTACACTATTTATAACTCAAGAACGGATAAACCGATTTGGCTGAAAATTGGTGGAGAGGTAGCTTAGAACCAGGAGATTAAGGATACTTTTTATCCCTGTAAGGGGGGGATAGTTGAAAAAGGAAATTACGCGCGGGTGAAACCGCGAGGGCGACTACTAGTAGTTAATAATACTGGATGTAGGAGAAGAAAATTTCGATTAAACATAGAATCGATAAAGAAAAGAAAATTAAGTTGAAAAGTTAGTTATGTATCACACAAAAGGTCCGAATTCAATCCCCGCACGGTGCAATTTGCTTGGACATGTATGTATATATATTTAATTTTGTATTGACTATCGGTCTAGGTGTTTCTATCTTTATAATAGGTATGTATGAATTCACAAAAAGAAGTATATAAGTAAAGTTCATCCGCTGTTTGGCACCCATACTTCAAGCTATGCTTGCTAAGTTTGGGGCTGGACTGGTGCTGTTTGTATAGTGCTAGCGACATTTATTATTGTTTAACAAACATCAGCTTCGACTCTACCTAGTTGTCAACTCAGTATGACAAGCACCCTAAATTACCAGTCAACTTATTCCCTTACATCTCTTCATTCGTATACAAACAAATAAAGTAAAAGCACTCGTGCCTCGACAAATTCCCGGTAACAGCTGCATTTTCCCGGCGAAAGGACCATTCCTCTGTTCGCGGGCATTCATCACTCTTATCGATGGCGATGCGTCGACGCATGAAGAGGGTCGGCGATAACGCGTCTCTTCCGTTCATTTGCTGTTCTTTGTTCACTATTGGCGTTAATAAATAGTCTATATGGACTATAGGATATGGGAGAAGATATAGAAGAATGTTTCGATTAAAATACTCGCATGACACCGTTTGTCCACCACCGCCGTCACCGGGCCGTCACCGAGATCGAGATGACGGCGCCGAGGCAGCGGTACATACATTTACTAGAGCCGTTTGTCCACCGCACGTCCGTCACCCGAGCGCCGTCATCTTGAAATTGGTCAGAAATAAACTCGGTTCTCGGTGACGGTAGCGCGGTGGACCAACGCTCTGAGTATTAAAATCGCGCATTCTTACACATTTTCGCATTTGTGATTTTAGTAAGATGTGTGGTACCTTCGTGGATTTTGATTGCCATAACGCAAGTGCTTAGCTATATATTTGACCTTTGGGATCATATCCATATGTGGGTGGTTGTTCCATTCATTTGTTTATAGTGACACCTCGAAGGTGTACTGGGTTAAATTATTGGGTCCGGTAAAATGTTTAGTAGTTTTTGAATACACCTAGGGTCAGTGATTATCAATCCGCATTTGTCAATCCATGATTCTAACAATGACTTGATTTCAGTGATGGAGATCTTTGCCCTACAGTGGGACATTATACAAGCCGATAATTGACTTTTTATTTATTTTTAGTACATAGGTAACTTCGATGTTTGTCAAGATTTAAACCTTTACCCATAATTTTATGTAAGTAGGTCTAGGTTTACCTTAAGACGTCATCACTCCGAGGAACGACGCGTAGTAGGTTTCCTGCTGCTTACTTTGATTCTTTCCCACAATATACCATGAAGCAGAGTCGCAGTGTATGCCTCTGACTTGTTTCCTAGAGTCCCACAAACTTGTCCACCCTCCGGCGGCAGATATGCAAAACTATGTCAGCCCACTGCACTTTGGCCGGTATAACCGCAGGGGCCGCAAACAAAAAAAGTCGCTTGCCTGTACCTTTAGATGTAAGATTAATTCAACCAAAAACCGTATGTTACCTACGCCTAAACGGAAACTCAATTGCCAACACCGCTCAAGACTAATCAATCAATACAAAGTTTCATGTTAATTCATTCAAATTACTTTAATATATTCCCGAGTTGGCTGCTCAAGTTTCATAATTCATTATCCAACATTTGCATAGGCTACCGGTTGTGTAATACTTGACAGTGTACTACGAAGTTTATAGTATCTTTATAAGAATTAAGAATTTTTTTGAGCAAAAACCTATGAGGACCTAGTGACCAAAATTTCATCTGGACTTAAATGAGTTAATATTTCTTTTTAATTCCTTAAAAAAAATCTACTTGAGTTTGATCCGGTAAGTAGCGTAAATCTACTTAAATAGGTACGTAAGAACTAAATATGAGTACATACATCCCATGCACGACCCAATAAACTCACACGGGTTCCCCTTCAAATCAATAGTAGTACTATGCATTATTATGTTGCCAGAACACAACCAAAAAAAATTACAGTAACATCTGACTCCCTAAACCAATTTTTATCTAATCCCGTGATTCGTGGAGTACAAACCCCACTTTTTAAATAATAAAAAAATATATTCCCAAAATTGGTGTCACAAAGTATAAAAGTACTAATCAGGTAATTATCAGTAATGATGCTTATTATTGTCCCTTTAAAGAGCAAAGGTCTCTGTAATTGAAGCCTTCCCCAGTCAAGTAATAAATATTGCCACACAATTTAATTAGGTGTAATTAATATCACGATATAATTGGACATCTAAAACCCGACCTATTCCGGCTGCTAATGAAATTTAGAATACACTAAATTGAATTTGAATTAGAGCCAAAATTGAATCAAAATTTAAATTAGTTTTGTTTCCAACGTATGGCACTTTTGGTTTTGCAAGAAACACTTTCAGTATAAATTAGGCAGCTCAAATTAGATTGCGCAGTTGAACTTTGCAAATGGCCAAAATAGTTTTCATTGCAGCCGAAAATGTTGGTTTGGATAACTAAACCAACATTTTCGGAATGTAAATATAGTTAGTATGAATTTCTGCAATGTTCGGGAAAGTCCGGTAGTATTGCTAAACAAATAATTTGCCTGCGCTAGAACAAATACACAAATGAATTTTGGTCGAGCTGTTTGCAGTCTCATACAAGGTTCCAAGGTGCTTTTCAGTGTGAATAACAAATACTGCTTCAGCCTTTAAAAGTTCAGCTTACTTAAAAAGCTTTATTTTCGCTGGCCTTTCTAAATTTTGGTTAGTGGTGCAAGTTTGCCTTGACCAAAGTTAACTAAGTATACTCATAGTTTCTAAAAAATGTTTTTCATAACTATAAACCGAGAAAAACCATGGTTTAGTCTCCTTCATAAATCTTGGTTAAAATTCTGGACAAAAAACTTTTTTGTGTAAAATAAAAATCCTTCACGAATTATGTCTCGCATTTCAAGACAAAAATTATATTTGCACACAGATTACATTTTACGGGAGGGCTAGAAAAGAAAAATCTCCACAAAAACGAGGAGACGCGTAAAGCCAAATCTTAATTTTTGGACGTTCTAAGGCGGCAAAAAAATAAACACTAACACGTAGCCGCATTAACACCGATGAGGGACGAGATTTTTTGCGCGTAAAAAACTCGCCCGCGATGACAGCACACGATTACGTCCGAGCCTTATATTATGATGACAGGATTATGACGTCATCGGGTCGGGACTAGCGCGTCAAGGGTCGGGGATTAACGTGCTTTACGTCGAATTTTATGGTGAAATTTCTTATATCATACGCGTGCAGATGGTTTTTTATGTATTTTATCTGCATGCTTTTTTGGTGTTCTTAAATAAAATAAGAACGCAAAATTGAAGGTCTGAATTAAATAGTTTTTTATTTTTTTACTCGTAATAGTTTCAATTCAAAGACTGTATGAGATTCTTGTCTTAGGTAAGGTTGGTGGTAACATTTTTGGTCTATAATAGGTTTGGCCTTTTATTTACACATAAAATCAAAATCTCGACGAACAGAAAAGTCTCAAATATAGTATCACATTGAGCGATGTTAAAGTCTGAATTGCTATTCAATTAAACAAAGAATAGTTGCCACTCTCCAGGTTTTTTAATACCGTTAAACCAAACATTATGAATAGGTCTGTACTAGTACTTAATGTAAATAAAACCACAATGGAATGGACTGTATGAAATGTGTTAATTTATATTTGTCATCCGTATTACATACATATAGTATCGAAAAAACCAAACGATAGCGTGAATTAAAACAGCAGCACTCCATCTATTGACAAACTATGAAACTAATTTTGATTGAAACCTTCTAAACTAACCTCTAACAAAATATGACGTGAACACATTAGATCAATAATATTCCAGTCAGTCATATAAATTGACATCTTTTTCAGAAATATATCATATAGTATTATTCATGCTTATTTTCCCAAAAAATTGCTTAACATTTTCGAAAACTCGGTCCCGCAATCCACTTGAAATATTTACGGCGATATGCAACAAAAAATATGGAAACAGTAGCTTTTCACATCGAATGTGATAGATGCACTATCGCACGAGTGCACCCCTTAAAAAGACACCAGGCAAACATAATTCTAAAGCGATGGAAACAAAAACGCTAAAGTCACGTTTTAAACCATCGCGCAAACAACATTCGTTGGGAAACTGATCATAGTATACATCGTTTACGACATGCCCGGATCTCAACTCCGCACGCGTGGAATTCTTGTGTTTGTGGCTTCTGCCAGCCGATAACAATCGACATTTCAGCGAGCCTTCACGGAATATTAACTATGTAAAATATTCAAATATAGGGTTTGTAGCATTTGGTAATAATACTTTAGGAAGTGAATATATATTCTTATCATATGGAGAGAGGTTGAGCAAAGTAGATCTTCCACTTGAATTGCCGTTTTTTTTATACCACATCAGTTGGCAGACAGATTACGACGCAGCCTTTATTAGTTTTTGTTATTAGCAAGGAATAGATCACGCAGCCCACTGCCCACCTGATGGTAAACTCAATAATATAAATTATAAAATTTTGCCAATCATTAACATTGTAACTATCTCTTTCTCTTGCATGATATTTTGTATCATTTGCTCTCTCATTCATTAAAACATTTGAATGTGCGTTCCAAGGTCGGAGCGATTTCGACAAAAATTATTATGGACGGTCATACTTACCTATCTATTAACTAAAATGTCATTGCATCGATGTAATGAAATTCATACCTTTCACTCATAATTCAGTCTTGCAATGTTTCATGCCATGCAATATCATGCATGCCTCCATATTTAACACCTCGAATAAAATGTAACAGGACAGACGATAGGGCTGTCAATTACGAATCAAGATTTTTTAGGATTTTTGTCAATTTTTTTTTTCTTGAATAGTGAGACCAAGACAAACAAAAAGAGATATAGAGAGAATAACTAGCGACGTTAGAACCATAGTGATCCAAGTCACATTTTTAACTTTTTGAGAAAACGAGGGAAACGCGTTTGGATTTGTTCCTGAAATTGTCCTCTTCCAAAGTGACCGATATGAGTTTCCTTATGAAAATTGATATAATAAGCACTTGGATCAGTGTGGCATGAAAAATATGTCTTTTTTTGGTATGTTAATAACAAAATATCGATTTTGACAAAAATGTCACTTGGATCACTATGGTTCTAACGTCGTCAACTGTTTTTTCATTAATACATTACAGCACTGGTCATGATTTTTAAAATCAACTAATGTATGTACCAAAAATATTTACTATACTACAAATAAACATTCATACACAGAATACATACGAAAGCATTACATCACTTGTTATGATTCCAACCGATGACCCTAGACGAATCGAGCTAGTGAACATATTTCATGAAGTTTTAAAAATTACCTGCCAAACTTTTTTGGCTTTCGATAAAATATATAGCCTGCGAGTATGACTTTTCAGTATGAAAGTTAACTCGACAACCCTGTTCCGAGTGACCGCAGAGGACATAAAAATAAATCACGGAACCCTGTATTGACGCGCACGCACTTGGCAGCTTATTTAGCGCCCCCTGGCGGAAAATCGCAGCGCAACTTTGCTGCCAATGAATCAGCCATCTCGTGACATATGGGTCAACATTAACAAGGCCTATGTGGAATTTTTAAATAGGGGACTTTTGAAATTAAAAAATTAATAAAAACTTGTTGTTGAAAAACTATTAATTTAATATTAAAAGTATGACTTCACCACCCGTATCGAAATGTTGATATCTATTGTGAAGAACCAGCAAGACACATTCCTCAGAGTGACATAATTGTAACACAAATAAATTGAAGAATCATAAATGCATCTCTGAATAAAGATTCTGATTTTGATTTGGACAATGATATTATTTGGAAGTTTGACTATGAATAACAGATTTTGCATACCTAACATGTTTATCAATGCAAAAACAAAGAAATGGAAAGACATATGATAAATCACCGGAAGTTATGTATTACTGTAAACAAGTAAATAACGCATTTTACGTCGAAATTAAATTATTTACTTCTGCAATTGAATTTAGGTACTACTTATAAAAAATACTTTCACTTGTCAAGACCTTTTTAACTTACAAACACTTTCCTACATTTACTGTGTTTTATTGCTTTAGTTTATTGTCAGCTTTGTCGAATGAAATTTGTGAATTCAGAAACACAACTCTTCACCAACAAAGATAATTACATAACTTTTAAAGGTAAGTTCCGTCAATCTGTACCCGTTGTTAAATCTCCATTATTGACGGGGCGAAGTGACCAGAAGTAACCATGGCAACGAAAGTACCTACGTCCTATTATTGACAGAGGCCCGTTGAATTAGGCCCTGGGTTTATGTACCGGGCGGGGAATAATCTCAATCTCTGTCTTATATACTTACAATACCCATACAAGTTCAATTAGATCAAAGAAAGAAAAACAATGTACCTATTAAACATGAATATCGAAAAAAGTGATGCATCGATAGAATAATAATAATAATATTCTTTATTGCTAACACCAGCTTACTAACCACCCACAATTTATTAACAACATGAGTTATTGACATAGCCGAGAGTTTCTTACGACAACTCAAAATGTACTAAGACTTTTATTGATTACTGTACTCGTATAACCACAAATACAATTAAATTAGATTGAATTGTTTAAATCCCGTCGATATAATTCTAATATTGAAGGGCCGAAGTGACCAGATGTAACCATGGCAACGCAACTACGTTCTCAATTATTGACAGAGGCCCGTTGGACGAACCTTGGCTGTACGGGCGGGTAACAATCTCAATCATTGCTCTCCCATACTTAAGTATATAGGTTCAATACTTCAATACTATTGGACTAGGCTTGACAATGGTCAAAGACGAAGCCTCAATCTAAGTACTGATTTCTTGAGGCTTCGGATTGGAGCCATAACAAACAAATCCGAGTGGAATAAACGACACAATTAATTTTTAAAATACATTGTGTATGTACATTCAGCGTCAAAATGATTTGAGCGTTCAAAACCACCAAAAAAATCTGAACATTTGACAAAAAAAAATTTACTCAAAGTTTAGTCTAAGCCTGTACCTTTCATTAAAATAGATTCAGTAGTTTAGGCGCAAAGTCATAGCAGACTGACCATTATCTACGCATTTCATATTTATAATGGTATGTACGCTATATTAATACTCCACATAGGCCTTGTTAAGCGAAATTTGATCCGTCATCCATCATTATTATCGCATACATCAGCAACACATTCTCCGTTCCACGAGAGCTTAATCCCCAACCTGTCTTACTTTCCCGTCCCATATATTCAGTAAAAGGTATGTAATTCAAACTTTTCTGCAAATAATGTCCATTCAAAACATCGGGAATAACTTTTTAGAAATGTGCCCGTGGTCCGATAAGACTCGGCCATTGTCGACGAAATCGACTCCGACGATACAGTAGAAGAGAATACGGTGAGGCAACTTCAAGGTTAGTGTCTACCCAAATAGCGTTGTTGACAATGTTTTATGATTTTTATTACAACGGGTTTTACACTCCGACCGGCTTAACCTCTGTTCATCAAGCACTACGACAACACAAAAAAGCTTTAGCGAATTAAAAATTAAATAGAGAAATCTTAATTTCAACAATTTGCACTATTATAATTTCAACGCAAATGCTTGGAATATTCTTTGGCAGCAAGAAATTGCTTGTGTTTTCACATGAGCGTTGTGTGTGTGTTTTGTGTGGATGCGTAGTTTTGATGAATTTGTTTATTTTTAATGTTCCTTTTGTTGTTAGCCTAACGACATGCATTTAAGATCGAAGATGACTTTAAAGGCGTATGACTGACGTGGAATGAAATGAAATATGGTGTCTAATATCTATGAGTAAAACGTCAAATCGTTAATCGAGATACCTAACGGAAAGATGTACTGTGTTACAATTTACTGTGTCACCGCTGTGTTATTCTACCAACTCCACTCGTGTCGGGGCCGATTCGAATATCAATAAATTGGAATCGGTGGACAATGTTTACGATATAAAGGAAGCCTAGCAAGGCAAAATATTGTTCTAGCTTCGAGGATAATTAATGGTATAACTTTAATTTTCTGTGAAAAATAAATACTAGCCTTTAGCCCGCGGTTTCACCCGAATGTGCGATAATATCCCGCAAGAAATTTATTTCTCAAGGAGTAAAAAGAAATGCTAGCCTTTAGCCCGCGGTTTCACCCGCATGTGCGTTAAGATCCCGCAAAGATTTGATTTCTCAAGGAATAAAAAATAGCCTATATCACTCCCTTATTTTGCAACTGTCCCTATACCAAAATTTACGACGATCCGTTGCTCCGTTGCGACGTGAAAGAAGCTCAAACAAAAACGCAGTAGAGGTAGAGCCATGCTAGTTATTTTACAGTACGAATGGGCCGACTCGTCCGTGGAAATACCACCATCTCACATAATACCAGCGTGAAATAAAATTGACTACTTTTGTGTTTCGTCAGGTTTGTGAGAGTGCCGGAGGCCCAAACCCCATCAGCGATCCCTCGAGTGTTGCAGATGTCCATGGGCGCGGCGGTGATTGCTTATCATCATGGCTGGCTCATTTGCCGCCTCTGGCATAAAAAAAAAAACACTTCTATTTCTGTTACCCCATGGAAACTAAGCCTTATACCAGAATAAAAAGTAGTCTATATTGTCCTTTCCTAAGATCTAGTCGATGTCTGCACAAAATTTCGTCAAAATCAGTTCACCGGCTTAGGCGTGAAAGCGTAAAAGACAGACAGAGTTACTTTCGCATTTACTAAATTAGCATAGATTAGATACTTTTATGGTAGGTCGATGTGTAAGGCCTCGATTTCGTGGCAGCGGGAGCGGCGGCGCACGCAGGCACACTGCGGTCACCGCTTGACGCGGGCCGTCAAGAGCGGTACGATGCTGTCAAGCGGTGAACCGCAGTGCGCTTCCGCTCCCACCCCGCTGAGTTCGAGAACGGGCCTATGGGATTCCATTCAAAACATCTCACCGCTGCCGCTTCCGTTGCCCGCGAAATTCAAGGCCGAGGCCTTACTGTACAAGATTTCAAACCTAAAAAAGACTTACCGTAAGTACTTACGTAACATGCTCGCCTTACCCGGTGCTTCGGGTCTGTACGCATCAAGGCTTATCGGGCTTACACTCGACGCGATCGCGAAGATTAATCGCGACTTGTGTGGAACCCTCGAAACGATATTCATGTGACTTACGCAATATAGGGATTTGAAAATAAGATATTAAAGTAAAAGCAAACTATTACCAGCTCAGCTTGGTAGTGACGGAAGTCACCGTGAGGAAAGGGCAGGTTTTCTGGTGAATATCTAAATAGCCTGAACCAATCGGTTTAGATAACAATCCGCATATTGCAAACATAATGTTTGTGCCACCTTTTACGGATAGACGCAACGATCACACTAAGTTAGATGAGCGGGACGGGGCGATATTACCGTCCTTGTTTTCATTGAACCCAAGCCGTAAAAACGGTTGCTCCCTAGCATAGACGCTAGTTGCGACATATGACTTGCTAATATAAATGCGGCGTTTCGCGACCTTCGGCATGTGTGCATTGGATTGTATTGTGATCAGTTGAATGCAGCTTCAGAACTATTACCACGAAGCAACGGAAGCTACGGGAACGTACAGAGATTTCAGATCGTGAAAATTACTGCAGTATTTTCGAGCCCAGAACGAACGATCGTATTCTGGAATCGTATTGTAAATAGTAAGTATAAATAAATTCTGGAATCGTATGGTAAATTTAGTATAAAAGATTTAGGTAAAGTTTTATGTGTCTGCAATACTAACCGTCATTGTAACGCTGATGGCTTGATTATAATAATGGTTGCTTATTTAAGTCTGAATTGTGGTTTAACGATCTAAAAATTACGGTACGCTATCTGCTGTTGAAAATAACAATTACAAAGTCTTCTTGGGTACTTCTTGGTTTGTACATGCAAATATGTGAACAAAACAATTATTATTTCCTTCAACAGCGTCTTTAGGGACCGTGGCAAAGCGCGTTGTGAATCATAAAAAATAACAAGCCCCAACAGCTACAAAGCGTGCACTGAGATGAATTGCATTTTAAATGTGTTGCCGCTTTGCGTTGAGGGTTACCACTTATTGGGGAAGATAGCGATTTGTATATTTTTAGTAGTTGTCCCCGGCTTTGATCAGGAAAAAAAATATTGTTTACTAACCTTTTCCTGATAGAAGTAATGTCATCAAAGCCAAGTTTCGGCTTTGGCGGCCAATCCAACTATTGGTATTTTTTTTTACCACAATGTTAGCGCTAAAACCTACGGTCCGTCTTTTATAAACGGTTACTGTCGTCTAGACGCTTGTAACCACTTATAACACCAAAAGCATCACCAGCTCGTCACCGAACATACAATTTTACTAGTAAAAATAAACAATGTTGGCAGCTTAAATTGCCGTCTCGTATTAAGATCTGGAAACTATACTCACCGACAAAACAGCACAAACGTTTGTGTTACATTCACTCATTTTCACTTCACTTCAGTTCGGTACTGTGATTTGCTGATGGTAGATGATCACCACTAATCTATTAAGGGACACCTAACTAAAAGTCATCATTTAATGAACTTAACATACTGTACAAAGTACATTCGCCTGACTTTCGAGCGCTGAATTTATTTCGTCTTAACTCACAGAGGTGTTCAGAGCTGCAGTACGAAAAAACCAGTAACGAAATTCCACCTGTACTAAGCCCCCTCCCTAAGTTTCTCCATTCCAATCTAAACAGGCTCCCCAGCTAAGCGGCAAATTGTTATAAATGACATGCACGGACCTTTAAATCCATTCCGAAAACAACTGAAGAAGGTAATGACGTCATTGTATCCCCTAATTTAATGTTTTGACATGATTTTTAGCTGGAAATAATAAACAGATGATTTGGATGTTTTTAAACAACTTCTGTAGCAATGGGAGCTAATTCATCTTTGCATCTTTACAGATCCGACCAATTAAATAAAAAACCTCGCCATATTGCAGAAAAATTTTGGAACTACTTTCTTTAAGGGGCAACAATCAAATAAAAAAACAATAACATGTAATTCATTATTATTCTGTCAAAGTGTGATGTCAATTTTTAGCCGTGCCTTGTTACTATTGGATATTGTGAGTTATTTGTGAGTATAACCATAGCAACCAAGTGTTGCAACCATAGCTAATATAGCGCCTCAAGAGCAGGTTTTTTATTTTCCTGGTCAGGCTATACAAGACAAGTGTACAGTGTACAGCTGTGTAGCTACGATCCAACCCGTCTTGTTACCTTATAGCCCATAATAATAGTTCCCTCAAGGCTTACGGAGTTTAGATGGGAGTTGTTCCAACGCTATAACTGGTTATGCCAATCCCTGAATCATGGTGCAAGCGTATCTAAGGTGATTTTTATTAGAAGACATTTTTGTTCGTCCTTCTTTCACGTCACAACGAAGCAACAGTTCGAAGTACTCGTATGGGTATAGGAATCTGGAGACTGAAAGTTACGACTTTCTTATCTTCAGCGAAATAAAGTTGTAAAGTACACGTCAGTGAGTGCGGAGTTGCGGACGACTAGTCATTTTATAATATAACAGCGAAGATGTGGTAAATATTATATAAACAATTCTTATCCCTTCGTTTCATCGTCTCAACGCAAGAGGCAAAGGGTGTGCCGCGGCATCGATTTTCACATTACTTTTCACAGTTGCAGTTTTATCGCCCTTATGTAGCTTCGCCATGTGCCGTACGGCGTCATTTCAATTTACAACCCATATACACTTACAAGAAAGAGCTGTGCTAGCTAAGTGGGTTCAAACGCCTCTTGAAGACCGTAGCAATACTCTTAGGAATATTATACCTACATGTTTCGCGTCGACAGGTAACCCTAATAGTAAGAGACGTTTTGGGCAATGCAGCATGACGTTTGAAATACTCTAGTTCCCACGTCAGGAGGTACGATCATTCACCACCAAGATGGCACCGGCTGGGCCGTCTTCTTTTGTGACGGGGGAGTTAAGTGGGTAGATAGAGCGACAAAAGCCTTTTCTCGCCTTGCTCTCGAGTTCTACACCTCATTTACGTATTAAATTACACTAGTTTTCAAGTAGCTTTCTTTTATTGTTTACAACTCTACACTCCTTCCATCTTATAGATTTTAGATCCAATCCGACTGTTTTAACACTAACGAGACCAAAGGTGGAAACCTAAACCATGACCTCAAACTTAAATCTACACAATCTATCTACAGACACGACTAAAATATTTAACACTGTCTAACAACTGGTTGTTATGTTGTTTTGTCTCAAGCACTACAACTAAAATGACCCTTACAAACCAAGGTGTTGTATCCCAATTGTAGCGGTATTAATGAATCCACCTGTTACGTCTCATGTCGTGCCCATTAATTGCGTCCTTGTCACAACATTTTGACACCCACTCGTAAAAACTTCACCAGTTTCACCACCTTTTACGACTAGGGCTGGTAGCAGCCTGCGAACACAAATAAGGTGGGGTTTGCACTCTATAAAACTAGGTAATAAAGAACCGTATTAGACGTGGAAAGCTTTTCATGCATATTGTGTTCAGTCCCTAAAATGCTTGTACAGTCCTGTAGAAAAAAGTATGCGTTTGTTATCAGAAAATCTTATGTATTGGCAATTGTATTAAGTATATTATTACAGTTACATCTTCGATTCGGCTTTTTTGAAACTAGAAAAGATACTAATTAGTATAATTGCTATGTTTTTCTATGCTGAAGATGATTATATTTGACCAATCACTAAAATTCTACCTATCTCACATAAAACCAGCGTGAAATTATAGTGACTACTATTGTGATTCTTCTGGTTTCCCCTTAAAGGCCGACAACGCATCAGCGATCCCTTACCATCGATTGCTTACCATCAGGCGACCCGCAAGCACGTTTGATCCTTCTGACCATTGATAGTGTATTTAAATAAATACACTATCAATGCTTCTGACATAAAGAAAAATCTTTGTCTTTTGCGTTATGTAGGTATCGTATTTTTCGCTCTACTCATCAGTGAAACATTGATACACAGGAGTTTTTAGTTTGGCACAGCTTCTGACACAAAGTAAGTAGTCCCACCATTTTGCTTGAGCAATGCAGTATTTCATCTAAGGAACCGACGCTCTTCGCAATCTGTCATCAGTTTGTGGCAAGCTAATTTTTTCAGAGAGAGAAGAATCAGAGAGTTAATGAAGTACCAGATATTTTAAATCTTTCCTCGATACACAGATACATAATTCACTCATTCGGGAAAAATCCATTTACCATGACAGTATAACAGGCGATAATTTAATTTTTGACACATTACACACAGAACCATTCAGATCCGAGGGTACAAAGTGCAAAGTGCATCATTAATAATTCATATATGTATGATTTATTACAAATTCTTTAATTGTTAATATTTTATATTTTCGTTGTTATTTTGTTATCGATACAAATAATACAAATGCAAAAGTAAGTATACTATACAGACTGTATTACGATTTCAACTAGCAATTTCTATAAACCATAGACAAGAGAGCTTAGTCCCAAGGTAGAGACAAACATTAAGCTTGCCCATTAGTCTCCGCAGAGCGTTTGACGCGCTCCGACTCCGATCAATTCTGTATATAATATGAGTGCTCAATCTGTGTCAGTGGTTCTCAAACTTTTAGCTCTACGAACCCTTAAGATAATATATTTTTAACTATCGAGATTCGTTTATTTGAGTGAGAAGTAATCTCTTTTTACAAAAAGAACAGTACACTTGAAATCAAAGTAACAGTCCTCTGATACCTTGATTTCAAGTGTACTGTTTTCCTAGTGTAGTAGTAGTGTAGGCTCCTGCCTACAGTTTGACAGTACTGATACATCCTCTAATGAAATAAGCTGTAATGGCTACTTTTTTTTTTTTTTTTTATTTTTTTTTTTTTTTTATACAAACTCAGTTGGCAGACAGGCTCGCAGCCCACCTGATGGTAAGCGGCCACTGCGGCCTATTCCATTGAGGGACGCTTCACCTGGATGCGTCGCTCAATGTGCTGCCAGACTGTAAACTCATCTGATCTTCGAGCCTCTGATTTCAAGTGTACTGGCTCCCACATTAATTTTGCCGGAACACAGCCAGAGCTGTTATGGCGGCAGATTTCACCTGTGGAGGTGGTAGCTAGCCAGTCGGACTCTGAAAAAGCCCTACCACCAACCAGACCCAAGGTGGGAATCGAACCCACGACCTCCGTGATTTTATACCCGAGCGGCGTAGCCACTGTTCCACGGAGGCGGTCAAAAATACTTACATATAATATAAAAAACCAAAGTACTTGCATATAGGTTTATGTAAAATGCGTAAGCGAATCATTCAAAAGGGTACTAGCACGTAGGTTTTCCCTGACCTATTTTCGGTTTCATGTTATGAATTCCTATCACAGTTCAAATACTAAGTAGCGTAGATGGTGTTTTCTGAAAAAAATCAAGTTAACAATAAAACAAAGTGACAGCGAAAAGCGGATTATTTATTACATCTAAGCTAAAACTGTTACGAAAGTAAAAAACTGATAAATAAAAAATCTTGGAAATTAAGTCTTACTTCCTAAAGAAGAATATAGGAAAAGATTAGTGAATGTAGCCTAACTTCCTTTAATGTGCTTCTGACGGTATGCATAGACCAACTACATAATATTTGCTTTGTGGTTTTCATCACTACATATGTACATATTATCTTGAATGTTGTCACCGCACCGCTAACCGCCTATCACAACAAAAATACCCCGAGGATGAACCTCTGTCCCATTTGAGAAACTCTGACCCGCAACTATTCCAATATTAATATCTTCGACCAAAGGGCATTTTCGTTCCATTATTAAATAAACGCACAGGGATTTTTCGAAGAATTTTTTTATCATCTCTTGTCAAATAATGAACAATTCGTGTGTGTTCTCTGTTATAATTATTTCCTAAGCTTCTCCGAGTTTTGCAGAGAAAAGTGCGTTTAAGCACTAAAATAGATGCGAGACCTGTGGCCCTTTATAGGACTAGGGACTAAATCCCCCCCCCCCCCGTTTCCTCTTCACATTTAAAGAGTGACGAGCCGTTTCTTTTTTTTATGCCAGATGCGGGTCGCCTGATGGTTGCCGGGTCGCCGTTGCCCGCCTTTTGAAAATTGGCCAATCCAAGGCTTCCAATGTTTTGCTGTTAATATCAGACACAAAAAAGGAACTGACACTCAAAATTGAGCCCACGACTTTAGCATCTCAACCGACGATCAAAAATATACACAGCTTTACCATTTTGTTCAATCATAAATCATCGTTTTCCAGTATCACAAACAGTGGGACAGTATATCAAATCTAACTAGCGTTGTCCGCGCAGTGGAACATCATGAAAAGAGGTCCACAAAACTGGGTCAGCCGGGACAACAGTTATAAATCAGATATGATGAATTATGCACTTTGCATCATCTATGCATGTTCCCAGACGTATCTCGGTAGTTTAAATGGGGATCGCGCCCCCGGGATTCCAACGAAGTCGGAGGTTTGTGGGCATGTACTAAGTAGACGCAACTATTATAACATACATACACTTCGGTGAATTTCAAGTTACTGGCAGAAGTAATTGGATTCTTAAATACAATGCAAGGCCTTTGAAATTAAAATAAAAAAGATTCTGTTAGACGCCTCCGCCAGCTGAGATCTGCCATCTTAACTCAGGCTGTATTTGTATGAATTGTACCTACTACCTATTTTATATCCAGTATTTTATACACACTAAATGTGAAAGTCTGTTTGTTACGCATTACGCCTGTAACACAGAATCTATTTATTAGATTTTGGAAAAGAACAGTGGCTTTTTATTACTGCTAGTTTGCGTAGTTTATTTGTCCTTATCCACGATGCAACAGCGCAATGGATCAACTTAATATTTGGTACGGAGATAGTTTAGGATGTATATCACTAAGTCTCACATAGTAAGTCACTAAGGCTACTTTTCATCTCGGAAAAATCCTGCCGTATTACGTCGAATAATGTACACGAGCCGCGAGACAAACCGCGAGCGAAAAGCTAGTATTATCTGAATTATAATATATTACTAGCGGCCCGCCCGCGGCTTCGCCCGCGTGAACTATAGGACGTTATCCCGCGGGAATTGAACTAACTATAGGACGTTATCTCGCGGGAATATCTTGTAAATTGTAGCCTATGTGTTATTCTGATGTAAAAGCTATATTATTGTAAAGTTTCATTAAAATCAATTCAGCAGTTTTTACGTGAAAGAATAACAAACGTTCATCCATCTGCTCCCCGGCCGATACCGCCGCAACCACTTATGTCCCTGCATTTTAAATCTGTAATATCTTCGAAACTATTCATTTAAATTACATGCCGTAAAGGGCCATATTGATCTATATTACATGCACAATTTATTTAAGGTACTTAATTGGATAAGGATTAATACTGTATTGCTTAAAATCGCGTTTTCGTAAATAAGTCATTATTTTCTCGTAATAAGTAAAGGAAAATGGTTATTGTGGGTTATCCCTAAGAGATAGACATATACCATCGCGGACTTTTATGTATAACTTTTTAAGGTGTACAATACTGTAGTACATTATTTTGATCTATCTCGTAGGGTTCAGCCAGCGTTCGCAATGTAAGCGCAAAATACATATGTGCTTATTTACGACCTTACACTAAAAACCTCTAAAATTATCAGTGTTTCTCTACTATATTATGCATGTATTATACATATAAACCTTCCTCTTGAATCAATCTATCTATTAAAAAAAACCGCATCTAAATCCGTTGCGTAGTTTTAAAGATTTAAGCATACACATAGGGACAGAAAAAGCGACTTTGTTTTATATGTACTACTATGTAGTGATAGTGATAGTGATGATAGTGATATAATTTGAATGTAAAACTTTACCTAGCTTTTATACCTAACGGGTGCTTATATAAAGTCCAGAGGTCGTCAATAGATGGAGCTGAGGGACAATGAAAAGTTTCCGCGTAACGTTGTCAGCACTGACGTGTTCCAAGATGAGAAATGGTTATTACGGAATGATTAGCCGTTCCGACGCTTTTTGTTCAAATTCAACGAAATGCCCAGTTGAAATGTTTTGTAAGCAAAAGCGAGTGTATTTTATCTATTTAATAAAAGACGTGTGGTTTTATTTTGAGGATCATTTTGATATCGTTTATGTAGGCTACACCAAAGGTTGTGCGTTTGATTTCCACACATGTAGTAGTAGCACATTCATAGATGCTTCCTGATTAAGTACAAGTATCAATTAATGGGGTGGGCTGCAGTGGCTACTCGCCATCAGATGTCTTGCGACTTGTCTGCCAACTGAAGTGGTATAAAAATGAGTTTTCATAGCCTAATACATCATTAAAATCATATAACCACTTTTATAAAACGACAAAGGATGTTCTATAAAAGTACGAAAATAAATCGCGAATCTGAACGTGAAAGCAAATACCAAATTTTCTCTTATTCCAACGACAGAATCTGCATAGAAAAGACTATTTTACGTCCAGAAAAGGAACGATGTTTTCTCAGCAGGAACGACTGGATCGGTCTGGCGAATACTTAAGTGAGGTCTCATCTGTCAATTTATATTCTATGAGTTAGATAACCTCCCGGTCGGACACAACCTGTGCCCGCGACAAAAACGAGACAAACTCTGAATTAATTAAATTTCTCCCAAAGGAAAGCAAAAGGCGAGAAAGGTTTTATTTTACTTTGCTGTGACGCGGGGGTTTCACTTAAGATGCCTTGATTAAATTGAATTAAAGACAAGCTACTGAATTATTGTTTGGTTTTAGACAATCTCTCGTTGACTCTGCGGTTGCTAAGCTCTCTAATTGAGACTACCGTAGTAGGTACTAGTATATTTTTAGTTTATGACGTGCAAAAGAATTTCTTGGTAAATCAAATTGCAAAATAAATACTTTGACTTTGACTTTACTGTAGGTAGTGATTACTATCGCAATGTAGATAGTACAGACAGTTTAGTATGACAAAGTCTATATAAGTTATAATTATAAGTGTATATCAAAAAATACTGAAATGTACATCAAAATAACTAATTGCACACCAAATGTTAGGTTAGGTTAGCATTTCATTTTTTGGTGCACATTTCAGTATTTCGTATGTGCAGTTAAATACAAGCCATAACTTTTCTATGCATGCGAAAGTTGAAGGCTTATAAAAGAAATTTTAACCGACTTAAAAACAATGAGGAATCAGCCTAGCCAATGTATCAACACATCGAAACCAAGTCTGACTCCTTATAAAGGCTCATTTCCCGGATGTCAGATGAGTTCGTGAAAATTTATGCACTTTTGTTTTATACCACATCAGTTGGCGACAGACACGCAGCCCACCTGATGGTAAGCGGTCACTGTGGCCTATTCCATTTAAGGACACTTTACCAGTAAGCGTCGCTCAATGTGCTGCCAGACTGAAGGCTCATCTGATCTTCGAGCCCTTAATTTCAAGTGTACTGGCTCCCAAAACACTTATTTAAGTCCAACATTTATTTAGTTCCACTTGGTCTAAATTATATAAAAAATTAATTATCAAGAACTTCTCCGACAACAGTAACACTTTCCTTCTTAATATTTTTTAACGTTTTTAAGCACTTATTTGTTTGAAGTCTTTTTTAAAATTAAGGCCCATTAAGTAATAAAAAAATTTGCCAAGCAAGACACAAGAACCTTTATTCAGTACTTTCTTTGAGCATACGAAAAGACTTTCAGGTCTCCAGACATGGAAATTCGTGTAAGAACCATCACTTACTGTCATCATCATCATCCCAGCGTATTCCCGATTGCATCCAGTATGGAGCTCAGGGTCCGCTTCGACTATGATCCCAGATTTGACAAGCCATCACTTACTGTATCTTAAGTTATCCATTATAAGAGATTTACACTCTCGCCTCGTACCTCGTCTCGTACCTCGTCTCGTGCCTCGTCTTGTATTCACAGCTCGCCTTGCGTAATCGATGGTAAGTGTTCACATTCTCGTGGTAACGCTCGCGTTTGTTCGAGGTCCTTTGACTCGTGCCCAAAAACCGCTCCGGACGCGAGCGCTGCGAGGCGCGATGCGAGACGCGAGGCGAGCCGTGAGCGTCTGTTTACACTCTCACCTTGTGCCTCGGCTCATGCCTCGTATCGGGACTCGTACGCGAGTGTAAATGACCTATTACTATTTTTATCACCAGACGCCTCCCTCACGGAGGGACGTAAGCCCGCACCAAGATTGAAGTCACGACCAAGTAATTAACGAACTTTGGCCGCCAACCAAACATTTACCTTGTACATTTTTAATTCTTGCGAGTTGAGAGTTCGCTGATTGACTTCCAACTTTGAACGGAGATTAAAATACGAGCAAGTAATTAAAAAGTTTCGACACTGAGAGACACGTGTGTGTTGCCCTGTTTGACGATCAATTTGGTATATTGGTTGAGGAGTTGGTTATTACACCAGAGGTCGCGGGCTCGATCCCCGCACAGTACAAACATTTGTGTGCATAAGCATATTTATGTTATTGTATCGGTATGGGGGTTTCTAAGTATTATTTGTATGTATTTATGAAAAAGGATAATGTACTGTTTATCTATTAATTGTCTAGCACCCATAAACGTTATGCTTAGTTTAGGGCTAGATGGAGCTGGTGTGTAAACAATATCCAAGGATTATTTATTTATTACATTCCTTCTGATTTATGATTAAGTCAAACGATGGCTGATACATACATACGTCATAAACGTGATCAGGTGCCACCTTTAAGGACTGGTATGCTAGGATCCAATTTTTTTATTATACAGCTTCAGTTGGCAGACAGGCGCACAGCCCACCTGATTGTAAGCGGTCACTGCGGCCTATTCCATAGAGGGACACTTCTTATAGGAAGCGTCGCTTAATGTGCTGCCAGACTGTAGGCTCATCTGATCGTCGAGCCTTTGATTTCAAGTGTACTGGCTCCCACATTAATATTTCCGGAACACAGCTAGAGCTGTTATGGCGGCAGATTTCACCTGTGGTGCAAGCCAGTCGGACTCTGAAAAAGCCCTACCACCAACCAGACACAAGGCGGGAATCGAACCCACGACCTCCGGGTTTTATACCCGAGCGGCTTAGCCACTGTTCCACGGAGGCGGTCATAGATAGGATTTTTGTGATAGGAAACTGTATGACTAGGTAATAATAGACAAATGAAGATTGTTTTGATCATTAATCTAGGCTTCAGTAGTAATAGGATGTACGTGCTTTCATATTGATTTAAATGCAGGAAGTCTATTTCAACTATTATCATAATATTACTCGTTTGAGTAAAATGCTACGCCCGCTGACAGTTCGACTAAGCCTCAAACTCGCCGCGAAATTGTAATTTGCGAGTCAAATTGCCTGTGCCGCAACTAATAAGCGCTACTAGCGGCGTTTCATCCTCATAATTAATTCATTACTGTTATAGTTGGCCATTTTGGATTTTATCTTTCTTAATGATGCCCGAATTCCTTGTCGTGCCACTGGTGGAACAAGTTGGTGGCACGACGAGGAATAAGCCAAACTTTGGTAGTTTGGTTATTTTTTATAGCATTCTGTAACAAGACGAGCAGATCGTACACCTGATGGTAAGCGTCACGTCTGCCCTTAGACAGTTCAGTGTCAAACAGGAACTAAGCAGTTACTGTCTGGCACCGGCCTGCGCCCGCTACACCGAGACGACAGTTATTAGGTCTCATATACCCAGTAATTTCACTAGCTTCAGTGCCCTTTCCCCGAAACACGAAGAAGAGCTTGGTCAAAGTATCCGCCTTTACAACAACATTACTTAAGGGTGTTGTATCATTGTGATGTTTAGAGTCGTATGTGCGTATGTGTGTTTTAAGAATTGTTAGCCCCAGTCGACAAGTCCCTAATGGTGGCACCTAATCATGGTGGGTTTCTAATTAAATTATTATGAAGTACTCTTCGAAAAGAGGAGAAACTAGCCCTAGGAGTGCTATTTGACGACCGATTTAGTTCAAAATTTGAGAACTCGACCATATTATGTAGAATACATACCGAACCAGAGGTCGCTGATTCGATCCCCGCATAGTACAAATATTTGTGTTCTTTTTTTGACAATTGTAAAACTAGAATTCATCATTAAAAATACAGAATAAACGTCATCTGTTAGATAACTTACCATAAGTACTGGCAGAACAGAACGCACCGCCCCGCAACGTCCCGAGTCGGCGACCGGGATCCGCCATGAATTGCAAATGGCTGTTAACTGGTCACTTTTCACGCGAATTAGCGTTTAAATGTGCTAATAGATAGTGCGCGCTCCGTTTGCCGCCCGGTTGTCAAACAGAAGTGCGTTTAAGAGAGACATAATCCGTATAAATGGTTGAGGAAGCTGGTTACATGTTTTATGATTATGAAGGATAGCTGTTCATTGTCTTCTTTTTATTCCTTACATCGGTTTAAAGAATTTATTTCTCAAAAAGAACATTACACAGTTCACAGTACATGAGAAACTTAAAAAGTAGTTCATACATAATAAGAATGGTTCAATTAACCAAAGTTACAAAGCGTATCCAAGTACAATCTTAATCTCTTTTTAAAGGAACTGATCGATTTAGAGTCCTTCACAGATTTTGGTAGATTATTATAAAGTTGAGCTCCCTCAAAATATATTATGTTCTTCTTTCCATACAAAGTTCTGATTTTAGGTAGTTCTAAGTTATTTCTGTTTCTTGTATAGTGGCGATGTGATTTTTGTCTGAAAGTTATTTGTGAATGGGTTTTTTTGTTTAGTATTTTGTTAATTAATATACAGGTTTGATAAGTATAAAGTTTGTTTATATTTAAAAGCTTGGTTTCGCTATAGATTTCTCTGGTAGATTTTAAATATGGGAAGTTAATGTTTTGTGTAATTTGCAGGTCACTCAGGTTAGTCTGAGCGGCCTGCCCCCAAACTTGTGTTAAATATTCTAAATGTGATTTCACCAGTGAATTGTAAATTGGATGCCTTAGTCTATACGGTATGCACTTGGATATATTACGCAAAGCTCCAGTAAGTGAGAGTCTCAGAACAATAACTGTTATTGTTCTGAGGTGAGAGTAATTTCGATTTCAGGTGTTCGATATGAGGTTTAAATGTCAATTTGCTATCTAAAATCAAGCCAAGGTATTTCTCCTGGTTAGACTTATTAATTGCTTCATTATCTATGGTAAGTGTGGGAAAATAGGGAATCTTTTTGTTTTTGGCCGAAAATATGACATATCGATACCTCCAATGAACACTACGCTAACTTCAAAAGTGCAGGTTTACAGGAGGAGCTCTTGAAAGAAAAAAGTTGATAAAATCTTTATTTTTGTAGTTATTTTCTTGATATTTTTTGTGTGAGTAACTAATTTACTGATGCTTAAGATCCGCATAGTAACATTTAAAAAAAACTTATGGGTTTTTTAATTAGCCTCACTTAGCGGGATGTAACGCAGAAAGCTCTAATTTAAGATCGGGATACACTCCGCCAATTCTAAGTTAGCGGAATATATTCGGGAATATTACAGGCTACAAAATAATAAATTAAATGTATACTACATAAAATAAAATTAATAATTACATTTAAAATCGACTTCATTACCAATTAAGAGTATTTTGAACAATGTTTTTATTATAATAAGATCGTAATTTATGAAAAAGAAAAGTTAGCGTTTTGTAGTAGGATAAGCCGAAAATCGTGGAGCCGTTATACAAGCCGCTAACAAATAAATAGCGTAGAGTATCTTAACTGTGTCATTACTTAGCGGCCTTTCGTCCATATTGGTAACTAAGCTTATGTAACCAGTTCCAAAAAATATTATTTTTTCGTTGGTGTTTTAAGTAGTTGTGAGGGAAGAATTATTTTTCCACTTCGTAGATTAAATTATTTCCATTATAGTAACCCGAGACATTGTGCAAAAAAATCCCGATATGATGTGGGATTGTTGTGATATACAACTGGCTCGGTGTAGTTGATTTGAATTAAAACGTACTATACAAAACACTTTTAAATCATTTATTAATACTTAGAAAAATTTTAGGCAGTGGCCTACTGTAATATCTTAAATTTTAATTGCTGAATAGTTGCACTTATTTCTGTGTCACTTATATCATGATAATTATTTGGTATTTTGTCGTTTTTAACTGCTGAATTTATTTATTAAATTTTTGTTTCCTTCATTAGAATGCCCAACACTTATGCGATGGATGGGTTATTATTTTCCACAAAACGATTAATTATAGCATGCCATCCTTCCAAATGGCCGCCATCCTTAATACTGTTTAACTGTTCCCCTTCACAATACCAGATTTTAATGAATCTTGTAGCCAGTTACGATCGAAGTAAAAATTTATTGTGCTATTAGATCAGCTAATATATTTTATAAGCAATTGGGCCAAACCTGCACATCTTGCAACATGCCGCCTCTGAGCTGGCTTGATACTTAGCTGTTCTGCTTTTTTAAAAAGACTTTGACTAAAGTGGTTAAAACAATCTTTTACATCTGTTTGAGGATATGGTTTCTGAATGCCATTAAAAGCAAATCTTCAAAAGCAACAACCATTTTACGTGGTTTCCAGAGAGGAAATTTAGTTTTGATTATTTGTAAAGGATTTTTTTTTCTTGTCTTGGTTTTGGAGGATGGCAAAAAACAATGGTACTATTTTTGGGTAATAACAATCTAGCTGTGAATGGTAAAGTAAAAAAAATCAAAAGTGCAAGTAACAACTTTTTCGTCAAAATTCTAACGTCATTTAAATCAGCCAATAAAAATATGAAAAACAATCGTTTCCTCCATAACTAATAAAATTCACAATTATTAATATTTGGTTTCCTTGACACCCAACACATAGTATAATAAACAATCATTATAAATGACTGTAACTCATTATACTAATAATTATTTTCCGATAGAAGTGGCCAGTCACAAACATTTAACGTTCATAATAGATAGCAAAAAGTTACAAAAATGGAAAAATTCTTCTTCTTCCACAACTAGGTAGTTACCAAACAGCAAAATAAAAAATTTTGTAACTAGTTACATAAGCTTAGTTACCAATATGGACGAAGGGCTAAGCGGTTCGTTTTATACTAGAAAACAAAACTCTTGTATTATAATTGTAGCATTTCATGCAGCTAATTTCGATTTTAATTTACTACAAGATAGTGAAAATTATTAAACTTAGTAATGTTTAACTCTGATTAACACTACGTTATATAATTATTTGTTCAAAAGTGCATTCAACGGGCGACACACACCGCTAACTGTCACATGAACAAATACTTTCCCGCGCAACACCCCGCCAACTCCTAGTTGGCGGCGTATCTCCCGCGGGCCGGCAGTCGCGCTAGCCGAATACACACCACTATATTAAGACAGCGGCTTGTCCACCCCGTAATTGAAGAAAGTACCTTTACTTGGCGTTATGTAAATCTCAAAACTTTTTTGTTTTTAAAGATATTGTCATGAAAATTTGGGGGCATAATATTATTAAAAAAGTGGGTCGATTTCTATAAAAAACGAAAAATGGCAAATTTTGAGTTAGCGTAGTGTTCATTGGAGGTATCGATATGACGTTTTAACATAACATAACATAACATAAATATTCTTTATTGCACAAAAACAAATTAAAAGATACAATAAAAAAGAACAATAATGCACAATATAGGCGGTCTTATCGCTTGAAGCGATCTCTACCAGACAACCCCCAAGTAAAGGACTACCGAAAGAATGGGTAAATCAATGCAATTTGAATATATAAAAAAAAAATTACTTACTTTAAGTATCTAATTAACAAACATATTAAAATAAATTCATAAACATACATACACATAATTATATCCACAAACATATTTATATACATACATAAACCTACATTTATTATACATACACAATGGAGAAATTATAAGATAACAAAAGTTTCAGAGTGCAAGGAAATGAGCTTTTACTCGAGTTTTAAAGATAGCCAATGACTCGGATTGACGTATCAAGAGTGGTAAAGAATTCCACAGACGAACGGACTGAACGGTGAAGGACTGCGTGTAGAAATGAGAAGAGTGAGGGGGAAACAGCAGAAGAAGAGAGTTGGATGATCGCATATGACCCCTGGCAGGTTGCAGAAACTTAAATCGCTCTTTAAGATAACTAGGGTACTTGGGGTTAAAAAGTATGGAATACAGAAAGAATAGAACATGAGCGTCACGCCGACGACGGATGGGAAGCCATTTCAGCTGAGATCGGTAAACGGAAACATGGTCATACTTGCGTAATCCAAAAATGATGCGGATGCAAAAATTTTGGAGACGCTCAAGCTTATTTAAGAGATTTTCGTTAAGGTCAAGATAGCTACAGTCAGCGTAGTCGAGTATTGGAAGAAGTAATGCTTGTACAAGAGCAATTTTGGTGGGAATAGGCAGAAAGTTACGCAGCCTATTTAAAGATCTTGCTGCAGCGAATATCTTTCTGCTAACCTCGGTTACTTGATGAACCCAAGATAAATTACTATCTACATAGATACCAAGATTTTTCACAACTTTACTGAATGGAATTTGGATTCCGTCAAAAATGATTGGAGGCAAATCGCTCCAGACAACTCTGGATAAAAGATTTGAACCGCCTAATATAATCACTTGCGTTTTATTAGGGTTAACCATGAGCCCAAATGATCTGCTCCAAGCGGAAATGCGGTTTAAATCAGAGTTGATGCTGTCAACAACTGTTCCGAGATTACTAAGGCCACCCTGCGAATCAATTTGGAGATCGTCTGCATATAGATGGTAAGAAGAGGAGAGAGTTTGAGTAACAGAATTAATAAAAATAGCGAATAAAAGGGGAGACAGTACGCCACCCTGCGGAACACCGGCGCTGATATCACACCAATCGGATCGCCGATCCTCTGCACTAATCTGCTGCCGGCGTCCATGCAGGTAACTACGAAACCAATCAGTGGCCGTTGGAGATATGTTAAGAGAACGAAGTAAACCGAGTAAAATGTCAAAGTCAACAGTATTAAAGGCATTACTGAAGTCAAGCAATGCCAAAACTGTAAGATATTTTTTATCCATGCCGCAGCGTATGTCATCTAAGATTTTTACCAATGATGTTGCTGTACTGTGACCGGGACGGAAACCTGATTGAAAGGGATTGAGGAGATTGTTTTTGGAAAGGAAAATACAGAGTTGATGATAAGCAACACGCTCGAGGACTTTAGATAGGAAAGGAAGGATGGATATGGGTCGATAATCGGAATACAAACAAGGATTGGACTTTTTAGGGAGAGGAATGATTTGGGCATCCTTCCAGACCGTAGGAAAACAACTTGTAGATAGAGAGAAATTGAGAATGCGTGTGATAATAGGAGTGAGGATATCAATGATGAGGATAATCATATGACGGCTAATATTATCACAACCAACAGCATTGGAAGCAATGGACAAAATGTTTCTCTTAACATCACAATTAACTTACTTACTTACTTACTACTACTTACTTACTTACTTAGTTTACTTACTTACTTAGTTTTACTGACATTAATAGTCAAGAGGTTTTGCTTTAGCCATATACTTAGTTTATTAAGGTCTTCTTGGGCTGCAGTTGCAACGTTGCAAATTGTGTGGCCGAAATAAAAGAGACAGGTGTCGTCTGCATATAAAGAGATGTGCCCCGCCAGCCCAAGACCACTCACACTGTTCATGTAAATAAGGAAAAGCAGTGGGCCCAGAACTGATCCCTGGGGGGATTCATACATTATGTTAACGTAAGGAGGCGGCGGCTAGCTGTCGACATGCCATCGACGTGCTGTAGACTGGTTGGCGACTGCTGCCGGCTGGCCGCGTGCGCTATTAGCTGTTGGCCTGCTTGCGGCAAGCTGTCGACACGTCAGCGTATGCCGTCGACGTGTCGACAGCTTGCCGACAGCTAGCTGCCGCCAGTTGATGGGGACTGCAGTTGCCACTGACGTCGCCATGTGCTGCTCGTGTGTTAGAACCTGTGAGAGATCTAACGCTTCCTTAAAAGTGGAAGTTCTTCCTCCGAGCTAGATCGACTGTGCTCGGGGACCAAGGTCCAATGTACCATCTTTGGTTTGTTGTATATATGCTAGCGATCGGAAGCGGTAGGATCCCATACTAATTCGTGTTCGTAAGTCAGCGCCTTCTGTCATCAGTTGGTAAAACTGTTTATGGCGAGTGGGTACTTGATTTTTGCTGATCAAGTAAGAGGTCGCCACAAACCCTCAGGTTTTGCAGCCGCGGCCAAAACATGGCTATGGGAACATTGTTATCTATGGTAAAGGGGGCCTTGTGACATAGAAGGGCTGTTTATATTTTCACTACGTCTTTTGTAATTGACGATTTATATGGTAATCCATTACCCGGCGTCAACACGCTCCCCAAACCTCATATAAATGTTACCGCATCCATTAAGTCGTGTTTTCTCTGCTCCTTAAACAAACAGTAGCAGATCGTGCCCAGTCAATTAGTCGTGCTGTCTCACGCAACTTTCGACCTTACGTGAACAGTGCACAGTTTCGTTTTGTGCTGTGTCAACTGCCTCCGAAGAGGTTTGAAGAGTCGTATTAGACATTCCGTTTGACAAGTTTCGGAAAGGGATCAGCTGCGAGATGGGTTATACAGGGAGTTAATAATTTCAGATAGCTATGACAATTCCGTAAATTAAATTAACTGTTTTACATACACACAAAAATTACGATGTATAACGATGAATATATCGAATCGAGGATCATAGTCGAAGCGAACCCTGAGCTCCATATTGGATGCAATCGGGAATACGCTGAGATGATGATGATGATACTGTATGATGATTGACCAGCCTAATTTCCCATCACAAGGCTTTCTCTATTAGTGGAATCAAACCATCGATACAATGATAGGTGCTGACTTAATCACCACCCAATGCAATTTCAGATATAACGCAACAGCTGTGTTTGATAAATTCGATTTTTTTCCTATCAAGGTCATTGAACCTAAGACCCGCGGTCCCTTACACGAAGTTGAACCACTAGTTGTAGTTTTCATATATGAAAAAGCACGTAAACGAACAAGTGTGACCGATGAGTTATATTCAGGACCTTAAAGTTTAAGGGACTAATCAAATGCTGATGAAGGTCAACATTATCCATATAGGAAAGGCCACCCTTTTAAAACTAGACACAAACAAGTTTAATTGAAACTTTTTAGTTTTTAAAACTGCTACATTTTCGACAGGTCGGGCGTAAACTTCACAAAGTTAGGCATTACGGCTGTTTGGAGCGAATTAAATTTTATTTCAAAAAGTTTTTTTACACTTTGTTTAATTATGTCCATCTAATAACTCCTAGATAAAACTTTAGTCAAATTATTTTAACTTTTCATAAATGTTATATTGTTATATACTATCTATATTATTACTACTTATATTTTATTCATTACTATTATATAGATATTAAAATATTGATTTAAAACCTATTAGTCTTACAGAGTGGTTAAGAACCTCGGGTCAAAAAACCTGAAAGTCGTGGATTCGATTCCCGCCTTGGGTCTAATTTATTATATGACTTTTTGAAGTCTAATTGGCTGACTACCCTTACAGGTGAAGTTTGCTATAATGTATTTAGCTATTTTCCGGCAATACTCATGTTTGCCGATATACTTGAACTAAAAGAATCGAAGACCAGATGTGCCTACAATGTGGCAGCACATTGAGCAACGCAAGTTTCCTTGAAATTAAAGACTCCGTACTTCAATGTAACAGGCTGAGTTGAGCACTTTTCATCAGGTCTACTTGCCTGTCTGCCAACTGGAAATATCATAATAAGTACTTACAAAATTTCCAAAAATAAGATTAAATCGAACAGAAAGAGGTTTGCTATTCAACAAAAAATATAAGTATATCAATTTGATGACCCCCTCAAATAGCTACTGGCTCACGGAGCGTACTTGAAAGCGTTCTTTTTACAGCGCTCCCTCATTCGATTTTATCATTCCCCTACAAAACTAAGTGAACTTCTCCGTCATAAAAGTGCGTAGTGAAGTAATAAAGCGGAACTAATCAAGAAGCTGACTCGACTCCGTTTTTACGCGCAATGGACGCAATCCCGCTCACGACTCGCAGACCATAGTATAAAGAGTAAACAATATGTGAGGCTGGTTTTAGAGTCACGCTGATAAGCATGCTAACAGCGCGCGTATCAGCTAATATCGCTGTTCTTATAAGATAGCGACGATTTGAACTGCAAAGAAAACCGGCAGTGTATAACGCTACGCGCGTGCCGCCAGCGTTACTCTGAAACCAGCCTTACTATCTTGATACACCGCACCGCGTGCGAATTGTATGTATCATAATATAGTATCTACGCGTCGCCACACGCACATATGAATTAAAGTCTCTGCCTCAAATTTCGCGGAAGCGGGTGTGGAGCAGTAGGCAGTCGCACTGCGGTTACCGCTTGACAGGATCGCACCGCTCGTAACAACTCGTGACGGACCGCGTCAAATGGTGACCACATTACGCCTGCGTACTGGCCCGCTCCCGCTCCCGCTTCCACGAATTCGAGGCAGATGCCTTAACAAAATCTCGACCTGTTTCTCAGTGCAAACAACGCGATTTTGTTTAAGATACTATTTTAGATACTAATTGCGCACACATACAAGCTGCGTGCGGTGCGTTTGTATAAAGGTAACGTACTGTTTACTCTTTCTACTATGCCCAGACTCACAATCACGACCAGCACAGACTTAGGAAATAAGGTCTAGTGTCAATATTCTGTACGTCAGTCCAATCCTCCAAATCGTATTAAGGTCACTCAAGGAAATTACAAAGGTTACATTAAGTAATGAATGTTGGTTAACGCATTAAGGAGCTATTCAGAAGAAAATCTTTCTTCTCCGGACGTGTTGTCTCAATCCAGTCGTACGGTTGCAACTTGATCCAGGTTTCGGAAAGTCCATGTTATTACATTTGAGCGACTGCCATCTGTCTTTCGTAACCCTTAACAAATGAATCAGATCATTTGGACTATCGGTACACAGCATTAAGACTGTGTTTTCCTTAAGAAGTTTTCCGTCAGCGCTGAGCTGTGTTAAATACGAGGAAAATCCATAGGCGACACATATATTGAAATAGCATTATTCACATACAGCAATATTCACATAGCTTGAAACCATCCAACTCGATATTTACTAAAAAAAGCAAATCTATAGTTTCTTGTCGGTTCTTCCAGATAACTTGACGATTCATAAATATGTACATCACTAAACCCCATATTAATTAAGAATATTTTGATATTTAACCTAGGATTACTAAACTATTAGATGAACGAATACTTCAAGGATTTTTTTTGGCTTAAAAATCTTTTCCTCAACCGAGGCTGAGTGGAGGAACTTAGAAACTCTCAGCAAGTGTCGAGACGGGCGACTTTACGACATCTCCGATAAACGTGACGTAGGTGCCTTAATTGCTCCGTCCGCCATTTTAACTTTATTCATGAACTTTATGACGCGTAATTTGTGTAATGTCTCATCGGTTAAGATTTGAATATAAAACAGATGAAATGTTTTTATTTTTCGGTAAATCGTACACGAGATTGTTATTTGTTGTGTTTCTTATGGGGAAAAAATTAGGTCAGTACTCATATTTATACTATGATTATTGATTAGGTAGTGGAGTTTAGGTAGTATATGTCATTTTTTTATTAACAGGAACCACTAACTTTATGCTTACTAGCTTTGCCTGCTGGCTTCGCCCATGCACTAAACTATAGCCTTAGTGTTATGCTGATGTATACATATATGTATTACATGTGATAACTTATAAATCTAGTAGTCTAACGCCGATTCATCCATCTATAATATTGGTAGCATTACTTTCTGCATGGTCAAGCAAAAATGTCAGTAATAAAAATGAATCGCCGAGAAGCTTGGTACGTGTTTAGCACAAGGACTATACGAAGCACAAATTGACAATGTCTAAAATACCATTATTAGTATTCTTTAAAAAAAAGATAAATCTAAACATATTGCATTAAAATTATAAATTCGAAACTGGAAATTGAAAATGAATCCTCAAATCTTCTAGAAAGCTCAATTCGTAATTCACAGTTCTGGTGGATTCCTCGACTCGCGGATTACTCGATTAATGAATATTTTATTCTGCCAATAATCGATGAAGGTGATTCACGATTTTCCGCTGAAAGCCGGAATCTATTTTAGGTCCTGGGATAGGGGTGCTATCTGTTCGAAGTCAGAAGATCACTTTTAAGTGTAAAATCCTCTTTTTTTCGGAGAAGAATTACTAATTAATACTAGTATTAACCGCACAGTAGGCTTGCGAGACCTACATTTATTTATTTTATTTGTCTTAGTAACTTTGTTTGTTTTTCTGTTATACTTTCACGCCATAACTGCTGATAGGCAATAATTTTAGTTTCAAGTAATAACAGAAATAGAAGTGTTTTTTATTTGTCATTTTTCACGTCGCGCAATGCAGCATTGGAAAGATGTAATTTTTGGCATGGAAAAAGTATGGGATCCAAAAATAGTATTTAAGAACGTTTGTCAGTTGTCTAGCACCAGCTTTGCTAAGTTTGGGTATAGATGACACCGAGTAAATAATGTCCAGCGACATCAACCTATTTATTTTGTCGGTTCAAATCCGATAACTGGCAACCCTGGCCGATGAAGGAGAATTTATTTGTCCATTGTGCGGGAGATAAACGTGCGTTACCTTTATACACGGTGCGATTAATTGCCTTATGATACCCCCAGCCATCGGAATGTTCCAGATTTATCGAACAAAAGATAACCATGTTATAGCTGTCCTTCTCCGAACGATTGGTCCCGAAGTAGTCAGGAAGCGCTTGCAATTATTCAATGGCCATTTTTTAAATGTTTTTTTAATAAAATCTCCGTTTGAGTACTACGTTCCAAAGTCATACAGTATTATGATTAAAAGACAGAATTAAAATACCTTTGAGCATAGATTGGGTCTAAGCCGACTAATCCCGTGTGAACAGGTAACCAAGTGGCATCTGATTACAAATAATAAATATCTCTGGACATTATTCACACAGCGCCATCTAGCCCCAAACTAAGCATTAGCTTGTGCTATGGGTGCCAGACAACGGATAAACATTACTTATATACTTTTTTTTTATAAATACATATTATACATAGAAACACCCAGACCGATACAAACAGACATGTTCATGCACACAAATGTTTGTACCGTGCGGGGATCGAACCCGCGACCTTTGGTGTAATAGCCGACTTCTCGACCATTACACCAAATGGCTCGTCAAAATAGACTTCTCTGAACTTTCAATTGAAGTGCTTGTGATTTCAAGCGTGATGGCTTCCATAATTAGTATTGCCAGACCAGCCAGAGTGTCACTAGGTACCAGAAGTGGCATACTTCACATGAATGGGTGAGAGAAAGATATTTAATAGGGTGAGACAAAGGATTTTAGAAAAATCCTACTACTAGTCTAAAAAATATAGCGATAGCAAGTATAAGTGGCAGGACAATATGAATACAAGTAGCATTAAATCGGTAAGGACAGCTTTATCGGTCTGTGGTAAGCTTGTCAATGGGAGCCCAAATTTTAGTGTACAGCTTATTTCCTGGCTCTTATATCCAGATGGGTAGCAGTACAAACAGTAATTTTTGTAATTACTAACACAATATGGATACCAATTTTGTCCGAATTAAACGATTTTTATTTTATTTTTTATTTATTAGTACAGCTGCTTACCGGAGAGAAACAAGTTCAATCACCTCCTGCAGAGCTCTAATCCCCGACATCGGACACTTTTTCTGGCTTATCTCAAAGGTTATGAATTTAATGATGTCAACACCTAGATATTATCAATCAAATCATGCTAGTTTTGTAAGTGGCATAACAACAGTCTATTAGTAGCGTCATTACATCACTCAGGGCAGCTTTATTGGCCGGTGATATATTCCGAGTGGCGTAAAACTTGACAATGAGGGCGCCACTGAGACCGGGGACAAGTGACAAAACGTTCCGATCCGACAAGACGGTTAGGATTTTAACCAACTTCAAAAAGGAGGAGGTTCTGAATTTAGATGTCATAGGGTCTTATTAACGTTGGACTTGTCAACGTATCTTTGATATACACAACTGCGGGGTAGTGCGATTGAAGAAGAATTTCAAACATTTTGCTTCAAACAACCTGGTCGATTAAGTATCTTCTATTGCAAAATCAATGATTTGCCATACTTACCGTATCAGCCCATTATTGTCTTACTGCAGAAAAAAGGGGTTCTTTCATTGATGCAATCAAGTCATTGTTATAATAATTATAGGCTGTAATGTTCCTACTGACGTCCTGCTTAGAAAATACTTAGTCACAATCCAGAGTCTGGAAGTTTGATTTCAGAAAGCACGTAAAGTCGTTTACCTTGCGCCTGATCTCAAGGAAGTGCACTTGTGCTTGCGCATTCTTCATCATCATCATCATTTCAGCCAAACGACGTGGATCACTGCTGGACATAGGCCTCCCCCAAGGATCTCCAAACCGGTCGGTCCTGCGCCACCCGCATCCAGTGGATTCCGGCGATCTTTATGAGATCATCGGTCCACCTTGTGGGAGGCATACCACGGCTGCGTTTCCCGGTACGTGGCCACCACTCGAGGACCTTTCCGCCCCAACGGCCGTCAATACTCCTTGCAATGTGTCCTGCACTATTGGCAATGTCGGTGACCTTGGTTCTTCTGCGGATCTCATCATTTCTGATGCAATCACGCAGGGAGACTCCAAGCATAGCCCTCTCCATTGCCCTTTGCGCGATTTTGAGCCTTTTTATGCAGCACATTGTAAGTTGCGCATTCACTTATGATTCATATCCTGCGAAGTAGATTGATCTTATTTATTTATTTATTTATTATTATTATTTAACCGAAACTTGGGTGGAAGGTCTTGATATTAGTAGACTAGATGATCCAATACCATCGGCAATACCTAAGCAAGTTGTTTCAGCCTTAACAGAAATGAGTGTCCTTGAAGCAACTCATAGGCACCCTAGTTGGGTCGTAAACGATGCCTCCTCGCAGTAAAGTTGCGTCGGTCGCTGAATATTTGATTTTGTTGTTCGTGTCGTATGATTTGCACTGTATACATATTCATGTAAGGTAACGACGGCGTCGTATCATGACTGTTTCAAGTATTATTGCACAGTCAAGTGCGAGAGAAATTTTATTGTTATCACAAATATAATTGGGTCAACATTCTTCCTTCGGATTCTGTAGGGGAGTGAATTGGCGTCCTCTAACCTCATCAAGTACTCGCTCACCAAAAACAGACTGATGGCATGAAGTGTTGAACGCCAATTTCATTTATAGTATGGAATTTTATGGAATAACCGAGTTAATACGTCGTCTGATATACTTAGAATGCAGCAAAGTATTTTAGCCAACTGGCCAACACACCCCGCAATCAAAAATGGTACATCTGACACCGAGTACAATCGATCCAGCAAAGAAAGGCCTACATTTATTGGGATATTCAATATCCTACAGGATCGCTCATAGAAGGCTTTCTCGTCAAACCGTTGTAAACATACAATGCTACCGCGAATGACGAAGAAACAACGCCATCTGTTTGAATTTGAACGAACTATTTACAAAGTTCGTTTCATTACAGAGTATAGAACAAAGAAAAGTAGGCTCCACATTAGTATGCTGAAATATAGCCGGAGCTACTGCGGCGTCATTTACCTGTGTTATTGCCTTAAGGAAATATTCGCAGAAATAATAGTGATGAAAGGAAGACAAGCTTGAATCAACACGTGTCTGGCATAGTGCCAAGCTGTGCTTTTACACTTCACAACGTACTAATATTCACGAATTGAGGTAAAGCGAAGTTTATGATGTCGCATTAATCGTGTAACTTGCCATGGTGATTTGGCATGGGTGGCTGAATGATGGACGGAAGATTTGACAAATGTCACCGGGACAGGATGGCTGCCACGGGCCGCCAAAATCTACCCGTCCTTATTGAAAAACCCTTTAGTATAAATACAATAACTTAGACTCAAGAAACAGCGGTGCATATTACTCTGTACAGTTCATTGAATAGGAATGTGCAGGATTAGTGATGATGGAAGGCCGCAGTGGCGGAGCAACACGTGCTTGGCGCGGCGCCAGCTCGCTACTACGTTCGCCTGCAATGGAGATTGATGGAGGTCCTCTGTAACACATTAAACTATGTATCATCCTGTTTACTTGAGGTGTCGATGGTATTTTTTTCTTTTTTTTTTCGGAGGAGAATGCGTTTATGCACCATAACCGCGGCCGTGTGTGGGAGACGAGACTAAAGCGTCCACTACCCACTTAACTCCCCCGGTTTCGCCTTCCGCCCGTTTGGGATGAGCTGGTACCAGTCTTGTGGCTATTGACCAGCCCATCTACAGAACACTATACTCCTAGCGGATCCCAGAGCCCATCCTTGGGTACCCCGACTTTAGAGACCTCAAGTCAGGGTGGCGCCTAGGGAGGGCCACCCGAGAAACTAGGTGACCCTCAGACTTGGCTCGAAGATGTCGATGGGTAGTAGTTTCAGGCCTGGCCGAGAGCGCGAGGTCCCGGGTTTGATTCTGGTGTCAGGCAAATTGTGTGTCTAATTTTTGGAATTCAGCTTTAGATTGTAGTCACCAAACCGCACTTGGCAAGCTTGGTGCTTAAGCCAGTATTTATCGGTACAAGGACTTAATTTCAGTAATTGAGGCCTTTTCCATGTAGTGGGACATTAATAGGCTGATAAAAACAACCAGACCATGGTTGCGAAGGGTTCAACTTCCGCATCTGGCAATATTTGTTTCGTTATTTTCGAAGACAGCTCGGGTTTGGATATCTGCACTTGGCAATCTATTTCACGATCATGACTTTGAAACGTACCTCTTACTCAAATAAAAGAAAAAAGACACCCTGTCTAGGACAGATACACATAAATGTTGCCAATAAAATACAAGCATATTGTTGCCAACATAACTGCCTGTAACAAAGCTGCTTATGCAGTAAACAAAAGAAAACAGACGCGAGATGTTTACTAATAAAAAAATAATATTTCGAACGCCCCGCGTAACACAACTTTAATAACATCAGGCCCGTTCCCCCATTGATATAATGGACAATAACAGTTTCCACGAGAAAATAACACGAAAGAAAAAATAAGCTAGCCTTTATAAGTAAGCCCTTTTATTATTTAGTTATTTCCTCTGTCCAATGGTTGGCAGCCACTGAAAGTTCCACCTTTTAAGTGATCCGATTTCAATAGAATATATTCATACATTCGTCCCGTGAAAGAAAATGCTTTCCTTTTAAGGAATCAAAAGCGTATACATAAATGCGAAGGTTTCGTTTTGTTGCCGATAGTTTAAGAGGGAACAGGGCAGTATTATGAATTCTTAATAATACAATAACTTACCCTGAAAAGGTGAATGGTTGAACGGTTTGCCGAATCATTAGGACATACACGGGTACGGAGAGTGTATCTAGAAACGGTATAATTCAAAGAGAACTATCAAAGTCAATAGCTCTACGTAAACATTAATTTGTCCTATTTGATGACCGATTTAGTGTAATGGTTGTGTAACGATCTCTGCACAGTGGATGGTAGAGGTCTGTTTAAATACATACTTAAATATACATCTTGCGATGGGGTTCGTTGATTTAGAGCCCATGGCGACGTCAACGGCTATCGCATTCTGTCAGATAGTATGGAACTGTTTCCAACTGTATTATATGCAGTCCCGGGTGGTCGAGTGAGTAAAGAAGTTGACTCGTTACGCGGATAAACCCTGTACCGCCAGGGATATTGGCATGGATGAATACGCAGACTGTACAAGATAGTAGAGAAGAATATCAAATGGAGTACCTTTTTTGTATTTTCTTTCTTTTTTTTACATTTGTGGTAGAACGTAAACATAAGTGAGTAAGTGGTTTATTATGCTGCCATTATACTTTCTGTGATGTAATTACATTTTTACCACTTGTGAGATCTGATCAATGAAGATTTTGATTTTGTGGTTAAATTAAATTCAGGAAATAAATAATAATTTATTATATTATGTTGAACGCCAGGTACGCTCACAAAGAATAGGTACGACAACCTTTGCCAGTTCCTCTTATGTATAAATAAGTTTAATTGAAACATGTTACATAAAAAGACATAAAAAGTTTTCAAGTGCTACAAGTGCTTAGCTAGGTCAAGCAAGCCCCACGTTGGGCGCCATTTTTGTAGTTACTGCATTTTAATAAGATTCCTTTGAACTAATGCGTATAACGCATAACGCTTGATAACGCATTTGTTAGTAAGCTACACAGTGTGTATTTTGTCGTGTGTTTACCTTAGAGCCCAACTCTATTTCTGTTACAATCAGGCACTGTACTAAAATTTCACAAAAAAACAACACTAAATTACAAAGTGTTCTAGATAGAAAGTCCGGTGCATTTGTTACAGTTCGGTACAAAATTGCACACTGCAAAAAGATGAAATCCGAAATTTGCATAGCACTCGTATCTTTTTTACTTTAAACTCCAAATTACTTCATTTAGTCGCCGAAACAAGAATCACGTACGCTGTGAAATATTTTTGCAAAATATTTTTAAACTAACTTCATTTCCATATCAGGTGGTTTTGATTTTCAATTGTGGGTTTAAAATCGAACGTGAGAAGGTTGAAATTCGATTGTGGTTAAGTGGATGGGGTGTAAGCCAATCTAGCTTTAAATACGGATCCAATTCAGCACGGCCGATTTGTTAGCCTGACAAATCGCAGCAGAGCCGGTACCAATTTGTACCTACTTGATGTATCGGCAGGAATTAATGGTGTACCAGCGTTTATACCGATGTTACGGTGTTCAATATCCAGTTATTGACGGGAAACGTTATTAAATCCAGCTTCTATATGGTTTTCGATTTGCAACATGATCGGTTGCGACACAAATAGTCTAGTTTTGATGAAAGTCTGTTACAGAGGTTTTAGGTTAACTGGGATCAAAGAGAGAGAATTGGAGAACTGTGGTAACCGTTTTCAAGCTTGCTCACGTTGTTAGTTTGAATCTCGGTGCGTACCGTCTACGTCGGTGACTGTAAATATCGAGAATTTGACTCGAATGACTGAGTAACCATGATCCAATTAGATTGTTTCCACTGTTAAGGCTCATGAAGGTAAGGTGGCAGTTGTAATAATGTCATAATTTCTTATGACGATCTCTCTTTTGTCGATAAAAAAAAAGTAAACAACATAATTGGCAACTGACAGATTTATAACGCAAAATTTATTGCGATGAAACTGTTCCTTGTGGTATTAACTCAAGAATCAAATTCATTTATTCAATTTTGGCTCTTAATATATGTAGCACTTATGAAAGTCAAAAAACTTTATGGTTAGATGCAAGAGTTAAAATATTTTTAAGTTATTTTTCTTACCTTTCTTAAAAAATCTGTTTTGATCATTAGTACCTCCATCCCCTTTCGGTCTCATATAATTAATCAAGCAGCCTGTATAAAGGGTGAAGTTTGCATAGTCAAAGAGGTTAAGTGAACCGGTCATAATGCCTGCTGTTAGAATGAAGCTTATTAGAAATGCAAATGCGCACATTATAAAACCTCACTAGCTTGTAAACTTTAATATACTGTCAGTTGTTTAATGCATAAATCAAACTAACTAATAGCCCGACCATTAAAATAAAAAACCTCGCAATACTGCGGAAAAATATTGGAACTAATTTCTTTAAGTGGCAACAATCAAAATTAAAAAAACAGATGACATTCAGTATTAATGTCTGTCAAAATGTGATGTCAATTTATTGTCAACTGTGCCTTGTTTTTTCTTGGATATTGTTAGTATAACCATAGCAACCAAGTGTTGCTATAACCATAGCTAATGTGGCGCCTCCAGAGCAGGTTTTTTATTTTCTTGGTCAGGCTTTTACTTCAACATAAGTACGTTAGTACTATTATATACATATACTGTGACATAAGTCACTAATTTTGGGGCATAGCGTCAAATATTTTGAGATTTTAATTTGTCGATTAAAATTGTGTGAATCTGTGATGCAGTAGGTAAGTTTCAAAGTTGGGCCATAAGGCGGAAACCAGCTCGTGTTGACAATGATTTTAATCTAGAATAACTAAACACGAAACCCAGAAGTGAAGTACTTATTCCTCTTAGCACAGTACCTAACAACCTACTAATAATACGATGAAAATCCCGATTTCCTGAAAAACACCGGAAGCCATTCTTCCTTAAAATGATTATATAAGTGGAGCGATAAGGAAAAACCTCTGTAAAATTATAAGCAGCTAATTCTCCTCTTTGCGCCTAAGTCAGTAGCGAATTGGTACACTGATTATAAAGGCTTCTGAGCGCATAGTATAGCAAAAGTTTTAAATGTGGTAGAGCCATTCTACAGACAATTCTTGTATAAGTCTAGATGGACCAGCTCAACTGAAAAAGAACCACTCTTGTACAACAGAGCGACGTGTTTAGTTTTGCTATTGTGCTTCGTTTTGTGAGCGAGAGTACTGGTGGCCCAGGCTATTCTTTACTACCTCCTCCCCATCCCAATAGGCGTTGAATCCCTTAATTATTATTTCAAAGGTGCAGAACGTACGCGAGAGTCTAGTCGCATGTATCCAAGGACGGTAGTGGTTAGTTATCATCGGGTGTCAAAATAATATGTCGTTTGCCTCCTCTTTCTTAATAAAAGGTCTAAGGCTTCCATCATAGACATCAAGTCATTATTACAATAATATATTGGCTTTATCAACACACAACACACTAGTCAAGAGAAGGTTCATGGTCACAAGGTCAAAGGCAATTATTCAATGACAAAATTAGTAAATCAGAGATTAGCGTTAATTGGCGTCTGATTGCGGCAGTAAGAGATGCATATAGATAATACGATAATTCATAATATATCTGCGCGGTGTAATCAGTGAGGCGATAATTCTGGTGTTTGGCATACTCGTATGTCACTTTTATTTGACAGGTGCTATCATCTGTTTAATAACGGATGCCAGGTAAGCATTCATGGATGTCAGGGGCGTCAAACTGTTTCATTAAGTCGCGACCCCACCCCAGTGTTTGTTTTGTGCTTGGATATTTAATTGTATTCCTGCATACATACATATGTTTAAGTTACGGTCTGTAGGTATGTTGATTCTATACCCCGACAGGTAAATAAAAAACCTGCTCTGGAGGCGCCACATTAGCTATGGTTATAGCAATGCATGGTTATCAACACTTGGTTGCTATGGTTATACTCACAAATAACTCACAATATCCAATAGTAACAAGCGACGGTTGACAATTGACATCACACTTTGACAGAATAAAAATGAATGACATCTTATTGTTTTTCATTTGATTGTTGCCACTTGAAGAAATTAGTTCCAATATTTTTCCGCAATATGGCGAGGTTTTTTATTTTATCGGTCGGGCTATTATTATCATTACTGTATTTGTAATGATCACCGCTAACCTTTTATATATTACGCCATTCTAACGACTTACCATCTCGCACGGAGCTAAAAAGCAAAAATAATTTCTGTGAAAAAAGAAAAACGCCTGTAACATCACATACGGGTGAAAACGTGCTTCATTGCCGATTCCAATGCAAATATGCCATGTAAACAAAACATCGTGTATGTTAACATGTTTGCTTTTCAATTGTTTTTTATGGAGTTTGATTGTGTGGGTGATGGAGGGATGTATGAATGGTCTTTTGTTACTCTTTCAAAAGCTACTGAACGGATTAAGATGAACAAGAGTAATGTATCAGCCTTTTAATATCCCGCTGCAAGACAAAAGCCTCTATCGTTGAAATCTAGTCATCACTATAATCATAGTTCTGGCTTAATTAACACCAACATATTGTGTCCGAAAACATTAACACAAATGTTGCTCAACCCAGGAACCGAGCCCAGGGCCCTTAAATCATGGTAAAGTACTGTAACCACTCGACTAACTACACTGTCCCTGGTGAACATAGGGTACTTTTGATCCCGAAAATGTGGGGGGAAGGTCCAAAGTGTTACGTCTGACGTGCTTTTGACTTTACGATGCCCCTGATCAAGGACAACGGTATACACTTGTCACCAGTTGACCCGTTTGTTCGTTTGCTTATAAAAATGCAATTCATAGTTTGGGGTAAAGGGTTAGAAGTTTAGCCACGGAACCTCAACACAAAGAGGTAGGTAATTGAATAGAAACCAATTGAGCGAGTGAATTGATTGCAAAACGTTTTATGTGTGCCAAATTGGTTTAAATTCAAATCGCCGGGTTGAAATTAGTGGTATTTGTAGGATGGAATTCGGTTAGAGCGATTTAATTAGAGATTCGTGTGAAATAAAAATAAAATTGTCAATTAAATGCCATCCAAGCTTGGCTTAGAAAAACTTTTAAAATGGTTATCGTTACCTCTTAAAAACAATTATACATAAAAAAAAACACGCAGCTGATAAAACCAGACATGTAGAGACCGTGCAGAGACCGAACCCTTGACTCAGAGCAGAGGTCGCTTATCACCAAATCCGCGGTTTCCCCCACGCGTAATTTCTTTAAATGTCCCCCCATTTTCCCCACATTTCCGAAATAAAAGCTCCCTATGTCACCCGGGGATAGTGTAGCTTACCAACAATGAAAGAATTTTCCAAATCGATTCAGTAGTTTCGAAGCCTATTCAATACGAAAAAAAAAAACAAATCTTTCCTCTTTATAATATTTTAGTAAAAAAAAGCGCCATTTCTCGATCAGTAAAAACACCGACAGCTTTGGACCAGTTTAAATACTATCAGAGTAAAATATCTCACAATAGAGTAATATTAGATAGATAGATAGATAGATACTCTTTATTGCACAAAACACTTTAGGACAAACATGTAACATAATAATAGCTGTACAATATAGGCGGACTTATCGCTAAACAGCGATCTCTTCCAGTCAACCTTAGGAAAGAGGAAAGTATGAAAATAGATTGATTGAACAGAATAAAGGGCAGTGCAAGACAGAGAAAGAAAATATTTATATATAATATATTTGACTCCAGACTTCTCTAATAAGTACACATATACTTAGACATACATATTATACATAATATATAAATATATATAAACATACATAATACATATTACACATACATAAAGTAAAATAAACACAATAGAATAATATCAGATTTACGGATTTATAGATTTTTAGATTTATTTTAATATTTGTTTACAAAGAAAAGTATGTAAGTGATATTATCCGTCGTCTGGTACTAGGTACAAGCTATGTTTAGTTGAGGACTAGAGGGCACTTTTTAAATATTCAGAAATATCATTTGTTCAGGGATAACAGTTTATTTATTTCTGCCCATCCATTGCAAACTTTTTTTATGGTATAGCGGGCAGACGAGCATGCGGCACACCTCATGGAAAGTGACTACCGCCTCCTAAAGACATCTACAAATCAGGTACCTTTTGATGCCTTACGCTTGGAATAGTTGCAAATGTTGGCTGTAACGAGATCCTAAGTAAGACTAATGGGTTAATTACTTTTTATCCACTCCAAAAATGCAACGAACAAAAGACCCGTTCAACTTCAATTTACGAGTAAAACAAAATTCATAATGATTGCGAATTAAAAACTGTAGCAGAGGGTTTCTCATAAATATATTCATGGATCGCTTAAATGGAGGAACATTACGAGAGCTAATTAACATAACAATTATAAAAGTTACATAAATAACTTATGGCAGTGGCCGCCAAAGTTTTGACGTGGACCCACATCATTAGCAGGGTGAATCTCAAAGGGATAACACCAGGGTTTCGTGAATTTATGACATAGCTTAAATATACGAGTAGAAAAAAATAGGATAGTGGATTAACTAAATGTAGTTAAAACATAGTTTATTCACGTATTTGGTAGTCATAAACATTTATGTGATGAACACTTGTGTTAATTCTTTGTCTGGATGTTTAGTTGTTTTGAAGCATATAATATTTGTGATACCTTTGCTTTAAAGTATACCAGACTTTACTTTAGGATCAGATTTATGAGTGTTAGTTGAATGATACTTCTGATTTATTCATTATTATTCATATAATTTATGAAATGGTTTGTAAATAAACAGTTCTTTTGGATATGATCTGGAAACTGTTGTGACTTTGAGCAATCATTGAACAAATTTTAATGTCAATGGTTTTTTTAATCGTGATTATTTTGAAATCAATAGAATAGGTTGCCCTGTGCCAATTTTTTGAAAAAAATATTTAATATTATATCTTAAATTCCACACATTTGTGTTAAAAAGAAAGAAAGTAGCTCCTTATTTGGACATTTTTCCTTACAGTTTAAGAAACGCTGACATTGAGGTAATAGGTACGGGATTTGTTGTGCGGCGTGACAGGAAAATAATGAGTGACAACATAACAATTTTTATTTTTCCCCCAAAAGCAAATTAGGCCGTGCTAATATGAACTCTGTTTCTTTTATTGTAAAGATCGTTTACAAATGACGGCTCATCTTCTAGGTTAGCCCAAATATTTGTCAAATTACGTGAAAGTTGTCAACTTTTCTGATGGTCGGACGCTTGTGTTTTTTAATGAAACTCCAAAGAATTTGAGATTTCTTTACGGTTTCACGTTATCTCCTGGAATTGGGGAAAAAAATTCCTATTTGTTCGAAATTAAAAGACGACTTCAAGATATTGTAATATTAATTATGAAGTATCTACGTCGAAGATGATATTACGAAGAATGGCAGAAAATGAAATCAAATATTATCGTTTCTTCATAATTTGATCGTAAGTTCCTGACGATGAGATGAGATTCCTACGATGACGATATATATTTACCAGGTGGTAGGTTCCTGTACTGGGCCGTCTAGGTGGGTACCACCGCAGTGCCAGATATTTTCCTGTGAAATAGAAGTGTGTCAAGCATTTCTGTGTTTCGGGGAAAGGGCACTGAAGCTAGTGAAATTACTGGGTATATGAGACCTAATAACTGTCGTGTCTTAAGGCGGGCAACGCACCTGCGATCCCAAGGGGGTCTCGGGTGCTTATGAGCGGCGGTGATCACTTATCATCAGGTGACCCACTCGCTCGTTTGCCCCCCTATAATATAAAAAAATATATACATATATATAGTGGAAAGGAGAGTTAGCCGCTTACTTACTTCATAAAAAAATATAAATCCAATCGTGGATTTTTGTAGGCTTTTGTCCCGATCTAGTTAGGGTGGTACGCTTTCACCGTGATCCAGGATTTGGCAAAACCAGTTATTACATTGGAGCGACTCCCATCTGATATTCGTAGCCCCAAGCAACAGAATCAACCAAGTCCTATTAATAGGATTACAGTAAATTACATTTTCCCGTGGTTCGATTGAACGAACCACTTGCAAAAAAATTGCCCATAGATCGACTGTTAGACCGTGGTAAGACCACGGGCAAAAAAGGGAATCATAGCATCACAGATATTCGACTCTGCATCACTGCCGAGCTGGTAAATACGCGCTTCGAAAAATCCATAGACGCCGAGATTCGGTAAAGCCGTTCCTGCTCCGTAGTACACCGGTAAAGCAACGTTTCATACTCTGTTTATTTTTATGCAATGTGTAACAAGACAAGCAGATCGTACACCTGATGGTAAGCGCCACGTCTGCCCTTAGACAGTTCAGTGCCAAACTACTGTTTACTGTCTGGCACTGCCCAGCGCCCGCTACACCGAGACGACAGTTATTAGGTCTCATATACCCAGTAATTTCACTAGCTTCAGTAGCGCCCGTTCCCCGAAACACAGAAGTGCTTGACAACTTCTATTTCACGGGAAAATATCTGGCACTGTTACCACAGGTTCTACATTAATTTGTATAATATATGATAACTAAAACGCCACTAAATTCCAGTTTTTGGTCCATCGAGCAAACCGCAAACGGTCGACATTAATCGACGGCGAGTGTAATGCGGTGAATATTTAAATGATAAATAGAACAACAGGTAATTGAGAGAACGTGTTTGCTATATTTATTCAGTTTCTGTTGCATTGTTCACACATTTAGTCGCATAACTCACATGGGGCCAGTTTCACTGCTGACCTCAGAAAAGTTAACCAAAACTTTTCTTAGCTGCTGACAGATAAGGATAAGAACTCACGGCGCGGTTTTTAAATGCGCCCGCAGCGGTTACGGGCTCGCAGCCTTTGTAGAATGTTGATTTATATGAAAAAAGTAAGAGCAGTTTTCATGACGCGATTTTCACCCGCAGCAAGCGCGGTTGTTTACGATTCCCGCAAACCATGAAAAATTGCTCCAATAACAATAAATAAAACGTTACACCACAACACGTTTAGCTTAAGTATAATTTACCAAATTAAAATGATATTCCCTCCACGTATAAACTCTATAATTTAGTTTCTCGCTTTCTACTAACTTCTTAATAATGACGTGATAAAACAAGTCCAAATCCACATTACGTTTATATTTATTTCATAACACGCTCCTATTTCAGGATAAATGGAACTTTATTTTAAAATTAAACAATATTAGGCTGATATGACTAGAAATTAATTTGGGTTTTCGGTTTCAGGTTTAATTATTTTGTATAAGCTACTTTACTGGCAGATATACCTATTAATAATGAAAACTCCCAGACCGATAAAACAGTCATGTTCATGCACACAAAATTTGTAGCGTGCGGGAATCGAACTCGCGACCTCTAAGGTGTCAAAGCCAACTTCTTAACCATTAAACAAAATAATTGGTTGTCATAATATAGGTGACGAGGATAAATATTGTTTTTTCGTGTTTTAGATGGATAATAGAAAATTAGCTTTGAAGTAAAGCCATTGAACGATTTTGATACGAACATAAACCTTCGTCATGCAACAGACGAAACGATTGAAATAATCGACGAAAAAAATCAATAATCGATTAAAGCCATCATCGATGTATCGCACGCACTACATCGATTCCCGTCGTCCTTTGAGAACGTTTACCGATACGGCGCGATTGGATGAATCAATTAAAATCACACGAGCACTCCGCGTGATTACAGATCAGTGGCCGCGGGGCTTAGTCGCTGGCAGATAGAGTGATTGTTCAGCATGCGATAGTAGCCATGGTAAGAGGAATCGCTAGAATTTTAACTTTGTTTGAGCGTCTCTTCTTTTTGTTATGTGTATGAAAGGTAAGGTACCTAAATTAATAATTATCCTTAGTCTTATTCACATAGCGCCAAGTACATACTGTTAGACGAATAATTGGTTCAATCGATTTACACATCACTATGGTCACCGCGTACGGTGTCCCGCACTAGCCGGGGAGTTGACAAATATGAACATAGATTTTACCGCGCTTGCAAATAATGCCGAGAATATTGTAAAAGTATATTAGATTGTAATTATCAAGAGAAATGCATTTATATCTAACAATACACGTAACATTTAAGTGTGCCAAAGGCCTTAGGATGATTTAGAGTACAGCAAGTATCGCTGTTCTTGCAAGATAAAAACTAAACTGCAAAGAAACCGGCAGTGTATACCAATACGCGCGCAACAACGTGACTCGAAAAGAAGCCGTCAATAGTAACCATTCAACTACACTATTGCGATACTAGTTAACTGCGATATTTCTCTACACTTTTCCTCTTTTTCCCCTATCAGAGTCTTGCAGACGGTGGAATTCGTAAACTTTGCAATCAACTTATCTTTTTTCCCCACTGTGCTGTTCATTGAGTAAATCGCATTCAAAGAGAAAAATATGTTGCACAAACTTTTTGGGACAGGGGGTGAATACAATAAGAAAAGTCATATTTATTTGGGGTGAACTTTGACTATTTCTTGTCTAGATATATTTTGTAGTCGTAGATAATATTATTTTTATATAAAGTTACTGATGTAATGAAAATTTGTGTTGAATGTTTAAACAATATTAAAAGACAGACACGCAGCACACCTGTTAGTAAGCCGCCACTGTGCGACCTATTCTATTGAGGGACACTTCATCAGAAAGCGTTGCTCAATGTGCTGCCAGACTGTAGGCTCATGTGTTCTTCGAGCCTTTAATTTCAAGTGTACTGAAGTTTTTCGTCCATATTACATTAACTGTCTTTTTAGAAGTGTTTAGAGAGACACAATATAAAAAATATGGCGAAATTTTGTGTCTATATCAATCTGACACAGCACACGTTTTGCCAATTACACTGATGTGAGTCAATTACGCAAGACTATTTTTTTAGATACGTAACTAAAATATTACTTTTACCATCATCTAGATAAAGTATGTTACAAAACGTGCGTACGTAAATGGCTCGTTTTTGAGACTATAATATAATGGAGGTCAGTATTTTTGAGTCTTCACTATTTGTGCAAAGATAACATATTTTTCTTAATAATATCATGATAACTTATTCTGTTTTTCAATGATAATGAAAAACTTGAGAGTAAACGCATAAATAGAAATTCAATTGCTAATTTCTTTAAACAAATTCCATTTTTTTAAAACCCAATTCTCTCTTTCATTGCTTTTCATAGCTTTGTTATACTATAATACTCGTAATACCTTTATTCTATTAGCATTTGTCTCCATCCTTTGAACTTAAAACATAATGTAAATGTCATTATGTGAATACTCAAACAAAATTCGTGATTTTTTTTATATTAGGTACTTAGGCGTTTGCTTTGTGTTCAAAAGCGAGCTTAAACTGTTGACACATAGCCAGCTGTACTAATTTAATATATCGTTTATCACAATAATTATAAAAAATATTAAACATTATACAATCATCACTATGATTGTTAATGCAGATTGGTGACCACAAACCCAAGCCATGTCCGAAAAAACCGACACAAAATTTAGCTTGACCCGGGAATTGAACCAAAGACCTCGAGATCAAGCCCTGGTAATTAACCACTACACCAACGAGGCGTACAAGCACTAAAGGTTCGATTACGGTTGATTAATATTCCCCCTTATGTTTGGCTTCCCTTTATTTTGTCTTCGAAAGTTACTAATTCGATTTTTATTATATCGAATACGCTGTATCGATAATTCAGTTGTACGATGATGATTTATTAGTAAGATGTAACGTTTGTGCGAAAAATCATGTTGCGAAAAACCATACAGCGATTGCTCATTAGTTCGGTAATTTATTAGTTCGATGCGGGTTTAAAACGAACACTTCGGACCCACCATACAACTGGTCATACCCCTGATGGTTTTTATAACATTAAAACTAAATTATCGATACAGCGTGTTCGATATAATAAAAATTGAATTAGTTACCTTCGAAGACAAATTAGGAAACCCCTTATTTTTGCTCATACATTTTAGCACGATCTCTAGTCTTTCAGTATTTTAACCTTCAACTGCAATCTAATTTACGTAACTTAGGTTTGAGACACTATTACATTTGACATGATGAGCGCTCAGGCTAGTCCCGTAATAAAGTTTTGGGACTGAAAATGTCTTTTTGGATTTCAGTTAAACTTGTTACCGTGAATACATGAGTATTTCGTTCGTGTAATACCGACGAATACTTAATACACACTAATAAAAAGTGACTTATTAAATTGTATCAATTGGTATCAATCTATACTCTATCTATACTAATAAAGAGGCAAGATTTGTTTGTTTGTATTGAAGGGCTCCGAAACTACTGAAACGATTTTAAAAATCCTGTGATTTCAAAAAGCTACACTAACCCCGGGTAGCATTGGGTACTTTTGATCCCTGAAGAGGGGGGGAAGGGGGGATAACTGACAAAAAAAATTGGTTGTCTGTAAAGTCGGTTTTCTGACGATAGTTTAACGTGACAACGTCATATAAACATGTAAATGTATTATTGTATAGCAGCTGTCCACGCGCACGCATCGCTCACTCACAAAGTAGGAGAGAGACAGATGTCGAACGCTGTCGAACGCGGAGGCCGATTGTGCCTCTTTGTCGCTCGTTCCGTGCTCTCGCTTGCGCTGGAACGCCGCATGAGTCATGTTTTTTCGTGCGTGCAGCCGGCTCCATCGAATTATAAGACGTTGTCACGTCAAAAATTACACGCGCGCGGGTTAAACCGCGGAGGCGTTTTAACAAACTGTATTGATGGTAGAATATACTGAGTAGAGTAACGTAATATTAAGGTTATCTTTCTTCGATGTGGTCTCGGCGATGTCTTTCTGAGAATTTAAATTAAATAGTATTTTGATGATTTTTATTTGAATTATTTACCAGTGTGTCGCATAATTGGACGTGGAGTCGGGCCATATCGGTTTTTTGAGCTCAGCTCGGGTTTGTATTCAGCAGCAATCTGCATTGGAAAAAGCGATGATTTGATTACATTGATGTGGCCTTTGCTCGGCAATGGGACTTTTAAAGGCTGATATGTTTTACTTTATCAAATAAATAAATAAAATAAAAAATAAAAATAAAATACTTTTACTCTGCTGATACAGTACATTTTCCTTTTGTTACATTTAACAAGACAGTTGTCTGTTTGTTCTGCGTTTATTTCAAAGACATCGCCAAGATAGCAGAAAACAAATACAGAAACAACGCAACCGTGTAATGAAACAACAGGTGAAATAATTGGAGTCCGACTTGTTCCAACGAGCAAGATGGAGTCTTCAGTTCAAGACTTAACTACAATTTCCGACCGATGATCAATCACTTACCTACCACTGTAGTTATGCACTTTACTCCTTACAACCTTTAACACACTTCAGCATACAATTCTCGTTTACCTGGACGACTTAATCTTGAACAGCAAAGAAGAAAATCAATGGATGTAATCCAATGTGGTAATGTAGTTTGAGGTAATGAGAAAGGGAGTAAAGGAATACAGGTGAATTCTAACTCCGTTGCCTGTGATGTGTGGAGTCTTACTGCAGCTGTTTGTTCTGTTTAGTGTTCGGATTATGTGGCTAGATCTAGAACCAGTGTGACCTAAGACTGTTTGACTGGATTGTAGCCGACTTAGCTTAGAAGTTAGGCTGTAACATGTCATTGTTGGCAGTTTGGAGTGGAAGTTTGAGTTGCGTTTTGTCTCCGAGATGAGTTTGTAACAGAAACTTTTCCTTTTACTTTGACTGTTGAGATGGAAGATGACAAATTGATTTTGCTTTTGTATCCACGCCGCTTTTGAAAGAAAGAAATAATTAGTTATTGTACATTCTGTTACTGGCAGTGTGGCCGAAACTCTCTAGTTTAATCTCTTTTAGATCCCTGAATTTTGGAAAACATAAATAATGGTAATAGATAATTAAAATTTTAATTAATTTCAAATATCCTGTACTTTATGACCTCAACGGGCTAATGATTTAAATTCCGAGTCTTGATCTCTAGGTCTTGAGTTCGATTCCCGACTCAAGCAAATTTTATATTAATTTTCGAACGCAGTTTAGGTTTTTGATCATCAATCCGCATTTAATTAAGCCAGTACCCATCATTTTGACGATGACTTGATTCAATGATGCAGGCCTCTGCCTGCCCTGCCCCTAGAAAAAAGGCTAATACCTTAATGCCTTCATGTTTTTCTAGGTATACTTATTTAACCATAAGGTAATTCACTGAGCCTTTTTTTTAAATAAGGCTCACGAAATGTGAGATGTCGATCCAAGACCAAAGATACCCAAGACAGACTTTTCTCAGAAATTCTTGAAGGTATACAGAGAGCCTTAGGATTAGGAATAAAGTTCTTGGAAAACCAACCTTTCACGTGACTTTGGGTGTAAATAATTAAATGCTTTACATATATACACAGAAATGTTTCTTCCTTCAAAAAATTTAATCTGGGTTTACATATAAAATTATAAAATGTGTGTACATTTTTCTCAAGTTATTGTGTGAATATATTTTTGGGATACATTAATCTGATTCCACGCATTGCTCCACCCATACCAATACAAACTGACATGATTATTAAAGCAGGATTCGAACCCGTGACTTTTGATGCAATAGCCACCTTCCCATTCATTATATCACGTATTATAGATAGCCTTCCGCCTGCGGTTTCACCCGCGTGTAATTTTTTGTCAATTATCCCCCCTCCCCCCACATTTCCGGGATATGTAAAAGGAAAAGTACGCTATGTCACCCGGGGATAGTGAAGCTTTCCAACAGTAAAAGATTTTTTTAAATCAGTTCAGTAGTTTCGGAGCCTATTCAATACAAACAAACAAACAATCAAATCTTTCCTCTTTGTGATGATGTTATAATATTAGTATAGATGGTACAAACATTAAACATAGAGGAGGAGGAGGGAGAGGAATTGCTAATTAAAACTGAACCGTATTTCTTGAAATTTAAGTCGTAAAAGCGCTCCTTTCTAACCAGTTAACCCTCGACATTCCGGTCTCAGTGGGCATTATGGAGCGGTTAACCCCAAACCGCCGCTAATATATCATTAACCTGCCACTACTGTCACTGTGTTTGCTCAATTAGTAGTGAGCCTGTATAGACCGACAAACTTATAGTTTCGGAGCCTATTCAATACAAACAAACAAACAATCAGGTCTTTCCTCTTTATAATATTAGTGTAGATATAGAAATATCTATTTACATAAAATTCAAAGGTGACTGACTGACTGACTGACTGACATAGATATCTATCAACGCACAGCCCAAACCACTGGACGGATTGGGCTGAAATTTGGCATGCAGGTAGATGTTATGACATAGGCATCCGCTAAGAAAGGATTTTGATAAATTCCCACGGGAACGGGAACCACGCGGGTGAAACCGCGGGCGGCCGCTAGTGTATGCATAAAAACCAACTACCGATACTCAGAGCAGCTATACCTTCACAAGTAGGCTTTAAATTCATAGGAAACAATCCCCATACGATACTTAAATAATAGCCAACTGTGTATCTCGCTTTACAGCCTATCAATTGGCCTACTGCCATGCGTTTACTGCCACAGAACATCACTAAAACTGAAATAAAACCACCAATAGTAAACCAATTTATCTGTTCCGGTGGCGGCGTCGCTACTGTCTATTTAGAACTGTCATTAAATATCGTTTTTGCATTGCATTTCACGTAGTTCCAATTTTGGCCACCGGAACAGATAAGTTTGTAGGTCTGTAGTATTGATATGGGTCGCGTTTTGCAATGTCGTTGATGCGTTCCACTTGGTAACCGTGGATGTGTTAATCTTTTATGTTCCAATTGTTGATCACGTTTTTTTTTTATTTTAAAAATTGAAGACTACACAAGTTACACAAGTTCGAAGTATAAAGTAAACATTTGAATACATAAACATGTCTATTTATAATATTAATACGTAGTATAATACCTATTACGTAGGTATGCTACCGAGACCTTAAAAGACCCATTGAAAATTTCTTTTCCGTCACCAGTGAGTTAGTGCCAAATGGTGAGAGTCATGTATCTACGGTACCTATTCTATCGATACAACATAATATGTTGCTTATTTTTATTCCTATCTGTCCCAAAATGTTTTAACAGATTTCAGCTCCAAGCGACCCTAAATTACGACAGTAAAAATCTTCGAAGTAATCTTTAACATAATAGAAAAAGTTTAAAGTGGATGTTGGAAGTCGCCAAATATTCCCCGCAGAGGTTGCCTCTAGTCGGCCAGCTTTCGCAAAACAAAACAATGCCGTTTCAATAATCATTTTCGTTGCCCAATAAGGGTAACAGTAAAATTCAGGTCAGATTACAAAGGTCCCTTTGAATCCCTTCACTTCAGTGGGAAATATAACTATTATTTTATGAGGGTCCAGGAAATATGAAAAGGTTTATTTGCGGTATGTATTTCATTTTCAAAGATATTGTGCAGGCTACGTCTTCAGTATGACCGACGACAGATGGTCCATCAGAGTGACATAATGGCACGGTCCCACATACGACCGCCGCTCGCTAGCCTGCGGTTATGGTGCTTCAACGCATTCGCCTCCGCAAAAAAAAGGGACAGAAAAACTCAGTTAAAAAGGGAGTCAACTACAAATTAATCCATCAAGCCCCGGAAAACCAGACACAATAGAAAATCTATTGTTTACGCGACACCCGGCTTTCGGTCGGGTGTTTAAGAGTTAAGGATTTTTTTTAACAAATCGTCAAATTGTAACTAATAGTTATGTTTAGATAATAATATTTTATTTATTTAATCATTAAGCGTATATCTTAAAATATCCGTAGGTATATTTTTATGTCACTTAAGTTGCGAGACGGACCTACCTATCTTCCTTTTTTGCTGACGTCACGACCCGACCTTCACACACCAAAAAACGGCATCCACGTTTTAAAGATTACAATCAGCCATTTCAAGGCAACATCCTTGACCTTGAAAGCAAACTCAGAACCGAGAAGATAATCCCGATACGCTCCTCGAGACCTCGAGCACCGCAACACAGCCGAAGCTCCTTTAAGATTTATAAACTTATCACGTATTAAGCTGTTGTTAGCGAACAGCTCAACCCTTTCTGCTTTATCGAATTTCCGGTAAGTAAGTAGATTGCGACGGCTTCCCGCTTCTAAAATGGGTAGGTATTGTTCGCAGATCTTGCCTAATTCACTCTGTAACACAGACTGGTTTAATGGCAGTATACTAATTGCTTACTACACTTCAATGGGATGCAATAACGAAAATGCTGATTGCTTATAAAGATTAGTAGTTTGACTACTGGGTTGAACTTTGAAGGTTGTACACCGTCACCTTTTGGCATGTGTTCAGCCCAGCTTTGTCACACATGTCGTGGGGATTTGGCCAAAACCTATCCGGGCACAACTCACCTGGCAAACGATGCTCTTTTTTTATATCAGTTGGCAGACAGACACGCAGCCTACCTGATGGTAAGCGGCCACTGCGGCCTATTCCAATGAGAGACACTTCGCCTGAAAGCGTCACCTTATGTGCCGCCAGACTGTAGGCTCATCTGATCTTCGAGCCTCTGATTTCAAGGGTACTGGCTCCCACATTAATATTGCCGGATTGCCATAGCTGTTATGGCGGCAGATTTCACCTGTGGGGATGGAAGCTAGCCAGTCGGACTCTGAAAAAGCCATACACCAACCAGACCCAAGGCGGGATCGAACTCACGACCTCCGTGTTTTTATACCCGAGCGGCTTAGCCACTGTTGCACGGAGGCGGTCATGACGGCTCTACTGGCAGGGTGATAAAAATGACTGAAACCACCGTCCCATATCCGTCCACCAGAGGCAGGGAAACATGCAATACGGATAGAAGTGCCTCTGAACCTACTGTCCGTTTATCCTCGCCTGGAGGGTACGAATTAGCGACTCTGTCTTCTGGGAAGCAAGGGTGCAGTAGAGTCTTCTTGAAGATGACAATCCCCCAGAAGGAAGCAGTAGCTCTCCATGCTATCTCGCTCTGAAGCATTGTTTCGACAATCTTAGGTGCAAGAACCAGACTGTGCCCACTAGACCATTGCTGTCCACTGGACATTCTTGCAAAATGTCGTCCCACTGTATCAATTATAGCTGTTCCTCACATTTAGTGTACAAAAAAGTAGCAGACGAATTGGAAAACTTCTGCTGAGTTTATAAATTCGTCTGCTAATTGTCCCTTTGAATGAACGTACCTACTGGCGTTGCTGCTCTGTGCTCTGTCCATTAATGTGATTGCCAATCTTATTTCTCGTGTCCCGCCTAAATAATCTCGTCCGGACAGATGCCTCTTCGACGTCGGACGACGATTGTTTGATTGCTTCTGATCGACTGCAACTCGGGCTGGTGACTTGCAGGTTTTATCGTGTTTTTGATGATTCATGTTTGTTAAATCTCATTGTGGAGAAAAAGTGTATCGCAAGCGGTTTAGTGGTTAAAGTATCAGGTCGTGATCTCGGGGTGGTAGGTTCAATTCCTGGGATAGGCCCAATTTGTGTCGGTTTCTCGGACATAACTCGGGTTTGTGATCACCAATACGCAGCAGACAAGAGGGGGGCTTAAGCCATTATTTGACCAGTCGTAGCGACGACTTGATTTCAATGGTGCAGGCCTTACCTCTGCAGTGGGACATTTAGCAACTATCTATATATATAAAACTCAAAGGTGACTGACTGACTGGCTGACTGACTGACATAGATAGATATCAACGCACAGCCCAAACCACTGGACGGATCGGGCTGAAATTTGGCATGATGATGTTATGACGTAGGCATCCGCTAAGAAAGGATATCTCGATATTCCCACGGGAACGGGAACCACGCGGGTGAAACCGCGGGCGCTCGCTAGTTCTTAATAAACTTTGAAATTTTGTAAATTATAATTTTTGGCTCTTCCTACTCAAGAGGTTGCCCTGATATAACTGAGTTAAGAACATAGCTGAACATTTCTATCCAAGGGTTGGTACTTCATTTGCATTATTTATCACTGTAGTAAGTATGATATTATAAGCCTCTGCCCGGTAAGATATTAACTGACATTTTAGTTTACCTATTGTAGCAAACTTATTAGCTTCTCTGAATCCAACCGCGGCAACAGGCTTAGTTTGGAGGTTAACCTCTGACTGACATTGATTGCCATAATCTCAGGATAAATTTTAGACGAACATTTCTCTTAAGGCGATTGGAGCCGCCAAGTGGCCCCTCATTGATTAAAAATTCATATTATAATTATATTAATACAAAGATTAAGAAATCCTATAATGCGTTTGTAAAAAACAATATAATGTATTTTTACGTTATCAAAATAACACTTAAATTGTGTTACTTTTGTTGTAGTTTCAAAAAGTATGAAGAAAATTACAAATATGGCATTGCTTCTATGAGTACATCAAATACGTATCATTTTAAGGCCCGCTTTAATAACGTAAAAAATCTTTATCCTCTTCTCCTCTATTAGGTAATATAATGATAGCCTTCCGCCCGCGGTTTCACCCGCGCGTAATTTCTTTCTTCAAATATTCCCCTTCCCCCCACATTTCCGGGATCAAAAGTACCCTATGTTCACCGGAGATAGTGTAGTAGCTTTCCAACAGTGTAAGAATTATTCGAATCGGTTTAGTAGTTTCGGAGCCTATTCAATAAGAACAAACAAACAATCAAATCTTTCCTCATTATAATATTAGTATAGATATGATTTTTTATTCAATGATGATGCGCCTCTTGGCGACACCAATCGCCTTAAGACTTGAATTCGGCTAAGATTATAGGGTCTAATCACTGGCTAAATTAAACTGACTTCTCTTTAGAAGGCTTATTTACTATTTAGTTATTTTGTGCTTCAAGTTTTCGGGTGAATTAGCTACAATAGTTTCCATTAGGATAAGTAGGGTAAGTGATGAGGTAATCAAACTTTATTCAATACTAGCTTCATGCTCTGGGTTCACCGGGATGAACGATCATCATTTCGTATGGCTTCCACATGAATCCTCAGATGTCTATGTCGAGTTGCCGCAACCAGTCCACTGCCCCCGGCGTAAGGTTATGGAGCTCACGCATACCACCAGAAAAACGACGGAGAGGCCACTCATCAACAATATTTATCTCAAGTTTGCACAGCAAAGGGTAGTGGACCTGATGGTCTCCATCCTTTATTTTTAAAACAATGCAGTAAACAATTGGCCTATCCCGTTACACTCATCTTTAAACTGTCACTTTCCTCTGGCATCATGCCCTCTTCATGGAAACGCTCATTTATTGTACCTATCCACAAAAGTGGAGACAAACATAATATCCGTAATTACCGGGGTATATCTAAATTGTCTGTTTTACCGAAAATTTTCGAAAAAATGGTATACGATAATCTTTATCCCGTGTTAAGTCCCTTACTGACCACTCAACAGCATGGTTTCGTAGCCAAGCGTTCGACTGAAACTAATCTATGCGAATTCTTAGATATAGTCTTGGAGTCTATGGATTCGGGATTCCAAGTGGATGTCGTGTATACCGATTATTCCAAGGCTTTCGATAAGATTTCTCATTCACTATTAATCGCTAAACTTGGGGCAATCGGTGTACACGGCGATCTGTTGCGCTGGTTAACATCGTATCTATTAAATAGAACACAAGCAGTCACAATAAAGGGTTTCACATCTACTTTTATCCCCATATCTTCCGGAGTACCACAGGGCTCGCACCTTGGCCCCTTGCTCTTTAATGTATTTATAAATGATGTCGTAAAGTGTTTTTTAAGTTCGAAAGTGCTACTGTATGCAGATGACACAAAAATTTTCTCAGTAATAAAATCGGAGAGTGACTGTCAACTGTTGCAACATGACTTGGACCGGCTTTATGAATATTGTTTACTTAATGAATTACACTTAAATGTTGCTAAGTGTCATATAATTTCTTTCTCAAGGAAAAAACATACAATAAGTTTTAATTATACGCTTTGTGGCAAAACTTTACAAAGAGTGCAAGAGGTCAGAGATCTGGGTGTGCAGCTTGACAGTGGGTTATATTTTGAGAAACATGTAGACAAGATCATGGCTAGAGCGTATAAATTGCTCGGTTTTGTTTTTCGACAGAGTGTTGATTTCAAAAATGCCACTACATTGGTATTATTATATAAAGCACTGGTTCGGTCTCAATTGGAATATGCCTCTGCTGTATGGAATCCTATGTATTACAAATATATTAATTTGCTGGAAGGAATTCAGAACAAGTTTTTGAAACGTTTAAAGTATAGGTTTCCGGATTGTAACACTACCAAAATTGAATCTTTACTCACTCGAAGAGAACACAGGGATCAAGTACTGCTGTATAAAATAATAAATAACTTAGTTGATTCACCTTATTTGTTGAGCAAATTATGTTTTAAATGTTCTAGATCTAGTGCACGTCATAAGAAAACTTTCGCTGTACCTATCTGTAAATGTAATTACAGAATGAACAGTTTTATCATTAGAGCTTGCAATAAATTTAATAGTACCTACAACCATGTCGACATTTTTAATGAAAAAATTACATCTTTAAAAAAAATATTAGCGTTAGATAATTAATAACTTAAAATTATATTCGACTTTTTGCCTTGTCTTTAAACAACATTTTATGTATTAAACTGTAGTGGAAAATTTAAATTGCTGATGTGTTATTTAAGTTACTGTTTAATGTCAAGTATTATAAAACAGCTGTATTTTTCCTAAATAAAGAAAATAAAAAATAAAAATAAAATAAAATATGCGTCGTTGTTTAGATTGGAGCCCCACAGTCACAATCCGGCCCATTTCGGGGATGAACGATGAATTTAATAGAAAAAATTACTATCTAATATAGACAACTGGTCGGAGATTTTTTACACCCTTCAAGAATATAATTATTGTGACTGAGTATTTCTTGAAGAACCAATCAAAATGTTGGTCGGATCCGGGATCTGAGGCCTTACACAAGTGGCATTTATAACGTTCGTTATCGCTCAATTTGCGATAGCGAATGTCAAAACCCATACTTTCAATATCGATTGACCACATGACTTTTCTAAGACACCTGTCAAATCCATACAATTTGAAGTTTGTGTGGTCAAAATGTTACTTTTTCTAGGCCCCCTGAACCTAGGCCACCTAACATGGCCGTCACTTTAAAATATGACGCACTAGCCACCGCGCCAAGCAGTTCATTCTGGCTATATTGTCTAATCTCTACGAACATTGTGCACATAACAGTAATAGTGCACAAGTGAGCGCGCAAACACTAGCACATCATCTATTCCTTTACTCTAGTAATTCCTGTGGGACAGCCAGCATAGCAGTCTTATGAAACTTTACCGTAAATTCCAGAGCAAAGATCGTGATTTATTCATAAGCAATGCGAAAATGAACATCAGATAAGGGTCTAATAAGGAACATCCAATTCACGACCGATTCGGTGTTATGCTAAAAGTCAGCAACAAAAAATTACACAACTATCAAAAAGTCGAAGCGAGTTGTTGCGATTTGTAAGAAAATTTTAGCCTATTTAAGTTACTAGCTATAATACAAAATCATCCAAAAACCGACTACAAAAACCTAAGTATTTACAAACGTTTACACGTAATTTCGGGCAAGCGACTTGCTCGGGAACACAGTGGAACGGGTCCGCACTCAATGCCGTTAATTTTTTACTACTGCTGTTAGCACACAACCACTGTGCATACAGACTTTAAACATTTCAAATTACAATTATTTTTATATAAAACAGAAAAAATATAATTATTATAAATATTGTAGCTAAACTAAGACCTTGTGAACCCGTATTTTAAAAATAAATAGGTTGGATTTGATTTGTTAAAATAAACTGTTTAACAAATAATTATAGCTACCTATAAATCTTGATTTATATGATAGAGGCCTTACTAATTTATATTGTGATTTAGGTACTCCCCGATTGTAACAACACTTGATTGTGCCTTTTAATAAGGTTGGGTAGGTACTAAGTTCGCATTTACATTTTTATCATCGATTTTCAATAATTGAAAATTACAAAACGCGAAACAGTTTCTAACCTTCAAACTATCTTCTTCATTAAAAATGACGAAAACCGACTTAAGAGTTGTCAGCTAAACCTGTCTCTACTCCTACTTTGCTAGTGAGGCGGCAAAACGCCCGAATCCAGCAAAGCATAGTAGGTAATGGATGGCACCGCTAACGGTCTGTTAAATGGCGAACAGCTCTATTATAAATTCACTGCGATATTCCGCCAATGCAGCTTACAGTACCTACATACTTACATCACATGTGACTGTATCACTAGTTAAGTACAAATTGTATAGGTATTATTTTTACATGAATTAAAGCAAACTCGGGCTTCCGGCACTCACTTATTAGACGGAGCGGCAATACTCATCATAATATGTTGATCTTCAGCGGGAGGGTGGGGTACTTCCCTGGTCAAGCCGGCCTATTTCAACTGACAGGTAGGTACCTACTGTCTGCAGCATGGCACTACCACCCCTAATAATTCGTACCTACGTAGTAGCAGTATTCGTTATCATTAAAAATTATTTTTACAGGTGCCGGCAAACTTCTTGAATATAGGGTGGGGATTGCGCAGAACACGAATTTTGACACGTCTGCGCGCTATTGGTCAGCCTACCTCTGACCAATAGAGCGCGCGGGCGTTTGGGAGATTCGCGCGCGCTATTGGTCACGTCACGCGCAAGTGCAAATGCGCGAACATTTCCCTTCTCCGTCGACCGATATTCAACAAATTTGCCAATACCTAGACTTGGTCTGAGGTCCACAGTGTCAGTAGCAGCTTCCTGCAGCGTTGCAATATTTAATATTTGACCAGCGATTGCGCGCAGTGCACAGAGGTCGAATGAACGCGCCCAACACATATTATACTACATAATAATAATCTTTTAGCGGGCTCCACTTTGAGAATTCAAAGCTTGTACGCTATTACTTGACCTGTGTGTAACAAGCATAATGTGTTACTAAACAAACTTACATGGAAGTTGGAACCAATGTTTATTGTTTGATTGTTTGTAATTATAATTGTATCGTGAGTTTGATTTCCGGGTCTGGTTGTTTGTAAAACCTATGTGGCTTTCCACTGTGTCGTATTTGGTGGTAGTTTTTACTTTAATATTAGATGGTACAGTAAAATATTACATTTAGATTTTTTTTTTAAATACACACTAGGATAGCAGATAGACACTACCTAAATAACTGACAAAAAATTAGGCGGTGCCAACACAATAAGAAACACCAATTGAAATTCCCTTGTTGACTAACACAGCAGCTGTCGGCACCTCCATCAAGCTGTTCTATCCCGAATAGTAATACAAAGTGCGTCAAGCTCAACCTTGACACATTTCCTCGAAATTAGGGTCTAAAAAAACAATGAGCGCAATCGCACAGAACGAGCAAAATTAAATTTTGAAGCACACCCTTATAAAACATTTACGTTGTGCTCAAGTTATAAGCGGCGATATTACGAATTGGTGATTTTTAATACAATAATATACAGCCGCCAATCTTTACGATGCAAAGAACACAATGAGTGCACAACTTGTTTCCTCACTCTCATAACACGGTGGAACAGCAGTCTGACACGGCCGAAGAGAGATCAGGCGCAGAACAATGATATTATAATAAAAAGCGCAGAACTAATTTTTAGTGAGACGAACGGAAATTCTTATTTTTACTTCCCGTTTGTCCCATTGAACTTGATGGTGGGGTTTAGGTATACTGGGGATTTTCCGCACTTGGCCTCTAAAATGGGCCACTGTACGTGAAATAAAAATAAAAGTGACGTGAAAGAAATTAAATAAATAAAATAAATAAATAAATATCTCTGGACATTATTCACACAGCGCCATCTAGCCCCAAACTAAGCATTAGCTTGTACTATGGGTGCTAGACGACGGATAAATTACTTATATACTTTTTTTTTTGTAAATACATACATATTATACATAGAAACACCCAGACCGATACAAACAGACATGTTCATGCACACAAATGTTTGTACCGTGCGGGGATCGAACCCGCGACCTCTGGTGTAATAGCCGACTTCTCGACCATTACACCAAATGGCTCGTCAATTGATGGTGGGACGAACGGGAAGTAGAAATAATAATTCCCGTTCGTCCCACCAGTGGGACGATCTTGGTGGGACGAACGGGAATAAACCTTCAACTCTTTTGTCAAGTGTGCTTCTTGCAACGTCACATCACACGTCACGCTCGTGCCCATGCCAAGGGCCCAGGCTCACGCAAGCTAAGGGTATCGCCGTCGACAGAATCTTTTGGGAGCACATCATCATCAAAAACATCATGTATCTCCAGATATTACACGTTATAAATCACTGCGCCGCTCATCGCTCGCACCTCGCGCCACATAATGACAGAATGAAATGCCAAGACCGTTCCCACCGGGGTCTTAATGCAACGCCATTGAGTCTAGTTTCGCGTGACAATCGTAGTAATGCTTAACGAGTATTTGATCTTCCATTTGGATGTAGATACATACGGTAAATCGCTGACATTTGTTCCGGTCCGACCTACCAAATACTTTATTGAATGTGACATTGCATAGTTTATTGGGCACACGTCTTCACTCAATCCTTTTTTTAGGAAAAAATTGACCTTTGTTTTTGTTAGAAAATATTAGGCGAACATGCGGAACGGTTTGTGAAGACTACACTATCAATGATCGATGCTACTGTTACAGGAATAGGTGGTGCGTTTGTTTTGACTCTGCCATGTGTATAATAACAGGGGTCTTGGGTTTGAATCCCAGCCAGGATAAACATTCTGTGTTGAACATATTTTGTCTGGATGTAAGTACTTAAGTATAATGTTTGTGGTACCTTTGATCATTCTGATACCCTTAACACGCAATTAAATCGTATGTGATGTATTGTTGTTGCCCAATTATATATATTAGTCAGATCCCATGGGATACTAAAAATAGAAGTATTTTTGTTTGTCCTACATGGGGATAGATAGTTTGAAAAGTGACCGGCGTCATTTTACCTCAGAAAAATAATGTGATGTTTTGCCTACGGATCAACGTCACAAAATACACGCGAGCTAAGCCGTAGATGGAAGGCTAGTATTTTATAAACTATTGAGATAAATAAAAACCACTATAACTGATGGTAAACCTAGGCTACTTTTATTTTAAAATGAATAATATTTTTTCCTTCATTGGTGAGTATGACGCACAGAAATCTAAATAATTAGACTTCTGTGGTATGACGTCATAAAGTGCTACACGATGCGTAGTATAAGTTCGTAGTTTGTAGAGGCTCGTAGTCGTAGCATCTTCGTAGCAAGTTCGTAGAGCTTACCGAGCGATAAATTAAAAGCAACTGCGCACCTACATACGTATTATTACGTTTTTATAAAAAAGAAAACCTTTAATATTTTTTCAATCGGTCGTTTATACTTGAAAGACCTACCTTTAACTTTGTCAGCAAACTTTAAGTACTTAGGCGACTGAATCGATTTAATGTGGTGCAAAAAGGACATCTTGGGAAAGGACATCTTTTTTCACGGCAAAAACAGGACGTGATTTTTGCATGATTTTAGTTTTAATAATAATAATATGTACTTCTGGATATTATTCACACAGCGCCATCTAGCCCCAAACTAAGCATTAGATTGTGCTTTGGGGCCAGACAACGGATAAACATTACTTATATACTTTTGTAAAATGTACATACATAATAATTATGCATAGAAACACACACCGATACAAACAGACATGTTCATGAACACAAATGTTTGTACCCTGCGAGGATCGAACCCGCGACCTCTGGTGTAATAGCCGACTTCTCGACCATTACACCAAATGGCTCGTCAAAACATTATTTTTTGTACTTTTGGAGCTGGCAAGTGACATAGACTACTTTTATCCCGGTAAAATATCACATTACCACGGGATAACGTTGTAACGTCTACGTGGGCCAAAGCCGCGGGCGGTAGGCATACTTTACTTGAAAAATAAAACCACAAACATAATACTAGCAAATATATTAACATAAACTATAAAGATCGATTTAACATTATCCAACTGTGATCCTTAGGGCTAATTATCACAGCAGTGCGAGTGGTAAAAGCTGCGAAGAACGCAATTATCAGGCGAAGGCAGGAGCTAAGCTAATTTAACAATTAAATATTGCGAAAGAATTCATTCGGAAACAACTGTTGTATGCCGTACACTCTAAGTTTATTAAAATCAAAGTCAAATATGCAAAACCTCGTGGCACAACTAAAACTGCCCAGCTAAAAAAGCGAATTAAATAAGTCTATTTCGACTTATGAACAATCGTGTTATAGACTTTTTTGTAGGAAAAAAAGTTTATGACGTGCAAAAGAATTTCTTGGTAAATCAAATTGCAAAATAAATACTTTGACTTTGACTTTGACTTTGACAATATTCGTCATTAAGGCTATTCCCCGAGCAAATGACCTTGACCATACAAACAGCAAGGGCAATGGCGGTCCGAACTTTGATTGAAATTATGAATTATAATCCTTAAAAACCAATAATAGGTTAATTGACAAATTTTTTGCAGCCAATTTATAGTTTTTTTTCATTGTTTATCGATTGGCGAAAGCCAAATTAAAAAAGAAGAAATACTTTAGAAGGAGATGCATGAAATCTATTATTTTAGACGTATTTTCAAAGTCAGTTATCGTAGTTATAAATAACGATAAACACAAATTTTAAACGAGGAATTTAAAGATAAAACTACAAAGATTATTTACGTATTTTTTAAATAGTTGTATATACATAAAATAAGGAGTAGACAACCGTTAAAAACAAGACTTTTTAACCTTTGGTCTGGGAACGGCCTTAACTAACCTTTAAAAATAATTTCATACACGCATTTTGCTTTAAAATCAAAATATATAGGTACTATATTATAATTAATTCGCAAACATACTCAGCTAGTCTGGAAAAAATATTAGGCCCAGTGAAACAGTGTGAAATGTAATACTACTTACATATTATTATTGTATTTGATATTTAATTGATAACGGTACATCTTAATAATCAATCGCTAAAATTTTGCAAACCGGATAATTAATTAATTATTCAACTGTTTAACAATGCTATACTTAATTGAAAGTCATCTTTATTATGACCAAGTGGTAATAAGTAGAGATGTCACGAATATTCCGCTACTATTCGGTATTCGGCCTATTCGGCCATTTTTTTTAATATTCGGTATTCGGCCGAATAATACATACTATTCGGCCGAATACCGAATACCAAATCATGAAAAAAAGACACGTTATATTACTTAAGATTCTATGTATTTATTAACAAATTACAATCTCTTAGTAAGTAAAATTGACCATGATGAACAAGTTTTTCAGCATTTGTTGGTAGCAAACGATTACGATTTTCATCGTAAATGATACCGGCTTCGGAGAATAACCTCTCGCTGTACTCGCTACGCCTAGGAGAAGAAAGATACAGAACTTTAGCAAATTTCGAGAGATTTGGGTATTGTTTTTCGTTTACTGACCACCACTTTTAAGGATCAGCCTTCCGATCTAGGCGAATAGTTTTCAAATAACAATCTAACTCATTTGCAGGGAGACAGGTTGTGCGACAGGTTAGTTCTTGTTTACGCGCTCGACAAGCATGTATTTTGTGCCGAATATTCGGCCGCCGAATATTCGGCGCTTCGGCCGACAGCGTTGCCGAATATTCGGTATTCGGTATTCGGCCAAATCAACATTCGTGGCAACTCTAGTAATAAGCTCTTACTATTCCCCATGATCACACTGTACTGACTATAATAACTGTAATACATAATTACCCTGATAATTATATATTATTATTACACAAGAAATTTTGTTTCTTAATAGGTATGGTATAACACTTTAAATATATTTTGATATTTTATCGTCATTATATAAATTTATAAAAATCTTTTTGTAACATAACAACACATTTCATAAAAATAATCTTTAAATCGATTTACTTTTTTCATAAAAATGTTATCTGAGTAATACAAGTAAAAAAATTAATAGTCTTTACTCAAAAGTTTTAGATTCGAAATGTCAACTAAAAACGACACGTGTACATAAAACAGTGAGATCAAAACTATTTTCTCATTTGCATATAAAAATTCATTAAGATTTAAAGGAAAATATATTTATAATAAAAATAAGTCCATATAGAACTATGTATAACAATATTTTCACAATTCATTGCATAGCAACGAGATTCTTTAATACGAAAAGACATTCGTTACAAGATCTACAGAGAATCGAATACTTCTAAAATACCTAATATGATGTCAAATAATGTCGAAAAGAGTTAAAGAAAAAAAATAAAACGCAATAAAAAACATTAAAAAACCACTGAAAATCCAGTTACTGGACATGGCCGGATTCGCCTCAAGACATCTAGGAAGCAATCAAAACTAACTCACTCAAATACAGCTTATTATCCGATTCAAATGCTATTAGGATAATACCTTTTGGAATTGAGCGAAAAAAGACGTCAACTGCGCCTGTGCGTAACGTTAGCAACCAATAGCAACGCATTATATAGTCATTGTGTGTGTAAGTCATCATTTTCGCGTACCGCAACTCCAAAAGTATTATCCTATTAGCATTTGGAATCGGATAGTACTTTTTGCGAGTCAAATACTCTTTAACGATTCACAAAATAGTCCTTCACTGTGCTGTCAAATAAGTTCGTAAATATGTATCTGTCACATAAATAAGATGCTCTTTGGTGTTTTTTTAAAAATAAGTTGACTTTAATCTGGCAGATTCATTTATCAGATTAAAGTCAACTTTACACTCAACACGAACCTATTTGACAGCGAAAAAAATGGCCCCCAAACTTTTTATTATAATGTATTTTAATGTTGGTTCAATTTATTTTTGGTTATAAACGTAAACATAATTAAAATTTTAAACTACTGACCACGGACATATCTCAAAACTTCAACAATTTTATCATTGTATCAGGACCAGTTCCATCACAGATAGATAAGTTCCTGCTAATTCTGTCAGATACATGATACAGATATTGAGCTTATACAGTGTGCCCCCGGATAAGGTGCAAAAACTAAAATAGGTGAATCTATATCATAAATTATCGACAAAAAACATATTTTTTTTCTCCTAAAATTTGTTATTTTTTTTCAATATTTACTACTTTCTATGGAGTCCATGCACAAAAAAATTATTTTTTAAAAAAAGTACTGGTTCTATTTTTATGAAATAAAAACAATAGTTAAGCTAAATACTTTGTGTTTGTGATAAAATACGAAATAACTGGCATAATAGCGGATAATTCTTTTTTTTTTTGTACAAAAATGCATTTTTGTGCTATTTTTATCAATAAAACTTGATTTTCTTAAAATGTCCTCATTACCGTCAAGTACCACAAAGTATTTAGCATAACTTTTGTTTTTATTTCATAAAAATAGAACCAATACTTTTTTAGAAATTAATTTTTTGTACATGGAGTCCATAGAAATAAGTAACTATTGAAAAAAAAATTTTTAGGAGAAAAAAAATATGTTTTTTGTCGATGATTTATGATATAGTTTCACCCATTTTCGTTTGTGCACCTTATCCGGGGGCACACTGTATGATAGCGTTGAAACTCGCCCTCAAACTTAAATGTAACAGGCATTTATTATACAACGTGTTACGTTAAATGCGCAAAACCTGAAGTTTGATCAGAATAACAAGTATAATCTATTAAACCACTTTTTAATATAGGTCACTTTTTTTTAAGTTCGTCATCCAATCATCAATAGAAGTTTCTCCCTAAATGATAAGCATGCTCTCTATTCCTGCCTCTCGCTTGCTAGTTCCGCGCCTCGCAGCCGAGCTCAAGGGTGGACCTCGTCTCCAGGAAGAATGGTCCCTCCTGCCCCGGGTAGAACGTGGACGGAGTGATGATGTACCGGCCCGCTGGGAGGTCTGACAACTCTAGCATCACGTAGCCTGCCCTGGAATTAGAATTGTCTATCGTATAGTTAACTATCGATAGTCGACATCATTTCAATAGTATCGATAGCCCATCGATAGTCTCATTACTATCGATAGTATGGAATCATAATACTGTGGATAGATATTTATCGATAGTATTGGTTCCAATAGTTGTTAGTATAACTATTGCATTCAATCAATACTATTAGTCAATTTATGCTATCGATATAATATCGAATATGATATAATGTCGAATCTATCGATAGCACAATTGATATTGTTTGTTTTGGTAAAATTGTGTATCTTTTAGGTTTTTTTTTTTTAGTTAGCTCTTTGCCGCATTTAAGCATTTCGTTTTTCCCAAAGGTTGACTGGTAGAGAATGCTTTTAGCGTTAAGTCCGCCTTTTGTACCCAACTTGTGTGGTCAATAAAGTTTTTATAAATAAATAAATAAATAAATATTGTTACTTACTAGTTTTCAAGGTCAACTATCGATAGCAAAACTATAGATAGTTTACCACCAACCAGACCAAGGCGGGAATCGAACCCAAGACCTTTTTTATACCCAAGCGGCTTAGACACTGTTCCACGACGGCGATCAAATTTCTTACCTATACGCCCCCGCAGTCATCTTCAAAAACGGCGCCGTCACGCTAGGGTCATCCAGCGACTCGACCCTCGCGTCTATTCCCATCTGATACTCCTTCGGCCCCTTCAGTTCCAACACCAGGTGGCAGGGGACCCGCGAATCCGGGACAGTTAGTATGTACTTCGGGTTGTTAGGGTACGACTGGGGGTAATTCTCGCACCCGCCCGCTGAGCGAGCGGTCCACTCGCCTTTTATCTGAAAGAAAAAATTAAATAAATAAATAAAAAAGCACTGTGTTAACACTATCGAGAGATATTTTTGTGGTTTTAATGAAAAGGTTGTTGGCTATTATAGCCCGACCATTAAAATAAAAAACCTTGCCATATTGCGGAAAAATATTGGAACTAATTTCTTCAAGTGGCAACAATCCTACTTCCTACTAATATTATAAATGCGAAAGTCTGGATGTTTGGATGTTTGTTACTTAATCACGCCTAAACGGCTGAACGGATTTAGATGAAATTTGGTACACGTATAGTTTATAACCCGGATTAGGACATAGGCTATAAAATTCCTACGGGAAACGTCTCATTTCCGCGGGAATAACAATATTCAAACTACTGAACTGATTTGAATAATTCTTTCACTGTTAGAATTTCTAACAGTGAAAGAATTATTCAAATCAGTTTTTGTTCACCGGGGATAGTGTAGCTTTAAGCTACACTATCCCCGGTGAACAAAGGGTATTTTTGATCCCGGAAATGTGGGGGGAAGGGGAAATATTTGTAAAAAGAGATTACGCGCGGTTGAAACCACGGCCGGAAGGCTAGTCAAATAAAGAAACAATAAGATTTCATTCCTTATTGCTGTCTGTCACAGTGTGATGTCAATTGTCAACCGTGCCTTGTTACTATTGGATATTGTGAGTTGTTTGTGAGTATGAATATGTGTGAAAGCCAATGACGTTCAATATAAAACTAGACACCCAATCTCTAAGAAAAATTCCTCAATAAACGTCCGAGTGGCTTTGACACTGATGACATGAATACATTCGTTTAAATTAACACCTTATCTCGTGGCATTTAGTGTTTAATGTCAATTGTATACAACTAAACGAAAACTCTGCCCAATAGTCGGGTGGGCAGACTTTTGCTTCGGACAATATTTGAGCGTGATTGTGAGTCTAGTTTTTAATTGAACGTCATTGGTGAAAGCAAGTTATTTACAGAGATATAGTAATTAAACCATTAATGATTTACGATAAACGTACCACTTTCTTATGCCTGTAAGGTTCAATCTTGCTGAGCGCGAAGGGGCACGTGGCGTACGCGCGCAGCGTGTACATGATCGTGCGCTGCTTCTCGTACTGCGACACGACGAGCGAGTACCTGCTGCTGCTGCCTTCGCCGACGATCACCTTGCATAGGTAGTGCGGGCTGTTGATACGAATGCCGTCTATGTAGGGCGGTGGGTCGGCTGTAACCATGGAAATAATATTGTCTATGTAACCGGAATGATATCTTAAAAAAAATGCATTTTTGAAAATGAACACTATCCCAACGCATTAAAGTTTACATTTGCTTGCGCCTGACGCGAGGCAAATCCGAGACGAGAAAGATATCAAGACGGGAGTAGCTTGTCTCGTTCTTTCACATTGCCAGCACGCAATGAAAGTTCATTCATAGTTAGAGTGACCATGAATACTAGGTCTATGGCAAGGACGGTCTCGATTCTCGTTCTTTCATATTGTCAGTAAGTATAAGAAATGTTTTTGGGCAACAATTTTGCCTGACCAAAAACTTAATTTAACGCTTGTATTTTAATGTTATTTTTACAATGTATAAATGTACAATTGTATATTTACTTATTTTTCGTTCAATATATTCTTCAAATTTGAAAAAGCTTAAATGTTATAAATTGTCTTTTATTTTATTTCTTAAGGTACTCGTAGTTACCCCGTAAAGCATTATGTGATGAATAAGACCAGGAGCCTTTCTATCCCATTTTTGCACTGTCTACATCATTTTATAACATCGTCTTAAACAACACAGCTCTCCTCTATAAACTTATATCAACGGTTGAATATGAAGTTTTGCTGCCGACACAACCAACTGTTGAAATATTTTAACATGAATTAAAAATACTATTATTAGGCAGATCCGCAGATTGCATGTTTGAATTTGTTTCACTTATCCGAAACTTATTGTCACCCTATTAGAAAGGGACAAGCTGCTCCGTCCGACTGTTTCGCTCGGCTCGTTTTTAGCCACGAGAGCACAGTCTAGTTAGTTATATTACGTTTATGGCTGTAACAAACAAACGATTTTTTTTAACTGTCATAAGAATGAGGGTGATTCAGAATAAAGTAACCGTTACATGGCGCTACGTAGCCATAAGGCCCAAATAAAGCGTGATTGGTTTATTTTGACGGAAGACGTCAAACTGCCATCATTAATGTTAAAATGAATCAATGACAGTTTAGTCAAACTCTATGGCTGGCTACGTAGAAACAGCCTCATGAAATTATCATCAAAAAGTAACAGTGAAAAGTTAACATATAATTTAGTTGAAAAAAAAAACATTTACAGACTAGGTTTCAGTAACGATAAGCTAAGGCCTTTAGTGGGGTTAGGTAGTGATCACTTACCATCAGTTGTCGTGCAAAAAACTTACTTAAGGATAATACAAGCAGCGTGAATACTCCTCATTGTCTCTGAAGTCGTCTATCTGCGTGATGTGTAAGAAGCAAACAGACCGCCCCCTTGCCTTGCACGTGGAGGAAAAGAGTATCAACTTATAAACACTTACAAGGATAGTAGACCCTCTTCCCTTCCTTCTTGTAGACGAGTAGCGTGATGTATTCCTTGTTGTCTCTGAAGTCGTCTATTTGCGTGATGTGCCGTTTAAGAATCAAACAGACCGCCCCCTTGCCTTGCACGAGGAGGAAAAGAGTATCAACTTATAAACACTTACAAGGATAGTAGACCCTCTTCCCTTCCTTCTTGTAGACGAGTAGCGTGATGTATTCCTTGTTGTCTCTGAAGTCGTCTATTTGCGTGATGTGCCGTTTAAGAATCAAACAGACCGCCCCCTTGCCTTGCACGAGGAGGAAAAGAGTATCAACTTATAAACACTTACAAGGATAGTAGACCCTCTTCCCTTCCTTCTTGTAGACGAGTAGCGTGATGTATTCCTTGTTGTCTCTGAAGTCGTCTATCTGCGTGATGTGCCGTGTAAGAAGCAGCCAGACCGCCCCCTTGCCTTGCACGTGAAGGGAGAATTGGGGGTTTTCGCCAATGGTGTACGCATCCTTAGCTGGGCCGTTGCCGGCTTCCCATTTCCTGAGGAATATTAGGTGCTGATATACAATGTACCCGTGGATGGGCTGGTCAATATAGCCATAGCCAATAGGTGCAAGGCTGGCACCGGCTCGTCCCAATCGCGTGGAAAGGGAAAACCGGGGGAGTTTAGTGGGTAGTGGGACGAACGCCTAGTCCCGAGCCTCACACACGGCTGCAAGATGCTAGCCAGCGGTTATGGCGCGTAAATGCGTTCTCCTATACAAATTATAATGTATGACACACATACATTACATCTTAGCTGCTCCCTCAAGTTTCTGGGGTACCAATTAAAGATTTCTCGACTTAAGAAAATGTAAAAGCTTGAATAACTGATCATATGACCATTATAGTCGTTACTCACATAAGCCTCAATTTATCGACTCAGGTTTCGCAGGTATGTTTAATTCTTCCAAAAGAAACTGTTTGTTCTAGTACGAGTATAAACCTATCTCCCGAATATGAAATGATTTTGCAAACTCTTAAAAATAATTATGTATTGAATTAATGAATGACAATGCCAATGATTAAATGTGAATGAGTAAATGAAATGATAAATTATCAAATGAAAATGAGAATAAGTGAATGACAAACATTAATAACGTAAAGCAAAAATACTCACTGATGTATACAATAAGTGTACTTAAACAACTCCGGGTTCCAGTTCAAATAGAACACGTCAAAGAAGTTCAGTATGCTCTGGTAATCGATCCAGAATACGCCGTTGTCGTACTGCGCCGCACTATCGGGATCATAGTTCAGTTCAGAACGGAGGCCCAGCGTCCAGTGGGCCGTGTCCAGTTCCGAATAGTTCCCGCGCCAGCGGAGATGCGACCAGGGATTCTTGAGCTTCAGTAGCTTCACGCCCTAGAGAGAAACATTTTGAATTATGCCTGGTTGTATTGGTACTTGTCAAAGCAGTCAACTCGTCCCTATCGGGTATAAAGAGAGATCGGGGGAGTTTAGTGGGTAGTGCGACGATGGGATTGCTCCCGAGTCCTAAAACACGGTCGAAGGTTTCACTAGCCTGAGGTTATGGTGCTTAAAGGCATTCGCATCTGTAAAAAAAAGAGTTGCACTAGTCGGGACTATCGATAGTATTATAATGCAATATTTTAATATTATCTATACTATTGTTGCTGATCAATATTATTGGGAAAAAACACTATTGATAGTATAGAAACCATCGATACTATGAATTGCACTTCGCCTCACTCCAACCTCGTCCTGATGGTGTCATACTAGTGTAGTGAAGAAACAATGGAACACTTACATTGGCTTGCTTACCGTCTAGTCCAGCATAAGCGTGTGTAGCCACGAGACCCGTCCTCTCGGCTTCGGCGTCAGAAAGATACCCCGTAACGATTGAAACGAACACTTCGCCTCGCTCCAGTCTTATCCTGGTAGTGTCATAATAGTGATGAAAAAATGGCATACTTACATTGGCTTGTTTGACGTCTAGCACAGCATACGCGTGTGTAGCCACGAGGCCCGTCCTCTCAGCTTCGGCAGTAGACAGTTGCCCCGTGGCGACTGTGGCCAACACTTCGCCTCGCTCCAGTCTCGTCCTAATAGTGTCATACAACAATGGAACACTTACATTGGCTTGTTTGACGTCTAGCACAGCATACGCGTGTGTAGCCACGAGGCCCGTCCTCTCAGCTTCGGCGTCAGACAGCTGCCCCGTGGCGACTGTGGCCAACACTTCGCCTCGCTCCAGTCGCGTCCTAATAGTGTCATACAAGGCGTCAGCGTTGAAGTCCGCCTCATTTTTGCGGATGGCACACCGCTCCGGTATCCAGCCGGTTAGCGCGTGCAAATCTATGTTCTGTGAAAGGTTTGTTTCTATAGTACTTTTCTTCAATACTGGCCTAATAACTTTTCTCGCTAATTATTCATCATCATTGTCACTTTATGTCCGTGGTACCTAAACTTCTGAAGTTTGACCTTCCAGACAAAATAAAATGTGCTGTATTTTCCTAAAGCTAAAGATAATATACTAAACGCATGGCTTATTACTTAAAATTAGTTTCTTCATCATTATTAATAATGATATTTCTTCATTATATGGATTTTAATTTTAAAATTACTACGTAATAAGTATGTACAGTCAAAAGCACGGCAGACGTAACACTTAGGACTTTGTACCGCTCTTATGTCGGGGGCATAAGTGCTATTATCGAACTGCAAGTGTTAACCGTGATGTGCTGTGAATTAGAGAGTGAGTGAATGTTAGGGAACAGAAGTTGTGAGCGAGAAGAAGATTTTCGGGCGATTGGATTAAAGACTATTATGAAATAAAAAATAAAATGACTACCAAAGGACGACTTCCACTTTTACACTCTTTCGTGATCTTAATAGATCATTAATGGATATTCAAACCTTTTAAATGCACGATGATGAATGAATGAAATATTACAATTTAAACTCACGCTATTAGATCCAGGGAAGTCATATCCCCCCATGACTTTCATATAAGCTTTCTCCAGCATGGACACCCAAAATTCATTTTTGTTGCTAGAATACGAACACAGCAGGCGGCCATATCTACTGTAAGGAAGTCGATCATCGATTATTACCTGAAACAAATGTTCTGTTAAATAAAATAATCTATTATTTGGACTTACCACAGTGCAACCTTTCACTGGAGAAAAAAATCAGACACAACACATAAGACGCAACAGTAAATGGTTAATTGAAATAACCTATATTGAAACTACAGGGCGCAATGGCGCTTATGGGAAAACTATTCGATTCCAAAGTATATAAATAGTAGATTGGGCCAATAAACCGCCAAAAGGCGGGCACCGGCTCGTCCGTTCCGGGTGTTTGAGAAAATCGACGGAGTTAAAGTGGGTAGCAGGAATAACCACCAGTGGGCAGTCAGAAGTCCCACATAAAGCGGTAGGTCTTGCTAGCGGTTATGGTAAATCAACGAATTCTTCTCCGATAATAAATAGTAGATTCGAAGCTTTCCGCCAATGTATTAAGATTAAGCACATTATGTTATATTGTGCAACAAAGCAACAAAATAAATGAAAGTTGAGCTGAAAAAAATAATATAATCACTTACTTTTCTCCTAACTCCATTTAAATTTAACTTCACCATATATTTACCAAATGGATTGTAAACTGGATCTTTATTTTTATTCTTTGGGTATATAATGGAGGTAATAATCTTCCTATTAAACCTCCTTTCGTATAACGCACTGACAGCGAGAGACGCCACGAATGAGCAATCGGACACTATCTGAAAAATAAGATATTAGTGAAATTTTGAAATAGATGAATAAAATACGTGTATGAAGCGTAGACCAACTGCAGTGCTGTGTATAAACATCAATACATACTATTTAAGTAATGTTTATCTGTTGATACCTATAAACTGAGTTTGGGTTTAGATAGCGCTGTGTGAATACTAGCTTGTTGATTTTCGGCGATATTCAGTCTATTGTATTGAAATGTAAACAAACCACGCCTTTTGCACGAAAGCTATAAGGTTTATATTATTTGAATGAGTTTGTACAGTCAACAGCACATCCCGGTATACACTTGCAGTTCGATAATAGCGCTTATGCCCCCGACATAAGAACGGTACAAAGTCCAAAGTGTTACGTCTGACGTGCTGTTGACTGTGCATATTTACATTCCATTGCTCGTGAATGAAAGGCTCGACGATCAGAGAAGCCTTTAGCCCAACTATTTTGGTGTCCCTCAACGGAATAGACAGCTGTGGCCGCTTACCGTCACGTGTGCTGCGTACCTATATTTATTTACCAAGCACCACTTTTTATTTTAAAGTACCATTAATAAAGATACAAAACTAAACTCACAGTCTGTTTTATGCTGAAGCAATCCACATGTTCATTCGCTATCATCTTCGGATCCTTGCATATCTCGTGCGGTCTGACCCAACAATCAAACTCCGCCTCTTGCTTAGCCGAGAGCTTCAACTCACTTGCGCGGTCTTCAAACGGTATGGCGTACTGGAAGCGCTCTGCTAGGTCTACGTCCATGAATGGGAGGAAGCAGTTGTTGTTTATGTTCGATGTGAAACGCAGGACTTCTTTTTCTTCTTCTGTGTATGTGTGCTTGCCCCCACTTACTTGAAGATGGACGCTCTGCTCTCTGCTTAGATGCGGACGGTTTGTCGATAAAGCTGTATAGTAAGTAAGTGTCAGCCTATTAATGTCCTACTGCAGGGCAAAGGCCTCCATCCTTGAAATCACTACAATGATGGGTATTGGCTTAATCACCACGCTTGCCGAATGCGGATTGGTGATCACAAACCCGAGCCGTGTCCGATAAAACCGACACAATGTTAGCTCGACCCGACCGACTGACTCGACCTAGGGTATTGCAACCAGGTCCTCGAGATCTTGGCCCAGTACTTAAACCATTAGACCATCGGGGCGTTAGCTGTCTAGGTTGATAAGGATATTGCTTAATTAGAATTTTTCTTGACTGCGTCCGTAGTACAGTGGCTAGTAAGTCGCGCGTAAAAGCAACGGGCGCACGAGGGGTTCAATTACCAAGTCAGAACAAAAACTTGTGATTGAGAAGTTAGGCATAAGCCACACCTAGCGAGTCGGCGCGCGGCGAGTCGGCGCGCGGCGAGTCGGGGCGCGGCGAGTCGGCGCGCGTCGGGCCGGCGCGCGTCGGCGCGGATGCGTCGGCAGCCGTCCGCGTCCGCCCGGCCAAAAATTTGGAGGAATACGTCCCAAAGCAAATACAAAGCATGCCGCGGAATGCCGACGGAGCCGACCGGCAGTCTTCGTGCAAAACAACCCCAAACCTCGGAAGATATGTAAAGCCGTTGGTTATTCTACCAGCCACTGCATCACGGAGGCAGTGCATATTAAATAAAAACAAACATATTAATATAAACTTGCACATTATTAAAATCTATCTATTTATAGCCCAACAGTTCTGTTACTAAACTGCAACCATACACACGGTATTTTGTTTATCAGTACTAATCGCGTTAACATCAAAAGACTGTTATTGGTGTGCAGGTGAGCTAATAAATATTTCATTAGGTATGACTCACTCTTTGACTCGTTGATGGATAAATTTCCAAGCTTATGAACTCCTTTTAAGTCTTCAGCCCTGTCCAAAGCTTGTGATGCCAATCCCTTGATCTTCGCTTTTATTTCTGGATCACTGGTTTTCTGTATTTCAAAAATATATACTTTTTTCAAAATAAATTGCTTAGAACAGTTAACATTCTTCATAATAAAATACATACCACAGACACAGCCAACTCAACAGCCTGAGTGTATAGTTGCAGAGCTAAGTCCTGCAGGTTGGCCTCATCGGCATCCAATGCCTGCTCCATCAGGAAATAGCATTGCTGAAGGGAGCGCTCATTCTCTGCCTGTTGTGCTACATCTACAAATAATTCAAAATAAAATAAAATTAAAATAAAAATGAAATAAAATACTCCATAATAAATTATAATATGTCTGTCTGTTACACTTTCATGCCTAAAACACTGAACCAATTTTAATAAACTTTGGTACAAACATAGAAAATACCTTGGGAAATGATTTAAGCTACTTTTTATCCTGGGACAATAATAAGTTCCTTTTGGCATTAAATAATAACAGAGAGAGTTACTTTCCCATTTATTATGTTAGAATATAAGTATGTATTAGTATTAAATTTATAAAACTATAATCTGAAATAAAATATTTCAAATAACATGCTGCTGTACAACCATACAAAAGGTAACACTATGTAGGTAAACAATAAGTATTCCAACAATTGAAACCAGTCAATTGGATGTATGGTAAAAGGCATTCATAAGATGTATTATAAAGCATAATTTATCTTAGAAATACCTATAGAGGAGTTGCCCTCACTGGAGGACACACTCAAAAGCCAAAAGTGAAGTATTATTTTCCTGACAATATTATTCCATATGAATTAGTAAGCCAAATATCATATAGTATTACTTAAGATTAAAAATTCAAGTACTGCCGTCACGCTATTAGCACAATGAGTCATAGACCTAACGCATGAACCAGTTCTGTGTACAAAAAAATTGCAAATCTGCTCTGCTTATACTGTCGTCTGCTCGAGATATATTATGCTTGTACCTTTATTTTCCTGTAACGTTGTGGCTCTCTGAAGATACTCCTGCACTTTTTTACGAATTTCCATCCTCCGTTCTTCAGGTACGGAGTCTGTAGCTCGGTCTAATAGACGTGCAGCGGTTCTGTAACATTCCACCGCCTTTTCTGTCTCTCCCATTTGATCGAATCGGATAGCCAGAGATGCTGCCTCAGCAGCGTTTATCATGTCACTCATTGCAGTAGTTTAACCGATTATTCCTCATCAAAATAAGTTGGAAACAACAAAACAAAACTGCGATTTCATGCCTCACCACAACAATTTTACAAAATGCTGTCAAATGACACTCACTGTCAACGTATATCTGACAGTACAGTTCAGAAACCCTCAACTTATCACTGACATCCATCCCAATTTTATTATTCCCATCATTTAGATGGCGCTGTGTGAATAATGTCCAGAGATATTTATTTATTTATTTTTTTTTTTTTGTCAATAATCTGTGGGTTCCTCCGTATCACAGCTGTCAACATCAAATACCTGTCAAATTCAATCAATCAAATCGAATTTCGGTCTGGGTCAGGCTGAGTCCAATTTCCTTTTTTTATTTATTCTAACAGTTTCTTATTAATACGCTACCTATAATTTATTACAGAATAGATAAAAAAGTGTTATATAGGCAGTCTTATCAACTCCGATATACAATGAGTTCGGACGCGCTTTCAACCGCTGGAAATGAGATACGAGAAAATTTGGTAAGATCAGTGTTTTATTGTATAAAAAGCTTTTTATTTGTAATTTTCGGGACTGGAATTAGTAATACATCTTCACGGACGTTATGCAAATGCATTAAAGTACCTTTTATTTGTACACGTAATTCTTATTTGAAAACCTAATTTATGTACCTGCTTTGACCTTCGCACCTAATAGTTACCACGAGACCTATTCTTTGTTTACCAACTATGTAGCAACCCCTGCTTCCTGGAACCTGTTTTAGAAAAAAAAAATGGGTACAAATTGTTAAATATTTATTTCATACACAGGTTTACAGTCACTATGAACTTCATCCATTGTTTAGGTAGTCATGTTATAACGATATCATTGAAATGAAAACGACCATTGTATAGAACTGATAACAGTCTAGTCAACTTAGTTAGCTTGGCAATTAAATTAACTCATTATTTTAATTCTAAAATATATAATGTGATAAAAGCGCAAAGTATATGGAAGTATCTAAAAATTTTTCTTTTTGCAGGTCACAACAGCAGTCAAATTTTTAACAAATCCAAGTGTGCAAAGATGCACGATGGAAAGCAAAGAACGTTTCCTCCGTAATAAAGGTCTGACGGACCTTGAGATCAAGGCAGCTATAGAAAAACTTGGCGACCTGGTCGATGTGCCATCCATCACATCAGAGTTGATGTTCTTCCACCACTCTAGGAGGTCATGGTTCAGGGAAAATGTGCTACCATTGATTATTTACGGAGGATTTGCTTATGGCTGTTATTGGTTTTATAAGGTAAGACAAAAAATAATAATAGTATTTTAGTACCATACCATAAAATTAAAAGAATAACATAATCTCACATGTCATCTTCTGCATTTTTTTTTTTTGGTAATATGAAATTTATGCACCATTTTAGTTTAGATTCTGGAAAGAACTTGCATCAATATAGTAATGTGAAGGTAGATTCATACCAAAAGAAATAGGGTTACTATTTGATGTTAGAATTAATCATCATTTTGCTGCTCTTATCCTTATATTAGGGTTGGCACAACATGTTTTTTCCACCTCACTTCTATCAGCCATCAAATCTACATTCACTCTAAGAAAGATGCCACAATTACTGTAGTCACTATGCTTTTTTTGCATCTGTTTGTAATTACTGTATCTAACTTCATTACTGAGTCCTAGACATTTTTAATTGTCTAATTAATTCACCCATTGCAGAGTTTGCAAGAAACAATCAATTCCCCTCTGACCCTATTAAATATTCTCCCTAAGTGGAAAACATGTAGTAGTTGTTTTAAACTTGTTAGTTTTAAACATTTGAGTGCATAAACCTTGAATATGGTAAATATCTGCATGTTTTATGGTTTATTTGGTTTTCTTGTTATTTTCTAATAAAGTAGATTGTTTTTAGACTTGTTTTTAGGTTAAGCAAACATAAAGAATTACATTACCTTTTTACTTTACCTTATTTAGGTATTTGGGAAAAGAGATACACATATTAATTATATATCTGAGACTCCCCACTCTCAACCATTAACCAAGCTGGGCTTATATAACACTTACTAGCAATTCTCTATTTTAGGAATGGTCAAAGATTCGCCTCATGAGGCTCTTAAGCCTCTTTGGTCTTGTATTTTTACTATCTAACAGTCATTTCCAGGTTGGGTTGATTTTCCGTACACTGCTCATATTTGCGATCCCCTAACCACTGCTGCAATGCTTAACTTACAGAATTGCATCAGACATCTTCTCTTCGTGGAGGAGCCAAAACGCAAGTCCACAGCAGAATGCATAGACGAGCTCCGCAAGTCCCTAGACATACTCAACGCTAACGTGACGTCGCTGCGGAGCGACATGCAGGCGAGGGAACAGCAGAGCGTCTTGCGCTCACAACTGGACACTATCAAATCTGATATTTCATCAGTGAAAGGAATATTGCTCAATAGGTAAGAAAAGTAATATAATTTGTTATTTAAAGGACAAGTATAATAACATCAGCAAAGTGGAAAGATCTTCATCCGAGCTAGGTTTATGTGCTTAGGGACGGCAGTTCAATGTATCGTCGCTAGCGTAAATCATGGTTGCTTAACTAATTGACTGTCTCAGTAACGTACGCGTATAAGTCTTGAAGCCAATGTTTTCGCGTGCACTTTTCGTAGACTTGCAGTTGTGCGTTGGTTTCGTTAATCGATCTAAAAAAACAGATGGCAAGTTTAATTGGAGAAATTGTTCACCTGTTGGTGTTATCTGATAAACAATATAACCGGGATATATATTCCGACTGGCTGACGTCAAATACAGATAGGTAAATCAATTAATGAGAGAAACATCACATTCATGTGTGCGTAAGCAGATTGTCTACTCTATCGATAGTCGCGACATTTATCAACGGAGGTAGAAAGATTTCTTCTTTTAAGTTTAATCAACTTTCAGTAAATGTAACCTCTCTTTATTATACAATAACAAAACATACATTAATAAAACATGAGTATAGATATGATTAAAGAAACAATTCAATATGATACTATGATTGCTATACAAGACAATACATTACCTAGCATTATTTGTAAACAGTAGTGAAGTGTTACCACGGAATAGAGAAACAAAATTCTCTGTTCCGTGAGTGTTACAGCCCTGCCATACTGGCGGATTGCAAACGTTTCCAACGCGGCGTGTTCGTAAGTGTTGCTAAATTTAGAAGCGCTAGACAGAAACTGGATGAAGATTAATTGTATAAATGTACAATATTGTAATGCTCTCTTGTTTTTATAGATATAAATTCAAATTGAATTAATAGTCAACACCTAAATGGGTTCAGTTCATAGCGTCGGATTTTTCGGGTTTGTAATTAAGCAAGGCTACCCATTATTGTGACGATGACTTTATTCTCTTTTATCAAAATCGGAACAGTAGTTTAGACAGACACATACATATTACTTTCGTATTTATTTTATTATTAGTATTGGATTGTTTTAAAAGATAAATTGCTCTTTATCAGTTACATACTTAACATTCTCAATACTAGTTTAGTTACAACAACGTTTCCTCAATTAAACTTGTAGGTAATAAAATATTCTTTATTCATGTAAATTCTAAAATGCCCATAAGTGAGTAGTTTACAAAACACCGTTTACTACCCCTTCAAAATATTGTTACCGATCGAGAAAAAGCGAAAAAATTTATCGCGATTACACACACACTAACACACATTTAGACAAAATATGCTTAATCCATTGAAATAAAAAAATAGTTTACTGTGTACAGCTGGTTGAAAAAAATATTTTAAACAGTCGGATTGTATCGAGTTTACCAAACAAACACCGTAATCGTATTATAACTAGTTTTAAATTCTTTAGGAATTTGCTGTAAACATAAACTGGTTTATTGTTTATTACGTTTATATCACAGCATTTGTTTTGAATCGTGATGTCATAAATCAGTTGACTTGACACACATACGTAATCGCTCTACGGACTTAACTAGATGTAATGATAACCTAAAGGTCAGGGAAATTCGCTGTGACTGGTTCAATGAATGATTAATCAATACGATTGTCACATTATTACTAGTCTTCCGCCCACGTGTTTTAGGCTGCCTGTCCAACGAAGCGGAGAAACGGAGAAATATCAACCAAAAGGATTGGAACACCTTGTCTGAGCGGAGATATAGTGCAATCCTATTGGTTAATATTTCTCATTTTCTCTGCTCCGCTGCCTCGCTCCACTCTGGTGGACAGGCAGCCTTATAATTCGATTTCCAAAAGCTATTTTTCCTGATAAGAAGCCTATGTCACTCTCTAGCTACCAAACTATCTTCATGTCAAAAGTCATTGCAATCTGTTCTTACGTGAAAGTAGGACAAACAAAAACATTTCTATTATCCCATAGGAACTGAGCATTATTCTGAGGAAATATAATTGGGAGCTAGAGAGTTATTCTTTACAAGTCGGTTATACGCATTTAAATGGTTACCAATGTTATCGTAATTGGAATTATTATTACACTAGACTCCAGAACTATTAACTTGCGAGATAAGGAAATGTAAAATAGGACGCCTTACGAGTCGTTGCATCTATAAATGAAAATGTAAGCTCAGAATGCTCTGCAGGATTGGTGCTTTGGAGTAGTCATGACTGCCTAGGGGTAGGGTAGTGTAGGTCATAAAGAAAAATCTGCCACACGGGGAAAATCTACCAAACAGGGTGGCAATATCTCCCAAATTATTAAACCAAGCCAATAATGCAAAAAAAAAATATTTTCATTATTGATGTATGTGTCATCCATCATATCACTCAACCATACAAACCTGTACGTCATTCTAGGAACCAATTCCCCTCGTTGAAGACGAGACCAGACCCGCCTTCGATTCCCGCGTGGCAGCGGCAGTCAGAAGAGGCAACATCCACAGAGGTCCAGCCTGAAGAGAAGAAGAAGACCCACAGGAGCCGCAGCCAGCGGTCCGAGTCCGGCGGGTCCAACTCGAGCGAGGGCGAGCAGGCCACTAAGAACAGCGACAGCAGCTTGGAGATCATGTGAGTGTCTTACTTCTGCTAATGGACGGTCCAGACTGAGGAGAAGACCCACAGGAGCCGCAGCCAGCGGTCCGAGTCCGGCGGGTCCAACTCGAGCGAGGGCGAGCAGGCCACTAAGAACAGCGACAGCAGCTTGGAGATCATGTGAGTGTCTTACTTCTGCTAATGGACGGTCCAGACTGAGGAGAAGACCCACAGGAGCCGCAGCCAGCGGTCCGAGTCCGGCGGGTCCAACTCGAGCGAGGGCGAGCAGGCCACTAAGAACAGCGACAGCAGCTTGGAGATCATGTGAGTGTCTTACTTCTGCTAATGGACGGTCCAGACTGAGGAGAAGACCCACAGGAGCCGCAGCCAGCGGTCCGAGTCCGGCGGGTCCAACTCGAGCGAGGGCGAGCAGGCCACTAAGAACAGCGACAGCAGCTTGGAGATCATGTGAGTGTACTTCTGCTAATGGACGGTCCAGACTGAGGAGAAGACCCACAGGAGCCGCAGCCAGCGGTCCGAGTCCGGCGGGTCCAACTCGAGCGAGGGCGAGCAGGCCACTAAGAACAGCGACAGCAGCTTGGAGATCATGTGAGTGTACTTCTGCTAATGGACGGTCCAGACTGAGGAGAAGACCCACAGGAGCCGCAGCCAGCGGTCCGAGTCCGGCGGGTCCAACTCGAGCGAGGGCGAGCAGGCCACTAAGAACAGCGACAGCAGCTTGGAGATCATGTGAGTGTACTTCTGCTAATGGACGGTCCAGACTGAGGAGAAGACCCACAGGAGCCGCAGCCAGCGGTCCGAGTCCGGCGGGTCCAACTCGAGCGAGGGCGAGCAGGCCACTAAGAACAGCGACAGCAGCTTGGAGATCATGTGAGTGTACTTCTGCTAATGGACGGTCCAGACTGAGGAGAAGACCCACAGGAGCCGCAGCCAGCGGTCCGAGTCCGGCGGGTCCAACTCGAGCGAGGGCGAGCAGGCCACTAAGAACAGCGACAGCAGCTTGGAGATCATGTGAGTGTCTTACTTCTGCTAATGGACGGTCCAGACTGAGGAGAAGACCCACAGGAGCCGCAGCCAGCGGTCCGAGTCCGGCGGGTCCAACTCGAGCGAGGGCGAGCAGGCCACTAAGAACAGCGACAGCAGCTTGGAGATCATGTGAGTGTCTTACTTCTGCTAATGGACGGTCCAGACTGAGGAGAAGACCCACAGGAGCCGCAGCCAGCGGTCCGAGTCTGGCGGGTCCAAGTCGAGGACCAGGTCAGGTCGAGTAACTATAGATAATGGACACCTGATGGTGTGTTAACACTTCTGCTCATGGACACCTGTGTGTAGTGTTTTAAATGCGTTGTCCGTCTTTGAGAAAAGTCTTTGAAAGAAGGGAAAAGGTGGGGGGGGGGGGTGATGAAGACGGGGAAATAGGCCGCCGCGGCACTCTCTCACTTAACGAAGCGATATAGCAAATCTTACTACTCATACGTAAGTTAGATTCCAACTTATCGAAAAACTTCGACATTTTTGACCTAATTGGGATTTTTCAAAGAATTTTTAACTCTCACTCATGTAACTTCCTAAGTAAAACCTTTAGCTTCGGTCCAGTGGCGTAGTGTGGGTGTAAGCCGCCCGGGTCGGAAGCTAATTTTGCCGCCCTACTTTTTGCTACTTCTGTTGGCAAACAGACACGCAGTCCACCTGATGGTAAGCGGTCACTGCGGCCTATATTGAGGGACACTTCAACTTATTTTATACTACAAATAGTTGCGATAAAAATATGAAATGGTTGGGTTATTCCACAAATTTTGTATTTCATTTCAAAGGTTATGGGGATTTGTGAACTTCATCAACATCTTTTTTCCACAAATCCCCATCATTAGGCATTAACGGGGATTTGTGAACTAAAAGTTCACAAATCCCTATTAATGGGGATATCCGATGGGGATTTGTGGAATAACCCAAATGGTTCAATTTTTTTTTATTATTTATTGTGAAATTTTGCCGCCCCCTAAAATGTGCCGCCCGGGGCGGACCAACCCCCCCATGATCCCCATCGCTACGCCATTGCTTTGGTCAAAGGTGATGCCTATACCGCTTCGTTTGTCCAAAATTTTACCTTTCGGTCACATGCCAGTTAAAACACCCTCACGCACGCAATATAATTATAGTTATTTATTATCATTTCCTTTCCTTTCAGTACATGAAGTGCAAACCCAGCATCCGCGTGGTACCCAACGCTGCATAGTGTAGTGTTTCATGACAATCGTGGCCTCGACGTAGTGCAAATAACATACCTCATATTGACAGTGTAAGCATATTATTAACACCTTATTTTAAATTAATATAGCAAACGCATTAAATCAGGCGCAGTGTATTACGCGCCGCCTCATTTGCGGCTACCCAATGGCGCAACAAATAGTATAGACCGACAAACTTATCTGTTCCGGTGGCCAAAATTGGAACTACGTGAAATGCAATGCAAAAACGATATTTAATGACAGTATTAAATCGACAGTAGCGACGCCGCCACCGGAACAGATAAGTTTGTCGGTCTATACTCCCGCACTCACAGAGTCATAGCGCATGAACTGTGCCGGCTCTTTTCGTTCTTTCGTAACTTAGATAATTCAGTTAGTGAATAAGAGTGAAAACAACGAGGTCTAGTTTCTGGAGCTGTGTACACATTTTTATTAAGTGAGTTAACACACCGCACCATTACAGTGAAATGAGTTAGCGCAAATGTTACGGCGCTGCGCAGTGTTGCACATGTCTAATTTTACTGAATACATATTTACCTCTTGCTTGCACATTATATTTTACAAGCGAGGCGGTAACAATGTCATTATAAACTTTCCGTCTCTAACAGTTCTCAAATGTCAAAATGTTGATTATTTCTGTTTTAAACTTACACTATAATATGCCACATCACCCACCTTTCATAATTTGCCATTCGCTGAGTGAATGAGTATTAAGGCATTATTTGACGGGTTATACTTTGATATTCTAGATAGGACCTAGGTATTTGTTTTCCATTAATGTCATAGTATTAATGTAGTATACCTACTTTGGTGTTGTGGTTGTCTTGTAACCATAGGAATATAAAATTGTATAGTATCAATTGTCCCATAATATGTGTGAGTAAGCAATAATGTGTGAGTTAAAGGTATTTATTTTACTGCAATAAATTACAAAATTATGACACAAATGAATGCGTATGACAAAATAACATATGATTTTTTGACCAACGTCAACGTTATTCATATGGGCTACAAAAGAGCGCCTATTTATTGGCTATTAATAGTGCAATATAATAATAATATGCTTCGACCGCCTGCTTGGAAATGCTGTTTATATCTAGAAGATTCCGGCAAGAAACTCGATGGTTACTACGAGTATTTTCAGTGTTTTCGGTATTACATACTTATCAGTGAAACATGTCAATGTAGGTACATCATTATGAATTACAATGGGCGTAACATCTATTGTTAAATGTCATTGGTTCGACACCAATCCTTCCTACTTGGAGTTTTGCTTTGAACAGGCGTTATCACTCTTTATCAAATAGTCCAATAAGTAGTTTTCTTAACACAACAGATAGTAGTAAACAAACCCTTATCAGTCTTTTATCATTGAAACAACAAATCAAATGGTGTATTAGCATCTATTATTTCGCCAATTTCACACTCTTTTTAAAAATGTTTTGCAATGTTTGTGGTATAAAATAGTTGGTTTCCTATCTTTCAAAAAGCTTTCTAAATCAGGTGCCCTGACATCACTAAGGAGAAGGGCACTGACCGATCTAGGTTTTGCATGAAAATGAATAATATGGGACGTTTTACCTGAAATCAACAAATATTTCTATTTTTCTATGACACCTCTTATACCTTAATTTTCATCCTAAATAGAGCATATCATACAAATAGATAATCTTTAGCCAAAACTGCTACTATAATAAAAATATAAGGTAGGGCAGGGCTGTGTTAAATCGTAAAATGTCGAAAATTTCCAAACTACGATACCAAAATTACATTTTAAAGATATGTATTATGTTGCTCAAATGTCAAATGTATGTAATGTAATCATAATATCTTTGTCATAATCTTAACTTTGGTGGGAATTTCTTATGACACGAGCATTTAATTGGTCATAAAGCACGAAAGTAAGCGATTGCTATTGGTGGATTCAGGTATCATTAAATATCTATAGATGGTAATGTAACCTCTTTAAGGGTTGTTGAAGATATAAAAAACGATTAAGGGTATAATTAGTAGAGGCTTTTTAGATCCTATACATTTATAGGCTCTTGTGGTTGTTTTAAAAGTCCTTTATAAATATTTTTGCTGAAAAATTAAAAACCAATTAAGTCTTCAAAGGTTTGGATAGGAGAAATATTAATGTAAATTAATTTACCAAATTATAAATTTTGTGTGACGGTAAATAGTAATTGTAAATATTTTTGTTTTGTGAGCACAATGAGGCTTATTTCTTTGCAATTTGCAAATTAAAAAAAACTTGCCATTCAATTAGCGGTAAAAAATTGGTATCATAATAATATTATGGTGATTGTAATTGCACGAGTAAATAAGCTTCATTTATACTCAATTAGTTAATTAATATTAGTAATCATGAATGACTTTCATTGTTCCTTTTTTATTATAATTTAATTAATTGGATTAATATTATGTATATTAAAATTATCTGCTTTTTTATATATTTTTAACAAAATTTTATTTTAATGGTAAATATAGTGTGTATAGGAGGAGCACATTGGTGTGTGATGCTATCCAGCACGACCACGGATGATTATTTTAATTTGAATGTGGTACAAATTCATTAAAAAAAATGTACTTTTATTATGTACTCCACAATTTAAAATTTGTACTCTCATACTTTCGCTAAAATAACACATAGGCCGTGGTCCTGCTAGGTGGAACCTTCCTGGCATGACCACAATAGATTTTGGTATTTTTATAAACTATATGACGAAAAATTACGTAGATTTAATTGTACTCAAATGTACTCCATTACATTGACCATTTTGAGCACTCTTTAGCCCGTTTTACAGCGGTTTTTGTTTTGCGAAACATCTAGGACAATGTTACCTGCGCCATTATTTCTACGTAGGTAAATTTAAATTAAATTTCATTTTGTAACCGTACATACGTACGACGGTTTATTTTATAATAATCACCTTGCTTTACTCGCTACATTGCTAATTTTTAGGACACATGAAACTAAATAGGGCTAAAGAGTGCTCAAAACAGAGTACATTTGAGTACAATTAAATCTACGTAATTTTTTGTCATTGTAGTTTATAAAAATACCTAAAATCTATTGTGGCCGTGCCAGGAAGTTTCCACCTAGCACGACCACGGCCACTGTGTTATCATAGCCAAAGTATGAGAGTACAAATTTTAAATTGTGGAGTACATAAAAGTACATTACTTTTTATGAATATGTACCACATTCAAATTATACTAAAATCAGTAACATTGTCCTAGATGTTTCGCAAAACAAAAACCGCTGTAAAACGGGCTAAAGAATGCTCAAAATGGTCAATGTAATGGAGTACATTTAAGTACAATTAAATCTACATAATATTTCATCATATAGTTTATAAAAATACCAAAATCTATTGTGGTCATGCCAGGAAGGTTCCACCTAGCAGGACCACGGCCTATGTGTTATTTTAGCGAAAGTATGAGAGTACAAATTTTAAATTGTGGAGTACATAAAAGTACATTTTTTTAATGAATTTGTACCACATTCAAATTAAAATAATCATCCGTGGTCGTGCTGGATAGCATCACACACATTGGTTGTAATATTATAACAATATTTAACTTTTGTATATAAGACGTGGGTTGTATGAAGATACAACATTCCAAATTTGTAACGTTATGATCGTGATAAATAAACCAATGATAACAGTACAAAACCGTTTTTTCTTTTCCTGAATCAACCTTTGCCCTAAAGGATTTTAACGGGGAGAGTTATAAAGAAAATAAAAGACGCAACTGTAATATGTACGACTTTACTATAAAAATACATCACAAGGTATATATTGAGCTTAATAATTGAAGGTCCTGTATTTATGATAGAACACACGTTTAACAGTTTCCAATTGAGATCAACGAGTTACAAATTCTTAGCGTAGAGACTAACATTAGGACCTCTGTATTACAACAACCATTTCATAAAATTTGAGACAAAGACGACGGTTCTTTTGAATTTTGTCGAAAAGCTTGGAGTCCGAAATGTCGGTGTAAACCGTTTATTGTGCCGAAATATCTGTTAACAGGTAATTTGTTCCAGTGGATTTGAGGTAATGGTGGATATTCTTTTTAACAGAAGCTTAGCTACTGTCAAAAAGACTCGGGCGCAGCGCAGACGTGGACACTGGACACTTGTTTTCGATACTGGCCACCAGTGACATTTGAAATAAGCCATCCCTGCGCAGAAAAAAGACAATTTTCTGTCCACCCAAGTGTCAGTAGCAAAAGTGTCAACATCTGCTCAGCGCCTAAGAGTTATTTCAGACTTGTCCATTGTTACGTCCTCACCCATATCTTAAGTGACAAACCAACACTTGATAAAAAATCCAACTGCAGTTACCATACCACTCCCCAAATCCACACCGCAATCGGGTGTATAGAAATCGTAACACTTAGAAAGAAAATTACACTTACAATTTTTATGGCACATCCAATTTAACACTTATATGGAATGTTGGTAGCATAGCAACCACGCTTCGTAGAAGGGATGCGTGGGCAACCGTGACATCTGACCCGAAATATATCTTTATTCAATTATAAATATAACCATGCATACATTATATTAACACATAAGTTATTGTGTATTTATCAAATTACCGGATTTTTTATGCCAAACAGGCACGCAATCCACTTGATGGTCACTGCGGCCTTTTCATTGCATTCGCATTCTATTATTTTGAGTATTTTAACCCTTTCCCCGCCACGCTTTTTTCCGAAAATGGTGCCCCACGCGCCACGACCATTAAAAAAAAAAATCCAAAAAATTATTAGGTTATACTCAACTCATTCAGGCAAGTAAAAATACAACGTTTCTTGATCATGTTTTTTTGTCTGATATATCAGACATTGGCGTGGTGGGCACGAAAATGGTTTGTCTGATATATCAGACATTGGCGTGGAAAAGGTTAAGCAAACCGATATATTTCAGGCCAGAACTTATTTCTTACAACAGTGCTAGAGTAAAGTCAATGTGCGTACAGTGTGATTATAGTACCATTCACAGAACAGCTTTTTTAACAAAACATATAAAAAAAAATTGTTGTACAAAAACCTATTTACAAGTTAAAGCACAGTACAGTTTTGAAGACTGGGAAACGTTACATTGACAACAATTATAAATATCCACAAAAATATTATCGATAAATAACATTTTTTTTTTTCTTTTTTTCTTTTAGAGCATATTTTGCCAACAAAAACCCTTTTTCTCGGTTTTTAACCTAATGTGAACATTATAAATAAACTAAAAACACTAGCATCGACCACAATAAAAAATCTAATTTCGGTATGTGTAACAAAATATGCCCTTTACATAATAGAACATTTTATCAGGCCAAGAAAAAATATAGGGGAACTAAAAGCGAAGATAAAGAAGACCAACATTTTATTCAATAACATCTTCTATCTTTCTCTTTATCTGTAAGGGTGCCTGTCTACCGGCGCAGAGCTAGGCAGCGGAGCGGAGAAACTGAGGAATATTAAACAATAGGATTGCATAACATCTTCGCTCAGACTGGGAGTTGCAATCCTATTGGTTATATCCGTTTTTCAGGTGCCTCGCTCCGCGCCAGTGGAAAGGCTTTCTTAATTATTGTGATGTAAAAATGTGATGCTCTAACATGACTCAATCATTCATTAATTATAGGGAAATATTTAAGTGTATATCCAAAAAATACTGAAATGTACATCAAAATAACTAATTGCACACCAAAGGTTAGGTAAGGTTAGCAATTATTTTTTTTGATATAACTTTCAGAATTTGATGTGCAGTTAAATACAACCCTTAATTATATGTAGTAATAATCCAACGTTAACTGAACATCCAGCGTCCAATCATAGAAAAGGTACGACTAAAAAGTACCAAAACACTGCTCTATCCCTATATTTTTCCTTTGGCCTCGAATCTACTTAATATTCAAATAAGACTAAGTAACTCTTCACGTTGCCCGGTAGTCTTCAAGCCTTACTTCATAGCATACGTCGTCGTCTCACATCCAGTACAAAATAAACTCGCCGGCAATAAAACTTGGCCACTGGGCTTTTTCATACAAACATGGTCACTTTAGCGTCTCATAGATAAAAAAACTATTTGCAGCTGTGCAATGATTATTACGTCAATGGAGAGGCCAAACGCCCCATTGTCGAATCACAGTTTCAAAAATTGCCAAAAATCGTTCACTATTCTCAAAAAGGAAAAACAATAAACCGAACTCAACGCTCCATACATCGTAGTATTCGATCGAAAATTGAGCGGTTTTTGGCAAATTTTGAAACTGTGATTCGACAATTGGGCGTTTGGCCTCTCCATTGACGTATTAATCATTGCACAGCTGCAAATAGTTTTCTATCTATGAGACGCTAAAGTGACCATGTTTGTATGAAAAAAGCCCAGTGGCCAAGTTTTATTGCCGGTGAGTGTAGTTCACTCTTCTCTACTCGCACCGCGGTATTCGACTCTTGGTCTTTACATTTCAATATTTTAACATTATGTATCAAAACTGGCGCATAGTTCACTAATTGCTAGTATATAGTGACTTATACAGTATAATACTTCATTCAATTTAGTATCAAAAATAGATTTTTTAAACTTTAATTTTGAAAATGGATACGCAGTCCACCAGATACTAAGCTGAAACTATGGCCTATTCCATTGAGGGATGCTTCGTCACGGAAGCATTACTCAATATGCTTCTTAAATTTTTATATGACTTTTCTATCACGGAGCTTTAATAGGAATATCGCTATTACGATGAAATCTTTTTTATGTTGTCATTGGATGGACTTAACGATATGAAAAGACCGAAAACCCGAATACACCGCGGCACAATGATATGTAGTCAACTATGGTCCAAGTATACAGTGCTACTTATTCGAAACATTCCTATCAGTCTCAGATCATCAATGCGACGCGCCTGCTTAGAACACGTTATATAACTGTTTTACTTTCAGGAGCATAGCTCAAAGTCATCCCTTGACCAGGTCAACGAAAATACTGAACGATTATAAACTCTATCACCTTGTATTTACAGTTTAAGCCTTAACTGATACGTTGATTGGCACGTTTCAGTGCCAACGCTTTGAAGCTTTGAACATGTAAGAAATAGTCAAAATACTGTTTTCTTTTCCCCATGGCTGAAGACACAGATGCGTGTCATCTAATCGTATGGCGCTGGGCACGGAACAGTGTCACGTATTTGTTCAACGCCACAGTTAGAAGTTAGCGAAGTTAACCTGGTTAAAGGGTATGCAGTAACTACTTCCAGCTCCATTGATACAGTTTAAACAAGACTCTTACCATCGTTCCGGCCTCCGAGCATTTTCTTAGCTTTAGTCAAGTCGTCCAGAAAGCACCGTCCCTTCTCGGTTCGCATTATAGTCTTCTTCGGAAGCAGATTCTTGGAGAGGTGTGATATCAGCTTCTGCCAGTCTCGCAGAAGGTGGAACTTATCTCCGTGTTTCGTTTCGAGCGGTATAGGTCCGGTGGAGTGTTCGAAGAAAACGTTCGATACGTGCTTCGGGCATCTCGTGGTTATGCCAGCTTTGATCATGGATAAGAGAAGTTTGTCGACGTCCTGGAAGTTATAAAAGATAAATAAATATAAAAAATATTGTTTTTTTTTTGTTTTTACGTAAGAGGGAGGCAACGAGCAAGCGGGTCACCTGATGGTAAGCAATCACCGCCGCCCATAAATACCCGCAACACCAGAGGAGTCACAAGTACGTTGCCGGCCTTAAAGAAAAAGATATGCTCGTTTCTTGAAGATTGCCATGTCATATCGGTCCGGAAATACCGCTGCAGGAAGCGGTTTAATATAACTATGGACCACCAGCTCGATTGTCGGAGGATATCGTCAGCATTGTTGATGTCAACTGGATAAATCTCACTTCTTATTAATATTTACGTGAGTAATCAATAGTCACTTAATATCTCGCCTTTTTTATAACTGGAAAATACGTTACATACAGTCTCGAGCACTAACACATACTCTAACCCATTAAACATGAACCTTATTGCCGTCGCATAAGATCTCACTTGTATAACTCCCACGCACTACAAAGGGCGTTGTTTATCCACAAAATCCCGGGATGCTCCTCTGTGTCTGATGGTGGTGTCATGGAAAACGGGCGTCACACACATTTCACCTCTCCCTTCAAAGCGGTAATACAGATACCCCAAAAACCTACTCAGTTAAGGTCTACTGTAATCATCATCATCATTATCATCTCAGCGTTTTCCCGAAAGCATCCAGTTGGAGGTCAGGGTCGGCTTCGACTATGATCCTAGATTCGACAAGCCTGGTATGTACAATGGAGCGAGACTCACTTTTTTTCGGAGGAGAATGAGAAGCCTAACCCCAGGCTAGCTAGGCATGCGGCCATCGACCTGCGAAATTTCGTCGGTGCTAGGATTTCGTGACCTGAAACTTGTCTCCGTGTTTCGTTTCTATGGGTCGGTAGAGTGACCGAAGCATACGTTCGAAACGTTATGAAAGGCATGTCACGCACTTTCCACCCCTCTTCCAAATCAGTAACCTACTCATTCAAACTCCACTATAATAAGAATACACCAACCTTATGCGCTCCAATCGGCTTCTCATATATATTATTACACAGATTCCTCTCCTCGGTCGGTCCGACCATGTACAGCACATGGGTAGCCAGCCGGACCGCCTCCTCGGCCCACACGTACGGGTCGCCGTGCGCCGTGGCCGCCACGTCTCCGTCGAACATCACCTCGAACCCGTACGAGGAACGGAGGTAGTCCACGAACGAGGACACGCATTCCGCGTGGAGGCGACTCTCTGCTGGGTATATGACTAGGACCTTCGTTGGGGCTGGGATTTCGTGGCCTGGAAATAATAAATAAATAAATGTATCTGGACACACAGCTTACTTTATCTTTTTAATAGTGGACAAGTTACAGCCCTTTCACACGGCATCCAAAACTGAACTGCCATGTGAACACACCGTCCAGTTTTGCAGGACAGTAAAAAGCTGGTCCTGCAAAACTGGACTGCCGTATGAACACGGGCGCGGGGCGGAGGCTGCCACCACTTCACTATCCCGCAAAAAACAGTGTCCAGCAATAAACCGCACGCAGGAAGCCGTGTGAACATTGCTATTCAAATATTTGTGCGACTAAACGGGATCCCGCTTTTTACTGGACGACGGATCCAGTTTCTAGTGACAAAATAGAATGACACAATTCGACTGGATCGGGTTTTTGCAGTATCCCGCATGCGGGATGCTCGTGTGAACGCTACCATATAAACACATTCGCCATCAAACGGGATCCTGCAAAAAACTGGACTGCCCGTGTGAAAGGGCTGTAAAAGGGCTGTAACTGGTGCACCGTCTATTCTCGCCTATTGGCCCTTGGAAAGATAAGGTGACTTGATTGACCAATTAGGCTGGATTTTAAGTACTATAATAATAAATATCTCTGGACATTATTCACACAGCGCCATTTAGCTACAAACTAAGCATTAGCTTGTGATATGTGTGACAGACAACGGATAAACATCACTTCTATACTTTTTTTTTGTAAAGTACCTAAACATATTATACATAGAAACACCCAGACCTATACACATTGAAATATTCATGCACACAAATGTACCGTGCGGGGATCGAACCCGCGACCCCTGGTGTAACAGCCGACTTCTCGACCATAACACCAAATGGCTCGTCACAAAAAAAAAGGGCTCTGTTTCGACCACCGATTAAGTGAAATGGTTGAGAAGTCAGGTCGCTGGTGATGCCCGCCCGGCACAAACATATTTGAGCATTAACATGTCCGTTTTTTTTTATTTGCTATGTGTAACAAGACGAGCAGATTGTACATCCGATGGTAAGCGCCACGTCTGCCCTTAGATAGTTCAGTGACAAACAGTAACTAAGCAGTTACTGCCTTGCACCTTCCTGTGCGCCTGCTACACCGAGACGACAGTTATTAGGTCTCATATACCCAGTAATTTCACTAAGCTTTTTTTTTAATATACACTTAAATATTTCCCTATTATTTTTATAACAAAAATTACTGAAAAATAACAAAAAGTACTTAATTCTTTTAGTCAAGATTAAATAAACCAGAATTAATTACTACTTTATTATAATATCACAATGTTTACGATAAACAGCACCTTTAACCCATAAGTAACAAACATAACATTTTCCTTATTTACAATTTAAATTTTTGATACAAAATTATACTACGGGCTTTTCGAACTAAATCCCTTGTTATTGGATATTTATGAAATTATTATTAGTGTTATATTAAAGGCGAATGATAAAGTTGTCTGTCTGTCTACAATACACAAAATATGTTAACATTTGTTGTGGGTGAAAACAAATAAGTTGTGTCTACGGATCCAATAACCGACGAAATAACTATTAGTCAACATCATTTCATGTATATTCCAGATGATAATGCTTATTATTATAATAGATTCAATAGTACAACATTAATTTATTGAGAGCTGTGTTAACCCATTCAGTGCTATGCCCGCCCATATGTGGTTAACTCTTTTATTGACACGCCAATCACAGTATGGCGGCATAATAGTAATAAAAAACTTACCCAAAGCGAGGCTATAGTCTTTGCACCAGTATCTGCGTATGACGCGGAGCACTATGTAGTAGGCGAACAATGTGGCCACCACCAAGGCGGTTACGCTCGCTATGCAGATGTTGAGGGTTTTATGCTCTTCGTTACCTGATGACAAAACAAATAAAATTGCTATTATATTTATACAGACTAGCTTTTACCCGCGGCTTCATCCGCGGTGACTTCTGTTTTAGCTATCCCATTAGAACTAAGCATTATGATAAAAAGTAGACTATCCTTTTCCAAGGTCTACACTATCAAAATCCCTTCAGTAACGTAGGAAGAATTGAGTGCTTTTGTTTATTCGGCCAGCATTTTCACATTTGGATATCTTACCGTCACGGAAATTGAACCATTGAATCTCCCGAACGCCCGCGCGTGCTATTGGTCAGAGGTATGCTTCTAACCAATAGCGCGCAGGCGTGTCAAAATTCGTGTTCTGCGCATTCTCCATCCCATATTAAAGAAGTTTGACGGGGCCTGCACCTTATTTTACTTTTACCATTTTCTTTCATTGGACTTATTTGTTTTCTAGTATGCTTCATTTGTACTGTTCAATCTATGACTAATACATAATATCGCTGATAAGAAATATACTAACATTTATTTCAAATCGTGACCTAAGTTAATTATCCACATTATCAACAACAACAAAGTGATTAAAAATTAGCACAATGCCGATCCACCTGTTAATCATGTCATACAAACAAGACAATGTTTACAAAATACAGTTCCATCAGAAATCGAATCCAGGACCATTCGCTCTATGAGCGCACACCTGAAACGATCCAGGTACTAGATGCAATGCAAAAATATTAATATCATGATCTTGAAATGAAACAAGAATGACACATACTTTAAAACGACTGTTAAAAAAAGCTATTCTACGATTTTTTCTAAATATCAAATATTTTGTTTCTGCGTTATTGACGTCATGCACGAGTATAAAATGGTGGTGGGCGTTTTCGATCACGTGACATTAAGATAATAAAAGAATTATTTTAATGTGTTAAATACAAATAAGTGCCATATTTTTATAATATGGAAGAATGGCGAAGAGCATTGGTATAAGCAAATGCATCAATTACAGAAGTGTATTAAAGTTGCTGATGGAACCAAAAATAAATCAAGTATCTTAGTAATAATATAAACAAGTTGTGCTTACTTATAGCAATCTTTGGGCTCGCAATCACTTGACATTTGTCTCCATTCGGGCAGCGAGCGTGCAGAGGAGTCACGACGAAATAATAGAAGCCAGAGTTTCCGAGGAAATAGAAGTCGTATGTCACCTCCTAAAACAACAGTATTTAGATACAATAGAAAATAATGGTTATGGAACACAAAAGTGGCGAGCCACTTATAGTAAGCTACTTATTAATAACTAGCGATCGCCTCCGCGGTTTCACCCACGCGCAATTTCTTTTATCAATTATCCCCCCCTTCCCCTCCACATTCCCGGGATCAAAAGTACCCTATGTCAACCGGGAATAATGTAGCTTTTCAACAATAAATGAATTTTCCAAATCGGTTCAGTAGTTTCGGAGCCCATTCAATACAAACAAACACATGTAATTTCATTTTTCAAATATCCCCTCTTCCCCCCACATTTCCGGAATCAAAAGTACCCTATGTTACCGGGGATAGTGTAGCTATACAACAGTGAAAGAATTATTCAAATGGTTCAGTAGTTTCGGAGCCTATTCAATGCAAACAAACAAACAAACATACAAACAAACAAACAATCAAATCTTTCCTCTTTATAATATTGGTATAGATATACAGTCTGATCTGATCCCATACCTGTGTTACATTGTTCTTCAGAGATCTTGTTGATTTCTTGACCAGTTCATCATTGCACTCCTCGACTGGAGTATTCTTGCTGCATCCTCGTCTCACTTGAATATCGTATCCACTTATACGGAGCTGGGCCGGTGGCGGCATCACATGCAGACGAAGTGTGCTCGGTAAGATTTCTATGTAGAGGAACGGCTTCCACTCGGTTTCAGTAACATATGGACCTGTTATAAAACAATACAGAATAATACACAAATGTGACATAATAAAAAATAAGAACATATCAGTAGTTAGTTTTCGTAAAATTAGCAGCACATCAATCTACCCGAATCTGTCATATTTTTCAATTAATTTCAGCGTATTTTACATTGAAGATTCAATTATTACTTCAATTGAGACTTTTTAAAACATTAGATAAATAATTCAAAGGTAAAGAAACATGCCTGACCTTGTGAGAGAACTATAACAACATAAAAAAATAAAAAATAAACAAAGTTTACTTACTAGGCTCAATTTTACTAGGTATATGTATGTACAGCAATGACGTTCAATTAAAAAACTAGACTCACAATCACGCTCAAATATTGTCCGAAGCAAAAGTCTGCCCACCCGACTATTGGGCAGAGTTTTCGTTTAGTTGTATACAATTGACATTAAACACTAAACGCACGATATAAGGTGTTAATTTGAACGAATGTGTTAATGTCATCAGTGTCAAAGCCACTCGGACGTTTTTTGAGGAATTTTTCTTAGAGATTGGGTGTCTAGTTTTATATTGAACGTCATTGATGTACAGCTAATAAAATCTAATAATGTAATACATAATACCATACATAACGAATATTATTATCAGACTGATAACTGCCCTGAATAGATCAGATATTTCGAGCTTAAAGTGGAATGAACAGAGACACAAACATAGTACATATTTTTATAATTCAATAAAGTAAACACTCACTCAGCATTTGCATGTTTGGTATATTGAAGTAATATTGCCCCCTGTTAACAGACTTGTCGTCCGTTGCCTCAAAATCCAGTATGTGGCTGGTGTTGTTATAATCTCCATCGATATAGGACCAGTAGCAATCATAATAAAGAACTGATCGATCGTCAATAGTCACATCATTCGACAGTATGATGTTGCGGCAATGATTCGTGTGGTATGTTGTTGGTTGAAAACGGAATTTCATGGCTGAAAACATAGTTATTTTTAGGCTCTTTTCTATTTAATTAATTAATGTAAGCAAACAAAATTAATTAAATTGATCATTTTCAAAAGTTACGTACAATTAACATTTACATTATTTGTTGGTAATATACAACAAACATGGAAAAAAATATATTAAGTTAAACTGTGTAAAACTTTCAGTCATAGAAAATTTCCAAAACTTTTATTTCGTTTTGTTTTAAAAGGTATTTTAACAGTTGAATTGATATTTTGTTTATTGAAAGAATAGGTTCATGACAAACTTTGCTGAATAAAAACATTTAAGTTAAACACAAACTGTTAAACTTACTTTTCCATTTTATATTAGTGAATGTGATGTTAAGCACGGTATAATTGGAATACCTAGAAACTTCATCTAACAGAAATGGTTTAAGGCTAACACCACCAATATTTGTGTTTGTGTTGATCGGTCCAAAATCCATAACTTTGCATTCTTGACTGTTTGGAGGGTAATTTTCCACTTTGCAGACATTTGTTTCAGTAGCTTGCTGGCCTGCTAACTATAATAAAAACAAGTTCAGATAAAATAAATCAAATCAATGGTAATGATAATAAATGGAATTTGTAATTATTACCAAAACAATTTATTGTAAAATATTTCTTTGCTGATCAAAGAAGAAAAAATTGGCAACACTTTGTGACATTTTAGCAAAAAATACTTTTTAATTACCACAAGTTTTAACTAAAGAAGATAACTAGAAGTTAGATCCCACTTAAAAAATCTTTGTTCATCAGATTGCATCACTTTTGTTTTACCACCACCATCACTTATTGATGTTTAATAATCAAAATAAGATTACACCTCACATATTAGCCCGTGGCTACTGTGGACTATTCCATTGAGAGATATTAAGAAACACCTGAGGGTATACTAGACCTCTTTGGTATTTTTCTTATTATCAGTTTAATTTCTGTATTTGCTGTAAAGGTATTTTTATCAGGAAGAACAGATTTGACCCCTAATAAAATAGAATTTTATACTTAGACCAAAAAAAAAAATATTATAGCTAAGCTTCACAAACAGAACAGCTGTGTACCCTTTGTATTGTTCATTTTGCTGCATAAATCTAATTTAACAAAATTAAATATTTATTTACTTATTTTGTGATAAATAGATGTGGCACAACTAATTATTTTGCTCTCCTTTCTCAATGTGTGTTTTTATTATTAACACAGTTTCATCTTAATAAGATCAGGAGGAGGAGGCAAACATGAAATGAAGCTTATACCTTTAAATCGTCACATTAAAATGTACTAGATTAACAGCAATTTTTATGTTGATTTATTATCAGGAAAATACAAATCATTTACAAATGTTACATGTTTATAGACTTTTATTATTTTTATTTGACAATAATGGGCTTAACAAAATGCCTTGTCTTAATAGTAGCTTGAGTACCATAAGTAGGTAGATTTACATATACAATAATAATAGAATAGACAGGTAACTAACAAAAATCAATAAATGGGCATGTATTTATAACAATCGCACACTTATCGAGTACTTACCTGGGTGCTGCAGCTCAAGCTCATCGTGTTATTTTTACAAAATAGTGAATATTTACTTTGACTGGCGGTAGCATATTGTACAAAACTTAACAAAATAAAAGCACAACATAATCTGGAATGCGACATTGTAACATGCACCCGCATACGAAACTAATAAAGGGGATCTAAAAACTAAATTTTCTCATATGTTTCACACGAACTATTCTAAAACTTCCATTCTGTTTATTAAACAGAAAAGGTGCCAGAAAATATAGTACAACAAAATTATCTTCCGAGTGATCGCTTTACGCAAAATAATATGGCTGACTGACAGACAGACAGAAGTTGACAGTGACACCTTGCCTGACAGAACTAGCAGAAAGTCAGTCATTTAATTTTAAAAAAAAAATCTAAGTTTATTATATTAACGTACGTTCTATAAGGAATATTCTATTTTGTATCTTTGCAATAAAACAGTAAAAAAAAAAAAAGAAAGCTGTCAAAATAGAAAATGCTGCAGAGCTTTTCTTGCGATTATTTCAAGATTATCGTCGATTTTAAAGCTTTTAAGATGGCTTAAATCACAGATTCTAGTCAATAAAATAAAAACCGTGATGAAGACGGTGTAAATAATTGAAATGGACCATTTAAGTGATTATTAGAAGATAAAACAGGCCATCAAAATGACGGTAAGTTAATGTAAAGGTTCAGAAATTATAAACCAATATCATTAAATTGTTATCTTGTTACCACATCCTTATAAATGATAAACTCTTATGACTGAGTACGTTTGTGAATACAAAAGGATCCAACATTGAATACCAATCAAGTAAATCACTTATTCAATTATGCGGCTACTTTTAATATTAATCCTTTTTATATTAAATAAATAAATAGAAGCTCTAAAGGTCGCGTAAGTATTCATCTTACAAGTTGAACAGGTATATCGGTTTATTTAGTTTTATAGTATGTATTTCTAATATACTTGTGTAAGTAGTTAGAAACTCCCTCCCCGAATTCTAATATTTTTGTATAATAGCTTTATTAACCTAAAAATTTTAAAAATTTATATCTCAGAAACTATATGTAGTTCTGTTGTCTGTTCTGTAGTTCTTTGTTTTCAGTGTTGCACTGATTGTAAATTTATCAATGGGAATAATAATTACGAATCAATATTTTTTTTGAAAGTGCAATCTTACCATAAAGTCATAACTAATTTATGTGAACTTAAAAGCTATTAGGACTGAAATATATTTGTATGATATATTTTATTTATCAGGGTGGTCTGAACCAAATTTCTCACAATTTATAGATTACAGAATTTTCATAATAATTACATATTTTAATACAGTTTATCTATTTGTTAAATTAAGCAAGTAACAAGGTATTATAGTTGTGTGTGAATTTTAAAGAACATAAAAATTAATATTATCTTACCTACAACATAATTAAGGTATCTGTAATAATATGTTAAATGTACCTAATAAAAAAGCCATCACAATCAGTGAGAACACTTATTATAATATTTTTTTATTAGTTTACAAGAATAATTAATTTATTTATTAATGAAAATTCACACTCATCACCAATCAATACTTACTTGTTCTAAAGACAAAAGCAGATCATTTTGATAATATTATGTTATTCAATACACATAATGTTCTTCAATACACATATTGTTGTGTTTGAATATTTACTTAGCCATAGGAACTAAAACAATGCATCTTAATTATTTTTACCTTGACAACTTTGAGCATGCAGGTATAGGCTTTATCAGCAGAGCCATTATCAAAGTAAAACCAATTTTTACACTAATTGGCTACAGAGCGACAATTTTATGCTCAATTTTGCTCTGCGTATGTGTGAAACGCTAAACGGTTTTAGTTTCTTCCTTTTATGAAGAAAGCATTGTACCCATGTGTAGCTAAAAAATAATTGTGTAACTGCTCTAAGAGTGATTGCAAAATCTTAGATTTTTAGTAGTCATAAATAAGATTACAATTTTAATTGTGCGTCAAATTATTTTGTAGTGTGTGGAGTGAAGTTAGAATACATTGTTCGAAATGTTTGGTAGCCAAACGGAATCGATGGATCCCAAGGGGCGATTTGTATGTACAAATGTTTGACAGAAATGTAGGGAAATTAAAACGCTACTTCAGTTTATGTAAAAATTTAACTGCTTAATAGATAATGTTCAGATATTATGTTCTAATAATGATCAAATAATTTAGGTATTTACACCCCCTGAAAACTTTTCATATAGGTATTTTTCAGGCTCTGCACACAAATTAATTTAATCAGTTATCATTATGATTAATTATTGTTTGCTGTACCTACTGACTAATAACTTGCAATTGTACAAAAATAATTCCTAACTCTTAAATTGCAATATAAATAATTAATAATTAAATATGTGATATATAAATTATTTACAGTTGGCATCTGCAATGTATAATTTTTGGACTTGCACAAAATTAACTGGATAACAATTTATACTTTTTTGACAAAAATAGAAGTTATTCCGATAAAAAAAATATTTAAAAATAGGTGGCTCAAATATAAAGTAATTATATACATTTATTATTCTGGTATTCAAATGAACACCTTGTGAAACAGACTGACACTCTACCAATACGATACCATCACAGTTGATTCTATAATTTAATATAAAAATTATGCATTGTGGATTCTAATAAGACGTTACGAAAAAATGTATCAAACTAACATCCTAACATCATGTTAGGATTCCTAACTTAGGAATCTCGCACATTAAAGCAACAAACAGCACGTAACTCGTAAACAAATAAACTTTTGCTTGTTCGTGCCTAGTACCTGGCTAGACCTAACTGTCGTTGGTCGTGGAGGTTTCCTTCGTAGCCCTAAACCTACCCCATGCGTGATCTAAGTCAAAACATGCGACTAATGGTGAGTAAGTGTGTTCTCTCAACGCGCTAGTGAATAGATTTTAAGTTGAAAATATTCGCGTTATGTTTGTTTCTGAAATTAGGAGGTTTCATACGCGCGACATATCTTTTGTCAATTATCCCCACCTTCCCCCACATTTCCGGGATCAAAAGTACCCTGTAACTCGCTTTCCAACAGTGTCTTTTTTTCCAAATCGGAGTATTATTTTAATTGAATATAAAATTTTTGCTGATTCAGCCAGTCAGCCAATCTTCTGGTTTGGTCGACCGTTCAAAGTAGGGAATCTGAAGTACCTACTCGATAATAAATATCGCTACAAGTCCCGCTATCATTATTTATTCTAGGAAAAAGTTCATATTATTAATGGCGCGTCACAAATGGTATTGTTTTAATATCCACCGACTTATTGTTATTTAAAGATAACACAAAAAATGCAGTATGTAACAGTTCTCTGTCACAAATTATCTAAATAATTAACTGCCGTTGTAATCTTTAGCTACAAACAGTGACCCCGGGTGAAAATGAAGTTATCTTTGACTCATCGAAATGGTTGAAAACGAACGGACTCGATATAAAATTAAAGAACTTTGCTTTCTTAAATTTGGCTTTTTTAAATCTGTACCGCTTTTACATAACATTATTTTTGTCTAAATTAATCATCTCGATTCAAATGACATGTTTTAGGACAAAATATAGTCCAGAATACCTACTTGAAGTTTGTATAAAATCAACTTCTAACTTACTCAACAATATCAACAATATGTTATTTAATTTATAGAAACAATGTCATAATTTATCTTCAGAAATGGAAAATAATCTTATTTAGGTATCCATTAAACTTCTCGTACAGGCTAATTTTAGAACTCACACTTTACTGCGATGACCTAACAACGTTAAAATATTTGTAACAAACAAATTGGGCCGACAATAAAACCAATTTGCGTAATAGGAGCACACCTACACGTTTACTGTGTTGATGGTGTTTTCTGTTAGGTAACAATTGAATACTTCGTAAAAAGAAGTAATATAAAAATTTGAAACGTGTTATTTGAAAAAAGTTAGAAAAGCGAGTTACGCAGTTTACGCGGAAGAGGCTTACAAAAATATTAACACCGCCAGTCTTTGTCGCTTCGCTCTTGGCAAAGCGATCGTTGTCACGTCTCTACTCACGTCCATTCTCCTCTCGATTTTCCGCCATCTCAAACTGAATGGCGCAGTCAGTTTTAGGGATGCGCGATCCGGGTCGTCGATCCGATTTTTCAGATCGTAATGGATCGTAATGCCACGATCCGATCCGCGGATCGGATCGCATGCCGTCGATCCAACGAATTTCGATCCGATCTTCAAGAAATCGATCCGGATCGGAAGCAAATAAGTGAGACACAATTAATCTTAGATCTTTTTTAGGTAAACCCCTCAAAGTATGTAAAACTTGTAAACAAGGACCCAATGCCCTATTGCCATGTGTAAAAAGGGAGGGTAACAAACAAACTAGTAAATCCACAGATTTTATGCTTACCTACCCACAAGTCAACATACGTTTATAATAATATAATGTACCTATAAGATTAACAGATCTACCCGTAAAGGATGCCGCCAAGTTCAAAATGTAAACAAAGATAAAGTTCGGAACAAATAAACCTAAGTAAGTACCCATTTCATAGTAAACAAACCGCGTTTTAATTCATACGATCAAAGCGATCCGATCTTTCAACTTTTGTATCGATCCGGCCAAAAATCGTATGACTTCGATCCGATCCGAAAATCGCCGGATCGTATGCCTGCCGATCCGATCTTTCAAAGGATCGGATCGGATCGGCACATCCCTAGTCAGTTTGAAAACAGAGATACAATACAAGTCAACAAGTCAAGTACAACAACAGTATAACAGCCGTCTCCGTCCACTGCTGAATGCCTCGCCACTAAGCTCTATCTCAAGCCTTCCATATTCAATCACTGCCTGCAGTCCTACTAAGGTCATCAAAAACACGTTGGTCCGGAACTGTTTTCACGATATGCAGAGCATCTTCTTCCAACACCACATCTCTACTTCTGTCTACAACCCACGCACTGTTCAGTGTTCACGTCTCGTAAAGGCAGATTTATGTTAGAAATAGTGAGTCTCATTGCCTCAAGAATGGTCCCATCACGCAATTTGCTGGATGCCACACTTCGGCTCTACGATAAATTTAATATAAAAAATGTTTTAAATTTTTCTTAAGTGTATCATTTGTTCAGTTGAACAATAACTATTTATTCACACATATAATAAGAAGATTGGTATGTCAAATACCAAACAAACATATCAATTGTGCGAATAATAAACAAAAGACATATGTACGCGTAGAAACATTATGATAATATAATAATAGCTGCCTGCCCCACGGGCAATGTGACCATCACAAAAAAGTGGGAAAACTGCGACACACGGGTGTAAAATCTGCCACATAGCACAGGGTATACCAAATTTTGTCAAACATTGAACCAAACCCAAAAATGTGCCAAAATTTTCCTTCGAGGGAATGATAGATTATTATAAATTATTAATCAAAGGGTTAATATATGACTTTCAGTGGCTATTAGCCAGCTTTTTTTTTTAAATAAAAGCGGCCGTATGGTTGCTTCCAAAGATTTTAAGAATCTTTGAAATCTGCCAAAACCTGCCACTTTCGTCCGCATAACCACAGCTGCAAATCATAAATATGGAGTCAGCCACAAATGATCTCCTTTTTTTGAGCTGGAATGTTTTACGCATCTTAACTTTGTCCTGGAGGCGAAAGCGACCGCTAAGAAAGGGAGCTCCCGGTATCCTGAAAAGAGCACTTCTCTTGGGAACATGCACTAAACCTCGCGGTACACCCTTTTCGCCCTAAGAGTGGTTTCATAGTAAGCATAACTATAAAACCAGATGGACGAGTGACGACTAAATCGTATCAACAAAGGTTTCGCTCGGCAATAAATGAAAATGAATCATTTATTTAATTTAGATTAAATGTAGGTGACTTATCAAATACGTAAGTTCTAGTCAGTCTTATTCATTCAATTTCGAAGTAATATTGGTTAGTATAGTTTTGGTGAACGGACGACGGCAGCAGATCAATCTGCCCTAATCTGTCAAAAAATCTCAATTGAAAAAGAACTATAGGTGTAGCAATGATATTATATACATCATTGAGGTGTAGTAAATAAAGCTGAACATTGGTTGTAAAAATTTGACAGATTAAGGTAGCCTGATGTTCTGTTGACTGTACAAACAAATAATCAAAGGACCTACTTAGTATTAATATTATACCTACATTTAGTAGGTATTTGAACTGAATCAACGGTTGAACAACACACCTACGCGACGTTGTTATCACCATCAAGTTTAGTGATATCTCTTGCCGACAAAATGTCAATAGACATTTAATCCATACCAATATTATAAACCCTTAAGTGACTCTTTGTCCGTCCGTCTGTTTGTTACTCTTTCACTCCTTAAACCCTGAACCGGTTCTGATAAAAATTGGTACAGATTGACCTGGATGGGGAGGACATGGGTTACTTTTTATCCCAGGATAATGCTCAGTATCCATGGGAAAAGTGTTTTTTGTTTGTCCTTTCACTTCGACATTGACATTGTCATTTGACATTGTTTTTGATATGGAAAAGTTAAGGACTAGGAGCTGAAGCTGTAATTTTTCCTTTGAGGTCCAGATCGAATATTTATTTGTTCAAAATTAATTTTTGTGCATCTTTTTTGTTGTTTTACAGAACTTACGTTTTTTATATCTATCATACATCTTCTGAACGTTTATACATACATTACCAATTCAAATTAAATTTAATCTTCTCAAACAGATAAAGATATTTAATAATGTGTGAATAGCGCTGGTCTGAAAGGTCTGATAAGGTTTATCTTATTCCGTTTCTCTTTCCTGTTGCTTGTAATCATGTATCGTTGACTAAAAATTACTTAATAATATTAAACATTATTATTAACGTTATACTAACGCCTCTTAATTTCGGGTTGAGCAAATCGTTTCGGTTTTAGCTGACACAGATCGGATTCGTGATAACCATTCCGCATTTGGCAAACGTGGTGATTAAGCCAGTACCTGTCATTGTAGCTATGACTTGTTTTCAATTCCGGCGACCTTTGTCTTGCAGTGGGTCAATAATAGATTGAGTCTTTATAAAATTTATCGCGATTTCGAATACGAGTATTATAGGTTATAGTACTGAAAACTATATCCAGTAGTCTTTCGGCCGAAATGATGATGACTGAAAATTGTAGGAAAAATATACAGATATTAGAAATCAAAGCACAGCTGATAATAATTATCCCACCAAAAACATAAATGTAAAAAAGGAAAGCCAAGTTCAATACAAAAATTATGTTTGGCTATGGGCTTCGCCGCAAAAAGAATGGAGATCTAAATGAGTGCCAAGTTCTATGATCTTAAAGTAGGTTGGATTTGACTTGGCCAGTTTTTATCAGAATTAATATATTATATAATATGTTGAATAACTTTATAAAATGACTGATATAATGAAAACTGGCCAAGTCAAATCTAACCTACTTTAAGATCATAGAACTTGGCACTCATTTAGATCTCCATTCTTTTTGCGGCGAAGCCCATAGCCAAACATAATTTTTGTATTGAACTTGGCTTTCCTTTTTTACATTTATGTTTTTGGTGGGATATAGGCATCTACTGGGGTAGCCCTTCCTACCTATCTAAATAACCAGTAGGGGCAGTCGAAACTTTGCCCCTACTAGGGGCAGACGGAACTAAAAAGTTTCGACTGCCCCTACTGGTGGCAGACTTAGTAGAGGCAGTCCGGAATAATCCCTAATAAGTGATAGTGGGTACTTTATTTTGTCAGTGATCAACTTACGAGTTGTTTATAAATCAACATTTGAGAAAAACTTTATGGAGGCCCTTATTTTGTTTTGAGTAGGAGATTCAATATAAAACAAACACTAAAAATAATTATACTTACGTGATGAAAACTTGGTGGTCGCACTATACACTGACGCTCGCTCGATCGTACTGGCGCGAAAAAATTCGACATAAGGTCCAACGCCGAGAGCGCTCCGCGCAGTACTGAGTTCGGACGGCCAGCGCATCGCATTTTGTAGTAATTTTGCAGTTATATTAATCTTATTATCAAAATAGGATAATAAATGAATGGTTTAAAATTATAAAATCTTCATTCCTCATGATGTAACAATTATCCCACCAAAAACATAAATGTAAAAAAGGAAAGCCAAGTTCAATACAAAAATTATGTTTGGCTGTGGGCTTCGCCGCAAAAAGAATGGAGATCTTTATGAGTGCCAAGTTCTATGATCTTAAAGTAGGTTAGATTTGACTTGGCCAGTTTTCATTATATCAGTCATTTTATAAAGTTATTCAAAATAATTATAATATATTAATTCTAATAAAAACTGGCCAAGTCAAATCTTACCTACTTTAAGATCATAGAACTTGGCACTCATAAAGATCTCCATTCTTTTTGCGGCGAAGCCCACAGCCAAACATAATTTTTGTATTGAACTTGGCTTTCCTTTTTTACATTTATGTTTTTGGTGGGATATCATTACTTTTTGTAAAGAAAACTAGGCAAGTATTGAGATTTAATGTGGTGCCACGCGCCGCCGACGACACGCACCATCGCGTTGGCCGGTTGTTTAGCGCGTATTACAAGGTTTTTGTATGGGGACACCACTTATTTTTTGACTTAACTTTATTTTTTTATTTCTGTTATATAGAAAATATAATAATACATAACATATTGGAATAGTTTTAATTCCAACGCTACAATAAAAAAAAATTATGGGCCCCCAGTATTGACCGACTGACTTATAGCAGCAAAACCTAACCTACTTCCAGATGACCTAGAAAGATGAAATTTGGAATCCAGCTCGGTAATTGTGTGTAACCGTAGGGAAAAATCTAAAAATAGAAAAAAATTAAAAAATAGGGGGAGGAGGGGGGCGTTTCCCCCCCTAATTTTTTACTTTTTTCTATTTTCAGAATTTTTCCTACGGTTACACACAATTACCGAGCTGGATTCCAAATTTCATCCTTCTAGGTCATCTGGAAGTAGGTTAGGTTTTAGTACTGATTGACTGATTTATAGTAGCAAAACCTAACCTACTTCCAGATGACCTAGAAGGATGAAATTTGGAATCCAGCTCGCTAATTGTGTGAAACCGTAGGGAAAAATCTAAAAATAGAAAAAAGTTACAAAATAGGGGGAGGAGGGGGGGTCTCCCCCCCTAATTTTAAACTTTTTTCTTTTTTCAGATGTTTCCCTACGGTTACACACAATTACCGAGCTGGATACCAAATTTCATTTTTCTAGGTCATCTGGAAGTAGGTTAGGTTTTGCTACTATAAGTCAGATAAAACCTAACCTACTTCCCGATGACCTAGAAAGATGAAATTTGGAATCCAGCTTGGTTATTGTGTGTAACCGTAGGAAAAAATCTAAAAACAGAAAAAAGTTAAAATATAGGGGGGGAACGTCCCCCCCTCCCCCCTATTTTTTAACTTTTTTCTATTTTTGGACTTTTTCCTACGGTTACACACAATTACCAAGCTGGATTCCAAATTTCATCTTTCTAGGTCATCTGGAAGTAGGTTAGGTTTTGCTACTATAAGTCAGTCAGTCAGTACTAATTTTCACGACTTTTTGACCTTCATATCTTTATAACCGTTTGAGCTAGCTTCATGAAATTTGGGATTCTAGGTGTCCTTATGGATCTGATTAAACTCACGTAGTTTCATGTGTTTCGGTTCAATAGGTTTTAAGTTATAGAAGGGTCAAAAGTGACACCAAATGGTTCGTGTAAATATACCTTGGCGCTGGCTAGCCCGTTCCTTTGCTTGAACTTGGCTTGACACGCTGCCGCGTGTCTAGATACAAATCATGAAAATAGCTTTGATTTAAATCAATTTTGTGTACGTAAATGTATGTGATTAGAGAAGATAAATTACGATTATCAGATAAAAAATAATAATTAATTTAATATCAATCACCATGCGACGACATATGCGCGTCTATAGACTTGTAAGTGTTATTATTAAAAAAAAATATTAGTTATATTATTACAGTGATATTTCTCTTAAAATAATAATTACAAACTAAAATTTTCTTTATAAAATATATTTTTTTTAAAGCTCAATTATATATCTTACTAAATCTTATATCAGAAATGTTTTTTGGTGTTAAAAGTTTCAAGTTACTCAATAGAAGGTATACATAATCAGCGTTCATTCGTTATCACCTAGGCACCGGCCTTTTCAGCGGTTCTAGTGAATCGACATCAATGTAACACTGGAACGCACTGCTGAAATACGTATTCTACATTCGCGCCACTAGCCGTTGTGAGAACACACTACGCGAGTTTTAATTCCTCTTTGTGTGATAAAATGTCGGAGTCTGTCCGGCTGTCGTCTTCACTGATATATAATGTGCAGGCAGAACCGCGGGTGATGGGTCGTCGGTTTGTGCTAACTCTGGTGATTGGAATATCTGCTGGATTTAGTTTCGCATACATACTGTTAACATCTACCGGGTACCCCAAGGATGTGGCCTGGTCTTCCTACAGGTAAATATTAGTCCTAATTGCATGTGCACGGTGCATTGCATGTGAGCATGTTTTTGTTATTATGCTAACTTTTAAGAGCTATTTGATTTGTTTATTTTGTAAAGCTTGTGGTTTTATCGGTTATTTGAAACGGACAGAGCCGGTTTCACTGCTGCCAGATATGTTATTTATCAGATAACAATGACGCTGTCTTTTTTTTTAATTGAGCGTTAGCGACCATTAAAATTCTTCAAAAGTTTTTGATAAGATTATTTATTAAACGTACATAGTAGGGTTATCAAATAGTACTTTTATATCATTTGTAAATGTTATTCATAAATTGCATTCATAATGTTTTGTCATACAATTAAACACATAGTTGGTGGTACAATATTGAATTTAAATGAGCTATTCCATTAATAACTCATTTTTATACCAAAACATACAAAATGTAGTAATAAAATATGTTTACCTACTATTATCTTTGCTACAGATTTTAATAAAAATTTACTTAGAATGAAAGGTTCAAAGATAAGGGGATCCTATAGTATGGCATTATTTACGATAACCATTCGGAATATTAATTTTCGGAATTCCCTTTTACCTACCTTATTTGTATGAGTTCGATTGTTATTTTTTAGTAAAATTTGCATTTACATTTACTCATACTCGCAGTAATACTCTCCAGAAGTCCAGACACATCGTGAAAGTTTATAACTACTTTTAGGTAGATTATATATTATATATCTTACGACCAGATTATAGTAGATAGGTATGAAGTACAAAGCATTAATAATGTGATAAAAACGAATCAGTATCGCCTGATAAAATACTCGTAATAAATAGGCCAAGTTTCCATCAGTAAAATAACTCGTAGTTGCCGCTTACCATCAAGCGGGCTGCGTTAAACATGTATGACAAAGCGCTACGCGCATTATTTTTAACCCGGGAAATGCATAAGTGTCATGTATGAAGTTCACGAATCATGACGTCAGCAATAGGGAAAATCTTCCTCCGAGCTAGGTGTCTATTGCTCGGGCTGGTCAATAGCCGACTGGCACCGGCTCGTCCCAATCGGGTGTGAAGGGGAAACCGGGGGAGTTTAGTGGGTAGTGAGACTTAGTCTCGAGCCCCACACACGACCGCAGGCGTCGCGTCGCTAGCCTGCGGTTATGGCGCGTAAATGCGTTCTCCTCCGCAAAAAAAAGGTCTCTATTGCTCGACGACCACGGCACAGTGTACCGCTTTGGTGTGCGTTGTATAGGTATGTTACCGGCCAAACCCGATTTCAGGACAAACTAGTTTGGCCTAGGCCAAACTGATTTAAGACAACATAGAATATATTATAGTAAAAACAAAAAAGGTTTTCAGGGTTTAAAAAAAAATACCTAATTGTTTGGCCTAGGCCAAACTAGTTTGTCCTGAAATCTGGTTTGGCCGGTAACTTATACACGGAGACAATTACTTTGTTAGCGCGAATCAGGATAGAATATCTGATTAGCTTTTACAGTGACGTGTACGTGACGATTCTTGAAGCCGATGGTTCACGTGCACTTTTCAGTAACTTGCAATCTTACGTTGGTGTCGTCATAATACGAATGCTTATATTACATCTTTACTCTCCGTCGCGGGCGTAGATTGGTATTTGTGTGTTGGACTCTATTAGTGCAGTCATTGAAGCGAAAAATACGGTCTTACCTCCGAATTTTTTTACTGTGAACCGATTTGCATGAAATTTGGAAATTAGGCTCATCTTACCCTTAACTTCAAAAGTGAAAATGATCTGAACTCCGCCTATTATTTTTAAGAAGTGTAAACAACCCCTTAATGGAAAAATTTACATTGAGCCATTTTATCGCTAGAAAATGATAAGTTTTTGGACCATAACTACTTCAATTTTCATGCTATCACAATTTATAAAATACCATTGTAAAGGTAATTAAGAGAGCTACAACATCTATATTGCAATATATAGTAAAACAATCTTTTTCTAAAACGGTGAAGGGTTAAAGGGCTTAAGAGAGGCTGTGATTGCGCTGCCACGCGCTCTTTAAACAATTATATCTCCGTCAATTTTTGTTTGACTGAAAAAACAAAAAAACCAAATTGTTTGTCAGAAAAATATCTAAATTTTTAATCTGTACAATTTTATACGTATCTGTCGTCATTTTTGAAATATTATGAAAAGAAAGTGGGTTTTTTAAAAATTTGAAATTTTGATGTTTTATTTAATCGTGACTTTTTTGAAAAATATGTGTCCTGAAGCAGCCAAACTGATACTATCTATCAAAGTCTTCATAATAAAGTTATTTCTAGGCGGAATACGATTAATTTTAATTTTGGTGGAAATGGCACTTATGAAACCCATTGATTTTAAAGAAAAAACATTAGATGCTCCCCTTATTTGCAATACAGCTCACTTATTTTACGTGCAAAAGACTTTTAATAGTGCTTATTTTAAAGCTTATTTCAAGCACTACAAAACCCTTTTGTATTAGAATGCATAAAATGCATCTGCTCGCCGCTAGATGGCATTGACCACATCGATTAAATTTCAGACAAAATAAAAACAGCTTTGATCTTTAATATCTAGCTTAATATTGCACTTAGAATACTTTATAAAAATTCAAATTGTTCATTGTTTTACCTGCTACAATTTTGGTCTTAATAAAATTTTCGATAAAACGTATATTTTTGGAGATATTTGCAAAAAACCGATGAAATACGTGAAAAAATTGCGAATTTTCAATTGCCAATAACTTGAAAAGTATTGAATTTTTTGAAAAACTGTATGGATGATTTTTTGCTTAAAATTAGGCCTTCTATCGATATCCGAGGTTATTTTGATAAAAAAATAATTCACCCCCGAGAAGGGGTGGCAACCACCCCCATGGTGATTGCGGAGTTCAAATCATTTTCACTTTTGAAGTTAAGGGTAAGATGAACCTAATTCCAAAATTGTATGCAATTCGGTTCACAGTAAAAAAATTCGGAGCTATAATGCTTCAATGACTGCACTATATTTCTAAGAGACGGACTTGGAGGCCTTCGTTTTCCCGGAACTTGGATCTCACCACACATTTAAATGCAGAATTTGCCAGCAATTTTAATGTGGGAGCCTGTACACTTGAAATCAGAGGCTCGAAGATCAGATGAGTCTACAATCTGGCAGCACATTGAGCGGCACTAGTGAAGTGTCCCTCGATGGAATAGGCCGCAGTGACCGCTTACCATCAGGTGGGCCGCGTGCCTAAAAAATGCACCTAAGCAGCATAACCACAGGTAAGCGAAACCTGCGGCCGTGTGTGGTCATGCTCACATGAATGCTTTTTAAATCCTCGGTTAAATTCTTAGGCTGGCAAAAGTGTTTCTTAGATACGAGTGTGATGATGGACACGCATTTAATCACTATGGTCAACTAGCCTTCCGCCCGCGTTTTCACCCGCGCGTAATCTCTTTTTTCAAATATCCCCCCTTCCCCCTACATTTCCAGGATCAAAAGTACCCTATGTTCACCGGGGATAGTGTAGCTTTCCAACAGTGAAAGAATTATTCAAATCGGTTTAGTAGTTTCAAAATTGATATTCCCGCGGGAATGAGACGTTTCCCGTAGGAATTTTTTTATAGCCTATGTCTTATTCCGGGTTATAAACTATACGTGTGCCAAATTTCATTTAAATCCGTTCAGCCGTTTATAGGCCAGTCATTAAAGCCTTAAACCCGGAAGAAATTAGTAACACGGTGAAATTTTGAGGGGTTTTTAAGGAAGGTGAAATAACATACCGTGTGATTTTGCAGCGCTCTGGGGGGTACGGAAAGGGTTGAAAAGGGGTGAAAAGTGTTTTTTGTTAATAACATTGTCAAAAAAATTAGTAACACGCTGCAAATTTAGAATTAGGTTGTTCTTACCGTTTTGTAACGTGTATTAAATTTGCAGCGTTTTGCAATGTACGGAACATTGTTTTTTATTAAAAAACATTAAAATTTGTTTATAACAAGGGTAAAAAAATTAGTAACACGCTGCAAATTTGGAATTAGGTTGTTCTTACCAATTCGTAACGTCCATTAATTTTGCAGCGTTTTGCAACATACGGAACATTGTTTATAACTAAAAAGGCGTGTAAAAACAATGATATTTGTTAATAACAAGGGTAGAAAAAATTAGTAACTCGCTGTAAATTTGGAATTACCTTGTTTACAGCATTTTATAGTAACTATTAAATTTGCAGTGTTTTGCAACAAACGGAACATTGTTTAATACTATAAACAAAATATTTCATTTAGTAACAATGGTCAAACAGTCAGTAAAGAGTTGAAATGTGGAAAAATGTTGTGAACGCTATTCTGAAACATTTTTTAACTTTGCATAATGAATATTTTACATTAACAATAATATGGAACAATAAACAAAGTATGTTAAACATACTTTTTGTGAAGAAAATTGATGAGATCAATGAAATATTATTTTTATTGCTAATTGAAACTTTGTAATATGAAATTATCATTTTGGTTATTGAAAATTGATAATTTTCAATAATTTTGTAACAAGAATGATTATTTTTAGAGACGTGTAACTTATATTTTCTTGAAGAAAAATCTGAATCAGAGTTTTCTTCTAAAGTTTTCACTTTCTCTTCGGGATCACACCGAGGAGCCAATTCTCGTGCCTTCGATAAAATATCGGACCCGATATTAATCGAAAAAACATGGCGGATATCAACTATTTTCCACATTCGGTATTCTCGTGATATCAAATGTGATATTTATCCAGATACGCAACGAGTGGTCAAGAGTAACCGATAAATTTATCGTCTGTGATATAAACTATCAAAGTGTAAAACAAAGCTAATTTTCCGCCTTGCAGATTATCATCCGCTTCTAAAAGTTGGATGAGCGAGTCTCATCTTTTGTGGATTTGTTGGTTATCCTTTCCATTTTTTCGCCGTAAAAAAAATGTTAATTTCTTTGGTTTTATGTGACTGACACGACACTACTCACAGCTGACAACTGATATCAATGTGAAATATAACGTCATAGATCAAAAGTTGTCAAGTTTGCTTGCGTTCCATTCGTCCCAAGAAGGCTGAATTTTTTTTCTTTTTCTTTGACATTCCGTTAAACATTCAAATTCCTAGACATGACAGAAAATGTAGCGATCATGGTCAGTCAGTTATAGGCAAAATGTCGGGCGAAGAAGTGTGTTTTGTTTGTGACGGATTGTTGTCCACCGACGCGTTTGACGTGGTGAAAGAAAAAGGAACTGAAAAACTACGAGAATGCAGTGTGCAGAGGAACGACGGCAAAGTGAATTTGTTAGAAGGTCTGACCAGTGTAAAAGTTCATTCAAAGTGCCGAAAAAAATATACAAATTCGAAGATGATCGTTGTCGCAGCTAGAAACGGTCCACCACCACCGGCACAGCTTCGTAATGCAGATGAAATCCCGCAGGAGCGAACGAGTGATTTCAATTTTAAAAATGCGTGTTTTGTTTGTGGTGATGATATTACGGACGAATTTCTAGCCAACGAACAGAAAAAACCATGGGGAAAACGGGTTGCGGTAGCGTCGATTGGCAGTGTCAACGCGGCAGAAAACATCTTGAAGGTTGCCAGCGAAAGTGATGACGAATGGAGCAGAAAGGTACAATTTTTGGTCTGCACGTGTCAAGGGGCAAAACGTATTTTCCCAACTTGCACTTTGTCACGGTCAATTATCCCATTCAATGTCGAGTAACATTGTTTAAAAATATTGTTAAAACGAATAGTTATGCTTTTCAATCGTTTTATCATCTTCTTAAACATATGGATTGATTTTTTGTTTGTCAAAATCGGACAACATTTAAGTAGATTGTTTGTAGATTTCGCAAAATAATTGTACTAAATCTGAATATTGTATAGAGTTAATCAACAGCATACATTTATGATGAGCCGCAGCAATAAAGTAGCAACTTTTTTCAGGTTTTGGATCGAATACAGGGCATGAATTTAGTGGCATTGGGAGCCAAGTATCACCGGCCATGCTATCAAAAGTTCGTACTTCCTTCGAGACAGTCTTCCGGTACGATCGGTCGTCCTACTTCAGACCATATTTCCTCTTCAATGGATAAAATATTCGACTACATCGAGGAAAATAAAGATCAATGTCAATTCACTTTACGTGAGTTGTCAAACCTCATCGATGATCCACCGAGCCATCATACTATAAAGTCGAAATTGATGGAAAAGTATAAGGACAATATCGTGATTCATTCTGAACCTGGCCGTGCAACAATTGTTTCTATCCGAGATCATTTAGACTTATTGGATTCATGGTATCAAAATAAGCTTCCTGATCAACAAAAGGAACGTGCGCGAATCGTAAAAACTGCAGCAGCGATAGTTTCAGAGGATATACAGACGATGGTATACGATACAGATTACTACCCAAGCCCCGTAAAATTTTTGGATGCAGCAGAAGATGACGTTCCAGAGACACTGAAGCTTTTTATGAAGGAAATTATACTGAAAAACAAAAAGAAATCTCGTGACATTTATTCCAAACAGTGTACAGCATTTTCGCATTGTATCATATCTGCAACGAGACCCCGGACTTACATATCATCGTTGCACATCGGCCTTTCTGCGTTTCTTCATTCTAAGTATGGATCAAAAAATCTCATCCAAGTGCTTTCATCATTAGGCTTTTGTGCTTCCTATACTGAAACGGAGACATTCCAACTATCGTCGGTCTTACATCCTGAAGGAGACCCTGAAAAAGGATTCGTACAATTCGTCGCAGACAATGCAGATGTAAATGTTGCCACATTAGATGGTCATGGTACTTTTCACTCAATGGGGATGATTCAGAGCGTCACGCCGAAACCAACCACTGCCGATTCACAGAACATTTTCAGAGTTACTGGAGTCTACGGCAGAGAAGTAATTAAAAACATCAAACCAGTGGCAGTACAAACTTTTCATAAAAACCACAGGGGGCGAGGACTTCAAGCAATAACAGCAGAAGCGGTTGACATTGATGATTCTATCAGTCCTACAATAGCTGACGTTGTTTGGATGTATGGAAAAACTAAAGATATTCCTCGGATTTGTGGTTGGAACGGATTCATGGAAAAACTTACGTCCAAAAGAGATTATGTCACATCTGCAATCTCAGTTTTGCCTTTTATCAACGCTCCTCCGAGTGACTGGGATACCGTATACACAACTTTAATATCTGCTGCAGAAAGAACGAAAAAATCTGGTCAAACTTCCTGCCTGGTGACATTCGATCAACCTTTGTACAAAAAGGCCCGTGAAATACTGGAATTTACATCTGAACCACTGTTAGATAACGTTATCGTTCGGCTTGGAGGTTTCCATTTGCTCATGTCATTCCTGGGATGCATTGGGTACATCATGGCTGGCAGTGGACTGAAGGAAGTTCTCTCTCTCATCTATGCTCCAGTTTCAGTGGAAAAGATGTTATTAGGTCATGCTTACTCCAGAGCAATCCGAGGTCACTTACTGACGCAGTTGGCGTTAGGAAAGATAATTTTACAAAAAATTGATTTCTCCGATGATGAGCAATTTGAAATGGAGGATCTGTTAGAACAATTTGACACTGGGACCGTTGAAATTCGACTTGAGCAGCAGATGTTTCATGAAATTGTTAAACGAGTACAAAATAAGTTGCACACGTTGACAGAAAATGGACCGACAGCAGCTTTGTGGATCCAGTACTTCCGAATGGTGGTTTTAGTGAAGCAATTTATCGAGGCTGAACGGACTGGAAATTGGAAGTTACATTTATCAACGATTGCGAAAATGCTACCGTTTTTCCATGCAGCTGGCCATTCCAATTATGCATTATGTGGGCATTTGTATCTGCTGGATATGAATCAGTTGGAAACAAAAATGGGCTTCCGTGACTACCACAACTTTGTTTCTAACGGATACTTCACTATCAGACGGTCGGACAAATTTTGGTCTGGAATCTGGAGCGACATGACGATCGAGCAGACTCTCATGAGATCGATGAAATCTACTGGAGGCTTGACGCGAGGGAGAGGCTTGACAGACAGCGTACTCACCAAATGGATCTTAGGAATGCCTACAATGGAGAAAGTTTCAGAAGCCATCGAAAATTTTGTAGAAATCGAGTCAGCAACTACAGAGCAACACATAGATGCCAGGCCCACTCGTCAAGCCAGAGACAACGCCGACGTTCAGAAACTTCAGCAATGGTTCGAAAATCATGATCCTTTTCCAGTTCTGGATGACATTGTCTCCTTGAGCACAGGTGTTGTTGGTGGTCCGCAAATAAATTGCCATAAAGCGCAGTCAATTGGCCTGGAGAGCTTAAATGGAATTGTCGGAAAGCAATTTTCGGATATATCATTTCCACGTAAAAAACGTGTGCTTCCTCTATCGGCTGTCACATCATCTTTGAAAGTCCATGATACTGTCGTCGCTGTTGATCCTATTGTCCTTTATCAGCGAATTTCTTTCACGAAGGAGTCTCAGGAGCAGCTCAAATCATTTTTCGCGTGGGAACTGTCACCGTACCCTTTATCTCTCTTTGATGAAGTCGGCATGCGTAAAAGCAAGAAGTCTGCATTATTCCAATTGTTTTCTCCAACTAAAGACAATGTAACTGAGGGAGACGTGCTATATGTCATTGACGGTGGTCATCTGCTGCATAAAGTTGTCTGGCGGAAGGGAGATACGTATCAAGACATTTGCAAAAAGTACATCGACTACATCAGGAAATATTACGGTGATTCTGTGACTGTTGTTTTCGATGGCTATCCTGAAGCTGCTGCGAATAGGAGTACAAAAACGTCAGAACGGCTACGACGAATAAAACCTGCTTCTGTGGATGTTATAGTTGAGGAATCAATGCCATCGACGACCACTCAAGAAAAGTTTCTATCTAATGGCAAAAACAAGGCTCAATTAATAAATTTACTAAAGTCAAAGCTGCTCAATGTTGGATACCAAGTCAAACAGCATATGGAAGATGCGGATACGTTAATTGTGTACACTGCTCTGGAGGAATCTGCAAATTATGAGACGGTGATCATCGTGGGAGAAGATGTCGATTTGCTCGTCATTTTAACTGGTGTGGCACAGGAAAGACACATAAATGTGTATTTTATGAAGCCTGGAAAAGGAAAATCTGCAACATCCACTTTTTCCTCAAACAGTCTAAAAAATGAACAATTAAATGCACATATTCTGACCTGTCACGCGTTCTCCGGATGTGACACAACATCTGCTCTTTTCAACCAAGGCAAAATAAAATTAACCACGCTTGTCCTCAAAGATTCGCAAATTCAGGAAGCCCTTGAATGTTTCAAAGTACCAAACGCGCAGCCAGACGACCTTGATGATGCAGGAGAAAAAATCTTAGTGAAGATGTACGGAGGAAAGTTGCCGAAATCTTTGAATGACTTGCGCTACGAAGGATTTGCTCGGTCTATAACCAAGAGCAAGTACAACCTCTGCAGTTTACCACCCACGAAAGCTGCAGCACGCCAACATTCTCTTCGGGTGTATCATCAAGTTCAGCAATGGCTAGGTGAGTTGAAAAATCTTCTGATACAAAACATTAATTTGATTAACATTTAATCGTTAAATTTTTAGGAATTTCTAAAATATTTTCTTTTGATTTTTATCTTTTATAGGTAACGATTTACCTGCAACATCATGGGGTTGGATGAGAGGATCGCACGGTTTGACTCCAACTTTGACGACCCTTGAAGCAGCACCACCAGAAGTCCTGAAACTTGTCTCCTGTAGATGTGAGAAAGGTTGTTCAACCGCAGCATGCAGCTGCAGAAAAAGTGGCCTCAAATGCACACTACTTTGCTTGTCTTGTCATGGTGAAACTTGCTCTAACGTCAGGGAAATTGAAATTGATGGCATGGACGATGATGAAACAGACGCAGTTAAGAACAGTCTGTTGAATGCCGAAAATGATAACTTTGGAGAGCCGCAAGATGTATTTCTTGATGACAATTCCGATGAAGTAGTAGTTCAGCTTGAGGCACCCGAAATAAACTCACCGGAGGAAAATGTAGGCGAGTTCGATTTATCTACGAACGACAGCCCGTCTGGACCAACGACTAGGAAAAGGATGAGACTATTAGAGAATGAATAATTTGCGTGAGGTTAATATTCCTAAAATCATCCTATTGAAATTGAATCTTATCAAACTTTTGCCAAAATTGTTATATATTATTTTCTTTACTTGCAGTTGTTCCTGGTGGACCTGAACACAAAGAGAAGCGTAACACCAAAAAATGTTGTTGTTTTTTAGTTATAAACAATGTTCCGTTTGTTGCAAAACGCTGCAAATTTAATAGAAGTTTTAAAACGTTAAAAACAACTTAATTCTGAATTTGCAGCGTGTTACTAATATTTTTCACCCTTGTTATTAAAAAATTTCATTACTTTTTAATAATAAACAATGTCAAATTTGTTGCACAACCCTGAAAATTAAATGTACGGTATAAAACGGTAAAAACAACTTAAATATAAATTTGCAGCGTGTTAATATTTTTTTTACCTTTGTTATTAACAAATTCCATTGTTGTTTAGTTTTTAACAATGTTCCGTTTGTTGCAAGACGCTGCAAAATTAATGGACGTTACGAATTGGTAAGAACAACCTAATTCCAAATTTGCAGCGTGTTACTAATTTTTTTACCCTTGTTATTAACAAATTTTAATGTTTTTAATAAAAAACAATGTTCCGTACATTGCAAAACGCTGCAAATTTAATACACGTTACAAAACGGTAAGAACAACCTAATTTTAAATTTGCAGCGTGTTACTAATTTTTTTGACAATGTTATTAACAAAAAACACTTTTCACCCCTTTTCAACCCTTTCCGTACCCCCCAGAGCGCTGCAAAATCACACGGTATGTTATTTTACCTTCCTTAAAAACCCCTCAAAATTTCACCGTGTTACTAATTTCTTCCGGGTTTGAGGCTTTAATGACTGGCCTATTAGGCGTGATTGAGGAACAAACATCCAAACATCTAAACATCTAAACATCCAAACATCTAAACATCCAAACATCCAGACTTTCGCATTTATAATATTAGTAGGAAGTAGGATAACATCATTTAAACCTAGGTGTGGTCTAAGGGAGACTTCAATTTGCTAATACTTCACAGAGTTCATAGTTATGTTTAAATACGATAACTTGAAGTGAGAAACACTGTATTTGTTTATTAGCTTGATAAGAGTTCATTATTTGCGCGTATATGCTTATCATTTCCAATATGTTTGTTACCGAGTTTGATTTTTGTGCGTTTTGCACATGGCCACGCACAACACCTTTATTATCTAGTGGTTTGGATGCCTGAACTGGTTTTGAGACCCTGGGCTAAGTCCTGGCCACCATAATTGAATAACCAGCTGTATCCGTAATAAATTTACCAGGTCGGTCGACCAGTGGTTACCACCGCAGTGCCAGATATTTTCCCGTAAAATAGAAGTGTGTCAAGCACTTCTGTGTTTCGGGGAAAGGGCACTGAAGCTAGTGAAATTACTGGGTATAGGTATGAGACCTAATAACTGTCGTCTCGGTGTAGCGGGCGCAGGGCAGTGCCAGACAGTAGATGTTAGTTACTGTTTGTCACTAAACTGTCTAAGGGCAGACGTAGCGCTTACCATATTCAGGTGTACGATCTGCTTGTCTTGTTACACATTGCAATAAAAATAAAACATAAAACAAATTACCAATAGAGGAATGCTGCATTGTTAAACTTCCTCTTAGTTAACCTCTTACACCCCCTGCTTCCGATGGAGAGTGACGGTACATTACCCGCGAAAAAAAGATATATCCCAATCTATAGAAATTAAGGAATAAAGAATGTGCCTTAAAATAAATTAGTGCCTCGTAACCATCAGCCGTATAGCCGTATAATTCCAGCGGGAATTAGGAGGAATAACTACACAATATTACATTGTAGCATTTAGGTATAATTATTACAAACAGGATAAAATGTTAGATTTTTTTATCGTTAAGGGTAAAACCCGTGTTTTTACTTAGTAGAACGTAATTTTAGTTATGTGTTAAATTCTGAAGACTGCCTAAACCCAATGACACCATATCAGAAAAAAATACATGAACCTTTGGAGTGATACGTAAAACATTCCCATGTTAATTAGTAAATTAGATTCGTATTAAAAATACACGCTTGTACATTTAACGAGAAAAGAAACTGAACTCACTTAACAATAGTTACATTCGGGCTGGTCAATCGTGAAACTTACACTCCACCCCAAAATAAAGTCTTCCATTGTGTGATTATAAATGTCAGTTTAATCATCGTCATCATCGAATCATCGTGAAAATGCAAAACATCTCATCATTATTGTCTATTATCATAATTGGAGATCGGATTTGATTTAAAACAATATGGCCTAAATTACTTTTCTGTAGAATTATATCACGTGAAAGATAGTTTTAGCAAGTAAGTATTATCAATTCTTGTCAACCTTGGGTTTCTCTATAGTCACTTTTAATGAGTAGTTTTAATCTAAATGTTCTCCATTACCCACTTTTATTCTAAGTGAAATTGTAAGAAGAATTTGGATAAGATATCGTGGAATACCAAGTGTGCTTGATATGCACAATTGCACATTACTACGACTTAGCGATAAGTTTTTCTTTGTTTTTCATATCAAGGGTGAAAAATTCTACTTTTTTGTATTTTCGGTGCCTTTACCCATGGATAAGGGAGCCTTGTGGCTCCTGGCACATAGGCAGGGTCTCTACCAAATTTGCCATCGAGCGAGTCACTGTAATCTGCTCTACGTATATCTCTATACGTAAAAACTCTAGACCTTGAATTAACTTCACATATTTAATAGTCGATATACCATTTGGGTTATGAATTCTAGCTAGATAGTTTATTTCTAGGTTCCGAACGTTGTCTGATATTCGACCTAGATTTCTGCAGCTCATAAATCTAGCATTTGTGTTTGTGACCGTTTCATTGATTATTATTCAAAGTAGAACACGCTATTTGTCTGTTTAAGTTCGTGCTTTTTATTTAGTATTGTAGCTTTTATAAAACATGATGCAAACGCATACAATAATGTCAATACCTGACTAATGGAAACGGGACATTTTCGCATTGTCTCTGTCTTACTGGAATTTGATTGAACTATGTTCCAAGATATAAGTCCAGTTGTAACATTGGAACTTGCATCAGAAGTTAGAAACTTGACAGGGGAACCCAACATTATTGAATTGGATCATGGTAACACAGAAAAGTTATCAGAATGTGCAGTTTCATGATATTTTGCTCACAAAATTGCATTAGATGCTCGCATTATGTAAACCATCGAGTTCATTGCATGTGTCGTGTGTTTGGAACCATTTAGTTACTATAATATATCAAACAATTTGGTTATTTTATTGTTTTACCATTAAAACATTCATAAAAATTGCTTTATGCTCCATGGGTTCAATTTACAAATGAATACGATTTGGGACATAACTTTAAGATCTTTAAATTCCTTAAAAGAGCCGAAAACGGAACAACTATTCCTTGTGTTTGTTAATTTAAAAATGACAATTCGTGGTGCGTACAGCGCTCTCACGACACATTGCTGAGCGGAGACCTATTAGGTTCTACCAATCAATCAACAATTCTAAAGCCCCGTTTTTGTGACATTTTCCAATAATTCCAAAAGGGTTCTGCTGAATTCCAGAAAAACAATCACATTACATTTAATCTGCCTATATCCCAAATTCAGGGACTCTACAAAAAGAAGCATCGCATCGCATCATACGTTGAAACGTTTAAATTGTACATCGTAACTGTGGGTTTTCAGGGAGTCTATGCGAGATCTAGAGAAGCACCCAATAGCATTAGTAGACGACCATGGAAGCGACGAGCCGGCCCACAAAAACGAGGACAGATCCGTGGCAGATGAGCTGGCGAAGCGCGTCAGAGTCTTATGTTGGATCATGACGCAGCCGAGCAACCATAAGAAGAAAGCGGAACATGTTAAAGCCACTTGGGGGAAGCGGTGTAATAAGCTTCTTTTCATGAGCACTGAAGAAGGTTTGTCAACTTCTCTACTTATGCACTTTAGGTAAGACCTTTCCAAGCGCGTCAGAATCCTTTGCTGGATCATGACTAAACTATAAGAAATCATAAGAAGAAAGCGAAACATGTCAAAGCCACTTATGGGAAGAGGTGTAACAAGCTTCTCTTCATGAGCACTGAAGAAGGTTAGCTGACTTCTTTATTTATGCATTATGCTTCAAATGCAGGGTTCGTAGTAGGTTACGAGGTGACGAAAAGCGGCAAAGTCCTGTTATTGTGGATGAAAAAAAAAAGGTGTCCGTGATGGACTAAAAAAGATATCAAGCCACTCGGGGAAAGAGGTATAACATGTTTCTGTTCATGAACACTGAAGAAGGATAGTAGAGTCTACTATACTTTCTTCTGGAATAAGTTCGTTGCTGGCAGCCATTTCCGTCGTTCTTCATAAAAGCTTGGCTACCGCGCTATTCTTTTGCCGCGGTACATTCCTAGTGGTAATCATCGCATGCCGGCGCCGTTATGGGTATCAAGACCCTCGTTGGACTGCATCTCCTATACGGCGAAGCTCGGTTTTTACTCTGCTCAAGAAGGCAAGAGGGTTATCCTCTTGCACTATTTGTTCATCTAGCTAGGGAATGCGATAACGCATTAGTAGTTTCAATGATAAATTTCTACAATAGGTAAACTACTCAAATGCCCAAACACAGTCGTTTCTTAACATAATCATGAATGGTCCCAGATCCGTCACTACCGTCAGTAAAGTTGCCAGTGCATGAAGGGCGGGACTACCTGTGGGCGAAGACGAAGGAGGCGTTCCGATACGTCTACGAGCACCACAGGAGAGACGCCGACTGGTTCCTCAAAGCAGATGACGACACGTGAGTTACAATTCTATTGCCATTTATTTTAGTTGTGTATATTTTTTAACCTTTCTGGAGGTAGGTTGCGCCATAGTTGAGTACACTCTGCAACTGTCGCAATAGCATGGGTGGTCAAAAAGACACCATTTTCTTTCAAACTTGGGAAAACACATTGCAATAAACCATTCGTCCCAGAAATAGCAAGTTGACATGAACAAATAAATACTTTGTTTTATGGATTTAAGAATCAACGAATTACGAAGGTACCACAAATATATACTACCTAACGCTAATGTTCTTTAAGTTTGTTCTCATAACCGCAACTCTTAGCGCATAGGACAGATGTTACTAAATGCGTCATCAAGTCGATCAGATTGCTGGAAATAAGCCATGTCAGAAAGACATAAGACAGATAGAAAGACTTATATTGAGTACTTAGTAAGAATGAACTGTACTTGTACTCAATTTTGCAAGCAGTGTTAAGAAGGTAAAAATTATGCCCCTAAAAAAGCTAAGCGAACCATTAGAATAGTGTCTTCTCCATATAATGTGTATGAACTTCGAATTGATGATTATTCAGATGGAAAGCAATAAATCACCGTACTGAGTTTAAATAGGTTAAGAACCAATTGACGTACATACATCAGGACTCGGAACACTGACTGTCGGTTGCATGTCGGAAGTCTTACTGGGACACATGTCAACAGGACCAATGATGTTAGAATACGAAACGTAGTGCGTTTAGAATCGACCTCTAAAAAAATTCAATAAAAATGAGAATCACCCCTTGTGTGTAAAAGACTTAATATAAATAAAATCTTTTTTATTGTACTTACATATTAATGAGCTAATTTAAATGTCAAGCCTTATGTGCTTTGATTAAAAATAGTGGGTCAACAATACCAAATGTTATATTAGCATATCGCTACTTAAGGCGACTGCGAAGTGAAACGGCAAAATTTGATGTTTTTGGTTAACTTATACCTTGACCTGAAATATTTACATGTACTAAATCTACCTTTAAAAGTAAGCTTGTTTCTTGTAGAAGATGCTGGTCTTTTTAGAATTTCAAATAAATCAATTTACAATAAATAAACATACTTTATAAAATGATCTGTCACAAAAAATGTAGAATTTTCTGCTCCCAAAACGCGGTGAATATTATACTAGAGAAAAAGTTATTCTTATATAAAAATATTTGCATTGTGATTCCGAAGATGCTCGCTTGCTTCATTTTGGAGCAGACTGTTTATTATTTATTTAATTAATGTTTAATAAAACCGCCTAATTAGTTTTACATAACACACAGAAAGAAAAGTTTGATATTTTAAATTATCAGGCACTATGATGACTTATGTATAGACTGACAAAATTATCTGTTCCGGTGGCCAAAATTGGAACTACGTAAAATGTACTCTAAAACGATATTTTATGGAAGTACTAAAACGACCGTAGCGAAAAGATAAGTTTGTCGGTCTATAAGGTGACAGTAATTGTTGCTTGTCAAATCCTAAATGCGGTCAAAGATTTTATTTAAAATATCGTTGCGTGCATTTATGTGATTTTAGAATGTTACATGGGAGGAAAACCCAAAAAATATTAAGTACCTAAGCGGTAAAGTAATAAACTCAAAAAAAAATAAATATTGCAACCGAACCAAATAATGCACAGAGTAGTAATAGTATAGAGGTGGCAAATGACTATTCACCACGTGGTCCTCGCATAACAGAATACCATGAAGGTCTTTTACACAGCGGCATTTGATAGTGTCCTGTGTGGTTGGCCCTAGAATTTGCTACATTCTAGGGTAAATAAACTTCCGCCCCTCAGATGATTTCAGCTTATCATATTGCGGTTGCAATTGGTATTGCCTACCTCTAGCTACAGCTTTCTTAGCAGCTCTGTAAGAATCGCAGTCTAAAAGAGATTGGGACACTTTCCACTTTTTGAAGAGTTCTTTCTTACCCCGAATCTCCACGGGTTCTAAGTCGTTCCACCAACAAGTCTCCTTGTCAAGCTTACGTCCACTCTTTTTGCCGCTTCGGTCATGGCAGTTTGAATCCTATCCTAGTGGCTCTGGACTGGTTCACTGTCTACTCCGGTGCACAGTGGGTCCTGTTTGGGCTTAACGCACGTCGCACAGATCCCTGACAAGTTGACAGTGTTGAGCCGTGAGACTGGCCCCCCGGTATGACCTTGAAATTGGCCAGTTTTCCGATGTGGTGACGTCTGATAAGATTAGTTATATAGCCATATCAAAGATAGTTTTATGTTTTCCAGCACTTTCAGCAATCATTAAATATATGAAAATAGCTAATCTTTGAACTTGTATAAGTTGGTTTCGACTTTGGAGCGATCCCACAACTTCCGTGCCATAATAACTATTGCTTGAAATGGCTAGTTCTAACGATATGTACCATTATTTTTTGTTGGCCGGCACTTTGAAAAAGGGGCTAAAATGTATGGAGAGCCTGAATGATTTCCTTTTCAATGTAAAAAGTCCCATACGGACTTACTTCACCTTAAAAAAATCAACACTCGAAAGAAAAATTAGCGGTACGCAAATAAGACCTAATATCGGTTATAAACTCTAGCTGTTGCTATGACGTCGTAGCTAAAATATAATAATTTTATTATTCTAAGCGACGATACTGTAAAATTTACAGAATTTATAATAAATGATTATATGATATTACGATCGCGGTATTCGCGGTCACCCGCGCGTGATCACCCTTATGAGGGTTAACGAAAAATGCGTCGCGTCGAGTTTTCGAATTTCGGGTTTCGCGCATGCGCGCCAGGTCAAGATAAGCAATGTCTTGCTGTAGTCAAAGTAATCACTTTGATCCTTTTCAAATAATATTTCAAATAATATACCAAATAGTGTGTAGTTTTTATATTATATCCTTACATAATCATAACAGGGCATAAGTAAGTGTGTGTTGTTATATAATGGGTAAAATATTTATCAATGTAGTAAACATTGCAATATCTTACAGTTTACATGAAGTACCTAGATTTTTTAAGAGTAGCCAATTAATACTAATAAAGTAATCCTTCCCAAATGTGTGTGTAAATACTTACTTACCTAATAAAAATTGTTGACATATTATGTATGTAAGTCTTTTAACCACTCAAACGTCCGCGCGCGTTTCGCTAAGTGGTCAGGACAGTCCGCGAGTCACGTGATACGCGCAAAATAAAATCGATAGGAGACGTATGCTAAATAAATGCTTATTACTCAGTAAATAACTCAAATATCGCAAAATGAAAAATACTAATGAAAGGCTCATTAGTTGACGATTTTTAGGCAATAGTTATGTTTGATTTTAACATTATATTCTATTAATGATCTTACAGTGAACTTTAAGAAATGCTAATTTTGTCCTAGTTTTCAATTTAAATATTTTTTTTATTAGATATTTTTGACGTTTACAATATTAAAACAATTTTGGGTTTTAGGTAATTTAATGGCCTTTCATTTGGAACCAAAATCCCATTATAAATCATCTTAAAAATATTACAAATAAAATAAAAACTAAAGCTACATGATCTGTGAAATCGAAGTTCACGTATGGTAAATTGTCTAATCAAGAATGAAATATGGAATATTTCAAGAAAGTATGGTAATAACAAGGCTATAATATTAATAAGTTTTCATATTAAAACATTTAATTACGATATAATATAAGAACTTTTTTAGATCTTCCAATTATTCACTAATAAAAACACATAGTCACCAACCTATTTTTAATCCAAATTTTTACTTAAAAACTGACTGGAATCGCACATAATGTTATAAAATATGAAAATATGTAAGATTATAAATATTTTGATATACAAAACAATAATATTTTATTACTTACGGCATGATTTCTCGAATAAAATAGCTGGAGTCACTCGCGCACTGATCCACAAAAACAACAAGCAACTTGACAATTTATTTTTTTTGTAGCCATCAGCCGAAGTTATGTTCCACTTGAAATAAGGTGTGGTACATATCATAGAGCGTCAAAAACCAGCAACACTACAGACTATAAACATCCACAGCGATAAGAAAAAGAAAAAAACAATCAGCGGGCGCGAATTCTTAAAAATGTAACTGTAGTTACACGGACTGTCCTGAGGTATATGGTCTCTGTAACTGTGGTTACAGTGGACGTATGAGTGGTTATGTATGACCATTCGATACGTAATTTAGAAATAAAATACCGATTTCAGAATACCATTTTTATAACAATCTGATTTATACCTATAGACCGTTTAAAGTCAAATGTTAACATCCCATTTGAATAAAGCACATCACATTTTAAGTGTGCCTACTATGTATTACAAAATTGTTCTGTTCTTTCGTTTACAAAATAAAAGTAAATATTTTAATCAAGTAACAACTATGTATTACAAATTACATTATGTACACTAATCAAAATGTGTGTTACCTGTTTATATGAATAGAATTACATTTTTATTTAAAATGAATAACTTTTATTCAGTTTAGGCTGATACAGCACTTGTGAATGTCAAAGAAGCTATGCCACCGGTTTGCAAACCCTAAGCCGGGAGGGTTTACTATTGTCTGACAAAAAACGTATGACAAAAGATCATTTTACAAACAACGTTTGAAAAACTAATCATTTGACAAACTTTCATTTCGCAAACATATTACTTTAAAAACAATAATTTGACATAATACAGGTTTCGCAAATGTTAAACTTAGAAAATTATTTAACTGTTAAAATTATATTTTAAAAATAATCACATGACTAAATAATTCGTTTGCCAAATTGGTGATTGTACAAAAAGTTAGAAAATAAATGATTAGTTTAACTATTTTCTAACCAATACTTACCTGCGATCAAATTTTGAAAATATTAAATAGACATTTATCGTATGAATGAAGATAAATTAATGTATGTGACTGTACATAATTAGGCATTAAAATACTCATGTGATCCTTTTATGAAACTCACTTCGTTCGTTTCATAAAACCACATTCGTATTTTAATGACCTTCATTATGCAACAGTCACATAAATAACTATTTAAATACAGTAGAATCCGTTTATTATGACTCCGCCTATATTGACCAACCCACGGAACCAATCGGTTATTATGACGTAATTACACTAAGAAGTTTGGTTTTCATATAAAATCTTTGTTAAAATGTCGGATATAATGACTTTGGTTACAGTGACATGTCGCTTATTATGACCTATTTTTAATAAATTGTCCGGTTTTAATGACCGACATGATTCGTATTGTTCGTTGATTTCCGACGACGTTTGGCACGCGGCTCGTTTTTGTTTTAAATCCAAGTGAGTAGTTGACACTTGAAGGTCATGCATTGTTTTTAGTGATATCCTGTGAAAAAAATGTCATCTCAACGCTGTAAAACATTTACAATTGAGGGGGAAAAATGGAGAATCATACTCATACAACCGCATCAAGGAATCGTTCAATTGAACCCTTTTGGTTTTAAAACATTTAAATTTAACGATTCGAAAACCGCGACAAGAAATTAACGCATTAATTCTTAAAATATGTAGTTTTAAAATCATGAAAAACAAAAAAATAAACTTTTTTTTTACAAAACGCTTTGTATGACGTCCACTTATTATGACGCGTTTGTCAATTCCCATCGATGTCATTATAAACGGATTCCACTGTAGTTTAGCTTTATTTCCCACTAGCGGTTGCCCTCGCGGTTTCACCCGCGCGTAATTTTCTTTTTTAACTCCCCCCCCTTCCCCCTCCTATCCCCCTACCCCCTCATATCCCCCTACCCCATCATATTCCCCTTCCCCCTCCTATCCCCTTCCCCCCTCATATCCCCCTACCCCATCATATCACCCTTCCCCCTCCTATCGCCCTTCCCCCTCCTATCCCCCTTCCCCATCCCATCCACCTTCCCCCTCCTATCCCCCTTCCCCATCATATCCCCCTTCCCCCTCCTATCCCCCTTCCCCCTACTGTCCCCCTTCCCCATCCCATCCAACTTCCCCCTCCTATCCCCCATTCCCCGTCCTATCCCCCCTTCCCAATCCTATCCCCCTTCCCCCTCCTATCCCCCTTCCACCATTAAAGTATCCTATGTCAGTCTCCTGGGTCTAAGCTACCCCTCCACTTATTTTCAGCCAAATCGGTTCATCCGTTCTTGAGTTATAAATAGTGTAACTAACCCCACTTTCTTTTATATAATAAGATATATAATATATTATATAGATATAGATATTACATTTTTTATCCAATTAATGTAGTGTATATTATTATAATATTATCATAAATTCATAACCATAGTATTATAAAATATTTACTCAACAAAGTACTAAGAAGTGTCGGTTGCGCTTTAAACTGTACCACGCTACGTAAATCAGCGATGTTTGCGGCACAGCCGTTTCTGGGTACGAGCGACATACGTCCTGCCTCTGAAGAGCCCGGCGGCTGACTAATTTGAAATGTTTTGCGCGGAGTGTTTTATAGCAGTTTAAAAAAATGTCTATAAAATAAATTGTGCATCATTATATAGGTTTTATGTATTCAAACTTAAGATAATATGTTCTTCTTTTAAGTTAGACTAAAAACTTTTTGTAAATTAAAGAAATTAATGGTAAATTTTGCATGTTTACAACAGTGATTTCTTTGTAATTTCGCTGTAAATGGATTTGAATTTCGTATGAAAATAATCTCAAATTTAACTCATACCCCATCTAACTATTTGCGTAATGATATGTAGACTTGCATAATAAAGTAAAATGTCCTATTTTTACAATGGTATTAAAACAATTGAGCTTCGAAATCGATGTTAAAAGTGAAGTTTATAAAACACTGCTCGGGTAAATTGTCAGTATTCACAAATACTCCATAGAAAGAAAAGTGGTATGGGCTACGATTTTAGACAAAGATACTGTTTATAATAATTTGTGAGTCGCATGTTTCTTAGATCACGTTTTCATAGAAAATATCTCGTTGAAAACTGCCTATTTTGAGTCAAAACGGCAATCGAATCGTTCAACAGTCTTATGGCTAAAATCCTGTGCAGTATTATTATATTATCGCAGTATTATACAGTAACACATTAAATGTTATAATTCAGTAAAAATTAAATTTATTTTTCATTCAAAGAATCCTGAAGAGTTTGTAACCTTGGCGGTCATGCTCGCTAAAATGTGCTTGGGGTGGTGGCGATATGTGTCGGGTGGTTACATTCCCCGGTTGGGTGAAACTACGGCTGGCACATACAGAGGCGGATTACCCTAAAGGCAAAGTAGGCATGTGCCTAGGGGCGCGACGGTACAAGGGGGCGCGCGGGCAAAATTGTAAAATAAAGAAAAATATACAATATAGCATAAAATTAATTGCGCTAGTAAGTACCTACCTACTTAGACAATAAAAACTATTATATTTGCTTACAACCTCAATTTGCTTCAATTTATAACAAAAGGTAATTTCACGGATGGGACTGACTAAAACTTACGCCTACAAACAACCTTGTCGATGGTACATGATCTCTGATTGAAGTTGGAAAGATACGACTGCAATGTTCGTCGCGTCGACTCTGTGAGTATCGGACGTTCCTGCTTCTAAAATTGCGGGAACGAGAGTGCGGAGCGGGGGCGGGAGCTAAGCGGTCAGGCGCCAACGAATGCGCCAGACAATTCACGACGACGTTCGTTTCCTAAATTTGCCCGACCGAGAAAGAAATCCGGGACCTCCCGCTTACGGCAGACACCTAGGACCACTATTTATACTATCGAGGTCGAATTAAGTCATCATCATCATTTCAGCCAAACGAAGCCCACTGCTGGACATAGGCCTCCCAGTATCCAGTGGATTCCGGCGTTTCCCGGTACGTGGGCACCACTCGAGGACCTTTCCGCCCCAACGGCCGTCAGTCTTCCTTGCAATGTGTCCTGCCCACTGCTACTTGAGGCTCGCAATTCTTCGGGCAATGTCGGTGACCTTGATCCTTCTGCGGATCTCATCATTTCTGATGCGATCACGCAGGGAGACTCCAAGCATATATAGCCCTCTCCATTGCCCTTTGCGCGACTTTGAGCCTTTTTATAAGGGCACATTGTAAGTGGCCACGTTTCCGTCACTGGCAACACACACGAATCATATCAAAGACTGTCGCCTTGAGGCACTGCGGTAGTCGGGCCGAGAAAACGCTGCGTAGCTTTCCAAACGCTTCCCAGCCGAGTTAGATTCGTCGATCGACCTCTTTCTGGTAGTTGGACTTACCAAGTTGGACTTGTTGTCCCAGGTAAATGTACTCGTCTACAACTTCCAGAGTTGAGTTCCCAACTTTTACAGGAGTGGGTACGACATGGGAGTTCGACATGATTTTCGTCTTTTCCATGTTCATTTTAAGACCCCCTAGTTGAGACACTACTGAGATCGTTGAGCATTGTGTCTAGGTCTTTCAAGGACTCAGCCATGACTTCGTTATCATCTGCGAAGCGAAGGTGCGTCATGTACTCGCCGTTTATGTTGATGCCAAGTTCTGTCCAGTCCAGAAACTTAAACACGTCCTCCAACACAGTTTCGGCGATATAACATCGCCCTGTCTCACACCCCGCTGGAGCCGAATGGGTTTTGTCTTCTGGTCCTGGAGGCAGACTGACATGGTGGCGTTTTCGTACAGCGACTGCAACACTTGTATGTATCGGTAGTCTTTTTGGCACCTTTGGATAGTGACCGAAGCACGGCCCATATCTCGACAGAATCAAAGGCTTTTTCATGTCCACAAGCGCTAAGCATAATGGGAGATTATATTCTTTGGACTTTTGTATAACCTGCCGCAGCGTGTGCATGTGGTCTATGGTACTAAAGCCTTTACGGAATCCGGCTTTTTCAGGAGGCTGGAAGTCATTAAACCTACGTACGAGACGATTCGTTATAACTCTAGAAAGCTTGTAAACATGATTCAGTAGCGTGATGGGTCCTGTAGTTCTTCAGCTGCGTCCTATCGCCCTTTTTAAAGAACAGCTTCACCACGCCCCTTTGCCATGCTGTTGGCGTTTTGCCCTCGAGAATAACGGAGTCGAACAATCTCTGAAGAGCTTTCAGGACCGGTCGGCCTTTAGATGCTCCGCTGTAACTCCGTCATCCCCCGCGGCGCCTTGTTGTTTTTAAGCTGTTTCAGAGCTACACTAATCTCGTAAAGGCTGACGTCTTGAATATCTTCAGTGTAGTGTCGGGTCAATTTGGCTCTACGATCTGTGGCCTCGGTAACAGGTGTTCGTGTCGTCGCGTAAAGCTGTAAGTTCGTAAGATCTGTCCGAATTATATCGGTCTCATGTAAACTCATGCATTTTTTTTCTTGGCCCCCATTTCACCGCGTTTTCCTAAGGTTTCGGTCAAACTATAGTACGAGTTATTTTTAATATAGGGGCGCCTATGAAATGCTTGCCTACAGCGCTCCCAATGTTTAATCCGCCTCTGGGCACATACGTCATACTTGTGCTGCAGGTGCCACCTTTGGGCACTGGTCTTCCAGGGCTCACGGATTTTTCTCGATTATAGTCTCATTCTTATACTTTATACTGTATGGCTTGGTATTCTAAAACTAATCAGTAATTGTAACAAACAAATTGTAAACAAACATGGCGATGAAAAAGAGTAACTAGCGACTTTCTTGCCGGTGACTTCTCGACTAGATGACAGCATTCCGAACCGGTGGTAGAATCTATTACATCTATGTATATTTATTAGTATATTGTATGTATCGAAATATGATATATGTATTTTTATGTAAACTACTTTTATACTTGTATATTTTAGTTTTTGACGATTCGTAAGTGCTTCTAAGAATGCCTATATGAATAAAGATATTTTTGACTTTTGACTATCACGTTTACAAGCGCCGCTCCTAAGAAGTCAAGATGCGCGTGCATGGTACCTATATTTTTTCAAAAGTGATCACGCGGGAAAGTCCTCGATCGTACCTAGCACACCTACATACATCATACTTAGTATAATTATCTTTGTATAAAAAATTCACAGATCTCGTGCCTTTCACGACCTTCTGGTACATTGGAAATGCACTTAGATACAATAGAATAGAATTTTATAGAATAGAATAGAATAGAATAGAATAGAATAGAATAGAATAGAATAACATTTATTGACCATAATATAGACACAGTAATTAACAGACATTATAAACACATAGATAGGGCAAACTATAATGAAAACAACTCTTTGCGCAAGAGATACACAAGGGTTAGTAGCAGGTACCGTCGAGTAACGTTATTTTTTATAAGCGGACGCCCTTTAACAATGCTAAGTTTTTTTCGCCTTTTGCACACACGTTTTCGTCCGCCAGATGTGGAATTATCAGCATTACCCAAGCCACGCTCGGCTGCCCAAATTCAAACCCAATTTTATATGTAATTTTAAAGATTTGTTTAGCAAGTCTAAGCAATTTGTTATGACGATGAAAATTTCCCTGAAGTACAAATTTTAAACATAGTATGTTTGAATACAAGGTCGTCTCGATGTGTTTTATGCCGATACTGCCATTAACGATGCGATCGCAGGTGTCTGAGTTCTGCGTGACCAACCCGAGACATTGACGCCTCGGAAGATAGCCGGTAGCCGTATTCTCCATCTTGTGCAATTTCTGCAACCTACTCGTGCGCTGATGAATATTAGCGCAACCGGTGATCATAATATTATCCTCCGCCAAGACGTAGCCAGGCAAACGTCGTCCCTTACACACATTTTACTAGCACATGTGCTTCATTTGGTGACCTACTATTGAGTTATTTTCACAACGTTACGTTATTGTTGATCACAACTGAAAAAATATAACGAATATTTTATTAATAATATTAACTTCATTTTGCCTTATTCCTATTAAAAAAATGAAACTTATACACATAATAGTCATAAATATTAATCTTCCAACCGTTATCAACACTTTACGTGACTTATCAGTCCACGCGCCGGACAACTCCGATAGAAAGGGCGCTACTACCACCTAAGCGGTTATAGATAGCGAGGTCTCGTTTTTTGTAAACTGTAGCCCAACTAATTATCCCGATACCTTTTTTTTATTTTGTCTCTATCTTTTTTCGTTTTTGAGAAATCGTTGATTCAAGTTGAGAAAACCGTAAAAAATCACAACATTTTTCGACATTTTTGCACTTTTTCGAAAAAGTTTTTGAATTTTTCAAAAAAAAAATTCACCATCTTATAGACCTTGTCAAGACGCGTCTTTTGACACCTTGTTTACCCACGTAACCCCAGAATTGACGACACCAGAGCGATGTCGCACTTTCGCTGAAATTGGCCCCCTACCAACGCGATCGAAAAAACATTTCCAATGTTAAAATTAAATTGGAAAAGCAATAATGCCCTCTCTATTAATATTGTACTCTGTGTTACGCTTGTGCGCGTGACGTATGCAAAGATACGTACATGACAATAGATGGCGCGCGACTTGCAGCAAAATGAGCAAATGTCAATGGCGTCGTATTGGGCCTTAAAAATCGTTCGAGTTAAAAACAAAACATACCTCCCAACTACTTGCTAGACAAAGCATGTTTTAGGTTTAAAGACATGTGTACACAACTCACGTTTCCCTTCAAAGGCGGTATTTACATGAGAGAGGAGAGCGATCCTTGCTTTACGGTCGTGAAGGAAATTTCACGCTGTGTATGTATGTAGTGCACTGTGCCTCAAGGTGACGTATTGTAGGAAACGCGTCAATTATATAATGATGCCGTGATGCGTCTTGTTACCGTAGCTTAGCTTTTGTTAGCTTGTTCTGTGTGCGCGTTAAACACTCTTTTCGTTTTGAAATTGATCATTAGTGAACAATCACCAATGGGGATCTAGTGATAGGCTTAAGCTTTTGAGGATACTTCAAAAGGAATAAAAAAAACTGCACAAACTTGCCGGTTACTAAAATCGTTGACTTTGTTCTTTTACTTCGTTTTGGGTTTTTAATAAAAATTTTAATTTTTTTTTTCTAAATTAAAATCCTGTCAAACTAAATATTTTTACAATTAGATTAGTTTTGCCCAGTTTTTAATTCCGCCGCCAAATAACATATTATCTTTAACTTTTTTTATTGCTAACAAAAACTAATGAAAAGCAAATAACGTACACAGTCCCTTGAAGCAGTGAAAATTAAAAACGTGGATGATTTTTTTTTCTTCTAATACACTGAAAAAACTACACGGCTATAAATAAACAAGTTGTTGCTATTAACAGCCGAGTAACTCGCTTCGGAGGGAGCCTGCAAAGTTTGTTGCTAAAATTACACAAGTCAACTTTATTAACGTTGTTGGTAATATAAACCCAGTAAGTTGGTCAAAAAATAGATATCCAAGGTTGGTTGCTTCTAACCTATTCACTCAGTAAACTTAGCAAACCTATTATCTATAGTGAACCGAGTCACTCTGTTAACAATAGCAAATTCAATCGGTCACTGCAGCAACTAACTTGGTTAAAGAATAAACACAACTGTCGTCACAGCCAACGTGCTTTGTTGTGTTTAGCAAAGTAATTCAGTAGAATCAATTATTTTGCTTCGTAAAACTAGCTAAGTAGCTTGAATATTTTTAATCATGTATATTGGGTAGGGACAGCCAACCTACTTTGTTATTTCTACTCAATTCAAATTGGTATATATAGCAAAGTTACTTGGTATTATCAATCGTGTTCATTGGGTAACTACAAATAATATACTCGGCTATTTCTAGTCAATTAAAATTGGTATATTTAACCGAGTTACTTGGTATTATCAATCGTGTTTATTGGGTAACCGTAGCTAAAATACTTTGTTGCAAGTAAGTACCAATTTAAACGAGCGTGTTTTTTTATATCCCATAATCTATGGTTGATGAGACTGTAAAGCTGAACGTCTTTTACTATGGGACAAACTCTGAAATCGCGGAAAAAATCTGCTGTTTCATACAAAAATTAATAACAAAAAAATCACAATGTATGAAACAGTTGATTTTTTTCGCGATTTCAGAGTTGGTCCCATAGTAAAAGTTGTTCAGTTTCACCTAGAATTATGGGATATAAAAAAAACAACTGACCTGTGACTGTACGTAAGGCTTATTAAACAATGTGAGGTCAGCTCATACTGAAAATGTGTAGTTCGATATGTTGTCGTTTATACCATTGTTACTCACTGTGCAGTAGGCAAAAATTTGGCATGTCGGGAAAAAACCAATGAAACGTTCTGCGGCTGTAGTAAAACAACAGATACATATTTTGCCGACAGACCAAACCGTAAAGGAACTGAAAGAAAATGATATACATTATCGTTTGTTTTATTCTTTCTTACACGATACATAGTATGTCTGTCGTCACAGATCAAAGGTAACATTTAACATTTCAGGTAACATTACTGGTTAGACTCGTATACTCCTCTTAAATTGTACTTAGTCTTAAAAATATAGCTCAATATTTTTATCTTTGCTGCTTTTCTTGCGCGCCTTTGCCAGTTCAAATATTTTTGGCTTGATTGTGGGGAATTTTTCAGTTATTTCGGTAAATTATTGTCCTTTGTACAGGTTGACAAAATCATTTTCTAGCTGTGAACAAATAAATGAAACAAAAGTAAGTATACAAATATTTAAACTAAATCAGTAAAAAAATCTAAAAACTGAACTCTCCAGAAGATATCCTTCCTACTTTTATTTAATTAAAAAAAGTTGTTGTGTATGTCTACTTACGTTTAATAACTTCAAAATATTCTTCCAAACTCCATGCTGTGAGAACATTTTTAACCTCTTCATCCATCTTTTAGTTATATCTAAAATCCTGTTTTCACTTAACACACGCGCGGTAAAATATCTGCAAAAAAAGTAGGTAATTGTTTATTTTTGTCACTTCACTGTTATAAAATAAACAAGGCAAAATTCATAATAATGTTTAAAAGTGGTTTTTATGGGAAAATTGGAACAACCTTGTAGGTGTGAGGCAGCAGCGCTTCAAAAGACGTTCGTCACTCAACTATGATTTAAGAGAAATGGCCGAATTCACAGGCTATGCAGCCAATTCCTTGTTTAGTTTTATCAAGTTACAACTCAATTTTTAATTTCATTTCTTCACATCTTAGCCTACTTCCTTCCAAAAGGGCATCTTGCAGTTTTATCTCGTTTTCCAATTTTTTGACCTTCAAATGGGCTGCCTTGGTCTTCACCTCCCCTAATTCAGTCCATGTTTTGTTTGTTGTAGTGCCAGTGTACGTTCTTTTACGGTACCGCCTCACTTCGGATGTACCTTGTTTATCCTATAATACAATATTGTTCGCATTAAAAAACAAATAAATGTGGAGTACATAAAGTCACATCATATCTATACACATAATAAAACAGGAATAAAGTCTGTACATTGAAGATATTTATGAAAATAGGTTCATATATCATATAAAGGGATAGTCAGATAAGTACCTGTAACGTCTCTGTCAAGGGGCTTCGCAACATAGCTGGAGTGTATGTATCCCAATTTTTGAGATTGTTATCCTTCCTAGGACGGTCGAATTCTTCCATTTGTAAACTGTCATTAGCCTAAAAATAAAAATTAATATATTTAAGGGGTGGCATATTAATGTAACAATCATTTTTACCTTTTTAATAATAGCTGGACTCTCAATATCTTCTTTGTACTGTAAATCCTGCAAAACAATGCAAATCAATTTATTAAAGTATATTGTAACACTTATCTAATATCAATCAATATAAATCAATATGCACCTTCAATGTGTCCGTACCACATACCACCACCACATTTTGGCTTTCATTATCCTGTAAAAAGAAAAATTTGTTACTATTATGATTTTCATACTGTGTCACTTGTGGGATAGGCAGAGAAAACAGACTGCGAAACATACATAACTCCTATGAATATCATTGTAATTATTGCTATATAACATGTTTATCGAATATAACTTAAAGCACATTCTACCCAAAAATTGAGTACTTTCATGTGAACATAATTTTAACCAGTTATGCTAATCACTGTGATATAAATGATAGGTGATAAATATATTTAAATGACTATTCATGTTTCCTATGGCCAGCAACTTAATCTTTTACAGTTTTCTTCATATTTTCCCATTTCTTTTTTAATACTTTGCTGCACCTAGATTAATAATTAATAATACTCCATTAATACCAGATTTAGGCTAAGTTCAGATGGTCGCGCGTTGACGCGCGTGTACGCGCGACAAGGAGTTCACATGACAAGCGTAAGCTCACGGCAGTCGGGCGCGATCATTCATCGAGAATGGAAGTGGACGAGGCAATCTGTTTGTGGATTTTGTATCGGAGGCTCAAAAAACGACGAAGACAAAGAAGATACTGGGTACATCCGATTTTAAGAGATAGAACTACTTTAAGCTTATATTTTACTCTTTATCCAAAACTCAGAAGACATGAAGAAAAGTTTTTTATTTACTTCAGGATGTCGATAGCGACATTTGACAATTTAAGTCCCAAATAGCTGGTCTTTTTTCTATTTCGACATCGAAATCCTCATCCATTTTTCGCTGCTCCGTACGTCTGCACGCTAGAAGTCGCGCGAGTCAACTGAACACGTTGATACATGAACAAAGGAACTCAATACGCGCGCAAACGCGCGTACACGCGCGCATCAAGATACAGGCGATGGTGCAGCGACGATCGCGCGTAGCTGCGCGTAGACGCGCGTTCATGTGAACAGTCTGATATATTTACTTAGGAATTCTTTACGTGCGTAAGGATGTACGCGCGTCAACGCGCGACCATCTGAACTTAGCCTAATACTCCATTGCTTAGCAAGAAATAAACATTTTATTAATGTTTGCTTATATTAGAAGTGCAAAATAACATTATAAATACCTGTTAGTTGTGTTCTGGGAATTGAATTCTAATGCAATCTTATCCCATTGCGCTTGTTTTGCCAGGATACCGCATCACTCTTTTTATTTTCAATAATTTTAAAATATGTGATACATATTTTTTGTAAAACCTCCAACATAATTGTGAAGTTAGGACTTCTTTTTTTAGGTGTATCCATAGTATTCTGAAACAGAAAACGAACCTTTACGTTTTGTTTTAAAAATCAAAGCAAAGATCTTTATTAAAATATTTTAATTTACAACGATTCTATAAAATCTTTACGCTTGGAAATATTTTTAGGTAAGGTAACTCACACTCACACTATTAAGCTTAAATTATAAAATCCACATATAAAATAAACCGTGAAAATACTTACAAAGTAATTCTTTTTGGTAACCAATCCAAATACAGTAGATTCAGACTACGGCGGGATTGAAATACGCTTAGAATAATAACATATTCTAAGGAAATACGCCATTTTTAAATTAAGCTTCACTAAGCATTTCCAATGTTAATTGCCGAGCTGTGCTTATTTACGAATAGATAATTAACTTGTATAATGTTCACTAATGCGTTTATTCAACCAAACACGTATTACACTATCAGTTAATGGCAATATTAGTGAAAAATTATGATAGATTCACAGCTCGCGAACGCAGCACGAGAGTAGGAGCGACACATTGAGTAATTCGTGGCTGACTGGCTGGAGTGCATGGCGCGGCAGCTATTCTAGCCAACTATGATTGTTTAAAATTAAATAACTTACTTATCAATAAATAGACAAGTATGCTCGTCTATTTTTTACCGAACTTCATGTTTATTATTAACCAAGTATGCTTGTCTAAAATCAAATAACTTACTTATCAATAAATAGATAAGTATGCTCGTCTATTTTTTACCGAACTTCATGTTTATTATTAACCAAGTATGATTGTCTAAAATCAAATAACTTACTTATCATGAAATAGCAATGTAATCTGTCTATTTTTACCCGAACTCGGTGTCAATTTCTAGCCAACTATGATTATGTCTAAAATTAAATAACTTACTTATTATGAAATAATAACGTTAGCTTGTCTATTTTTGCTAGGTTTTGTTAGGGGTAAAATTTAACGAGTCGGTTATTTAGAAATAAATAAGTACTTTGTAAATAACAACCAATCATTTTTAGCAATACTTGCTTCTATAATATTAGCAAAGCTCTATTGCCCATTTTAAATATGTCTTGGTTGAATGCAGCCGAGTAATTTTTAACAGAGCTAAATTGGTACTTTGCTAAAGCAAATTTTTTTCAGTGTAAAGTCATATACCACCAAAATAACATACTTAAGTATATTCTTCTTGCAGGTACGTGGTGGTGGAAAACTTGAGATATATGCTTGCGGACTACGACACCAACGACCCTGTATACTTTGGATGCCGGTTCAAGCCTTTCACACCACAGGTAAGATCTTTTACACTCCAAAATAAATTAATTAATATTGGACATCATTATCTATACTAATATTATAAAGAGGCAAGATTTGATTGTTTGTTTGTTTGTTTGAATTGAATAGGCTCCGAAACTACTGAACCGATTTGATTCTCTCACTGTTGGATAACTACACTATCCCTGGTGAACATAGGGTACTTTTAATCCCGGAAATGTGGGGGGAAGGGGGGGATATTTGAAAAAAGAAATTACGCGCGGGTGAAACCGCGGGCGGAAGGCTAGTTATAATATATAATCGTTTAACATTGGTTCGGTACAGGTGGCTCCGTTTAGCTACATTTAAGTGTAGAGGGAGGAGCGCACATTCTCCTAATAACGGTCTTTTCCTAAACCTCGTCGGTCTAGTGGTTTACGATACGATAAATTCGTGATTATAAATCTGTCAGATAACTGGGATGCCGTCTCTTAAGTCATTTCAAAAAAGATAACAGATAGTTGTGGTCTGAAACTTTTCTGCCAATGTTTTTAATTATGGATGACTGTAAAACTTTAATAGGCAAATTAGACATTTCTACTTTACCTGTGGCAGGGCTACATGAGTGGTGGCGCGGGGTACGTGCTCAGTCGAGAAGCGCTGGACCGGTTTGTAAATAAGGCGCTGCCTTCGCCGCATCTCTGCAAGGCGGCGGACACTGGCGCCGAAGACGCTGAGATGGGTAAGATTGTTTCATTTTGGGCTTTGTACACCACTCTTATGTCGGGGGCATAAGTGCTATTATCGAACTGCAAGTGTTTACCGTGATGTGCCGTTGACCGTACTAAAGTGGTACACCGCTAAAGACCTTTTTTTAATACTACTTCAGTTGGCAGACAGACACGCAGCCTACCTGATGGTAAGCGGCCACTGCGGCCTATTCCATTGAGGGACACTGAACCAGCTGCCAGACTGTAGGCTCATCTGATCTTCGAGCCTTTAATTTCAAGTGTACTAGCTCCTTCATTAATATTGCCGGAACACAGCCAGAGCTGCTATGGGGGCAGATTTCAACTGTGGGGTGGTAGCTAGCCAGTCGGACTCTCAAAAAGATCTACCACCAACCAGACCCGAGGCAGGAATCGAACCCACGACCTCCGTGTTAAAATTTACTACTGTCGTTTAGTAACTGCACAAGCACAAGTGATTTCTGTATTTCCTTTTCTTATAGCCACTAGAGACAGCAATCTGACATGGCCGAATAGAGATCAAATGAGGACCAAAAAGTTTTACTTGCTTTACGAACCATGAGCCATTTTCGGAACAATAAACTGTAGCAAAGGTTTCTCTCGAAAGCCTATTTCAGACTACAGCACCGACCGACCGACCGACTGATTAATTATATTGAGACAATCAATTTTGAAATCTGAAATTTCCGATTACAAAAAACCTCAACACGGCTAATGCACCTGGGGCCTGAAAACAGTATAAGGTGTGTAAACTATTGTGTGTTGCTTCCAGGTAAATGTCTAGACAAGATCGGCGTGAAAGCGTTAGACTCGCGGGACTCGCAGAAGCGCGGGCGATTTTTCCCGTTCGTCCCGCAGGACCATCTATTCCCGAACAAGGACAAGGGATTCTGGTACTGGCAGTACATCTACTACCCTACAGATGAGGTTTGGTGAAATGTTTTATATGTGAATTAAATATAATTAACGTCTTATCCTTTATTCCATGAATCAAATAATTTTTAGCCTGACCAGGAAAATAAAAAAACCTGCTCTGGAGACGCCACATTAGCTGTGGTTATAGCAACACTTGGTTGCTATGGTTATACTCACAAATAACTCACAATATCCAATAGTAACAAGGCGCGGTTGACAATTGACATCACATTTTGACAATAATAATGAATGACATCTTATTGTTTTTTTATTTGATTGTTGCCACTTGAAGAAATTAGTTCCAATATTTTTCCGCAATATGGCGAGGTTTTTAATTTTATTGCTCGAACTATAAAGGACCAGAAAGATCACATCACATACATTTATCTAATTACAAAGTGTTCAAGAAACGCTCGTGTTTTTTGAAAATGCTCTGAGAAAGAAAGAAAGAAACACATTTATTCGCGCAAAAAACACAAGATTGCACAAAAAATTTATAACAATTAAAATATAACATAAAACAATTTCACTTAAAAACTAAATTTAAACAGGCCAACAGGGTTCTGCCTCAGCATTATGCTGCTTTGACATTTAGAAAACAGCACAGCAGCGCTGGTGTTCTGGCAGAACAAAAAAGAGAAGGAGAGAGAAAGAGAAGTTACATAGATGTTGATTAAACTATTGTCATCTTCCAGGGTCTCGACTGCTGTTCGGACCACGCGGTGTCGTTTCACTACGTGAGCCCGCAGCAGATGTACGTTCTGGACTACCTGGTCTACCACCTGCGGCCCTACGGCATCCGCGCGGGCGCCGCCGACCTGCCCATGATACTCAGGAACAGCTCCAGGGAAGTTGATGGTCATTAGCGTAGCTAGATAATCGATATTATCGATTCATATTGGTCTGTTACATGTCTGGTATCGATACTATCGAATATTATTGGTCTGTACATGTCTAGTATCGATACTACCGAGGAGTATTGGTCGATACATGTCTGGTTGTACACCAATTATCTTTGACTGCCTTTGGTAGGATTTTGGAAGTTTTTTTTTTTCATCCCAGAGTATGCTCAATGGTAAGCGTCCACAGACCCGCATCGGACGGATTGCATCAAACGGATAAATTTTATCGGCAGTGATTGGATTGCCGACGCGAGTATCAGCAATCCACTGATCGGCATTCCGTATGACGTCATTGGTACGCATCGCATGGTAGGCATTGCTGCGGAAAAACGCCAGGGAAGTGTTATCATCTATAATATCGATGCACTAAGTAGGATTTTAATAGCGTTTCATGTTTAAAGTAATCTTTTTTATCCTGGGGAATGCTTTACGCACCGTCGTACTTCGGTGGGAGGGGGGTTTCCCACTAAACCACCTAGCTGTGTCGGAAACGTAACAAGTGGCGTTAGACTGACGAGTCTAAAGAAAATCGACGGATTGTACACGAATCAATAGCATCAATACTAACATTATCGATATCTCATATAGTTATAAATAGTCTTCTAGCTAGGATTATTTCTAAGCTTGAAGCACTAATTGCTCTTCGATTAGTCGATAACGTTCATGCTTGTCATGCCTTACTATCAGAGAGTTCTGTTTGTAACACTGCCGAAGTAAGATACAGGACAGATACGTTTTTGAATCAGGAAATGCGGATGCTTTTGTGGTGTAAATACTTGAAAAAGGTATCCCCACCCCATCTTCGGAATACATGACCCCAAGCAACTGTTATAAGTTGAAACAAGTGGGAAGTTTAAATCTAACTTACAAGGGCAAAGGGTAACTAAAACGTTGAAACTTGTTAAAATTAGTGTGACAATAAAAGTCATTTGCGAAACCATTCATCAACTGACCAAACTACATATATCATGCCGTGGACTTTTCTCTCATTGCTAAAAGACATAACCATTCTTGCCTTTTTATGTATCAGATTAAAATGTATACGGCCTAACAGTATCCATTCTAAAATGACATGAATAGAAGACAACAACGAGCCGTTAAGGCCCGTCCTAATTAAATAAAAAGTCAATACGTTCAAATATTCCTTTGTTACGTAAAAAGAAGGCAAGGTTTTATTTTTCAAAGTTAAAACAGGGCTTCAAACGTTTCATAGTCGATGTAGTAATCAAGTGACAACTGCCGTTTTTAATATGAAACATTTTAAGTGTTGCTGTGATAACGTGAAGTGATTTTCACTTCACGTTATCACAGCAACCTAATCCTCTTTGTAACAAACGTATCGAAGGATTATTTAACTTTTATAGGTTATGCCATGAACATAATTTTTTATTCAATGACTAAATGTACTTTAGGAGTGGCAATAGAAAAATCGTTGAATCTTAAGAATAGTATAATTTAAATCTAGACAGATAATATATAAATGTTCAAAATATTTATGTAGAGTTAAACATAAAAAGACAGTTTTGAGAATTACGTATGTGTTAAAGACATTGAATAATAAATAACTTAAGTGTTTATTCTGTATATAATGCCATCGATGCCATATATATAAGTGCAAATATGTGACAAAATATAACAATACTTATAGGTGTGTATGCCATAAGGGTGTTGCCATATTTAAACCCCTATCCAGGTAAGCGTTTTGTTTTGTTACATATTGTAAAAAAGTCACCAGATCGACAATATTTTTTGTATAGTTATCACGCAATTTGCCACCAATGGCTGATCTGGTGACTCTAGTCTATAGTGTAAATAATAGCTGTGTGACAAAGATAGATGTAAGAATGTCATAATAGTAGTAGCATAATATTATAGTTGTTCCTCTTTTAACTTCATTTTAACTGGGGTAAATATTCATCAACCCTCGCGAAGAAAAGTCTAAGCAAATTTACTTCATGCCTTATTTACGAGTCTTATAACTGAGAAAATATTGGAAAATAGTGCTAGCTCTTATTCTTTTCAGAAAATGGCAATTAAAGTTTTGTCATTTATTTAATTTCACATTTTTTTAAACCGACAAAAATAATAAAAAACGGAACGGATTTTCGTGACTTTTGGTATGCAGATAGTTTGGGAGCAAGAATTCTCTTGCTGATTATCCCAAACGAATGTTTTTTTGTTGAATGCATGAACGAACATGTCTGTTTGTATCGGTCTGGGTGTTTCTATGTATAATATGTATGTATTTACAAAAAAAAAGTATATATAAGAAATGTTTATCCGTTGTCTGGCACCCATAGCACAAGCTAAATGCTTAGTTTGGGGCTAGATGGCGCTGTGTGAATAATGTCCAGATTTATTTATTTATTTTCCATTCCTTTGGGATAAAGTGACATTAAGCCAAGTTGCAATGAATAGAATAACCGTGTAAATATTTTCTCAGTTATAAATACAACCTATGTGTCATTATAATTAATGATAATATAATTTTAGTCGCTAACTAGAGTTCCTTTTTATTAGTCTTTGGTGCAAGTAGACTGGTCGGTTCTCTTGCCATTAACGTAATTAAGTCATTAGCGTAATTTAGATAATTAAATTAAGACTAAACATTCACATCATCAGGGTCACTGAGCATTTATTTTTAATTAAAGATCAATTCTACAGCGTGTAGGGTTTATCACAAATGGGTTTTGCAATGTTTTACAAACATTTTTTAAAGTTACGGAAAGAAGCATAATATTTATTTGCAATTTTTAATATATTTAATGGATGACTTGATATTTTTAAATTTAAAAATAACGCGATGTACAGTCGCCAGCACATCAGACTACTCTAATCTGTCAAATTTCTACAACTAATTTTCAGCTTTATTAACATAGTTCTCTTTCAATTGCGAATTTTTGACAGATTAGGGTACGTTGATCTGCTGCCGTCCGTACTTTAAAATTGTACGATTGTACAATCAGGCTTTATTTTCATTAGGCAAACGGTAGGAAATTAGCTTCATAAAGCAAAGTCAAAATTTCGAGAACCAGACTGTATGTTTCTCTTAAAGTATCGCTTTGTTTCTCTTGCGTGCGATCTTCACTGCGAGTTCGAGAAACACGTTATATAAACCATTAGTCATCCAACTAGTCGTAAGTTAAATTTCATCGCATTACCAAAGAATCTTAAACATTCAAAGATGTAATTTTTTGTCACGATTACATATTGATTTACTTTTATGGATGTGTTGTGCTTGTGTAGAGTATTGCCATGTCCATAAATTAACATTTTAGGATATGTTTTCATGTAAAGTTGAAGAAGAAAGTAGCCCAGTGTATACATAACAAAATCGAGATGATAAAAATTATAAAATATCAAGTAAGAAAGAAACGTTTTGGGAAAAAAGTTTAAATATAAATAACATTTACTTACTAAACATTTTAACATAAATTATTATGCCTCAGTTTAACCACTCAATCCCGAACCGGCACTCGGGTGCCGCGTAACAATAGATTTTCTATTGTGTCTGGTGATCCGGGGCTCGAAAGATTAAAATTTAATGTTGAGCTACTTTCATTTCCATTTTTCTAGCGAAAAATATACATGTTTAATCGCAATATCTTCCAAATTGAAGAGTCTAGTCTAGAATGCAATATTAGATATACGGATAAATAACTTTTGACAAAAGTTATTTACTTCTTGGATACAAGCGGGCATTTGTTAATACGTACGACAATTTGGGGAAGAATATTTTTCCATGGGGTGGGTGAAAATTGTAGTTCATAAGTAAGTTTTTTTTTAAAATATCAATTACAGAAAACCATTCGTGAAGTGCCCCTTATAATTATAACAAGCTAAATTCTACAGGATTACAAAACCGCAAAATAAAACATTTAAATGTGGCAATAAACAAGTGCCCCTTTTTATAAAAGAATTTTTAGTACGAATTAAAATGTTGGCAACACGGAACATTCTGTACCAAAGTCTTATGACCACAAAACTATTAAATTCGAATGTTCAATTTACTTAATGTATAAAATTATATAGTTTATGTACTTTTAAGAAGACTTTTGCAAAATGTATGATTCTGTTTAGTTTACTACAATCACAGGTTAATTTGTAAACTTTTGTATTGCGTATTTAAAGTGTTTCAACTTATTTTTTTAGCGCCTAAATCATCACATTCATTCATACATAATAAATGTAATGCATAATATTGAATAATTTTATTAAACATACAATTTTATTTTATCCATTTTTGTTATAAGTTTTGACTACATGTGCATTTGAATCTATTGTAATCGTCTTGAAGTTTTGTAATATTAATTTTAACGTATAATTGTCATATCACAAAGCTGTGATGTTTTCGAATGTTATTATTTTATTTGCTCAATTTATATTTTGTTGTGAAATAAATTGAATATGACTGAATATTAAGTTTATTTCATTTTTATCCTTTTCAGCAGCAAAAATAACTGAAGACCAACAAAATAATTTTCTTCAATAAAGTCACTTTCCTTGGCTTCACGGCTAACCCTTAGCCAGGCACGGGTAGATGAAATTTTTCATTGGTTTTCGCCGGCATCACAACTACATAAGGTTCAAATTATGTTGGCCACTTTTTGACCACTGCCTTAATAAAGGGCTACGTTTCGATCGCAAGTTTGATCCCGCATTTCTGTGTTCCAGCCCCCCTAGACAAGCGGCATTTATGACGTTCGTTATAGCTCAATTTGCGATAGCGAATGTCAAATCCCATAGGTACTTTCAACACGTGACTTTTCTATGGCATCTGTCAAATCCATACAAATTGGACTTAGTCAAATTCGCCAGCTATGAAGCGATGTCATCTTGTTTAAGCCCCCTGGTTAGGTTGGGTGTATTCTACTTTCTTATTTTAAGTTTAAGTATCCTCGCCTTAATGATAATAATAATGACAAATGATTGAATTACATGATTTTATTTCATTCTTACAAAGTCAGTTACTAAGGTACACAAAATAAATGTTTCACTGGTTAGTGACTAAAATAATTACTAGTCTGTGACTAGGCAAGTGATGTTGCATAAATATGAGCTAAACAAGATACTTAACACTAAAGTTATTACTACAACAAATTAATAATTTGCAGCGGATCTTTCGAATTAACAAACATCATTAGTAAAGATACTAAAGGTGAAAACTATATAGTTGCTTATTCAGAAAAACCACGCCTTAAATTATTATAAACAAATATATAGCTTATACAGTAGCGGACTCAAAAGACATTTTCTTATTAAGTGTCTTTCACTTTACTGTTGATGAAGTAATATATGACTACTCAAAAGACATTATTGTTATTTAAACTGTCTTTCATTTTACTGTTGATGAAGTAATATTTAATTTCCTTTACACTTCGAAAACAGTAAATAATTAGGTAATAACTCCATTACAGTACAGTACATATAATATGTACTTATTATTGAACTGGTAAATAATCTAAAGAAAAGTAGCAGCAGTTGCTTTAGTTAGACTATTATTTTACTGTATAAATTATAGTTAAAGACCAAAAGTCTTTGGTTTCAGGCTTATGTTTTACAGGTTTTAGTCCACGTCCGAGTTTAATTCTATGCAAGTTCGGCTAGCCAATAAACCAAACTTGATAAAAAATATGAGTGTCTAAGATAAAACTAAAAATTATTTTAGTTTCTCAAACAGAAAATTACAAATGGAATTGATCTCGAGAGCTAAGAGCTATAAAATTCTTTTGATATCGGCGAACCTTGGAAACTTTTCCTGTCTGTCTTTTCAGATCACTAATTTTATCTGATAGTTACTGTTATGCATCAATATAATTCCGCTACTGATAAATAGGAAAATACGTCATTCTATAAAATGATGACTGATTTTCACCCCTTTGGATCAAAATTCAAAGAAACACCTATAGAAAACCAAAAATATTAACACAAAATGTCTTAAGTTAAGGCACAACTAAGTTGTAAATAATCTAAATGTAATTTGAAAGAGTATGTTGGTCCCCGCAGCCAATTTTTTATTATTATTTACAATAATTTATTTTAATAATGTTGCACACACTTAACTAAAGAATTGGCTTTATTCATTTTCTATTAGCATATTCAGACAAGAAACATATGAATCTTAATAGTTGTAACTAGAAATATCCCTACATCGTTATTATTATTGTTTACAGTTTAAAACTTAATATTTTGCATTGCATTTAGCAATCTTTGAATTAATTTTTTTGTACTCCTCTGAGTTATCAAACTATTTTAACTAAACATATGATCTGTAATATTCAATGAAATCTTATTTCTTGACGTGACAAACTTTTCTTACTTCAACACAAACAAACTTTCTTACTTCTAAAATAGAAAATGAATAAAACCGTGAAACAACTTATAAAAAAACTCAGTTTTTGTTAGTTATTTCAATGTGCTTTACTAAATGACTATCACACATATCATACATAGCCTAAAGGAAGCAAGTATATAGATGCCTTATGTACAATCGGTCGACGTAGGCGGTCGTGACGTCTCGATAACGGAAGATACTTAATACAAAGTGAACATTAGAAAAGGCAAACAAAAATAATATTATATTCTTATTTCTGGTAAGCACTAAATACATTACTAGCTACAAATACATTATTTAATTCTCTTCAACGTAACAAGCATTAAATGGGAAGGGAATCGCTGATTAGGTCTCAATAAATTATGTTATGGTGAGGTTGTACTAGGCATATGTAAACAAAAACTAGAATCGTGGCTGACTATGAGGTATGGATGATACACATATTTCTAACGTCCATCTCAAAAAAGCACCTACTTATTTATTTTGGAGAGAAGGCTACTTAAATTTCGTATTTTATATTGATAAATATGCGTACTGAGATTATAAAGGATATACGAAAAAAAACTTCAAAATGATACCTAGCCGAAAATATTTTAAATAAAATATTATATGCAACGAAAAGCTTCTATAGAAACTTTTCACCGGCATGCAAGTTGTTCATAATGATAAATATATATATTTTGGCTTGACAGACCTCTGAAACTTTTCTCATAAAAAGATAGCAAAATTATAAACAGAGAGAAAACCATAACTAATGTACAGAATAATTAACAAAATACTTGAAATGTACTTTTTCCCTGCAAATTAGAGTCAGTAAACTCTCACATCATTCCAAGGATTCCATACATTTTGTTGCATTTTTCGGAAAGAAATTGGATACAGCGGCAGTAGATCAACTTACCCGAATCTGTCAAAAAGTCTCAATTAAAATAGAACTCTATATGATGGTCATTAGGATGAAAATTGGTTGCAGGAATATGACGGATTTGGGTCGGGTGATGTGCCTCCGACTGTACATAAACCGAATTGAAAGCACACATAAAAGGGTTTATTCCCGTTGTCCCCGAATGTCGTGTCCCCGTCATGGGGACATCGGCACGTGATTAAATTTCTTTCCCGTTGTCCCCGTAAAGTAGATTCGGCTTACGGGGACAATGGGAAGTAAAAATTTCACGAGTCGCTGTCCCCTAAATCTGTATTCCTGTTTTAAGCTTAGTTTTCAACTTGGGAAAAAAAAAGTGAAATATTTAACAAAATTGATTAATTTTTATTAGAATATTAATAAAAAAACCTAATTTTTATTAAACTTACAAAAATAACACAATTTGAACATAATAGACGTCGAATTCTGGAGTGGAATTTTGCATGAGCCAATGAGAGCTCTGCAAAAACAATGTTATCTGCGCTTTTGTTCCGTAGCTGCATAGACGCGCACGACACCGGCGACGCATCCTTTTCAAGGTCGCTCCGTTTATCATAGTTAGTAGAAAACTTAACTTTGAATGTATCGATTAAAATAATAGTCATTTATGATTGTATACTTACCTATTTTCTAAGCAAAAGCATTCACAAAAATTCACTATTGCGATCAAATTCATTATATATAAATTCAGATTAAAAACTTGAAAACAAGGTTAAAATTTCTTTTTATTAATCTACCGGGTACTAAGACTAATCTAACAATATTATTCCTTAACTTTCTTAGCTTGGTAAAAGATGCCGACTCGTAATACTACTGAAAAAAGAAAAGACGGGGACAGCGGGCAATAATTTTTATTATTTTATTCAACTATATTTACGGGGACAGAATACGGGGACAACGGGACGTATTTTTAAATATTTTACTAAAGTACCGCTGTCCCCGTTGGACGGGGACACGGCATTCGGGGACAACGGGAATAAACCCATAAAAGTACAAAATTAGTTAAAGTAATTGATCCAACAATCATATTAGTAACTATGTCAAACTCTAATTAAATGAATTAATATTAATATATTAGTATCAATATAACTAAAGGTTATCTATAAGGTAATTAAATAAACAATAACCCTAATTAAGTACAAATATTATAACCTAATTTCTAATTAAAGAATTCAGGAGATTCTAAAGATATTTACGTGTTTTTCAAAACAAAACATAATGTTTATCTACTTAATTATCATTACGTAAACAGTAGATACAACAGAGTAAAAATGACATAATCATTTTCTTAAATTAAGACAACATATCTACTATGATTAATGTTTCGAAGTGTTCAAAATATTCTGTGTTATGGTTCAAAATTTATGTAATACCTTAGAAGTAATAATATACAAGAAACTTAAATGGTTAACATAATAGTTCCGAGCGAACAAAAGAATATAAACTAATAATAATTCTAGTCTAATCTATAACTTACGGATTTGTCACTGGAAGTAATTTCTCTTTTTTCTGGAAATTCTGAAACAAAATGTACGAAATTATTATCCCTAAGTTATGATAATAAGAAGTAGCAACAGTGCAGTCAAGTCTATTAATGAGTGATTTTTCAATGATAACTTTGTTGGTCAGTACCAGTTGACAGACAGGCACGCATTTCACCCACCAGATGGTAAGTAGCCACTGGGGCCTAATCCCTCGAGGTCCTCTTAGCCAGAAAGAGTCACTTACCACGCTGGAGGCACCTCTAATCTTTGAGCTCTTGATTTCAATGGCAGCTACCGTTTTAGTACTCACCAGGGCTTAGACAAGATGACATCGCTTCATAGCTGGCGAATTTCGCCAAGTCCAATTTGTATGGATTTGACAGATGCCATAGAAAAGTCACGTGTTGAAAGTATGGGATTTGACATTCGCTGTCGCAAATAGAGCTATAACGAACGTCATAAATGCCGCTTGTCTAGGGGGGCAGGTGGCGCCACCGTCGCGCGAGGAGCATGCTACACTAGCACATCTAGCGGCGAATTCACATGCGACAGCCCCCATTGTACTAGTTCGGTCGGATTCTACTTGTAAAGGTGTGTCTATGCTTACGAGCCGAGCACGAGCCGCGCACGAGCGGAGCACGAGCCGATCCAAACTTCGTGTACTGTGGACCGACTTGGAGCCTCGAACGAGCGCGCTTCGAGCATTCGTTTTGTGTTCGACTGTGCTCCGCCCGTAGACAGAGAAAACTATAGACAAATTGATAGTATCTATCGTATTCACACAAGAAAAAGAGGGCGATACGGATAGACCATGTAAAAGAAAGAGATAGAACATCACAATTTTTTGTCTCGCACCGCGTGCCGGTTTTTCTACTAGCTGTCTATAGTTTTCTCTGTCTACGGCTCCGCCTAATGTCGGGTTTTTGACGAACACAAAGAGGTTTGCATCGCGCTCGCAGTGCAGGCTCGTTGTGCGTCCACACTTGTCACGCGAGCAGAGCGGCTCGGCTCGTGCTCCGCTCGTGCGCGGCTCGTAAGCATAGACCCACCATAATGTACTAGGTACTCACCCAGTGTCGGCGGGCGAGAAGAAGAACCCCTTGGGCTTGGGGTTGGGCGGCGCGCGCGGCGAGGCGGGCGCGGGACACGCCCACTGCGCCCAGTAGTCCGCCGGCAGCCGCAGCAGCAGCTGCATCACCTGACGACACAATACGCTATTAGACACAACATCACTGGACATTTTTATAATGATAGACCTCCTCGCTGGTCTAGTGGTCGCTCGAGCAGAATTTGTGTCGCATTTTCGGACACAAGACATAATTACATCCTTTGATATTATTCATACATTATAACATAGACACACTAGCATATTATAGATTGTACAGTCAACAGCACACCAGACTACCCTAATCTGTGAAATTTCTACAACCAATTTTCAGCTTTATTCTCTTCACTTAGAGTTCTTTTACAATTGAGAATTTGTGACAGATTTGGGTAGGTTAATCTGCGGCAGCAGCTGCCGTCCGAACTATGGATGCTAAATAACGAAAAAACATTAAAAAATATTTCATTGACTGGCTAGATGCACACGATAAAGCATTCAGTAGTAACCCTGCCCTGTGCACAAAGGGTCATGGGTTCATAGAGTAGATACACTCATGTTTTAACTTATTTTAAGCACATTAGCTTCTTGTCAAATAAATGTATATAAAAGTGTTGTTAGTTACACTATTTATAACTCAAAACCGGCTGAACCGATTTGGTTAAAAATTGGTGGAGAGGTTGGAACCAGGAGACGGACATAAGATACTTTGATGGGGGAAGGGAGGGATAGGATAGGGGAAGAGGGGGATAGTTGAAAAAGGAAATTATGCGAGGGCGACCGCTAGTTATAAAAATTACTAGTAAGAAAAGGTTTGTGGAATCTGAAGTTTCAAAAATTGTCAACTGTGAGAATTCCGTCAAATTAAAAATCAAAGTAAACAATAGTGAAAAATACTTACATTAAACATCTGCGCAGTAGCAGTATACATTTCGGCGGGTTGCGTCATGAGCCCGTAGCCGACGATGGTGGGCCCGAATATCTTCGCCAAGTTCTCGACGCCCATCTCACACTCGGGGCTTTCTGCCACTCTGAAAACAAACATTATTGAGTTAAAGTCCAAGCTGTAAAGCTAACGCCCCAATGGTCTAATGGTTTAAGCACTGGGCTGAGCTCTTGAGGTCCTGGGTTCAATTCCCAGGTCAAGCTATTGTGCCCGGCAAACATCTTGAACTCGGGTAGGGATTGCGCAGAACGAGATTTTTGAGATGCTTGCGCGCTTTTGATCAGAAGCATACATCTGACCAATAGCGCTAGCAGGCGCCGGGAGATTCGCGCGAGCTATTTTAACTTTTCCCCACTCCGTCAACCGAGTGTCAAGAAGTTTGCCGGCAGTTTCTGCCTTTGTCAGTGTCCGTTTCTTCGGACACAACTCGGGTTTGTGAACACCAATCCACACTTGACACGCGTGGTTATTAAGCCAGTATCCATCACTGTACCGACGACTTGATTTCAAGGACGAAGGTATTTGCACTGCAGTGGGACATTAAATAGTCTGATATAGACCGACAAACTTATCTGTTCCGGTGGCCAAAATTGGAACTACGTGAAATGCAATGCAAAACCGATACTTAATGACAGTTCCAAATCGACAGTAGCGACGCCGCCACCGGAACAGATAAGTTTGTCGGTCTATACTACTACTTCTTTCACGTTTGCCAAGTGCGGATTGGTGTTCACAAACCCGAGCTGTGTTGCTAAAGTGGTTTCATCTTCTGGGGTCATCCTAGTGGTCTAAGATCCCACTGCTCAATTCTGCAGGTATCTGTTTTTTTGATACAACTAATTTTAAATGAATGTTAAGGAAATATGTAATGGATTAGGGATAGATTGCGTATAAAAAAATAGCAGCAAGTAAAAAAAAATTTTTTTCTATTATTAATTCACTAGTATAATAGGCAACCATATGTTTTTTAATGAATTTTTCGACATTTGAAAGACAATAATGTCACAAATTGAAAAAAATAAAACAGGTGAGTTAAAACTGATATAACCGTTAACAGCTGGCAACCCTACGTTGCGGCTGACTGAGAGCTGGCAACCATATTTTTTTCATTTTGTGACATTATTACCTTTCAAATGTCGTAAAATTCATTAATAAATAAATAAATAAATAAATAAATAAATAAATAAATAAATAATAAAACATATAGTTACAAGTAATATATTAGCGAATTAAAAATAAAAAAAAATTTTTTTTTACTTGCTAACTTTTTTTAGGCAAACTGTCCCTAATTCATTGCATACTTCCTTATCATTCATTTAAAATAAGTTGCATTGAAAAAACAGATACCTGCAGAATCATGCAGTGGGATTTCATACTATAGGCTCTGTGAAGGAACACTCACTTCTGCAGGTGAAGCACGAGGAAGGCGAGCGTGTCGCGGTTGGGCGGCGGCAGCTGGCTGACGGCCTGCACCACGCTGGCCGTGGCGTCGCTGGGCTCGGGCAGCGTGGCGGCGTGCATGAAGTCGCTCCACAGCGCATGTGTGATGCTAGAGGCTCTGTGTAGGAACACTCACTTCTGCAGGTGTAACACGAGGAAGGCGAGCGTGTCGCGGTTGGGCGGCGGCAGCTGGCTGACGGCCTGCACCACGCTGGCCGTGGCGTCGCTGGGCTCGGGCAGCGTGGCGGCGTGCATGAAGTCGCTCCACAGCGCGGCCGAGACCAGAGGCTCTCGGAGGGAGCGCAGGAAGTCCTTGATGCAGCCGCAGAGGACGTGGATGTCCTCGTGGGCGAGTTGCGGGGAGCCGCAGCCGCGGAGGAAGCGCTCCTGTTGAGAGTAATAATAAATATTGGACATCACATGCATTGATCTTGTAGTGTATGTGAATATGATAATTAAAAGAACGGTCGTCTCATGCCCACACGCCGCTTACCTGGGTAGCGGCGAGTGGGGGCCTCTCCCTATAAAAGGCCATACAGCCCGCCCGCCGGCACACTTCGTTGGTGGACACGGAGCAAGACGGACGTGCGGGTGACGTCAGAGCAGCGAGCCGATATCACGTAATAAGCAAACAGTACAGATCTGATTATTTTTTCTGCTTAGGGTATATTTATTTCCTTTTAAACTACCGCTTTACTTTCAGTCACGCCCAATGGTTGACAGGTTGGTAGAGAATGCCTTATGGCATTAAGTCCGCCAAATTGTATCTCTGTTGTGCAATAAAGCACGCCTTCTCCGGCCCAGCCACCTGTTGGGAACAGCGAAGGAGGTCTTCCCCGCGCTCCCGCTCCATTGCCTCCATACGTGAGATTACTTCCTCGCAGAAGGAGGCAGCCGCCACCCTCAGACTTGTTGGTGACGATGGCTCGTCCCATCCTCTCATCGTCCTCCGACTAGCACCACGACTTGCGCGCTTAAGACTAGTATAGTCCGCGTCAACTCAACCCTTGTCCGAAGTTAGCTACGAGCGTTGTTTACGAGCATACCTTAAGCCGCTTGACGTCCTTGTCGACGGCGCTGATGCGGTAGATGCCGCGCTCGGCCAGGCCGCGCTTCTCCACCTCGTTGACGCAGTGCACCAGCAGCGCCGGGACCATCGGCGGCGTGCTTGGCGCGTAGTCCGCGATGCAGCCCTCCTGACACACGAACGGACGGGATGACATATTGTTATGTATAAATAAAACTATCCCTGGACATTATTCACACAGCGCCATCTAGGCCCAAACTAAACATAGCTTGGACTATGGGTGCCAGACAACGGATAAACATTACATAAATACCTTTTTTTGTAAATACATACATATTATACATAGAAACACCCAGACCGATACAAACAGACATGACATACAGATGTATACTGCGTGTTTTTTTAGTCGTTGTTTTCCCGCAGCAGAACGCTTCACCTTACTATCGATTTATGCAAGTAATTCTTTTGGATTTTTTTTTTCCATTTTTTTATTAAACTTTTTTTGAATTTTTTTTTCTTAAATTTTAATGGGAAAATGGAAACCAAATGTGAGTAAATAGTAAATAATAATTTTTTTAATAAACGCGAAGGGCAATGACCCCGGCCGGTGACCGTCCGTGACGCAGCTAGTACTATTGGTTCGAGTTTCGTCTATCATAATCGTAAAACTTTTGATTTAGCTAAAAAAAGAACTTTATTAATTTATTTTACTACTAAGATAGAATCATTTTACTGCGGGAAAACAACGACTAAAATTCCACACTGTATTTGTTTGAAAGTAATTCCGTCAAAAATGGCAGTGACGCTGCGTCCCTTTAGTATGTTCCAAATGCAAAACATCTATCTATGAATGGGAGGAGCACAAAAGTCCTGGACTGAATTTAAAATTAGGTTGGACCTGTGATTAGGTTTTTCCATACTAATATTATAAAGAAGAAAAATTCGTTTGTGTATTTGATTGTATTTGCCGGACTCTATAGATACATATCTTTTCATCAGCCGCTCCGTTATATCATAACTTGTCATTAAATTATCTACACTAACCCGCACTAGGCCAGCGTGGTGGAGTATGGCCCACACTATCTCACAATTGAGATAATAGTGCAGTCATTGAAGCATTATAGCTCCGAATTTTTTTACTGTGAACCGATTTGCATGAAATTTTGGAATTAGGTTCATCTTACCCTTAACTTCAAAAGTGAAAATGATTTGAACTCCGCAACCACCATGGGAGTGGTTGCCACTGCCACCCCTTCTCGGGGGTGATTTATTTTTTTATCAAAATAACCTCGGATATCGATAGAAGGCCTAATTTTAAGCAAAAAATCATCTATACAGTTTTTCAAAAAATTCAATACTTTTCAAGTTATTGGCAATTGAAAATTCGCAATTTTTTCACGTATTTCATCGGTGTTTTGCAAATATCTCCAAAAATATACGTTTTATCGAAAATTTCATAAAGACCAAAATTGTAGCAGGTAAAACAATGAACAATTTGAATTTTTATAAAGTATTCTAAGTGCAATATTAAGCTAGATATTAAAGATCAAAGCCGTTTTTATTTTGTCTGAAATTTAATCGATGTGGTCAATGCCATCTAGCGGCGAGCAGATGCATTTTATGCATTCTAATATAAAAGGGTTTTGTAGTGCTTGAAATAAGCTTTAAAATGAGGACTATTAAAAGTCTTTTGCACGTAAAATAAGTGAGCTGTATTGCAAATAAGGGGAGCATCTAATGTTTTTTCTTTAAAATCAATGGGTTTCATAAGTGTCATTTCCACCAAAATTAAAATTAATCTAATTCCGCCTAGAAATAACTTTATTATGAAGAGTTTGATAGATAGTATCAGTTTGGCTACTTCAGGACACATATTTTTCAAAAAAGTCACGATTAAATAAAAAATCAAAATTTCAAATTTTTAAAAAACCCACTTTCTTTTCATATTATCTCAAAAATGACGACAGATACGTATAAAAGTGTACGGATTAAAAATTTAGGTATTTTTCTGACAAACAATTTGGTTTTTTTGTTTTTTCTGTCAAACAAAAATTGACGGAGATATAATTGTTTAAAGAGCGCGTGGCAGCGCAATCACAGCCTCTCTTAAGCCCTTTAACCCTTTACCGTTTTAGAAAAAGGTTTTTTACTATATATTGCAATATAGGATGTTGTAGCTCTCTTAATTACCTTTACAATGGTTTTTTATAAATTGTGATAGCATGAAAATTGAAGTAGTTATGGTCCAAAAACTTATCATATTTTGTTCTACTTAGTAACTGAAAATTTCGGAGTGTGAATATTTGGAGCAATGTGATTTGGAGCCTCTGGGAGGTGACTGTTAGGAGGATGCTCTCCCTCTGAGAGGTGAGACTGCTAGGAGGATGCTCTCCCTCTGGGAGGTGACTGTTAGGAGGATGCTCTCCCTCTGGGAGGTGAGACTGTTAGGAGGATGCTCTTCCTCTGGGAGGTGACTGTTAGGAGGATTCTCTCCCTCTGGGAGGTGACACTGTTAGGAGGATGCTCTCCCTCTGGGAGGTGAGACTGTTAGGAGGATGCTCTCCCTCTGGGAGGTGACTGTTAGGAGGATGCTCTCCCTCTGGGAGGTGAGACTGTTAGAGGAGGATGCTCTCCCTCTGGGAGGTGAGACTGTTAGAGGAGGATACTCTCCCTCTGGGAGGTGAGTCTGTTAGGAGAGTGCTCTTCCTCTGGGAGGTGAGACTGTTAGGAGAGTGCTCTAACATTAGTCACATGTTTTCTAGCGATAAAATGGCTCAATGTAAATTTTTCCATTAAGGGGTTGTTTACACCCCTTAAAAATAATAGGCGGAGTTCAGATCATTTTCACTTTTGAAGTTAAGGGTAAGATGAGCCTAATTCCAAAATTTCATGCAAATCGGTTCACAGTAAAAAAATTCGGAGGTAAGACCGTATTTTTCGCTTCAATGACTGCACTATAAGGCCTGTGTCCCAGCAGTAGGAACCTAAATAGGCTGATGACGATGAATCATAAGTTTATGAAATTGCTTTATAATACACTAGCGGCCGCCCGCGGTTTCACCAGCGTGGTTCCCTTTTCCGTGGGAATTGATCAAAATCCTTTCTTAGCGGATTTCTACGTCATAACATCTACTTTATTTTTTATATTTGGACTAACAACAACTATGCGGTCTACGATGGAGCGCGCTTGCTTAGGAAAAGCCCGTTAATTCTGGCCTTGAAGAGCTCCAAGTTGTATTGTGTAGGAAAGACAGATCTCGGCAGAGAATTCCACTCCCGCGCAGTCCGTATCAAGCCTGCATGCTAAATATCAGCCCGATCCGTCCAGTGGTTTGGGCTGTGCGTTGATAGATATCTATGTCAGTCAGTCAGTCACCTTTGAGTTTTATATTTAGATGGCATTTGTTTAACTTACCTGCACGTTGTTACCCGGTCGGCGGGAGTGAGGGCCGGGCGGCACGCAGGGCAGCGGCAGCAGGGCGCGGCACTCAGGATGTGCTTGGCCACGGCACGTTTCACACTTCACGCCTACTTTCGCGAACTTTATACTGCAACCAACGTACAATAGAAATAGTAACTTTAACTAGCCCTTAAATAATAGCAATGGTTTTTTTTTTTTTTTTTTTATTGACGAATAAGTGAGTATTTGACCGCAATCTCACCTGATCGAAAGCGACGATGCGGTCGAGGGTGGAGCATACTCACCTATTAATAGCCTATTTACTCTGGCCTTAAAAACGCCAAGGTCATATTTTTCTGGAAAAACAGAGGCCGGCAAGGAATTCCATTCCTTGGCGGTTCGCATAAGGAAAGAGGAGGCGAACCGATTCGTTCGAGCAGGAGGTATGTCGACGATGTAGGGATGGTATCCCGCCGAGCGTCTGCTAGTCCGGTGGTGGAAAGGACCTGCGGGAATTAGGTTGTGGAGGTCATGCGCGCACTCTCCGAAGTGTATCCGGTAGAACACCGAGAGACAAGCCACGCGGCGCCGGTGGGCGAGACTCTGTAGCTTCCTATCGACCAGTGCAGAATCATTGATGATTTTGATGGCACGCCGTTCCAATGAGTCGAGGGTAGCCAGCTGATACTTTGCAGAGCCATCCCAAAGATGACAGCAGTATTCCAAGCCCGAACGAATTTGTGCCTGATAAAGCTGAAGTAGCTGTTCTGGCTTGAAATACCGCCTAACCTTTGAGAGGATACCAAGCTTTTTAGCAGCGGTTTTTGCTCTCGACTCGATATGGCGGCCGAAGTTAAGGTTGGAAGTCAGATCCACACCCAGCAACTCCAGGTGGTCGCTAACCGGCACGGACACACCCCGAAAAGTCGGAGTTAGGTCGAAAGTACTCCGTTTGGCCGTGAATAAACACGCCTGTGTTTTGGTAGTGTTGAACTGCACAAGATTGGCGTCGCCCCACTTGGACACAGACTCCAATGCGAGATCAACACTGTTTACCATGGTCTCTCTCTGAGACTGGATCTCGGCCACGCCGGCTCGGCCGGTCTACGGGATAATTCGGGAACAGACAGGAATAAAGATACGAGCTTATAATACGTCTTCTATTTTCATCTGCGAAATGTCATACAAACATGTGTTTACTGTTTTACAGGTATCAAACCTACTTACATCACACCTCCACACTTGAATGATCAGTTGGCAGAAAGACATGCAAGTATACAACACATGTGACACTGAGGCCGATTCCATAGACAGACAATCAATTTAATGGCTGTTTCAGCCATTTAATTCACCGAGCCATTTCATTTCAACTCTGACAGGAGTCATGCAATCCAAGTGGTGGTGCCACCTCACCTTCAGCCCGCTGATTTCCGTATGAAAGAGCTAGCTAGTCTCTCTAGCTCTAATAATGCTTACCTTTGCCTTACTTTTATATTTTATGAAAATAAGACTTACCTAATATAATACCGCTCGAGCTGCCCGGTGCCAGCAAGTGCAACCCCAGAAGGGGGAGAATGCACACAAGGGACAAAGGATATAGATTAAAGAATTTGTAGAGAGTCAAGAATTGCGGCGCAGCGGAGTGCAAGAGTCCCTAGGACACGCAATATCCGCGCGCATCTCTCACGATTCGGCCTGTATAACCGAGAGGTTGGTAAGGCCATGGGTGGTGATGGGATTTAACCTAATATGGAAGAAGAGTTACAGAATTCATGTATTTTGACCGTTTTTCTCAATTTAGCTGTTTACATGTAACGTGACATATCAATAAATATAACTCACGTCTTCCCGCAAGGGCCGCAGGTCTCGCGCTTGTAGAAGTTCTTGGCGACGAAGTTGTGTTGGCGAGGCCTGGCGCGCGGCGACCCGCCGTACGCCGCCGACACCACGGACGGCGTGCGGACCGGCGCCGCTCGTGGGGTGTCCGACACGCTGTCTGAATCTACAAACATCGAACATTCATTTTAAAATTGCATGAAAGTTTTCTGTCATGTTTTTAGCGTCAAGTCCGCCTTTTGTACCCAATTTGTGTGGTCAATAAAGTTTTTATAAATAAATAAAGGTCAAAATGTGCACACATCACCTTCCGCCCCAGACGGAGTCACCGTGCTTAACGTATTCCTTGGAATATTAAAGGACTTAATTTTTTTTATTCTCATAATAAAGGTAGTTTTTGGTACTTCTGAACAGGGCAATAAAAGTGACTTTGCGCCTTGTAACATACGGAACGTAGGATTTTTTGAACTTCATGCAATGTATAAAATGATATGATGAGGGTGCCTTTTAAGGTCGGTTCTTTTTTTTAATTTTAAGATGATTTTAATTAGTTAAATATCGTTTTCAAATCGTTAATTTTGAGATGCGTGCGCGCTCTTGATCAGAAGCAAAAGCTCGGACCAATAGCGCGCGCGGGCGACGGAAGAACCGCGCGCGCTATTGGCCATTCGCAAGTGCACATGCGGTAACTTTCCCCCACTCAGTCAAGAACACATCTCCATAGACAACTGGATAGGCGATTGGTACCAAATATTTGATCCGATTTGAAAATCGCCATATTGGCGCTGAGAGCAGTATTTAGTGTACTTGGAACTCATAATAGTGCTGACTTTCGCAGATAAACTTCGATAATGCTGTCATTGTCAATGTCAATGGCTGTCCATTTGAAGCGATTTGAAGTCATTTTAGTTCCCAGTACACTATTGGGGGCGCTTCAAATCGACAGAAAAAATAGCTGTCATTTCAATGTCTATAGCCACTCCAGCGTAATACGCCGTATTAAAATGGACCTCAGTGGTCAAGAAGTTTGCCGGCACATGTACTATATTAAAACTTTTTAAATTTTTGCATAAAAAGACACACATAACTTCACAAAACTTAATAAGTAATTTGTATTGTTGAACGTAGTGAGATAGTCTGTTATATCAGTTACCAGTGCGCGGCGGAGCGGAGGGCGCGGAGGGCGTGTGCAGCTGCGGCGCGTGCGTCACGCACGACGCGCGGCCCGACGACCGCCGCGCCGGCTGCGGCGTCGCCTCGTCGCTGCTCTCCGATATCGCTTGCTGACAAGTGACAACACATATACAACCTTAAACGCTCTTCTACAACACGGTGCCTGGTAGTTACCAAATAGTTAAATAATTAAAAAATAAATTAAGTCTAACGTGACGAACGAATCGAAGTAATTAAATAAATAAATATCTCTGGACATTATTCACACAGCGCCATCTAGCCCCAAACTAAGCATTAGCTTGTGCTATGGGTGCCCGACAACGGATAAACATTACTTATATAATTTTTTTTTTGTAAATAGGTACATATGTACATATTATACATAGAAGGGCCATTCTACTTTTTTGTGACTAAAACCAGCAGTCCATTTAAGAAAAATTTGTAAAATAAAAATAAAACATTTTGGTAATCTAAGTTGTTGTAAAAAAATAAATAAATAAATATCTTTGGACATTATTCACACAGCGCCACCTAGCCCCAAACTAAGCATTAGCTTGTGCTATGGGTGCCAGACAACGGATAAACATTACTTAAATACTTTTTTTTTTGTAAATACATACATATTATACATAGAAACACCCAGACCGATACAAACAGACATGTTCATGCACACAAATGTTTGTACCGTGCGGGGATCGAACCCGCGACCTCTGGTGTAATAGCCGACTTCTCGACCATTACACCAAATGGCTTGTCCAATTTTTGTCCGAATTGAAAGACTTGAACGCGCCGAACGACTACGCCGAAATCAAAAGCGGCGACTTTCTTATTTCTGTATGTACAGTAACGAACATTTACATTTATACAGATTCAATAAAATAAGAACCAAATCGCGATCACCAAAGAATTTAAGTGTCATAAATTTTATTGTGTGTGTATACATAAATATTCTTAAAACTAGCTTTCTATGATTTAGTAATATAGCCCAATATATTATTTAAAATATCAGAAATCGTGTTTCAGAATAGTGGCAGACTTAATTAAAAGATGTTACTAATTTTAAATTTTTACAGAAATACAAAAAAAAATTAAAGAATAAATCCAAATTAAAGCACTTACAAAATTCTGTGGAGGTTTCAGGTCATGATTAGTAGGAGCGCGCTCAAGAGTCAGTGTGGTGGTGGCAGTGGCCAGCACTTTACCACCTTGCAACTCTACAGTCTGTGGATTTAAAAAAATACAATAAAATGTTTTTATACTGTCTAAGTTTCCACTAAGAGAGTGTTTTCAGAAAGCCCTAATGAGGTTTAAATAGGGGTTGTAAATTTGTATATAAAACCTCCATTTTTTAAGTTACTGAATTTTATTTGGGAATGTAGCTTCTTATTTTTGTTAGAACTTTATAAAAAGCAGTTTAAAATGTTGTATTGTTTACTACTGAAGCATCATCATGCATATTCCCGATTGCTTCCAGTAGGGAGCTCAGGGTCCACTTCGACTATGATCCTTGATTTGACAAGGCTTGTTATTACAATGAAGCCATTGCCTTGATTACTGCTGAAGAATTAAATTAAGGCAAATATTTTTTAATATAATAATTGTCGATTCAGCAGCATGATGCCACATACTTGAACTATTTATAGATCCATCTTGATCTTTCTGTGTCAATTTGTCTAATCTGTGTCATTCTGGACCAGTCTGTGTTAATGTGTCTACAACCACAAATTTTGTCTCCACTGACCTTTGTAGCAGAAGAAGTAGACGATCGCCTCTTCTTCACAGCAGGTGCGTTCTCCCGAGCCGTCCACCCGCCGCGCTGCACCCAGGACCGCCGCGTGGAGGCCAGGGATATGTCAAGATCATCCTCAGAACGAGAGTATGACATTTCAGACAAGAGGGTGCCTGCAAATACATCATAATTATTACAAAATTATTGTACGGTCAACGGCACATCACGGTAAAAACTTGTAGTTCGATAATAGCACTTATGCCCCCGACATAAGAGTGGTACAAAGTCCAAAGTGACGAGGGAGTCTGACGTGCTTTTGACTGTACTTGTAATCAACTTGAAAATTAACAATTTTAATCAATCAATTCAGCACTGTTTTATGGCAGGATTAGTAAACAAGTAAGTATTTAAACACAATAGAACTCTTTCCCTGGCTCTCATAGGAGGTATGAGGTCTGGTAGTAAGCTACTACACCAGAGGTTGCAGGTTCAATCCCCATGTAAATGGGTCTGTTTGTATTGGTCTTGGTGTGTCTATGAAAAATATGTTTTTACTAAAAAGTATTACTGTTTTGTTTGGTGTTCATAGAACAAGCTATGTCTCGTTTGGAAACTAGAGATAACAACAGTGAAGTCAACTAAAATGTGAAACCTACAAATTCACAGATTAAAATGTGCTTTAAGTTATTCACAAATTAAAGGCTTATTTATTTCTTATTCTATTTATTGACTGTTTTCATTTTTATTAATGAGAACTGACTGCTTCCCATTACTTACCAGTAGAGTTGAGCTCTGGGACACCGCTGAGCTTTGCATTGTGGTCTTGTTGGGCTGTACCATTAAGGAATGCCAATTTCTGTAGCGTCTCATCATTCAGTTTGTTCCTGTTGTCATTGAACAGCAAGTCACGAGCCATCTCCAGAAGTTTACTCTGTGGATAAATAAACAAAATCAATAATAAAAAATATTTGTTTATTATTTAATAAAAAACCTCTTTCATATTTTCCAAATCTCTAAAACAATAATTTATTTTTGTTATAAAATTTTTATGAGTATAAAGTTTATTTTATTTATTTAAAAAAACACTGGTGTTGTTGTTGTTGCTGCTGGTTAGTTAACTATGATATACATTGGAGTTTTTGGCCTTTCTGTAAGTAAAGATAGTAGTAGTCTTAAAAGGATTTCTGCAGTTTCCTTAGCAATATACTCTATTAAGGCAAAGAAAAACTCTTATGTGCTAAAATAGAAAGCATTATAACAGATGAGCATTATTAAAATGCTATCTCTTTCAAATTAAACCTGTACTTAAAGATAACATCAAATTGTATACAAAAACCAGTTACCAATTCACTATACTTCTTCAGCACAACGTTTCTCTCCCTCTTCTCACTGTCCAGTAACTTCCTGACGTGTGCGAACTTGGCCTCCCACTTAGAGAGGGTCTTGTGGGCTTCATCCAGCTCCGCCTGAAGCCGGAGGGCTTCTGCTTCTGCCGATGCCCATTGCGCCCGTACCCATTCCATTTGTTTCACAAATGCTAAGAAACCTAAAGAAAAAGAAAATTTATGTTAGTCTTTTATTTGGACTGAATAAAGATTTGTAGAATAAATGATATGACAACGTAAATTGAGTAGAATTTTAGGATATTAAAAACTTAAACTGAGAGAAGATTAAAAACTACACTGCTTACAAATAATCTCAGTCAAATTAGATCAGTCTTCCTGCTTAAATTGTTTTTTACAATAGTAATTGACGGCCAGTACACACGTGGAGAAATCGGTGGACAAGGAGCTCAGGAAGGAAGAACTCAAATGGGAAGACGCTCAAAGAATCGCACGGGACCGGCTGGCTTGGAGAAAACTTGTTGGGGCCCTCTGCACCAGCGTGGGTGCCTTAGGACCACAACAAAAACAACAACAATTTCACAGTAGTTTGTAGAATCCATCAAATAATAATTCATCATCATCATTTTCCTGCCCTTATCCCTCGCTAAGTAGGGTCGGCGCAATATGTTTCATGTTGCAGTTCGTTTTGGCAAAATTTCCATCAAATAATTATTCAGAAGAAATTAATTATTGAACTATGCAAATCGTAAGTAGTAGTTATACTGGGTGGGTACTACTCAAACAGCATGTCTAGTGAAAGGCGTTCAAAGTATACCTAATGAAGTGGAACATTAAATAAAGACAGCATAAACAACACAACAGCTTCATTTACACACATTACACCAACATTACAAAAATACAGTTAACACGATTTATTGCAATAATTGGCAATAAAAAACACTACGCAGTTGAATCCATCTGATGAAAACAAGTATCAGCAGGGGGTAGATACAAAAAAAAGTCGTAAGACGTAAAGTGCACAAACACGTTAGTATTTAAAGAACTGCGTTTTTATTTACTATTAAATGTAAAATTGTGTATTTGACTGATGCAAATAATTTGAACTTACATTCTTCGGCTGCTCCATCATTGAGGATTCCGTTCAAACGGTTCAGATCATCACACTGAGCCACCAACGATAGCGTCAGCCCAGGACCCGTGTCTGAATTTTCCGAACTCATTTTGCTTATGTTAATATAATATGATCACAAAATAATGTCTTTGCACAAAAACTCACATCTCAATTGAAATTATCAAAAGAGAATTTACGATCACAGTATCACACTCGTTTGTAATGACGAAACTTGAATTTTTAACGGCCACCACCAGCCAGTAAATTGAGCTGTCAAAGTGTCAACGAACGAACAAACATAGCACTGATGGCGTTCGGAATTTAAACAGGTATTAATAAAAGTGATTAAGCTCAGTGAATGTGAAAGTGAAACACATTTAAACACAGATTAAAAGTTGTATATGAAAATTGTGATAAATATAAAATTTAAAATCGAATAAAATAAAAAATACATGTTCCAAAATAAAATTCTATTTTCTTACTTGATGAAATTGTAATATAATTTGAGAAAGAATCAAAATTGTTTCTGAACGAAAGTGTAGGGCAAGCTTGTTCCATATCAATTGAGTATTTTCTAATTTTCACAAAAACGTAAAAAGTTGTATTACCCATGTATTACCCCCATAAACGTAATATAATAGATAATATTAATTCCATGATTACCCCATCGTTAATGAATGAGTATGATCGTGACGTGAATGATTAAAACGGGAAAAAGTCAATCCATTTTTTAACGCAAAAAGTTACCGCGGCGTCAATCTATTTAATGCGTTTTTTTTTAGTTTGCTCTTTGTTTTCCCCAAAGGTTGACTAGCAGAGAATGCTTTTAAATAGCGTTCAGTCCTCCTTTTGTGCCCAATTTGTGTGGTCGTTTTTTTAGATAAATAAATACAAGTACACAATATCTTATACTGCTTTTATAAAAAACATAATAATCATCATCATCACATAAAGTAAGTTAATGACCACTTTTATCGTCCGATTCCAAATATTCTACAAAGTCTACACTGCGTCTCCATAACTGTCTTCGCTGGTGCTGCCAGAGCTGCTGCTATCTTCGCAGCTTCACCTAGACTAATGACAGTACATTAACACATTCAATGACAGTAATTAATAATATGTCTGTTTTAGCAAGCGTGGTGGTTGGGCACATAAACATTGGCCAAGCCAGTCATTCATGAGCTCAGGGTGGGGCATCCAAGGGTCTAGGGTGGAGCAACAATGGGCCTAGGAGCACCATGAGTCCAGGGTGGGGCAGCAGTCTAAAATATTATGTAACTATCAAACTAAACTCGCGGCAGGGTGGGGCAACGGGCAAGTCCTCCACCTTTAGGACCTTCGGTATCATCAGGAAAATATTTTATCTAAGTATGTCATCTATGATTTGATGATGATGATGATGACGAGCCATTTGGTGTAATGGTCGAGAAGTAAGCTATTACACCAGAGGTCGCGGGTTCGATCCCCGCACGGTACAAACATTTGTGTGCATGAACATGTCTGTTTGTATCAGTCTGGGTGTTTCTATGTATAATAAGTATGTATTTACAAAAAAAAAGTATATAAGTAATGTTTATCCGTTGTCTGGCACCCATAGCACAAGCTAATGCTTAGTTTGGGGCTAGATGGCGTTGTGTGAATAATGTCCAGAGATATTTATTTAAGATATTTAATGATATTTTATTGTCGTCACAAATATTTATATGTAGACGTAACAAATCGATTATTTAGAATATTATTGAGAAATTGTTTATTCAAAATGGTTTCGAAGAGTCAAAAGTCAAAATCAAAACACAATGATGGGTAATTATCTAAGAAACTGGCAACATTTAGGGTAATTTGACGTGAAACTGACAGTTCGTGATCTGTTCCATTTCATTGGTCGGTCGCACCCTGTCGCACCGACGGCAGGCAGATTCGTTTTTCGCTTGTCAAAGCGCAATGACGTTCGGCTGAGGACGGTGGTTTGTCCGCACGGGTCGCGTTCGCGTAGTTCAGCGATTTATTTGTGAGATATTATTTATTTCGGATTCCACCGGCGTCCCGGCCTTCGCGCGTCGCCATGGCGGACGAGGAGAATAATTGTGACGATGGTGGAGGTGAGATGAAGATGATCAACCAGGCGTTCCGCCTCCGAGGCCGCAAGGGAGCTCTGAAGAAGAAGAATGTTTACTTCGTGAAAGACCACAAGTTTATGCCGAGATTCTTCAAGCAGCCTACGTTCTGCTCCCACTGCAAGGATTTTATATGGTGAGTGAGGATTTCATTGTTTATTGTGGTGATGGTTACGTCCGGCAATGTTTGTTGGGAAATTAAAAATACATTTTGTTTACAATGTGCGGAGGCGCCTTGTAATCAGTATTGGCTTTCGACAGTGCGCTTATGATAACAGATGGTTAAAATCTGTGGTGTAATATTTCAATACGGACTAGTTTAATCGCACTGATGGTGATGCCAATTTGAATAGTGCGTGCGATAATGGTGCTGCATTTTCCTGTGGCACCATTCAACGACGGTAATGTGACGGTCCACATTGTTTAGGTGCCACATTATTTACTGACACTATTCTAATTAGATTCTCATTGGAATAATGCTTAATGATTATTTTTAATTGAAGAAAAAAATAAGTAATTTGTCCAGATAAATCTAACAACACAAATAAAATAACTTATATTCTTACTTTTCTTATCAAAACATTTTTTACTCTTTTCGAAAAGAGTTTTAATGAATATGCATAAATAAACAAAAAAATTACTGCAACATAAACATAATTAGGTATCTATTTTAAAAACCTATTTAAACACATTTTAAAATAAAAAAATTATAATATATTTTTTCAACAACTTGCTTGTAATGAGAACCTTGTAATAAGAACTAAGTTACTCCTAACTAATTTTAAGGCTCTGTAAATATTCAATAAAAAAATAATAATTCTTAAATAACTTTTAATGTTGTAACTAACAAAAAGCAAAGTCAATTCTCTAGATACTTACAAGATAACGGTTGTTGTCACAAATTACAAAAAAGATCTTGAGTTATGCGTTATCCTTCTTATTCGCCAAAAAAGCTTTTTTTAAGTTTTATTTACTTTTAAGTCTGCAATTAATATTTAACAAATACAGAGTACTGGAGCATTTTCCACTTTTCTAAATATAACAGGTACATAGTCAGTTTATGATTATGTCCGAGTTAGGTATTTTTAAATTTTAACTAGCATTAAATCGGAACACAAACACAAGTTCCATCAATACATTTATTTATATTTAGAGCACTTTTAGAGTGTTCATAAAATTAAGATTATTTCCTGTAATAAAATATAATATCTGCTTTATTTAAATTTTTATTTTAATTTATTTCCCAACTATGATTTATTTTTTTTAGTTTTTGTCTGCATGGGAAATGTGATGATCAGTTATGTTTTAAAATAATGATGCTGCAGTTTGGATTCTGTATTAAAATATTATCATGCCATAATATTAAATTGTTGCTATTTTAACATTAACCAACTTGAATTTCAATAAAAAATATTAAATAAAAATCAACTGCTCTGTTCCCAATGTATTAAATACCAAATTAGATGGTTTTATACAATACTGATTTTAAATGAAGAAGTTGCAATTTTCCTTTGGCATTACAATAAAATTTCATAATTTTTGGTGTTAAAAATCCTAATTGAAGTTTCCTCTTCCAGAAATACATGCTTCACCCAATATTCCTGTATCCTGAAAATGATCCTGATTTCCTGAAATCCTATCCTGAAAATGTAAATAATGTGTATTTTTTGTAAAATGCAAATAAGTTCCTATTTATTTAAGAATATTCTTTTACCTTATAAATTGTACCAAAATAAACACTTTTTTGTGACATTATTAATGTTTCTTTATTCCTCTTATTATATTTTGAGACTAAATTTTTTTTTTTAGTTTGGTCTCTGATAGTATCTTTGGACAAAAAAAATCCGGAACGAAGGATTACTTGTTAGGTACGATCTGTTTGAGCTTACTTGTTTTACAACATGACTAATGGTGGGTGCAATATAAATTGTTCTGATTTGTTTTCCACAAACTATTCAGCCAGCTGCTTTTCTTAGCACAAAATAACGTCTCTTTTGTTTACTATTAAAATTTGTTGTCCACTATAACTACTGTCGATTTTTTTTGTCTCTGTTTAAATCATAATTATTAAATATTGGACAGATTTTCGTTGTACGCACAGGTTGCAACCAAAATGTTTTCTAGTTTGAAAAGTGGATTCAGTCAATTTGATTATCTCTGGTTTTAATACTAATACTTTTAAATTGATATACCTATGTAATTAATGTACCCAGTGTTCAAGTTTTTAAAGTTTATCTATGATGTAATTGTGATATCTATCACGGAAATGAACTGCTTTTAAAAGATTTTTCTCTGTCTACTATAGCAAAATGTACATATTGGAAATTCGTCTTGAAAGTTTATTACTTGGTTGCCATAACTTTGCAAAGTTTAACATGTGAAGCTATATTACATTAAAGAACTTCTTGGCATATAAGGTGAACAAAATATTTTTGTACTTCTTATATCGTAAATCTACTGCCATTTTAAAAGGTAACAAACAAAATTATATTGCTAAAAATAAATGTTAAAAATAAATATAGGTACGTATAATATTTTGTTGTGTTGACTCAATTTCCTGGTTTAAATTTTGTTTGCCGTCGTAATTAAATTTAGTTTCGCTAATTACATGCCGATTGCCACTGACGTCACACCACTCACACGTTTACCTGAACAAGCAGTCATATAGGTAGGCAAATTAATCTTTGCGTGTGTGTCTTGCATATGCTTATATTAGGATGCGGGTGGATGGTTTTATCTCTCACTTAAGTGATTAGTCATTCACAGCAACGCAACTGGGTCATATTAATCGCCATAGAAAAATATTTGGGTAACGTGCACACATGAATACCTTAAATGTAGGTACAGTGTAAATCTAGTGAGGACGAATATGTTCCGAGTTCACTCAATTACGTTACTATCATCGTGCATGCACCATTTTAGCATGTTGTATAAGTTGCAAACCATATGAAACAAATCTTTAAGCTGGACATAGGGGTCGAATGTTTATCATGATGCTCAGTAAGAAACTAAATAAATGGAACGGGTTTAATAATAACGCCCCACAGTTCAATGGGTGTGCTCGAACTTGAATATTTTACTGCTACTTCCACGATCGACGATAAATAAAGGGTTTCGAATATTTGGCATGCTGCCATTTTGTTTGCAAGTTCGCGGCATAAAATCTTGCATAAATATAAATAGGTAATAGCTGCGACGAATTGACGCTGGAAAAACTGCTCTATTGGGCACAGAATAAGACAAATCTAAATATTATAAAGGCGAAGGTTTTGTGTCTTTCAAGTAAAATCTATATAGGTTACTTAGGTATGTACATCAGACTTTATATAAAATTAAAGCAATTTATGCCATTTTCTTGTTTTATTTTAGTTCTTTCTTTGATTTTGTACTCATTTGGCCTGTTTGTTTTATTATAGATTTCTTTGATTAATAATGACACGCGGTCTCACGCGGTACATAGCTACCATTTGGCAGAGCACATCCCGTTATAACACCCAGGTGGCTAGTAACTAATACGATGGGAGATACTCCTAAAAATTTTACGTTGTGGAGTTTATTTTCGCACTAGATAAATGATGGCAAAAGACATTCAGTGACGCCTGGTGATTTTTCGGCGGGAATCACAACACGATGACAACAAAAAGAACTTTATTGCTGTTTATCCCACAGATTCAAATACATACCTCGAATGTTATTCATTCTTAATAGCTCAGTTTTACTGGAGGCAAACTTGTAATGAATCTAAAACTTTTCAGAATCGAACTAGATTATAAAATGGATTTGATGTTACGATTTGAATAAAATGTACATTACAAGTGAATAAATGTAAAAGAAGTCTTGTATTTTTTTGCTTGTTGATAAAATTTACTAAGATAGTTTGTGATTACCATAATGTAAGCAATATTACCAGAAATCACAATTTAATAATTATTCTAAGGCGTTTACGTAGATTTTATATGAATTGTAAAAATGTGGACCTGACGGACGAGATTTTTTTTCTTCAAATTAGTTTATTAAAGTTTATTTTGACGAGTTTTCAGATAAAATTATACAAAAGAAAACACAACTAGATCGGCAGTGACGAAAACATCGTGAGAAAACCTGTAGATACTGGCTGTGCAGTCTAGTTTCCCTGTTTTACTGTGGTCAGATGGCAATTTTCAGAAAAAGAAATCAGGCCGGATGGGATACACTCAGAAATCAAAGCAAAGTGTGTGATTAGATACAAAAAAGCATTTGCGGATGTTTGTCCCTTATCTAATCATAGGAGGACTCAGAGAAGGCAAGCTTTTCTTAGATTGGGATTCGATGCGAAATATTATTATTTCATTCTGAATAGTTAGTTATTTCCATATCAAAGGTTACCGGAAACATGTAGAGTAAATTTCCTAGGAACAGGTATGTATCATCCATATAATTTGCGAATACGAGAGAAAATCAGTTCACAAACCCTTTTCAATCTTCATCTATACTAATATTATAAAGAGGAAAGATTTGATTGTTTGTTTGTTTAAATTGAATAGGCTCCGAAACTACTGAACCGATTTGGATAATTCTTTCACTGTTGGATAGCTACACTATCCCCGGTGAACATAGGGTACTTTTGATCCCGGAAATAAGGGGGGAAGAGGGGGATATTTGAAAAAAGAAATTACGCGCGGGTGAAACCGGAAGCGGCGGAAGGCTATGCACCATAACCGCCGGCTAACTAAACCTACTGCGGCCGTGTGTGGGCCTCGAGACTAAAGCGCTCACTACCCACTAAACTCCCCCGGTTTCTCCTTCACAACCGATTGGGACGAGCCGGTGCCAGCCTGGTGGCTATTGACGAGCCCATGATTGATAGTAGTGGCCTTGCTTTTTGCGCCGGGGATCGTGATGTCATGTTTGTGATACCTTTTTTTGCGTCAGGAAATGCTGTTACGCACCGGCCCGGCGTCCCTGACAAAATGGACGCCGGACCCCCCCTGCTAAAGCCGGGGGTCACTCAGGGACGGAGGTTCGTCCCGAGCGGTGTGTCGGACTCGCACTTCGGCCCTACCGACTAAAACCTGACGATAAACCTCTCAGCGCTGTGAGGGGGAATTCTTTCACTGTTGAATAGCTACACTATCCCCGGTGAACATAGGGTACTTTTGATCCCGGAAATGTGGAGGGAAGGGGGGGGGGAGATATTTGAAAAAAGAAATTACGCGCAGGTGAAACAGCGGGCGGAAGGCTATATACGAGAAACGCGAAAGTTTGTAAGTATGGATGGATGGGCGTTTGTTACTCTTTCACGTAAAAATTACTGAATTAATTTCAATGAAACATTACAGTAATATAGCTTATACATCAGAACAAAACATAGGCTACAATTTATAATAAAGATATTCCCACGGGATTACATCCTATAGTTCACGCGGGCGAAGCCGCGGGCGGAAGGCTAGTTGTACAATAAAAATACTAGCGAATATCAAATTGCGATATTATTGAATTGTAAACCTAAATATCCAAGGTGATATAGGTAATGTTTTTTTTATACTTAGCCCGACAAATAACCCCACCCCCTCCACCTGATGTTAAGTGGAAGTGAAGTCCAGACGCGAGGACAACTGGTGCAACGTATAGCATCAGCCACCCTCCTCTGCCGGCCCACAAAGTGCCTCTTCACACCTCGTTTGAAGGACCCTATGTCATAGGAAGGAAAATACATGCGCTGGTTGACTATTCCATTTTTTGGTGGTGCGACAAAGAAACGAGTCACCGAATTTCTTTGTGCGTGATGTAGTTAATCGGAAACTTTAAATTGGTGACTCCGGTGAGCAGCGCGCGTACTCCTATGGAGGAAGGGAGAAGGCGGGATGAGGTCAAAAAGTTCTTCAGAGCACTCGCCATGGTACAGACGGCGGCTAATGTAGTATTAGCATGTAATTTCGGCGGGATGGACCGGTCAATCGCCACTAGGCGGGGAATGGTTCGTTCCACTTTGGGTGTGAAACGGGAAACGGAGAGTTAGTGGGTGGAAGCTTCAGGCTCAAATTCCACTTACACAAAGCCGTCTAGCCTTTTTTTAAGCGTCCACTTCCCACTAAACTCCCCCGGTTCCCCTTCACACCCGATTAGAACGAGCCGATGCGATGCCAGCCTTGTGGCTATTGACCAGCCCATCCCCGGGTACCCCGACTTGAGGCCACAAGTTGGGATGGCGCCTAGGGAGGCCCACCTGAGAAACTAGGTGACCCTCAGACTTGCTTAGCCTGCGGTTATGGTGCGTCCACCTCCAATTTTTTCCAAACTCTGGGCTTAATCTTACTTCTTATTCCGTAAATGATTTTGTTAGTATTTACTTACGATGTAATACTGCACCCTATCAGATCAGTTCACCAACTTCTCTGGTAGTGGTGAAACTAGTAATATTACATTTGACAGCTCGTGGAAGTTGTCTGTACTCGTACAGTCAACAAAGAAATTATCTAAGCATTTCGAATTGTCAAAATGCCATGCTGTCGTCAGTCGTCACCAAATCTCGTGACAGCTTCAAATACGTAGCAGCTTACGCAATCGTCTATACCGTTGACTGTACTTAAACTATTAAACCAACAAGGTGTTTTTCGAGTCTCAATGAATGATGTTACGTACAAACAAACAACACGTTCATTACCATTTCGTTAACATTGACGTGTATATTAGCTGTCATTGTTAGCGTGTCGGCAGCCGTAATGTTTCTTGCACGATTCGACACAATCCATCAAATGGCAGTCAAATATTTAATCGAACACTCAAATCGGTTCTGTCAAGCCATTTCAGATCTTGAAATATGCCGGCTTAAGGAGTAAATTGTAGTATGTTCCATTATGACCTACGATCGAGTTTAAATCGCGATCGTTTAGAGCTCGTGTATTACTATCGTAACTGATTAATGAATAGTTGTGAGTTGCGAAATTATTTGTGATAAATGTTTTTTAATTAATTAATTATTATTGAGTAGTGGTAATAGAAACGGTTGTTATCTTTTTATGTCAATAATTGATGTGTTCGTTTATTTTAATTGTGTTAATTTTATTTGTTCCGTTTTTGAAATGATAAATATAGGTTTATAAATGGTGACTGCAACAATATCGAATGAAAACATTTTCTAAATTCAAGTTTAAAATACAGTCAATTAGTTTTTTTTTAACTTTCCATTTATTTTTGGGTTATAGGTGATCTGATAAATCATTGTGTTTTATAAATTATAGTCAAAAGAAAGGAGTATTTCTATATTGACGTCACTACTAAAGCTGTTATGTTCGAGTTATGTAAAGAGCCCTTCTATCCTATGCATGTAACCGTGAAATACAAGTGTGATTTTATTAATTCGGCGATAATCTACGGACATTGTGTAGCCTCTGTGTTAGTTTTGCGATAACTGAAGACGCGAATGTAAACACTATAGTACCACTTCCATGATAATGGCGGTGTACAGTAGGGCTGGCACTGTAACGGAGAAATATTTATTTAGTTACAACTAAACCTATAGGTTTGACTAATGAGATCCTTTCCTAGCTTACGGGTGACCTACGTACATGGGTAGCCCCGCAACGGGCGCACTGCACAGGTCATCCAATATCTGTGAATCACTAAGCATCAGGCCGGGGTACCCTGTCATATACACGTACCGGCAAACTTCTCGCACGAAAACGAATTTTGACACGCCTGCGACCGTATTAGTCAGAAGCATACCTCTGTCCGCGCGCGCGCGGGCGTTCGGGAGATTCGAGCGCTGTTGGTCACGCGCAAGTGCATATGCGCGAACTTTCCCCCTTTCCGTCGACCGATGTTCAGGGAGCGTTCAAGTATTACGTAACGCAATTATTGAAGATTTTTGACCCCCCTTCCCCCCCTTGTAACGCACCGTAACGTTTTTCTGTACCCCCCCTCCCCCTCTCTAAACGTTACGTAACACTCAAGTCAAGTGACCATTTTTACCCTAAAGTCGCAAAAAGTTATGTTATAGTTTTTATCCTTGGTATACTTTTAATTGCCTTTGCGGTAATAATACCATATAAATAAAACAAGAGATTTATCCGCAAAACCTGCGTATTTTGTTTATTTTTTATAAAAAAATTTGGCAACCAGACTGTACAATCGAGGTATTCCCCGTTAAACGTAAATGAAAAGGGTTGCCATTTTGGGAGTTTTTATTCCCTAATTTTGTATTTTTTTAAAATAACAACGTTACGTAACATTTTGTAAGGAAGACCCCCTCCCGCCCCTGTAACGCATCGTAACGTTTTACGAGACCCCCCCTCCCCCCAAATTGCGTTACGTAATACTTGAACGCCCCCTCAACAAGTTTGCCGGTACCTGTACCTACCAGTCAATCGCCTCACGGCGGGTAGGCCTCTCCCTCTTCAGGTGTAAAGCCAATCAATAGCCACAAGACAGGCACCGGCTTGTCCCTATTTTGGTGTGAAGGGAAACCGGTAGAGCTTAGTGGGAAGTTGGATGTATGCAGTTGTTCCGAGTCCCTGACACTGACATGACTGATATGAAACTACAACATATTTTAATCCGCTAAAAAAAAAAGATTTGTCCAAACATGTTCATGTTACATACAGCGGTTCATTACCTATTTCTAAGGCAAATGTGTACTACCACTCTCGCAAGTTGCTATGCCCTTGCAGGGCGTCACATAGGCACAAATATAAATGTACCTAACACCAAATTTTCCTGTGACATGCAATAAATAATTTGATTTGATTTGAAATGCTTAATTTTATTCACAACAGACGGAAAATGGTGACTAATTCTAGCAGAAATTCCTATTATTCCTGGCAGCCCTACCTCTGACTAAACACAGTAGGTATTTACGCGGCAATCGCGTTGTTATCACAGGTGTCCAACCCATCACGTTGTTTAGAATCCCGCAGATTCCGCTAGCTTTGTTATTCTTACTTCTGACCTTTATAATAAACGCTCGGTTCCATTTATTGCCCAGCTCATGTGGTTTGTGAGACGTCATATTATCCTTATGTAGGCATATTAGATACAGGGTGAAGTAGTATAGGTACATAGAAGAAGTATTTTTTAAAGATTCTGGCTTGCTGTACCAAAATATGTACGTCATTGACGTTTTTTAATATCGTTGATATCAATAAAATGAATGAATTCATGATAAATTGACAAATGTTTATTCGTCAAGTCTGCCTCTTGGTTTTCTAAATACTTATATTCATATTCATTGTGTTTATAATGTTTTGAAAACAAATAAGCAAACTCTATAATAGGATATTTATAATTTTCAAATAATAACATAAAAATATAAGTAACATTAAAATGCATTTGTTTATTTAATGACGTAACTTTTTCTAAATTAATGTTTGGATTTACCTAATCGCTTTTATATGAGACTGCGAAACAATCGTAATTGAAAAAAGGTATGTTATCATTGTCTATCAAGGAAGAATAAACAACGCTTGAGTAATGGGCAATTGTTATCATTATTAATGAATCATCAATCAATGATTTATGATCTATCTAATGCTTGTATGCGTTAGACAGATCGAGGTTGTATTGAAACGTGTAAATATAAAGTGGGAAATGAATACGCTTAAATAAACGTAAATAAATATCTCTGGACATATTTACACAGCGCCATCTAGCCCCAAACTAAGCGTTAGGTTGTGTTATGGGTGCACACACATTATAGGTCTTTTTTCGCGGAGGAGAATGCTTTTATGCACCATAACTGCAGGCTAGCGAAACCTTCGACTTGAAGACCTTCCAGAAACGATTGTACTCTCTCTTAAAAGACCGGCAACTTATCAGCGATCCCTCTGGGTTTGCAGATGTCTATGCGCGGCGGTGATTGCTTACCATCAGGCGACCTGCTGGCTCGTTTGCCGCCTCTGGCATTAAAAAAAAACCTGTGGCCGTGTGTGAGACACGGAAATAAATCGTCCCACTACCGACTAAATCCCCCAGTTCCCCCCTCACACCTAAAAGGGACGAGCTGGTGCCTGCCTTTTGGTAATTAATAATACACACACGTAGGCCTAATTACCGTGGCTAAAACACGCCTCATCTTGTAGGATGATGAGAATATAAATGCTTATTAACCATGTCAGGGTATGTATATGTAAATGTAGGATATTTTGTTCTTTAATGATTCCATTCTTCATAATCTGCTTGAATTTTGAAGAACGGTAATTCTAAAAAGATTTTAACTTTATTCTTTATTTTATTCTAACTTTGATAGTTTAAAAAGTGTTAGTAGCGGCGATTCTAATTTTTAAACTAAGTTTAAGTAAATAACAATTCTGAAAATCCTGCAATCTTAAATACCGAAGTGTGTTCCTAAAAAAACAATATGGGGCAATTGAATCTTGCCCCAATTTCAGAAACAACGTTGATTTGGATTCGTACTAGTTTGTGCCCAAAGTGGGTTCAATATTCAATTCCATTTGAGCCTCTTATCATCCAGTTTACATGCCTTACAAAGGTTGGCGGATCCTTTGTGTAAGCACCGTGGGCGACCTTCTGTCGGTATGTTTCACTGATCAATTTACGTGGATAAATAATAGCGAAAATACGGACATATTTTGTTTATTATCTGGTCATTAGAAAAGTTATTTGTAACTAAATGTCTTGGGCATAATATTTTCCTCCGAGCTTCCGGCTTGTGGCCGATGATCGATCAGTGTGGCAAACGTTTGGTATGTCCAGCAGTGAATTGTATTGGCTGATGATGATAGTATTTTCCATTTCATGCTTTTTTTTGTGCGGAGGAGAATGCGTAAGCACCATAACTACAGGCTAGTGTGTGTACTCAGGGTTCCTCGGCTTATTGCATCGGCCGGAGTGGCGCCTAAGAAACTTAGGTGCTCCCCAGAAATTATATGTGTGACCTGAGCTATGCATACGTTACGAGTGTAGCATCGTGCTTGACTTTTCTACTGGAGTTTGAAAATGACAAAAATGCTTATACAGTCGTGGTCAACTAATAAGGGACGCTATATGACTAAAACACAAGATCGTCCCTCAAGTCCGAAAAAGAAATCTCTATGGGGCTTTGAAGCTTACAGTAATTCATAACAAGTAATTTGACTAGTATTCCAAATATTTAAAGGCTAGGAAAGCTAATAGCTAGTTGAGATCAATTTTATTTAAATAAATAAATCCTTGTCACTTACACTACATTGACTTTATGGGTGGACAACTAATTAGGGACACGTAAAATTTTAACTATAATATAAATAAATGGGACATAAAAAGTTTCCAATAATCAAAATAGAATATAAAACAAATCATTAAACGTATTTTTAATACCCATATTGTTGTTTTTGTTGGTTATAACCATTTGACATCAACGCAGCATCAATGCAATCAAATTATTACAGGTTTCCAAAGTAATATTATTCCAAATACCTTGAAATGTCCCGTAAAGCTTATTTTTAGTGACAGTATGTTGAGCTGCACTTTCTTCTTCGCTTCATACCATAAGTGTTCTATCGGGTTTAGGTCTGTGCTGTTTGCGCATTCTACTACAAACACTAACTGTTGCGCTAGGCACGATTTAACAGAGTGCGCGGTGTTTTCGGTCGTTGTCGTGTTTAAACCGTCCAATAGACTGGTAATACTTCTTCAGCATACTATAGCATCGTTTCCTTCAATATTCCTTTGCATTGGAATTGATCAAGTTTACTTTCAATTATTTTTATAGGCCCCACTCTATGTCTAGAAAAACAGCCCCAGAATTGAATATTGTCGCCTCCATGTTTCACCTGCTTTTTCGTGTACTTTGGATTAATTTCGGACTTTATAAGTCATTGCACGTATTGTCTGTATTGTCTGCCATCGAATGAATTAAGATTTATACTGGTCTCGTCAGAAAACCGCGAATTTCTCCATTGAGCAACAGTCCAATGTCCATACTTTCTTGCAAACGCCAACGGGCTGTTTTTTTGGACATGGAGTAGGATCTATAAAAATTATTGAAAGTAAACTTGATCAATTCCAATGGATTGAATATTGAAGGAAACGATGCTATAGTATGCTGAAGAAGTCTTACCAGTCTAATGGACTGTTTAAACACGAGAACTACCGAAAACATACCGCGCACTCTCTGAAATCGTGCCTAGCGCAACAGTCAGTGACGGTACTAGATTGGCCCGCAAGCAGCCCAGACCCAAACCCGATAGAGCACTTATGGTATAAAGCGAAGAAAACAGTTGCAGCTCAACATACTGCCAGTAAAAGTCAGCTTTACGGGACATTTCAAGGTGTTTGGAATAATATTTCTTTAGACACCTGTAATAATTTGATTGCATTGATGCCGCGCTTATGTCAAATGGTTATATCTAATAAAGACAACCATACTGATTATTAAAATTACGTTTAATGATATGTTTTGTATTCTATTTTTATAAATGAAGACTTTTTATGTTATAAATACTTAAATAATTACCAGCTTATTCATTTTTACAGTTAAAGTTTTACGTGTCCCTAATTAGTTGTCCATCCTTAATTCAATAGGGAAGATGCATTATTTTTATTTTTGTGTTCATTTTAAAGAATTCCATGTAGAATAAACCACTGTTAAATTAAAAAATTAATACATTGTAATCATAGCTGGGCATTAACTCGTTAATCCGTTAATCGTTAATTAACGAAGTTAACATTTACAGTAACGGATTAACTTTTAAGTTAACTTAAAAAAATGTTAACGGACTCGTTAACTTCCGTTACATTTTTCCAAGTCCGTTAATCCGTTACTTACTATTGTCCCACCGTATGAGAGTGAGGGAATAGAGAGTGCACCTGTGCTTGCGAACTCACTTGTGCACTTAAATATATCCTGCGTAGTTTGCTGATCGTAAAAAGATTGGCCGCCGTAGTTGAAAAACTCGGCTAGGAGGACGGTTTACCGCACCGTGCCATTAAACACTCTAAATATACACTCTTTTTTTGTTTGTGTTTATCTGTGGTTTGTGTCAATTAATTTAAATTTTCTATCATTTATTACTATGTCATCTCGACACGTGTCCACTTAAGAAAACTTAAAATAAATCACTTTCATGTTTTCGTCAACTGAACACGTTTGATAAAATAAGAACATTATTATGGTGAAGTAAGTTCAAAACATTGAACGAACAGCATAGCATGGAACGGGACGTGCAGAATAGAATGAATGCAGCATGGATGAAGTGGCGACAGATCTCGGGAACAACATGTGACCCACGGATGCCCCTTAAGCTTAAGGGAAAAAATTACAAAACGGTCATCAGACCTGTCGCAATGTATGGATCGAAAGAAAGGTACATGCAACTGAGATGCGCATGCTAAGATGGATGTGTGGAGGTTGGATACGATTAGGAATGAGTAGGTATATAAGAGGAAGTTTGAAAGTTGCACCGGAAGTGGATAAAGTAAGGAGTGCAAGGTTAATATGGAATGTGAAGAGAAGACACACATGTCGCCAAAAGAATGATAGATATATATGTGCGTAGACGGAGATTTAAGCAGAGGAGGACCGAAAAAGAGATGGATGGATTGCGTGAAGTATGATTTGAAAATAAAAGGAGAGAATGTAGAATTGACGGCTAATAGGAGTGTATGGAAGGAAAAAACATGTTGCGCCGACCCTACATAACGTGGGATAAGGGCAAGGAAATGATGATGATGGTAAAGTGCCTGAGATCACGTAGATTAATGCCACGTAAATAGACCATCGTCTGACTAAACGATTTGGCAACTATAAAGAATCAAAGTTACGGAAATATAAGTATCGGTGTTGAAAAATATTATAAGTAGAACTCAAATTTTGCGTTTTTTAATGTACCTACCCGATGGTAAGCAATCACCGCCGCTCATAGATACCTGCAACACCGGAGGAGTCACAAGTAAGTTGCCGGCCTTAGAGAAAGAAATTAATTGCCCGAATAACAACCTTACTTCATTTGGATTATTCCCAAGGTCCACCAAGCAACGTTGCGACAACTTTTAAGTTTTGTTCGCAAAGTTCACCAACAGGGCACGTTAGGAACAATAACAGCGAAAAAGAGATAAATATATTATTCTGAACGTCCACCTCAGAAAACGTCCACCAGTCGTGGACCTGGAATGAAATGAAGAAGAAATTGTAAAAGCACTATTCTCAACCGGTATCTTTGAATTAGTTCTTATCTTGTCTTTTATTATCATTGAATATCATAAAGATAACCTCCTTAGTCTCCTTACAGTGTAACTGGAGATTCAATATTTTTTGTTGTAGATTGAAATATTGAATGAGTGTGACTGGTTGGGAATATGCTACGCCACTGCTCCCAACTCGGAGTGGAATCGCATTAAAATGGTCTATCAAGAAACCAGCTCCGACGTCTTAGGTCATCAAATAAAGAAGCGCGATGAGTGGATCACGCAGTCAACCTGGGATCTCATTGAGGCTCGTAAGGCGCTTCACCTCAAAGGATTGGAAACGCGCAGCGATGCAGAACGGGCCGACCTTAGGATGCAATATCGGCAAATGCGCAGACGCATCTATCGCAGCACCAGAAAAGATAGGCGGCAATGGGCTGACGATGTGGCTGATCAGGCGCAACATGCTGCTGATACTGGAAACCTCAGAGAGCTGTACAACGCGACCAAAACCCTGGCTGGGAAGCAAGGCTACAAGAGCAAGCCTCTACGGGACAAGCAGGGAAGACTTATCATAACATCCGAGGAACGGCTCAGACGATGGCACGAGCACTTCGCCGATGTTTTCCGCGTATCGACCGCAGTACCACCTTACTCACCGCAGAACACCTCAATGCCCCAACAACTGCTTGACATTGACACGTCCCCACCGAGCAGAGAAGAAGTCCTGAAGGCAGTACAATCCCTGAAGAGAGGCAAAGCCCCCGGTCTCGACCTGATCACTTCAGAAATGCTAAAAGCTGACACATCCATCGCAGTCGAGATCTTAACACCTCTCTTGGAGAAAATCTGGACCACCGAAGAGCTCCCGGATGATTGGAACAAGGGCCTTCTTATAACCGTGCCGAAGAAGGGTGACCTCAGTCAGTGTGGTAACTGGAGAGGAATTGCCTTGCTCTCTGTACCATCAAAGGTTCTCTGCAAGGTACTTCTGGACAGACTGTCAAGGGCAGTTGAACCACTTCTCAGGAGAGAGCAGGCCGGCTTCAGACCAAATCGTTCCTGTACAGACCAGATCAACACACTCCGGATCATAGTGGAGGAAGCATCAGAATGGCAGCGCGAAGTTTACCTCACGTTCGTTGACTTCGAAAAAGCTTTCGACACCGTACGATGGTCCAGAATCTGGTCCCGACTAGATGAGATTGGCGTTCCACCCAAGATCAGGGACATCCTTATCTCCATCTACAGGAACTACACATGCAAGGTGGAGCACGACGGACTCATCTCTGAGGACATCACCGTACATGCGGGAGTCAGGCAGGGCTGTCTCATATCGCCTCTACTATTCCTCATCGTCCTCGATGGCATTATGCAGAGAACGAACGTCAGAAAGCGGCGCGGTATAGAGTGGGGGTTGACCGATACCTTGGACGACCTAGACTACGCTGACGACCTGTGCCTGCTCAGCCACAAGCACGCTGACATGCAAGCCAAACTGGACGATCTACAGCGTGAGGCGATTTTAGACGGTCTCAAAGTTAACGCCCGGAAGACCCAGGAAATGCGTACCGAGGGAAGAAACTTGACTCCACTGTTACTTGGCTCGGAACCTATAGAGCGAGTACAGAAGTTCACTTACCTCGGCAGCATCGTGTCGGAAACTGGAGGAACGGAAGAGGACATCACTTCCAGAGTAGCCAAAGCCCGGGCGACCTTCGCGCAACTGCGACCTGTGTGGCGGTCCAGTAAGCTAACTCGGAGAGTGAAATTAAAAATATTTCGCTCCAACGTGAAGACTGTTCTGCTGTACGGGTGTGAGACGTGGAGGGTTACCAAGGACATCACGCATCGTATCCAGGTCTTCGTCAACCGATGCCTTAGGCAGATTCTCGGTATTTACTAGCCCGAAAGGATCTCAAACGAAGAACTGTGGGATCTCTGCTCCGAGACGCCGATCGGTCTCCAAATAAAACGTCGCAAGTGGTGTTGGATTGGCCACACCCTAAGAAGAGCACCCGACCACATTCCTAGACAAGCCCTGGAATGGACACCTCAAGGGAAAAGGAAACGCGGCCGTCCTAAACACACGTGGAGACGTTCAGTAGCAGCGGAGCTAAAGGCGATCGGGCTGACGTGGTCCGAGGCGAAGCGAACAGCCCAAGACAGAACGCGATGGCGAAGCACTGTAGAAGCCCTCTGCCCCACCTGGGGGCCATAGGACATTAAGTCAAGTAAGTCACTGCTCCCAACGGGTTACAGTCAAGTGTGACTCTGTGTGACTAGTTGGAAATCATTTTACAAAGTTATCCCAACGAGTCACACTGTAACCTGAAACAAAGTAAATCTTTTCGTGACGAGATAACAAAGTAATAAATGATACAAATTTTAATTTCACTAAATGGACCCACCTTGTCTAGTCTCGTGTGTCCAGTTGGTAAATAACCCCTTTAATTTCTGATTTTTTAAAGCATTATTTACCATGTGTTAACGGATTAACGATTAACGTTAACTTGCGTTAATTCGTCCCAAAAGAAGCGCTTTAACGTTTAACGAAGTTAACTTTTTTAGTAACGGATTAGCGATTAACGAAGTTAACTATTTGATTAACGATGCCCAGCTATGATTGTAATTTATCGGAAAAAATGCGGTTTTAAATTGATAGTATAGATTTTCGAGCGAAAACGGACCTATGGTTCGGATGACGTCACTCTTGTCCTGTCACTGCCTCACTGGTAGACCGACAAACTTATCTGTTCCGGTGGCGGCGTCGCTACTGTCTATTTAGAACTGTCATTAAATATCGTTTTTGCATTGCATTTCACGTAGTTCCAATATATATATTAAATCAATATATATATATTGATTTAATATATATATTATTATTATATCAATATATATATATTGTTCCAATATAGTTTGTAGGTCTGTACTTCACCGTACTTGTTTGTCGCTGGCTTTCATACTTTTGCATATTTTAACGAGTTTCGAAATATTTTTTTGTAAAAATTTAAAATGGACTATCCATCAACATCAGGTGATCATAACAATACCACTAATATTCCAAAAAAAGCCGTGTTGACTCATGTTTTGTGCCATTGTGTGCTTCTACTTCAACAAAGTTTCCGAACAAATTATTTTTGACTGGACCTTCTGACCCAAAACAGAGAATAAAGTGGTTTCTTGCTTCACAATATGAAACTTCACACGATAGCCTTCTTTACGTACGTTATGCTCCGGAGCAACTCGACTTTTTATTGTACCTAAATCTCTATCTCTTTTAATTTGGACATAGCCGATAGCATTATCGCCGTAAGATTCTCTTGTTGAGCTAAAATAACTATGTTTAGAAGCCTCTGAATAAAATACAAAGTTTAACAACTATGATTTATCCTACATACCGTAGTAATTTAGTCCCTTTTATTTCTACACTTGAAAACTCTGCACTTTCGACAAAAAAAGTTACAACCATGTCAACACTAACTCTTGGTAAATTCCTAGAGTCTGCTTTGATATACCCAACTTCCATTTTAATCAAAAAAACGCAATTAATATTCCCTTAAAATATTATTCACATAGAAAACCTTAGCATTAACTATGTTGTCATCACGCGAGTGACGTCACTAAACGCTGATTGGTGTTTTAAACAACGAATTTATTTAATATCGTTGGTTTTAAAATACGTTTCGTTTCAAGTAATTTTCATTCGTAATTATTGTTAAAAAACAACATTATTTAAAATAAAAATGTTGCAGTGGCCTTTCTTTTATATTTTTGTATCATTTTAATCATAAAATTTTCATAAATATTATAATTGCATCTTCCCTATTGCGTAAAAGCTGCAATGATTTTTTTATTAAAAAAAAGTTTGGCACCTGCTATTTTCTTTCCTGCCCCTTAAAATACTAGTCAAATTACTTGTTATCAATAGGTACAAGCTTCAAAGCCTCATAGAATATTTTTTTCGCACTGAAGGTACGATCTTATGTTTTAGTGATAGAGTGTCCCTAATTAGTTGACCACGACTGTATATATGTGGAAAGTTTTGACCCCCTACGTGCAACAGAGGTTACACCGCTCGAGTCTAAAACGGAGGTGTGATTCCTGGTATTAGTATGGTAGCTAGTAAACTAGAAATCAACGGCTAAATTATACTTCCTAGATATGTGTCCCTTAATGAATAGGCCGCAGTGGCTGCTTACCTTTATACTGGTTACCGTCTGCCAACTGAAGGCTTATCTATATACTAATATTATATAAAGAGAAAAGATTTGATTGTTTGTTTGTGAATAGGCTCCGAAACAACTGAACAGATTTGAATAATTCTTTCACTACTTTTGATCCCGGAAATGTGGGTGGAAGGGGAGATATTTTAAAAAAGAAATTACGCGCGTGTGAAACCGCGGGCGGAAGGCTATTATACAATAACTAAATTAAGAACCCTTAGCAAGTGCCGTAGAGACCTGACAACACAGAACATTTTTTATCAAAAAGTTAATTGATGATGTCTGCAAACATAGGACACAGTCTTTGTAGATATCACGCTTCAAACTAACATGCAACAGTGTCGCATAGCGATGACAAGATTATCATAACTATGTTTGCCCAACTCCGAATTGAATGTTGTCTGTCATTGCAAACTTAAATGGATGATAGCGTCGCTACAAACTAGGATGGAAATTAGGTACTCGAGTACGGAGCTAGTATTCATCAAACTACTCGAATATTACATTATTATTATTCGATATCATTTCAGAGTTACATATTACATATTTGTGAACCATTAAATGACATGGAAATAGGTAATACTAGTTCTCATTGAATAGCAAGTTTACTTCTTTACTGGTATGTAGTTTTCAAAAAAAATGCATTGTTTATTCAGCTAACACGTATAACAAGAGTATTTGTGTTTTGTACGAATAGATGTATATCTAAACTTATATTATAAATGCAAAAGTATCGTTTTCTGTCAAGCTTTCACGCCTAAAGCACTAACTGACTGGTGAAATTTGTATTCACATAGACAAGACCGTAAACCACGAATATTAACACCAAGTCGGTATTCAAATATTTTTTCTGATCTACTTACTTAAATCAGGACTTCATAGGCCTGGCATAGATCTAGAACCATTAAACTAACCTACTTACGAACGGATTTACTAAGCCTCTTGTTATCTCCGTCTTATATGATACTACGAACAAATTGATTGATAGACAATGTTTTTTATTTCGCGGCTATACTACAGAATGCAAATTAAAAACAAAAGCGCGCCCAACTAGCACACAAGCTCTATAACAAGCCGTATACTGGTCGGTTAGAAGTTACTAATAAAGGCATGGGTTCCTTAAGTAAGATCTACAGTATATGTACAAGCGCTTAAAGCACCGCTGTACCCCCAAAAGGGCCCATTTTGTACGGCTATAGGGTCTACAGTGGCGTATGCGAGCGATAGTATACGCTTAAGTATCTAAAATAAGTTGTAATAGCACGACTGTAGCGCTCGCACCTTATTATAGCACGACTGTAGCGCTCGCACCTTATTATACCGCGTCTGTATCTCCGATTTAAAGTTTACGGTTCTTTATTGAATATACAGTGGCGATACAGAGGAATTTATAAAACATAACCTATAATTTTAATAAGATTAGCCATTTGGAAAGTATATGACAGTGAATTGCAGTGAGTAAATTAAAAATAATAAACAGGTAAGTCAAGTGTTGTTTTTTCCTTTTATCCGTATGAAATCCAAGTGCGAGTAACAGTTTATTGTAAATATATACAATGTTTTCGCTAATATTTTCACGCGCCCTTCTATAAATGCAGTTTTTTGATAAAAAATACATTTAATTATAGATTTTGAATTCTGAATTTAGCTTGTAAAAGATATTTAGGCTTTGTTTGTAGTTTTTGTAGTGTCATGGATGAAAAATAGTTACGTGAGTTCGGTTTTTTGTACATATTTATGATTTAAAAATTATAAATTAGTATTCTGAAAATCAATTTTATAAAAGCTAAATGGCGTCTCAGCTACAACAGCCTTCAGAGTTTACTAGAACCTTTCTACCGATTCAAGGCGCTTGTATTTGCCGTTCTAGACCTTTGGGTTCTACAATTGTGGTATTAACGTGCTATTAAACGTTATGAGGTGTACAGCAGCAATTAATACTTCTTTTAAGAACCCAAGACTGTACAATGGATAATTGATACCCTATTATAGAGGTCGTTTTATTTAGGAGTCCGTGGTCAGAATCTTAAAACCCTTCTACACTTGACTTATTATCTGGAGACTTTTGCATCAAATTCGTGTTTTTCAGGTCCTACAAGAAAACTGTGGAAATATTTCAACAGCTGCAATGGGCTACGGGAAAGCATCTGAACCTACGTATATAATACTTTCAGACAACGCCGGAGCTCAAGTGCCGACAGAATCGGAACCAAATTCAGAACTGCAAAATATATTAAACATCTTTTAATTATATTAAATGTTTTATTTAGTCCCCCTCTCTAGTCCGGCTTCAGCCGTTTTAATGGCCATAGTAGTGGAATTTATACACTTTTACCTGTATAAGGAGTGTTTGCCATGCCTTATCCAGCTATTTGCCATAAAGTTGCTGTACAATTCTGAATTGTAGCGACTTAGGCGCTACTATAGAGTATTATGTATCTGCTGTAGATACAGCATTACAAAGGATGTCATTAACTTTACTCAACAGCTTAAGCCTATACAAGTATACAATATACAACTTAAGGCGTTTCAAAAGAAGTTAATAACTCTGTTCTAACGCCTTTAACTACAAAAACATTCTACAAGATCTCAGAGCGCTACAAAAGTTACTTATACCTCCTCTTTACATCTAATGCCTGTACAATAACTCTATAATATGACTTTGTATCTCCTTTGGGGATTATTTTACCGCTCTACGACCATTGTACCGCACGTCTGTTAAAGCGCTTTTAAATACGCTACTGTACAACTTAAGAAGTATAATAAACCCTTTGAACGGCTGTTATACAACCTTCAGGTGGTACAGAAGCAATTTAAGCAGCTTGCGTGTTTGTTGGGCGATGTGTAGGTATACGTGCGGCTAGGCTTTACAAGTTAATTGCCAATTATTCGACAATCCCTTGATAATTCCGCGATGAATTCATTTTGGGCACGTAATTTTTCAGTTCCTGGAACTTTTAGTGTGGGTTAAAACGACAAAATCGAAAGTGACAATTAATTCGAATCGAAATATCATTAAGGGAATTTCAGCAGCACTGTTGCAGTGAGTAGCGGAATTAATGGAATTCCGATACAAATTACTCGATTCCAATTACTTTTCACTATTCGATGGTTCTCTGAGCTAGATCTACTGGCCTCCTTTGAAAGTAATAGTTTGCCAAGGGCCTAAGCAATATTTAAAATTAATGTACACCATAACAATACCTCAATCAGCATGCTTGTCAACTAGGGTTAATTTATCATTAAAAGTCTTAGCCATATTTATTACTTGCCTCCCCGTGGCTTCGCACGTCGGGCAACACGGTGTTCCCGCATCCCGCAGAAATGTAGTGCTTTTCCGGGATATAAAGTACCTATTCACAGTTCCACGCTATCCCAATAACAAAAATCACGTCGATTCATTGCTTCGTTTTGCCGTGAATAAAGGACATAGTCTAAGATCCGAACCTAAATCGACCTTCACAGGGTTGATTGAAACATATTTTATTATGAATTTATTATATTAGAAAAAAAAATTTAAATGGCTTGCCTAAAAAATCCTGGACTACTTTTAATTATTAAAAAAAAGGGATATTTTTAAGTGTATGTACATCAAAAAAATACTGAAATGTACATCAAAATAACTGATTGCACACCAAAGGTTAGGTTAGAGGTTAGCAATTAAGTATTTTTTGATGCACATCAGTATTTTTCGATGTGCAGTTAAATACAACCCTTAAAAAAATATTTCTAACAAAATATTGCAATATCAAGATTATTTTGTCCTGACTTAACGGCTGCACATTCTACACGTATTCTACGTTAAGTCAGGACAAAAATTTCTTATCAAGATATCTTGATATTGCAATATTTTGTAAAAAATCATTTTTTAAATAATAGAAACTACAAAGGTATTTCTGTTATAAAAAGTAGCCTGTCCTTCCCTAAGGTGTAGTCTATGTCTGTACCAAATTTTATCAAAATTTGTTTAATGATTTGGGCGTGAAAGCGTAACAGACAGACAGAGTTATTTTTTTATGTTATTAATATGGTAAAATTCTTAACAGTTTAAAATGGTTTCTTTGAAATGAACAGAATAATTATGTTGTAAAGTGTAGGCTTTATCTATCTTACTGCGACATAGACATAAATCAAGCAGATCAAGAGAGAATACCGACAGCTATTCTAAAATGAAGGTTTTATTTAATTCTATTTATTTTATAATTTAATCAGAACTTGAGGATTTCAAATATACTCTTAGACGGTAATTGTGGGCCTGATTGCTTCAAGTTTAAATTATAAGTTTTCAAAATCATAGACATTTGATTAAAGGCGCCCAACTTTATTATTTCTATTCTATTTTATTAACTAAATACAAATTTTCGGAATTCAATATGAACTTGTTCTAGATCTAAGCCTAAAAGAGGTGATAAAACAATGAAAAAACGCTGAGCACGTGCCACTAAACTATATCGACGGTTGGCGCCCAACGCGTGGCCCGTTCCTTTCGTCGGTAACTTAGATTAATGGCTTCTTATTTTGTTACGCACTACTTTATGACTGTACTCTTTTTTATCTAGATCTATCCAATGGCAGGCTGTAAAACTTTCTATGCTGTATTTATTCGTAGCGAAAAGGGGTAAGCTACAACTTGTGCTGAATACGTTACCTATAGAATAAGTCTGTTTGCTCCTTTGCTTCAAAAGAAATTGGGTCTAGTATAAGAAAGAAAACATTTTTATTAGTGTACTGGTTAATATACTAATCTTCATTTTGTCACATGTTTTTTATACTAGGTCAGTTGGCAGATAGGCAACTTGTTATAAAAAAGCGGTATTTTTCTATTGGCTGGTGAAAACGACGAAATAGTGGCATTTATCCTTAACATGAATTAAACTGAATGTGAAATACGTAAACGCATTAAATTTCTCGCCACTTATCACATGCATCGTCAACCCAAACAGTCACTGAGTAACAATAACCGATGTTCGTATGTACATTAATTGTACAAGTAGCTTATGTCTGCTACCTGAAACATAAATAAGTTGTCCATTGTATTCAGAGTACAAAAGCCGTACACGACTGAAAGAGACATTTTACGCTAAGAGGCGAGCAAATGAAACTGTAGCAAATACTTTCCAACTATGTAATATCTTTATTCATTACGCTAGGTAAGCGTGCTCTAAGAACTACCATTGTAAGACAAAGTCGAATATACTCGTAAGAACTTTTGTTTCGGACTGTCTGATTATTTCTATCCTAAATGGGAGTTCTTGAGAGTTACAGCAACGAAAGGTAAATAGTGTTCTATTAGGTAGTATTTTATCGGAGAGTCATAACCCTTCTGTAGATATTACTAGATATGGCAGTATATCGCTTTGTGGGGGTCATACATCAAATTATTATCCACAAGCTACTATGGCCAAGTAGCCTCCAGTTGTTTTTCATGTGTTGATGTCGATGGCATGAATTTCGATTTCCAAATATGTAATGTGAGAGACAAAAGTTAACAGACTCAGAGTAGCTTCCCAATTCGATTATTTAAGTGTGTTACGTCAGACCTCCCCTTCATTCTACCTTTTTTTTATATACAATTAATGCTTTTTAAGTCCGTGTCAGCCTAGCTACCGTATCAAAGTAACTGATAATGACTCCAAAAATAACATGGGGTTATTATTATTTATTTATACGTACAAGGGACTTTTTGCTGCTCCGTTTGTTTGTTAAAATATTATGTGTACTTTCATTACCTTACCAAATCACACACTTCACTACACTACTATGACATAGGCGCTATCGCACACTTGAGATAAGGTCTGTGTCCCAGCAGTGGTTCGTACCTATATGTATAGGTTGATGACCAAATCATTAAACAGATAATGAAAACTAATGAATCCATTTTATTAGACGAAGACACACATTCAAAACCGGTGTAATAGCGAATGATTATGGCATAAAATGGTTCATAAAAGTAACAAACAGCTAATAAAACGTTACTTACAGGCCCTTTGCGATAATCGCTCGTGTACCGAGCGATTATCGCAAAGGGCCACAATGAGGGTCATTTACATTATTACGGCAATGCCAGGCGGTTTTAAAAGCAGTTTTCGATGAGATTGAAAGTAATCCTTTGATTCATAAAAAAACAATTCAATAATCAAAATCGCATTTTAATACGTGTACAGGTTTGAACCTGCCGTTTCGATTGCTTTTCTTTTATGAGTAGTAATCGTGTACACTGGGCCATACATCAAGCTGTACAAATCTGTCAAAAAGTCTCAATAAAAAAAGAACTTTATGCGATAGACTGGTCGTAGGAATTTAACAGATTTGTAAGGCGGTTATTACACTGAGCCGCGCGCAAAAGATGTTTTATTTGTTCGTATAAAACTGCAAAACGCCAGGACCAATTACTCAAATTATGCCAACGAATAGAAGAAAACCAATGGGGACTGAAACTTTGTGAATGTTTCATAAATTCTCGAATATGCCAGCATTATTGAAATTCAAAGACAAGCATTACAAAGATATTCTGCGGTGGTTAGTCAAATGAAGATCACGGTTGACCTGTTTAAGGCTGTGTAGTTCCGCAGATGCCGCGCGTATGGTTTTTAAAAGCCACCTGAGACATACAAATCAGTGTTTTCAATTCTAAAAAAAATACATGTATCAGTTAAGGATCTGATCTAGTTAAATTCGCATTCAATTACATGTTTTTATAAACTTCACTCGATAGAAAAAAATCCCAAAGTTACCCCTTTTTTTAACGATTTTCGTATTTTATGTCTAAGCTCCTGCCAATTAACATTTGAATTTTCACTCAATTATAGCCACTAAATATTTACAGATAAATTCGCAGAGTTTGACTTGATAAAATTAGTGTCTCGTTTACTATGTTTAAAAAACTACGAAATGTGCGAGCGCGGCGCCATATTTGGACGTCGCATAATACAGACTTACAAACTTATCTGTTCCGGTGGCCAAAATTGGAACTACGTGAAATACAATGCAAAAACGATATTTAATGACAGTTCTAAATAGACAGTAGCGACGCCGCCACCGGAACAGATAAGTTTGTCGGTCTATGCCTCTTTTATGTACTCCCACCCCCCCTTAACGAATTTTCCTTATCGAGCATGACTGATGCCGCTCGTGGCGCAGCTGTGACAGTGGTTCGTTAGCGATAACGAAAGTCAAGCTACCTACGCCGCGGTCGGTTAATGGATGGGTGACCATTTTGACCATATTTAGTGACATTAATTTCGAGCGTCTCCGTGCTTCGGAAGGCACGTTAAGCTGTTGGTCCCGGCTGATATTTACTATAATGTAAATATTAGTCGTCAAGCCTAGTCAGAGGCCATTTGGCGGCTTGATAACATCTGACATTAAGGTTAGTCACTTGCCTTACGCACCCCTTCACCAACCCGCACTAGGCCAGCGTGGTGGAGTATGGCCCACACTATCTCACAATTGAGATAAGGCCTGTGTCCAGCAGTGGGAACGTATATAGGCTGATGATGATGATGATGATGATGAGCATGACTGAACAAACATGGTCTAATTTTGTGGAGAAAGTCAGGAGGGGAGTTGACGGTAATAAAATAATAATTTTCAAGTCAAGTCAATTTTAGATAATGCGTCGACTAAAAATTAACGCAGGTTTACTCTCTAACACATGAGCCACATGTACTTGTAGAACTTGACATATTTAAGAGAACCTATTTTTAAAGGCATTCGCTCTAATTTATACAGATGCTTACCGGTCACAGCTATCACCGTCATTATCTACATCGGTTCAAGATAGATGCAACCGACAGGTGTTCGGGGATGGGCCAGTCAATTCGCCACTAGGCTAGCACCGGCTTGTCCCTTTCGAGCGTGAAGGGGAAACCAGGGTAGTTAAATTGTTTGTGTTTGTTCTCTGTAATGTGTCTGTGTTGGGTACTAGGACGCTTTATTTCCGAATCCTACACTCGGCCGCAGGTCTCACTAGCTTACGGTTATGGTACCTAAACGCATTGTCCTCCGCAAAGAAAAGATGCTGACAGCCCAGAAAGCTGCTTTGCATACGCGATTTTTGCAAAGAACCCTTGTACTCTGTCAATCACAAAACACATCATTACAGAGCTAAAAATACTTATACTAGATTTACACTCTCGCCTCGTACCTCGTCTCGTGCCTCGTCTCGTATTCGCAGCTCGCCTCGCGTGATCAATGGTAAGTGTTCACGTTCTCGTGGTAACGCTTCGCGTTTGTTCGAGGTCCTTTGACTCGTGCCCAAAAACCGCTCCGGACGCGAGCGCTGCGAGGCGCGAGGCGAGCCGCGAGCGCCTGTTTACACTCTCGCCACGTAACTCGTCTCGTGCCTCGTCTCGCGACTCGTACGCGAGTGTAAATCAAGCTTTAAGATCTGTGAAATACTCAAAATATACTGAAGAGATACCAAAGCCTTACAATTAAGATCTGTGAAATACACAAATAAAGACGAGATACCAAAGGCTTACAATTAACTGTTTCGGTACCGCATTTAGTTGTTTGTAATTTTGTTTGTATTGCTTAGAAAATATGTTTTACAATTTACTTGAGGCTACGCTATTTGATTCCTAACGTGGGCGCGCCTTCGAGAGGAGCAGGCGATTAACTCAAAAGGGGAATCCAAGTAATGTCCCGTAATATCTTAAATTATTATTATTATTTAATTTAGTATGGGTTTTAAGGTGCTTCTTAAAACTTACCGTTGACACCGCTATGCCACAAGATGCTTTATAAAGCATTTGTTTGTGTGTGTTGCTGTTAGGCTTGTTCTTACTCGGTCACTGAACGGAACGCTCCGAACTAGGACAATCGTTCAACTGTACTAGTTCGGTCTTTTAGTACTATTAGTTCATTTAGTTCAATGATCACTATGACATCAGTCGGACCGGGAGGCTCGGATCATATTTGTTTCCCTTCATACTTTGCAGGCTTAGGACTGTCATTTTAATATATCACACACACACATCCACTTAACATTTATATAAAGTAGATAAACGCTTAAAATGGATACATACACTTACATTAATTAATTCACTTTAGCTAAAGAAAACAAACAAAATTATCCTGATCTGATCTGAACAGACTAATTTTAAAATCAGTCGTACTCGTACATCGTCCATCCCGCTCACACGCACGCGTCTCTGATCTTTCAACTCTCTCTCTCTCACCCACCGCTCAGTCACCCGTAATCGGTCGGTCGGTCATTTGATCCCGTTGTCGCTTAACTATGGTGAATGAAATGTACTAGAAGACCGATTTGAACGATCAGAAGAGAATAGTTCGTACTCGTTCAGTTGAACGAACTATTCCCTTAATCGGACATGAACGAGTAGGACACAAGCCTAGTTGCTGTCAGGAGACTATTTTTGTTATTTGCCATGAGGTTTAGATGGTGTTTACTATGAAATATAATTTACTGTTGACTTGTGTAATTCGTTCTATTTACAGAAGTTATATCTCTCGAGAGAAAGACTGAATAATTTGGGAAGATCTGTTTGAAGGGTTGAGGTGGGTAGTGGTACGAGCAGGATACCTGTGGTTATGTGTGCTTTAAGTCATTCTTCCCTACACAAAAAACGGTCATTTAACAATTATGGTGTTCATAAAATTTATATGGTATTATTCGATTGCAGAGCAAAATGACTAACGAATACCATACGATTACGCACGTTTACCAGACGTCTCATAAAAAAGGGTTCGCTTCCGTAGAATTGGTCGAGTCCATGAATGGTCACTTGAGTCCTTCCAGACCGCCTTTCAAGTGCGTACGTAATACGCGTTCAAGTAAGCAATATGGGAAGGGAATCGCCGAGGAAGCTTCAGTATTCATGACATTGAGATTGCGTTACGGAGGGCTCGTGAATGTGTTCTGAATATTATATTACGGACTTGGAATGTTCGGGAGAAAACTGAAAGTCTGGGAGATCTACTGATCTAATGTCACATTAAAATTAGATATTTTTGCGAGTTAGATCGCCTACTGTTTGGGGACTATGATCCAGTGTAATTCTTGAGACTGAAAAAATGTTAATGATAGTGAGAATGCATTGAATTTTTTTTAAATATAATGTAGCTCGTAGAGCATAGGGCGGACCAAAAACATCATTTGGTGACCGGACCAGTTTAATCTTATCTATCTGAGAAACATTATTTGTTACGAGAAACACGATCACACATCAGTCGCTCCTTTTGCTCAAAGTCTTATAAATGTTATTAAAGAAAGCCTATGGTGATTAAAACCAAGAGTCATGCATGATCAAAATTTCCCCCGAGTACTATATTTTTGCAGTCTGAAATAAAACCTTTTCCTCCGAAAAAAGTTGGCAACCCTAGTGTTGTGTCACCGAGAGCGAGTCAGTATTTGCATACGATCAAACAGTTTGATTAATAGCTTCTCCTAACCCTTTCGTGAACTTGACGTAAGAAAAAACATCTAAATATTTTCGCTTATTACAAGCTAGGATCTATGTGCGTTACGTGACAAAAATACAAGCACATAAATTCTGTTACTGTGACAGAAAGTACGTTAACAAGTAAAATATACCAGGGCCGGTTTTGAGTCTATTGGGATGCTGAAAATCAAGGAGGTATTACTGGAGTTATAATATATCTATATATGAAATGACACCTAATGTTTTCAGTTTCGTTTGCAGATTCTTGAATGTTCTCTTTGCTTACCAGGAGTTTACTGATGCTTGATTTTGATACATATTGTGTTAAATATTACTGCGAGAGCACTTTTAGCCCAATATAACCGCTCAACTACGGACTCTTTAATTACCTTAAGCTTCAGTCAGGCACTTCGAAGATTCACGCAACAAACGGAAAAAAAGTGTTTTTTTGTTACTTATGCGTATAAGAATCCTAGCAGTGCTTATTAAAATTTAATTTCATTGAATCTACCAACTGCCATTTCAATTTTCTGGCCCACTCAACGCTTGGTTAACTCCGGCCCTGGCTCCCACGTACTTTTGAGTACTATTTGTCATCGAATACGACCTAGAGCAGCACGTGTCTGCAATATTTGGGACGCAATTTACCGTTCCGAGACAGTGGTCTGACGTCCCTAGAGACCATTAGACATTTGCGAAATCCATATTTAATGAGTACCTTCGTCATCAAGGTTGTTTATAATATTTCCTGTACATTTCCCTGGTCGTACAGCAGGCGTTTGCTTAATGGGTTTTTAAGTGGGGGTGCCAGGTGACCTTAACCTTTTGACAGCTCGATTTTTCATTTCGTCCCGTGAGTTCTATGTTTTATATATATTATCCAAAGATTGTTGGACTCTACAGTTGTTGAGATTCAGTTTAACTAATTTGGTATTCTAGATCTCATATAATTCAAGAGTCAGTCAGATTGCAATGTCGAAATAACAGCATTCACAAAAAAGTGTAAGTGTATTTATTACAAAAACGTGAAACAGTTGGCCGGTTTTAAAATTGGAAATGTTTTAAAATGTATTTTAATTTTCTCTTTAATGGTTTTTTGTTGTATTTCGTTTGCAGGCTCGGTTTTATAAATTTTTAAGTACGCCCATTTGTCCATTTAGCTTAAAACTCGAATGGCGGGTTTTAGTTTGGTGGAATCGCAAACAAAATTATTTAGAGCTGAATAAATTAGTTAGATGTGTTTTCGGCTACTTATACTACTTATGTTTGATTAAATGTGAAATGTCTAATTCAATTAGAAGTTTAAATAACCTTGTAAGAGTAAAAGTACTTTTTTTTTGGAGAAATTCCAAAATGCAGACCATTTGTTAAGTAGTTATTTCCTCTATTACAATTTACAATGAGGAACGCGGCTCCTTGATTTCAAGTGCTTCCAGGTCCTCTTTTAGTGCCTATTTACACACATACAGGCTAACAAAATCTTAATATTTCTGTTATCATGTCGAAACTAAACACCAATCGAGGATAAAAAGTATGTGCTATGTTATTTTTAAGGTCTAGACTATGTATCTTCCTTTTATAAAATCGGTTCTTTAGTTTGGGCGTGAAAGCAATAAGCATAACAGATAGACAGTTACTTTCTCATTTACTATATTTAGTGTTTAAATCTTTAGGTACGTACACCAATATTAATACAATAAACTGGAAGAAAGAAAACTATTTAAAGTTTTGAAATAATTAGCATAAAATTATCTTTAAACAAGACGAACTGAAAGAACAGCTTCAAAGATAAAAACGTTTGAATTAAAAGGATCAGAGTCCGGCTTCACTTGGAATAAAATTAAATATTTCTCTTTGAGCAAAATTATAAATAATATTTTCCTTTTGCAGGTGAGTGTACTCTGAAGCATATCAAATTAGTCAGGAGTTCGTAAGTAAAATATTTTGATGAAAATATTTTTGTTAGCTTGTAAACTAAACAAGAACAGATGGCATTCCTAAAGCTAATATCATTATCCCAATGATATTTCAAACATTTAATATCAAGTTTATATTTGCTTAGGGACTTTTAAATTGTTTTAATACGAGTGTGTATATTTGTAAACAAAATTCAACGCCTGTGTGTTAAATTATTTTATTATTTATTTATCATTGAAAGAGGGCAAGTGAATAGGTACTTATATCGTTCTAAGGTCCTTAGAGCTCTGGCTGTGAATGTGTTTCAGCAATAAATGTGGGAGCCAGTAGGTACACTTAAAATCAAAGAATGGAAGACCAGACGAGCCTTTAGTGTGACAGCGTATTGAGCGACGCATCGTGTTGAAGTGTTCGTCAATGAGATGGGCGTGCGTGTCTGCCAACTAACTTAGAATAAAAAATAACATGATGATAATTAAGTGGTCAATTACTAAGTAAAGAATTGCATATTTCGAGATGACCTTATAATATATGACCACTTCTATAATAACGTCTCGTTAGACTAGTCATTTGAATGCACTGGCGAGGTAACACTTCGATTAATGAAGGGGTTTCCGTTTTGGCAAGCATGATGCTACGTCGCACAATAGTTAACTTTGCGGAAAATCCTTAGTAAACCTTCACTTTTGTTGTAACAAATTAACGTGGAAGATATGCTTTGCCCTACTGTGAGAGTTGGGACATTTAATAATGTACTCATCTTTATTCTTTTCCTGCCCTTATTTCGGGAACATGTTTTTTGTTTTACCTACTCATTTCTATCAGCCGTCAATTCTTCATTCAGATTTAATGTCCATATCACACTTCATGCAATCCATCTATCTCTTTTTCGGTTTTAGTCTTCCCCTACAAACATAATATTTATCAATTTTTTTTGGTGACGTTTACATTAAGTAATGGACTGACTATACTTTTTTTTATATATTAATGAAGCCAGCTCTTATATTCAACATGTAAATGTGCCAAGCTGCAGTTTATTCTCAGGCAGATGTGTTATGTCTAGGTCGCAGGCTAGCCCAATAGAGCATCAAGTGGTGCTCTACATTGGCCAGGGCCGAGGCCGTGACCGCCTGCCACGGAATTAGTTCACGAAACTCTTCGTTGATATAACTTCAAGCTACCTCTTATTTTTTCGTTTAGTGCTTTAGTTTTTTGGCCAGTTTCATTACTGACAAAAAAGTTCGTAATAGTTAAAATGTATCTAACAGATAAAATAAACTTAAAAAAAAAGAATTCGTAAACTGACAAAAGATGTTACAGTCTGTTCCACATAAGTTGTCCTTTAGCCGCCATATTGGTACTACTGTTTTTCGATACTTTCAATCTGTTTTTTGACAGATTTACAAAGCGTTGGCCCTAGCGTAGGCCTGAGGCGTAGGCAATGCTGCCAATATGGCGGCTAAATGACAACTTATGTGGAACAGACTGTAGATCACGAACTTATCTGTCATTGATGAAGCTGGTCTTAAGTACTCAAATGGAAATTGTATTAGAAAAGTAGTAAAAAAAATTGGCGATTGAAATTGAAAGGACGATAGATAGCAACATTCCCAATCCGATGTTATATTCACTTACATAAAGAATAAATTTTGATTTTGATAATTGCACATCAAACCGATTTGAGAAGGAATCGAATCATGTGTCTTTTGCGCACATCATTTCTTCTGAGTATTTTCTTCCGCCAAGTTTAATTAAATAAATACGTCTTTAACAAGGAGTTCCTACACGGGGTCCTATTTATACTCGTAGTAGCTGGTTAATTGGTTTCCAGGTTTATGGTAGACTAGCCTTCCGCCCGCGGTTTCATCAAAAGTACCCTATGTCACCCGGGGATAGTTTAGCTTTCCAACTGTGAAATAATTATTCAAATCGGTTCAGTAGTTTCGGAGCCTATTCACTACAAACAAACAAACAATCAAATAATATCTTTCCTCTTTATAATATTAGTATAGATACCAGTTTAGAATTATTTGTACGAAATGATCCATTAATGTTTAATTAGCGATGTTTGATGTTTGATCATCCTCGATTTCGTAGGCAGAGCCGTTTAATGAGCAGTAAGTCTGAAACCAATTTGATTAATTCAACAATGAAACGTAGAATTAATTTACACTCGTGGATGGAATAATAAAGTTGAAATACGTATTTTTTTTATACCACATCAATTGGCAGACAGACACGCAGCCCACCAGATGATATTTCATTGAGGGACACTTCACCAGGAAGCGTCGCTCAATGTGCTACCAGACTGTAGGCTTATCTGATCTTCGAGCCTTTAATTTTAAGTGTACTGGCTTCCACATTATTTAATTTAAATACACTAGGTACAGTCAACAGCACATCACGGTTAACACTTGCAGTTCGATAATAGCACTTATGCCCCCGACATAAGAGTGGTACAAAGTCCAAAGTGTTACGTCTGACGTGCTTTTGACTGTACATGGTAACGAGATTTTAACAGATGGGTAAATGGAATGGATAATTAAACCGTTTTAATGGGAAATTGTACAAAGGATTACGTTTGTTGGTGCTTTTAATACGCTTGTTATCGGTTAATTTTTGTTCTCCAATGTGGATTTGTTTTTAAATTCGTGTGAAGTTTAAAGTCGATGGACATTTTAAAGCTTCTGATTGAAAAAGTTTGAACCGAAAATTAATGTGAACATTTAGATTAAAATAATCGATACACATTAAATGAAAGTGTAAGATATTAAAGCTATAGGCGAAAAACTTCAATATTTCAAATAAATCGGGAAACTTTAATGATTTAAACTTACATTAACTACGGAACCCTAAAAACCATTACCTGTCGTAAAAATCCTTTTAGAATCAGTCAAAGTGAATTTTAAAAATATTTATCTACATCCATACCATAATATGTCTATTTTATAGTCAGGAGCGATGAGCAAACGCCCTACATTTAGATATAAGTACTTTAATTACGTTCAAATTTCGAACGTCTTCTTAAAAAGTAAAAATTAATGGATTTGAAGCTAACATATGTAAGCAAAACATCTTGATGTATTTTCAAAGGTACCAGGAGAGCATAACCGCAGCGTAACTATTCATTAAATCAAAGAGTTTGAAAGACGCGAGCTAGCCTAGCTTCTTGTTCTTCTCTGCTCTCCTGGTACTACGGATTATATTCCACGCGGTTTCACATCGATCCTGACTTTAAAATAGACATTTATCGTATGAATGAAGATAAAGTTATGTATGTGACTGTACATAATTAGGCATTAAAATACTCATGTGATCCTTTTATGAAACTCACTTCGTTCGTTTCATAAAACCACATTCGTATTTTAATGACCCTCATTATGCAACAGTCACATAAATAACTATAAGAGAGAAAGCATTTCTAAAATAAAAATGCGGCAGAAAATATTTTAAACTTTGTTCTATCTAATGTTAAGTTACGAGTATTTCAAAAGCTGACGCAGCATCTGCTCTAAAACACTTTCGAAATATTACACACTGGCCAGTGTGCGGAAAGATATTTTCTTTTTAATATTCTCGTTGGTGGATCGTTGTTTCTTTAAAGGAGACATTTTAAGAGGTAATCAGCTTGCCAAGTCTAGCACATAATTTTTTGAAGCCTTATTTAGCTTAAATAGGCACTAAAATTAAAATAGTGGTTGTAAGTTAATTAACAAAGTTGTTCCCACGAAGGCTTGGTTTAGTGCAAAACGTGTTATAGGTAATCCATATTAGCCGGGTTACACTAATTCATTTATTAGTTAGCACTTTAGATGCTAATCGGGCCACACACGACACGACTGTTCAGTTTATACAAACAATGGCTATTAAATATGGATTCTTGTTTTCGGGACTACTTCAGGGTCCAATACCTAAATTGTTATTTTTTAGCTGGCAACCCACTCCTTTTCATAAAGATTACTACTGCCATTTTCAAGTTTGAAAAACGTGTTTTTAAGGTGCGCCACGGGTCATGGGTTTGTTTCCGGGGTCGAATACTACATTATGGCGCCATTCCTTCAGTTTTTACCAGGCATTGACTTCATCCCCTGTGTATGTAAAAAAAATTGGCGAGCCCTTCTTCCCTTCTGAGTATTTCTTGAAAAAACTAATATCAAATCTCCCCCATCAGCCTTCAGCCGTGTAAGAAAAAATAAAACATGTCGAATGTCGAATCCCCTCTCCTCTAAATCCTCTCACGTAAGAAATGGATGGTCTGTTAAAAAGCTTTTTCACTTTGTTAGTTTAGTGGGAAGTTGGCAAACGTCTTGTTAGTTCTAAGGCTAGTTTCGGAGCAACGCTTGCGCGTAGCGTTATACACTGCCGGTTTTCTTTGCAGTTCAAATCGTCGCTATCTTACAAGAACAGCGATACTTGCTGATACGCGCGTGCCGCCAGCGTTACTCTGAAACCAGCCTTAGTCGTACATACGGCCGCAAGTCTTGCTAGCCCGCTAGCGTTCTCCTAAACAAAAAAAGACTCCCTGCAGCTTGCGTCGTCCTTTATAGGAAATTCTTTATTTATAAGTCCTCTGCCCTTTCTAGGCTGCCGTAACTCGATTTTTTCTCTGAGAGAAAATTCAGTTTTTATGCCGTCAAGGGATTTAAATATTAAATTCATAACGCAAACGGGAAAAAGTTGAACTTCTTAACTAATGTATAACTGAGTTAAGTATCTGTGTAATATTCAAATTAAGTACAACGTCCGTCGCTTGAAAATGTAAATATTTTATACTGCTGATCACTCTCATTTTATCTCTCCGAAATACAGGAGTAAATTACTTTTAAAATGAAAATGGCTAGCTAATGAAAATTCTCATTACGAGCCGCCATGATGCGAACAATGGCATACTGTTTACCTAAATATTTCGGATTGAATATAAAACGCTTCGGTCCCCGCGATAGGTACCGGGTGAATATTCCCAAAAATACGACAATCAAAAAACAACTCTCACTTCACAATTTTAAGGTTTATAATCCAGCAAGCTTTAAACAGGTCATTAGGAAGACGCTTGATTAGTCAGTTGTGACGGGTTTCATCCTTGCCCTGTTTTGTGCTTTTGTTAATCCCCCATTAAATAACCGTCCATCAATTTCAAATTCTAAAGTATCGGATTTAAGGTTGAATTCGGGTTGAGTTTTTAACTACAGGTAACCGCCGGGCGTTTGTAATAAAGGTGAAATCTCAGCGAAAATGTAATGGTCGAGTTTCATGATCGTGAGTGTGCGGTCAGGGCGCCCGGCCCGTTTTATGAATAACAGAATAACTACGCAGCTACAGTACCGTTTACACTCCAGCAATTTCTTTTGAGAGCTGGAAGTAAAATATGGAAGCGGTTGTCTTTTACGATCTTTGTTTTTTTTTTGTAAATCGTACGAGTAGATAGACGAATATGTGTCACACCTTCAACTACATAATTATGCTGTGCCCGCATCTGATGCCCTATCATAGCCTAGGCGTTTGATGACAGAATAGTGGGAGGAAGGACTGTGAGAGATGGGAACTAACTAACGTAATTAGTGTCCTGCCTAAGAACCACTCAAATTGAAAAAAAAAAACTAAACTTGTAAAACTACTGTCTACTCTAACTACATATCACTAGGACTTTAACAGACCAAAAACCTCCGTCTTTTCTAACACGTGACGTCACCGCTAAAACAAAATGGCATGTGTCAACGGATGATAGACGAGTTATTTCCCAGGAAAGTCTATTCACAGGCATGACAGCGCTTTAACCATTTAAGTGGCTAACTCCCGCTGACAGAATAACCTTTGCAAATCGAAGTGACAAGGCGTACCTACAGCGCTTGCCTCACCGGTGAAAGGTTTGTTTGGCTTTGTTTAGCCCGACCATTAAAATAAAAAACCTCGCCATATTGCGGAAAAATATAAGAATCTTCAAATAATCAATTAAAAATACAATAAGATGTCATTAATAATCGCTGTCTGTCAAAGTATGATGTCAAATTGTCAACCGTGCCTTGGATTTTGTGAGATATTTGTGAGTATAACCATAGCAACCAAGTGTTGCTTTAACCGAGGATTCAGGCGACTGGGACCACTATATAACTGGGACCGCGGTCCCAGTTGCCTGATTAGTTTTTATTTGTTTATTTCGTCAGGCGAGTGGGACCACCCGTAATTTTAACCACAAATCCATTGTTGAAATACAAGATTTAGTACAGTTAGCAGAAAAGGTGTCACAAATAAAACAAAGTTAATTTTTGCAAAGGTAAGTTAGTTTTTGTATTACCTACTTAAACAGTATAACAGTCTTAATTATGTTTTAAAAATCACGTTGGCTCATATGCCTACTTAACTAGTAATTCTAAGTAAACATTCAACAGAAATCTCCTCAAAACAATAATATAAAAATCAGTCTTAATGTCTCTTAACTTTATACACCATAAAGTCAGTACTCATTACTCCTATAATATATTTATAATAAAGTCATAAGATGCACATATCGTGGTGTAATATTTATTTGCAATGACAATCATCTCCTCTCCTCACAATGTTACTTAGCAACCGAATGTCACTTTTATGACAAATCCATACTGACACAACGCCGCACCGCCTGTCTACTCTCCATCCGTCTTACGAATTTTCGATATACTCTTTGGTGTTTATGGGCGCCTGGTACTTCAAATAGAAGTTTTGCATCCCTTCGATTTTATTTTACATGAATTTTATTCACCACGCTGCCATTTTAGGATGAAATATTCCGTGTGATTACTCTTCGGTACTTATGGGCGCCTGGTACTTCAAATAGAAGTTTTGCATCACTCGCTTTTATTTCCATGAAATTCTACTCCGCCATTAGATATTCCGTGTGACTTCTCTTTGGTGTTTCTGGGCGCCTATAACTTCGACGAGCATGGCGAATCAATCTTACTAATCTGTCGCGAGTTTAACATTTTTTCCCCATAAAAAAAGTGTAGTCAGAAGTTTTCACTTCAAAAATACTTGACCGTAATACTAAATAAAATAAAATCCTGAGTTATAACTTGATTTTTCTGTTAACTGTACATTAAAGGAAATTAGGTATATGGTCCCAGTCGACCGATTCAAAAATGTTATTAGGTAACTGGGACCGCGGTCCCAGTTTTATTTGGTCCCAGTCGCCTGAATCCTCCTTTAACCATAGCTAATGTAGCGCCCCAAAGAAGGTTCTTTATTTTCTTGGTCAAGCTATAAAACTGAAATATGAAATGTGGTGTGCCTACTAAATATCCCTTAGGCCGCATGGTCCGATCGCCTTGCTTGTCCGTGTTCGTATAGTGGCAAAATGTTGCTTACTCTACTTACTCCGATGGCTCAGTGACTCAGTGTCTTGGCTTTTGATATGAGATCTCGTCATCCTTCTCAATCCAGTGCACTGTCGTCAAAATGTGTCGGTTTTTCGATCACTGCTCAGGTTGATCGCTAATCCGCATTTGGCAAGCGTGGTGATTAAGCCAATACCTATTATTGTAACGATGACTTGATTTCATTGATAGAAGCCGTTGCTTTGCGGTGTGATATAATAAGGCTAACACTTCGGCTACATATTAATATCTGTCAGTCCAAACTTTATCTGCGAATTACAAGGTATTTCAATTTGTGTTACCAAATAGCTATGTATTAAATTCACGTGAAGCTGAAGCTGAAAAAAGAATCTTTTGTCATTTTTTTCATTTTCTTCTTCACGCGAACTAATACGAATTTTCTACAAAGCTCTTGTTTTGATATTTTAGATCGATTTAAAATAGCTCAACATGTTAGTATCAATTTCATTAGTACGACGAGTGTAACTTTACCCCACGTCTTGCTAACATCTCGGTGACTATTTGTTCGCGCGGTGCCAACTATAACAACAGACGTGTACGAGTGTATGACACTGTTCACATGTTGCCAAGATAAAGAAATTACAGTTTGAAAAGCATTACGAATGAAATTATTTCGAATTTCGAAACAGTAGTTAATAAAGCCACTATAATACACTTGAAATGAAAGGTTCGAAGAAGAAGGTTCGCTTCCTGATTATGGAATGGGCTTTGTGCATGTCTGCCGACTATCTAGCAGTACTTAGCACTTGTAATTAAAGGCTCGAAGATCAGATGAGCCTACAGTCTGGCAGCACACTGAGCGACGCTACCTGTTGAAGTGTCCCTCACTCAATGGAATAGGCCGCAGTGACCGCTTCTCATCAGGTGGGCTGCGTGTCTGTATGCCAACTGATGTAATATAAAAAAATATGACATTATTTTTAATAAGTATTGCATTCTAGTTTCATTCATAATATATTAATTTTATAGTATAGTAGAAATAACACAATCACTAATAAAACAAAATATGAGTATGCTTTTAAGATTAATGACACAAAATCTTTGCTAACCACAATATTTTACAACCAGGTTGCAAACTAGGACATGATATGTTTGAAAGTGGCATTATCGCGATCAAGCGGCCTTTTCAAAGCAATAGTTAATTAAACCTTATTTGGCATTGAGAGCCAGATCAATCGAAGCACAAAAAGAAAAACGCAAAGATAACCTTCAATAATTACATTGCCTTTTTGCTTTAATAATGAGGGGACTTCGGCATGGCTCCAATTAGATAAAATCCATGACTCACAGTTTACGTAAAATATGTGGCGCTATGAGAATAATGCCCGAGAATATTAATTTTATTTCTCGAACAAATTGTGATGAACGATATTCATTGTTTAAATTAATATTCCTGGTGTAAAAGGTAATTTGGACCTCGCGGTATTATCTGTATCGTAGTATCTGTTTTTCAACTACATAAATATTATGTAAATTTACTAGGGACGAGTATTTAAAAACATATGATGACAAAAGTGAAGGTGCCAATATTTAATTATCACTTAAATCACATAATATTTACTTTGTATAAGGAAAATTTACTATGAACGTGTACCTACACACAATTTAGTCAAGGCAAGCAAAGCTTTTAGGTAAGTATCTACCAACACTCACCTATTGTCAAATATTTGTCAAAATCCATTTTTTTTACCATTTCCCAGTAAGCTAGACCTGCGACCGTTCGGGACTCGAGACTAAAACTTCCCACGAGCCACCTAGACTCCCCGGTTTCCCCTTCTCACCTGAAATGGGACGAACCGGTGCCAGCCTTGTAGCGATTCGCCAGCACACATTTGTCAAATGCAACATGTCTCGTTGCTTAATGTATGTGCATGGTGTGTAAGGATTAAAGAAGTCTATAAAGCATTCGCTCCAAATTAATTACTAGTCTCAAAATATCCGGGATTATGGTTTTAGCGTACTTTTACTATAGCGGTACAAAGCGCTCGGAATATGTTTAGAAATATCGTCCTCACATCGATATTTTCATTGTTCTACACGAAACGTTGCTTCCAATAAAGCTTTGTTATTACAAGCAAGGCGCAGAGCAAATATTACCCAGCGGCGGGTACCCGTGGGTCTCCGGAGCGGAATCGATCGCACGCATTGCTTCCATTGTAAAGTCCTATAAGTCGTTTACTAGGTAATGGTCCACGAATGCTGCGGGCGTCGTGTTATATAATCTTGTGTATGTTTTGTAATGAAGTTTGTTACTGAATGGTTACCGATACATATATTATGCTTTGCGATGATTTAAGTGAGTCTCATCTGTCGTAGTCGTACCTATATACATTTAGTGATTTTCAGGTTTTCCTAATGAACTTAATTTCGCTGTTATATTAACACTAGCTTCAGCTAGTGTATGTATAGGTATCAAAATACCTATGTCAGAAAATACATTAATAATAATGCTACAGTCTACTAAAAAGCCGTAAGTATGGCGACGTAATAGGGTTTCTTTCTGACGAACTCGGTCTCACTAGTAATTGCCATGGCAACTATAGTTAATTCCCAACTCAATTTGCAACATCAGTTGGCAAAAAAGCTTATATAATTTGTATAGCCTTATAGCGATCTATGATAAAAAGCTTGGTCTCAATTCGATGAACGATATGGTGAGGATTCGATTACCGCAAGATAGGGGATTTTCCGCACTTGGCCCATTTTAGAGGCCAAGTGCGGAAAATCCCCTGTAAACCTAAACCTAAAATAAAACAACTTTAAACGGATAAAACGCGCGATATATTATACATTTATTAACAGCTATGCTTAGTTAGGGGGTTAAAGGCGAGAGATAATCAATCAATGTGCCGGATACGTTTTCTTGCTCGTATTAAAACGAGCGACTTACAAAAACCCCTTTATCACATGATTACAAATCCAAAACACACAAGACCTACTCGTTCCTTTTATCAAAGGCTTATATATCCCACTTTCTGGTCTATATAGCCTTCCATCAAGAGAGATTGTGTCCAAAAGCGGTGTTAGATGCATATAAAAATAGCCGCAGCGTAAATATCCGGCCGGCTGTCAGCCGTTCCCACGGGCCACGTGGCCGGGGCATAAAATTCGATTGTGTTCGCAATAAACTGTATTCTGCCGTAATAAAGTTTGCGTACCGTCGCTGACGTAACTGTTATGAATATTATGGTGTTCATAGGGCTGCTGGACGGGTATTGTTTTGTGATATTTAAGCAAATGCGTATGTATGTCATTGTATACGGTATACAAATGGCTACACGCCCCGACTTCGGTGGTTCTTTATGAAAAAGAAGATTAAAAAAATCTTTTTATATATGCTTAGCTAACACTTACAAACAAAAGTAAAAGTCAATTATTGAATTTAGTTCAGTCTAGTCGTCCTGAACTTATGCGGTTTTTTTTATACTGGTTTTTGACTGTTAATTTTCTCCTACATCGTATAAACCAACAGCTGGATACTTTTTTAATATTCTTCATTAGTTATTCAAATTCGTCGGACGTAGAGTCACGATCACAGCTACTTAAATACCTAATTAAAGCAATATTTTTCAAATATATTTTCGTCCATATGGTTATGTTCGACGGCTCATAATTATCATGACGGGGGCCTTTAAACATTAAAAGGCTGACACTTTTGACAACCTTTAGCCTTTGTAGCGGCTCGTTCGTTGAAGATGTCGTTTGTCGAACGTTACAATATCTTCGAGATTGCCTTTATCGTCGGCGTGTCGAAAAGACGGTAATTACGAATGCGGGAGATAAGGCACGCTCCTTGAGTAAGTAGTGGTTGAGTGGGTTTCGAGTGTTGCTAAAAAGTGGTCTTTCATATGTGCCGAACAGTTCTTCTACTTTTGTAGGTGACTGTAGTTTGGAGGACGAATCTGTTCAATAGCTAAATATAGACACCAGAATTTCTAGATCTTTAGCTGATACAAACTTGGCTCTGATGCACTTTAAATACCTACATATATATATTCGGGACTTAAAATGTAAAATGGTAACAATGCATCGATGGTCTAGCAGTTTATAATAAATAAATAAATATCTTGGACATTATTCACACAACGCCATCTAGCCCCAAACTAAGCATGAGCTTGTGCTATGGGAGCTAGACAACGGATAAACATTACTTATATACTTTTTTTTGTAAATACATACATATTATACATAGAAACACCCAGACCGATACAAACAGACATGTTCATGCACACAAATGTTTGTACCGTGCGGGGATCGAACCCGCGACCTTTGGTGTAATAGCCGACTTCTCGACCACTACACCAAAATGGCTCGTCAAGGTTTAAGTACTGAGACATGATTTCGAGGGCCATGGTTCGATTCCCGGGGTCGGGGGTCGAGCCAAGTGTCATATTTTCAAACACAGTGTGTTTTTTTTTATACCAGGTCAGTTGGCAGACAGACACGCATCCCACCTGGTTGTAAGCGGTCACTGCGGCCTTCATTTGGAATCCCAGTGTGTAGTACACAGTTGTACAGAAGTCTTTGGGGTAGTCGCGTCTGATCCCGGTATCCGTCCTTAGTCGCAACGGATACCGATCGATAGTTGCTTCGAATACCGGGATCGGTTGCACCCCAAAAAATAATTAAAATTTTGTGCAACCGATACCGGGATCAGACGCGACTACAAAAATAAATATATTTAAGTTCTATCTGATCCCACAGGGTGTTTGCATTTGGGACCTTGTTAATTATGAATGAATATTTTGACGTTTCTTACTTCTAGATGTATCTGGGGGCACGGCAGTGCCCCCGCCAAGTCGAGCGCGAAGCAAACACTGCCGTACCATCCTTTACTGCTACATAAAGGGAAAACTATAAAAACTAGTATATTCGAAGATCTGGAGTACCTGGTGACCCTGATTAGAAAACACAAGAGCCCAACCAAACTATTAGAGATCGACATATACCGCCTTTACAAAAAATACTCAACTTAGTGAGCCGCTTCATTTGGTGGTGGTGGGGGGATGGGAGGGAAAAGGGGGATGGTAGGGGTAGGGGGAGGGGGGAAGGGGAGGGTGAAGGGAGATGGAAGGGGGGACGGGAGGGGTAGCTGGGGGGGTGGGGATAGTATATGGGAGGGGGAGTAGGGGGGATGGGAGGGGGAAGGGGGATGGGAGGGGCGATGGGAGGGGGAAGAGAGATGGCAGGGGGGAAAGGAGATGAGAGGGGGGGTGGGAAGGATTATGGGGATATTAATGGGAGGGGGAGGTGGGGGGATGGGATAGTACATTATCAATCCAATCCACATGAAATTTGGCACAGATATAGTTTATAACGTGGAACAGGACATAGGCTAAAAAAATCTCACGGGAAACGTCTCATTCCAAATAGATACAAAATAAATCAATATGCCCACGTTCCTACAAAAAGAAGTGAAATTCCACCAAAAACATTCTGTAAAAAAACTAGCCAAGTCTCGATGGAGCTGCTTGTTTATCTCTAAAAAGTAATGAAATCTAGACATAGTCGTGCCAAGTCTAAGGTTCCTTACTGCGATTTCTTTATTATTATAGTTAATGTTGTGTGACTTGGCCGTTGAAGGGTACACAAGGGTACAAAACCAGGTGCTCCATTACTCCATTGCACCAATCTGTCATTGTTTACATGTAATGTTATATCTGTTGTAACTACCTATGTTTGTTAAGCGAGATAATAGCCCATACTGGTATTGGTAATTGGACGCTAGTGTCTGATTTGGCCCTTCGAAGTTGAGTTGCAGGTCCGTTTGGCCGTCTGGCCCTTCAACTGCCAAGTCACACAACATTAACTATAATAATAAAGAAATCGCAGTAAGGAACCTTAGACTTGGCACGACTATGTCTAGATTTCATTACTTTTTAGAGATAAACAAGCAGCTCCATCGAGACTTGGCTAGTTTTTTTACAGAATGTTTTTGGTGGGATTTCACTTCTTTTTGTAGGAACGTGGGCATATTGATTTATTTTGTATCTATTTGGAATGAGACGTTTCCCGTGAGATTTTTTTAGCCTATGTCCTGTTCCACGTTATAAACTATACCTGTGCCAAATTTCATGTGGATTGGATTGATAATGTACTATCCCATCCCCCCACCTCCCCCTCCCATTAATATCCCCATAATCCTTCCCACCCCCCCTCTCATCTCCTTTCCCCCCTCCCATCTCTCTTCCCCCTCCCATCGCCCCTCCCATCCCCCCTACTCCCCCTCCCATATACTATCCCCACCCCCAGCTACCCCTCCCGTCCCCCCTTCCATCTCCCTTCACCCTCCCCTTCCCCCCTACCCCTACCATCCCCCTTTTCCCTCCCATCCCCCCACCACCACCAAATGAAGCGGCTCACTAAGTTGAGTATTTTTTGTAAAGGCGGTATATGTCGATCTCTAATAGTTTGGTTGGGCTCTTGTGTTTTCTAATCAGGGTCACCAGGTACTCCAGATCTTCGAATATACTAGTTTTTATAGTTTTCCCTTTATGTAGCAGTAAAGGATGGTACGGCAGTGTTTGCTTCGCGCTCGACTTGGCGGGGGCACTGCCGTGCCCCCAGATACATCTAGAAGTAAGAAACGTCAAAATATTCATTCATAATTAACAAGGTCCCAAATGCAAACACCCTGTGGGATCAGATAGAACTTAAATATATTTATTTTTGTAGTCGCGTCTGATCCCGGTATCGGTTGCACAAAATTTTAATTATTTTTTGGGGTGCAACCGATCCCGGTATTCGAAGCAACTATCGATCGGTATCCGTTGCGACTAAGGACGGATACCGGGATCAGACGCGACTACCCCAAGTCTTTAACTAGTTTATCTCGTATCCCGCTCCACACGGTTAGTTAGTTTCAGAGATGTATGTAGCGCTTCGGGAGTTAGTTTCGATGTAGATGAGATACTGATGTTGATGCTAACTCGATTCGTCGCTCAATTGCGCTTGATTGCAATTGCTTATTCCCTAGTCACCTCCGCGTTAAGTTTATGATGTAAGACGTCTGATTTGTCGCAGTGCTTGGTAATTGCATTGGTTGATGAAGGAAGCATGTTTGTATACGAATTATAACAATTATGCCGCGAAACCTACCACCTTTCTACTTAAACAACGTTTTGTTTTTGGCATTCAGCAACCCTAGGATAAGGATGAGATGTGAATGTGATGCAATAAATAGAAATGAATAACGTTTAATTAAACACATTACTTCGTTTTTTTATTTTTCAAACAAAACGACGATGCAATAAGATAATTCTCTACATGGCTATGTTATTTAAATAAACACATTTACTTTAACAGTGTTTCTTGTTTTTATTAGGGAACAGTGACTAAACCGCTTGTAAAGAGTCTAGTTTGTTATTTGATTATAACTGGCCGCTACCACCCCCACCGTGTTCCGGCAATATTAATGTGGGAGCCAGTACAATTGAAATCAAGGCCGCAGTGGCCGTTAACCGTCATTTGGACTGTCTGCCAATTGATCTAGAATAAAAAAGATAATCACAATAAACTTCATTTAACCCAGCTGGCTGTTGACGAACTTTTAATTGTTATTCACTTTTATTGTTAATAAAGAAATAGAAACACATTGGACTAACATCATGTGCGTTTGTTTTTAAACGAAAACATTCACAGCTTCCGATTCCTACTCACTGCATTATGCTATTTTAATAGTTTAATATTATAGTTTTGTACCATTACCACAGATTACTATACTAGCGGCACACTACGATGGCCATCATAGCCATCATAGCGTGCCGCTAGTATAATAAAGCCCAAAACAACGGTTTAAAAAACGGCTCTAAAATTAAAAACAGCACATAAACTGCTGCAAATCGGATAGTTAATATAAAAAGTGCGAAAGCGTTATAGAAACCATGTAAAATGTATTGTAATATGTCAAAATGGACCATAGCGTGCCGCTAGTATAAATAGTTGCCATTAGGTACTATTGGTCAACGCACTTATAATGAACACTTTTCTATTTAAGTTGAAAACTTTGTTATTGTCGGTTGAGCAACTTTCTCTTCTCTCTTTACACTTCGTGTCTTAACATGAACTTCTTCTATTAACTGTTGTATTTCGTTTATTTTAGGTCTTCCTCTTTTTTCTTCTATTTTGTCTTCCAGCATTGTTTTTAAAAAAATGTTTCCACGACGAACACGCTTCTCTCAATCGTCGTCTCGTGTTTTAACCATATACAAATTAATCTTCCTTGCTGTCTCAACTTACTTCCACTTTTAAATTAAACAACAGGCCTTAACTGTCAATTATAAAACCACTCGATTGTTTCGCGGACTCGAGTCGTGCTCTATTCGGAATCCCTCGCGCGCGTCGCAGCTAATTCGATTTGTTTCGAGCTCGGCGCAAATCAATTTGGGCTTGATTGCGAATCAATTACTTCGCCGCGTCCATCAAACGGTTGCATCGGAAGAAGTGGACCTGCTATGAATGGTCAGTTAACTGCACGTCGATCGAAGTGGACGGTTAAAGTTCATTACGAACGTTTGACGTATTATTTCATAATTGCTCTGCCTGTGTTCCGGCGATATTGATGTGTCAGTACACTTGAAATCTGGGAACTCTTACAGAGGAGCCTGTGGTGTGGTAGCGTATTTAGCGATGCTTCCGGGTGAAATGTCCCTCAATCGAATACTAGAAGTCTCGAAAAGTCTGGTAAATCTTCTCAAACTTTCATCTCACTTTTAATTTCAAACTTTTGGTACGTTTCGCGATGGAGTTTTTTTATACTGTTCCTCTAGCCAAGTTTTGGCTACGGACTGCAGTAAATTCTCACTTTGTTAGTAAAACATTCGTTAAAATCTGGAGACTTTACGCAGTATTATAAATTTATGTTTAATATTTTTGTTAAATCTTTTTTTTTGTAAAATGCTGACTGTTATTTTAATGTGCTTTATGAATTTGTGTCCGAAATAAATGTTGGAATTGAATTGAATTAAAGTAAAGCTTTTTACATACCTTAAAATAAAACTAAATTAGAACAATAACAAAAACAATTATGAGGCAATAACCTTAAGAAAAACATAAGTATAAACAAAGAAAAAGGTAAAATTCGTCAACAATTTTGGCGTGAAACGACAATAACCTCTAAAGATAACAGGCACAGCGTTCCTTTTATGTTATCAAATGCATTCAACCGTGTGTTAGTATGAATTATTCCATGCGTTCACACGGTCGGTTTTGCATTCAATTTTATGACGTTATTATGTCGCCTACGTCGTCTGATCGGACTTGAAAAGAATTTTGATAGTTAAACTTTTATTGGTATTGCGGCATTACGGCAATGATGTCATGTTCTATTATATTGTATTACATTGTTACAGTATTCAATATAATTAGTACATAGGAACATCTCCCATATGGTTATGTTGCCCTAGTAGATACATCTGTAAATTATTTCCTTAATTTTTTTATGAGTTATTTATATTCTTGATGACTACTATATACAATATTTCTGATTCACATTTTATTAAGTGTGCGAATAGCCTCTTATTAATTCTTAAAAGGGTCAACTCGCACGCGATTAAAATTCGTTCGGGCGAATCGACTACTAAAATAATATTATTTTTGAAAGTGGGCGCATTTTTTACTCCTTATGCACATACGCACCATAACCGTAGGCTAGCGAGACCTGTGGCCATGTGCATCCACTAAATCACTGCGGTTTCATGTTAAAACAACCGTCCAAAAAAAAAAAAACTGGCCCTTTTCCTTTTTTCAAAGACTCCTTTGAAATAAATTTATCAAGACTAGAGAGACCTACCGTAAGTTCATTTTTATAAGCTACGAAATTGATTTCAAATCGTCATAATAGTTTAGTATCCTGTATCTATCAAACAAAAGTCGTATAAGAACATGAATCATCAAAGAACGCAGGATAGAACAACAACGAACAGTCAGCGACGAGACAAAAACGCAGGAACTGTTTTTACTCTGTGTTTATTAGCAATGTTATCGTTACGCCTCGCAGGTCATGGTCACTGCCACGGTCGGTGGATCAAGGCTATGCTTGTACTGACGTCTGTACAATTTTATATCACATGTTCCATTGTTTAACTAAAAACATGCGTATTTTAAAACAATCAATTTGGCAAACACAAACGTCCGCCTTTTTTTGACGAACAAGAATATTTTTAAGCACCAAAGCCGCTCGTCACTTACGGGTGTGAAGGGGAACACTGGCTTTACGTGTGACGAACGTCTTTAATATCGAGACCCATATACGGCCGCACAGCTCGCTAGCCTCATTTTATCGGAGTAGAATGCTTTTTAGCACTATAACCAGGCTATCAAGACCTGCTGCCGTTTGTGGGAATAGGGATTTCGTTGGAGAAGTTCGTTGCATGTTCGTTCCTTTTGACACATAAAGGAGAAAAACGATCTTTAACCTTGCTTTTGTGTGGATTGGAACGTTCCACATAATAATATGTCGATTGTTAACTATAATAACTGCCTCCGTGGTACAGTGGTTAGAGCGTTGGGCTCTAATACCCGGAGGTCGTGGGTTCGAATCCCGCGGGGAGCATCACTTTGTGTGAATGTTTCCAGTTTGGTTAGGACATTGCAGGCTCGAATCACCTGAATGTCTGAAAAGAATGATGATTCCGTGCTTCGGAAGGCACGTTAAGCCGTTGGTCCTGCGCCTGATCTCTCTTCGGTCGTGTCAGACTGCTGTCCCACCGTGCTATGAGAGTGAGGGAATAGGGAGTGCACCTGTGCTTGCGCACTCACTTGTGCACTATAATATATCCTGCGTAGTTGGCTGATCGTAAAAGATTGGCCGCCATAGCCGAATCGGCTAGGAGGACATTATTATTATTTATTTAATTGGCATTATTAGAGCTAGAAATTACGATTGCTGTAAAGCAAAAACGTTAAACGAATTGTTATCCCACATGTAACCAATGACGTGATCAATAGTCACAGTTCTACCTTATTTGTAAGTATAGCCACTTTACGTCTCCACTAGTGGCATCTCGGGTGTCTCTGCCAAGACTGAACTTGTCGGCAAGTCGGCCAAGCGCGTGTCTACTGGAGAAGTGAAGAGAACTTTTAATGACGGCCGAGAGCGCCGCTGCCTCCACTAACTTCATTTACTTACCAGAAACTTTCCACGCAAGGGCATTAGATTGATTTAGGTACCTCCAAAACTGGTTGTGGGCTCTATCGATGTATAATATGTAAAAAAATGCACTTTGTGAATGTAAGCGAGGGGGTTTTGATTTGAAGTTTATTGGTTTTTTCCTGCTGTTTAAATAAAGTATTTGCCTTTTTTAATATTGCACAGGCCTTCATGGTCGAAAACAAGTAATCGTCACAATTGTGGATACTGGCTTCAACGGTTGCCAAATGCCGATTGCTGACAAACCGAGATGTGTTTGAAAAACATGACACAATTCGCCCGACCCGGAAATTGAATCCGGGACCCCGCGATCACGGGCTAAAACTTAAACCACTAGACTAAGGAGTTATACTTTTATATACTTAGTTAAAAAGTCGCAAGTTCAAACAATTTTAGTTTTAAATATTTCAGTAGAGGCTGCAAACTTGTCAAGTTCGATCGAGTTTGACCCGAGACAGTTGAGTGCGCTAGAAACTGAAACAATTTGAGTTCCAACAACTTTTCATACTTCGCAACAAACTTTATTTTCACTTCTCCATTATCACTATGCTCTTTGATGTTAAATTTTAATGATCATTTCTATTTTGGCACATTCTGGAGTCGTGGGTTTGTATCCCGAATTATGTATTGGAGATTTGTTCTTTTTTGTGTGTCTGGATGTTTATATTTGTGATGCCATGGTTGATTTTGATACCCATAACACATGTGAAATAAGTTTAATTTCTAGCTTAGCTAAATTTTTTTTGTTACGATCATTAGTAAAGTAAAGTAAAAATATTTTTATTTCTCATCACAAACAAGTTTATCATTATTTCTGTCGAGCTTACACGAAAAAGTAACAAAGTGACATTTTAATTTCTGAACATAAAGATAGCACGAAAAGGTCAAAAGCAAGATAAAAATTGACAAAAGTAACTTTCTTTGAAGGAATTCGAACTCATGGCCCTTTGTGCATAGGAGGGATACTGCCAAATACAATACCGAGCCTGTCATGGTACAGTCAAAAGCACGTCAGACTATAATACTCTTTGGACTTTGTACCACTCTTATGTCAGGGGCATAAGTGCTATTATCGGATTACAAGTGTTTACCGTGATGTGCTGTTGACTGTACCTAATAAAGAAACAATCAAAGATACATTTTAGCTACAGCATTCTACAGTAGCCTGGGAGACAAGGTGTAATTCTGTAGAATAAATTAATATCAAGCGTTAATTTGCTCTATAGATCTCTAGAATAAAATCAGACGCAACAGTATTTAAGCAGTTCGTACACGATCCCATCCAATTAGTTCTGCAAATCGGCTTTCCCATCTGAATGCCTTTTAGAATGAACTCTCAACTAGTGGTGGTGCAATACCTTTACTTCAATGCGATTCCGGCAAAAGACTAGCGCAGTTTTAATTAGACTGACTGTTAGTGGCTAATGCCTACTGTGAAGGTATTAAGTTGGTCTTTAACAAGAAAGCTCATTTCCATTTTGTGTTCAAATCCCACCCATGACAAACATTTATGTGATGAAAAATTGTGTTTGTCCTGTATCTGGAATCTGGATGTATTGTTGGTACCTGCGTTGTTTTTGTTATCCATAACATGAATGATTTACTTTACTTTGGGGTCAGATCAATGTTTGAGTTTTTTTATTTTATTTTATATGGAAGCAGTCAGGACGACCACACTCCACCTGATGGTAAGCGGAAGTGAGGTCCAAATATAAGGTTGACTGGCTCAATAGAACATAGTACCCATTGAGCCAGTCACCCTCACCCTGAAGGCCTGCTTAGATGCCGCTTCACGCCCCGCCTAAAAAGCCCAGGATTATAGGAGGAAGGAAACACGTGTGTTGTGTTGTTCAAAATTTTCTAACTACTCGTATTTATTAATATCTAGATCCTACTATTATAGTCACTTGATCAGTTAGCTAAGAGTCTTAAGCTGAAAGTCGGCTAGGAGCATTATAATTAGTTCGGATAAAATCACCGACTTGTTTCATGGATCGTTAATTCTTTTCTTGTAAAAATCGAAACTCGGCCTCATCTTCATTAATTTCCCCGAAGTTGACAAGTTTCAATGGAACTTTCGATTCGGAAGTTTTTCGGGAGGGCCGGGAATTGTCCCGATTGTGTCTGGATGTGGAATCGCTTTCGTCTTAATTGTTCGTTTTAAACAATTTTAATTAATAGAAGTAATCGAAGTCTTGATTACTTTGGCTGTGTTTTGTTTTTCAAATGTTTTTAAGTCTTTGTCTATAGATACGAGTATATTCCTTGAAAAGGTTGTGAACTATTTACCTATTAATATGTCACTTCAGAATACTTTTCAGAATCCTATCCGTAGGTCTTCCTAGCTGTTTTCGGTATTTATAAGTATTGTTCTCCGAAAAAACTGACCTGAGGGCAAACAGAAACGAAGTATCGCTTAATGTGCTGCTATTCTGTATGCTCTGATTTTTCGTTTCTAGTGTACTTTTATCAGTTAACGTAGTTACTCGTTTGAGCTCCTCTTTTATAAATATCATTTTCTGAAACAAAAAGAAAAACAAATCCTACTTTTTCCTTCAGAATATGATGTTTGTTTGTTTAAAACTCTTTTAAAAAGGGACAACTGACTTATTTTGTCCTCCAGAATACTAGCTTCTAAACCGCTCCTATTTTCAAGGCTTCGTTCAATAAATAATCGCCTGGCCTACGCCGACACACGTCTACTTTATACGTAATACTTCTCTGTAACTAAGTTAGCCGGTCGGATGCAATTCGATTATCATATAGAATGAGTTCCAATTTAAGCCTGTACCGAATTTCACGTGAAATATATTATGTGGGAGTTCGTAATGGCTTCGAATAAATGAGTGTACTACGACCTAGTTAAAGTTTTGAATTCGAAAATGAATGTTTGAAAAATTCTTCTAATTAGCATTCATGTTAAAAGCTTTGCTTAATTGAATATACAACATTGGAAGTACGTGCATTAAAATTACAGAGCCACTTTTTGCATAATTCTTTTGGTTTGATTCTTGGTGACTTTTTCCTTTTTATATTTTCACTTTACACCCCACACTTTACACTTTCCTCTCTCTATTAAGTAATGACACGGATAATATTCTGTCTGCAGATTTAAAAATATTTGGATATTTAATACACGCGACATGACGTGTTGGCGGCTCTTAAGGAATGATTACATTCTTACTTTGACGAGCCAGTTGGTTTAATAGTTATGAAGTCGGCTATTAGGTACACCGAGAGGTCGCGGGCTCGATCCTTGCACCATTCAAACATTTGTGTGCATGAACATGACTGTTTGTATCGGTCTGGGTGTTTCTTCGTATAATATGTACAAAGGTGTTTACAGAAAACTATATAAGTAATAATAAGTAATGCGTATCCGTTGTCTCGTGCTTAGTTTGGGGCTGGCGGCTCTATATGAATGTGTCCAGAAATATTTATTATCTTGTAACTCAAGTCAGAAATATGTTGTAGGTCAGAGATTTTGCGTGCAACTCGGAATTTGCTCCGGTTCTCCGGCCATAATTGCATTGTTGCTCAGAGCCTGTGTGCAGGCTTACGGCTCGGCCGACTTTACTTATCTTGTTTGTAAACATACCGGAGCGCGGATTTCGAACGAAAACAATTCTCTAGCCGCCGACGTTGTTTCCATTTTGATGTTTTCTAGACAATGCAAGAGAATAGAGATTGCACTTTAAGCCTTCTCACCTATATCTCTATCCGAGTCGAAAACAAAGTAGCACAAATATTTTAATTTGGCCGTCATTTTATAACTAGTTGGTAGTCACTTTCCATCCGGTATGCCACATGCTCGTCTGCCCGCTATACCATAATATAACTATTTTTGTTTGTTTTTTTGAGATCTAAAACATACGCAAATATTATTACTAGCAAAAGTTCATTTTTTTTCCTTTGGAGTAGTATGTAAATGTTCTCCATTCCGTTTTCCTATTCCATTGTGTTGATCTCATCAATCATGGGTCCTTTAGTCGGACAAGAGTCTTTGTCGATGGCCTCAAAGAGTTCTTTGTCCATTTCATTCTGTTTCGTTTTATTTGCGCGGCGACACCTTTGTGGAGCTCTCAACTGTTTATTGTACAGGGACGCGTACGTTTATAGTCAAAGAGTTTTATCTTGGACTGATGAGTGCTTTTTCTGTACAAAAAATAAAGAGTTTAATTTACCTTTTGAAACTTATGTGTTTATATGAGCTGACATTTACCTAAAGAAAAAGTTCAGAGAAATATTTTCATCTGTCGATAGATCATCGAAATAGCAATCGCTAAAGAGGTCTCTAAATTTCGTTTTTGCCAGCAGATTATGATCGTGTTGACAATAATTATCTGATTGAGGAATAATTCTCTCTTATTTTCGTTTTTTTTGCTACCAAGGTAGCGCTTAAGTAAGCTTGATGTTAAGCATTCTTATTGTTCTAGAATAGAATACGTGGACCATAGCAAATAATTATAAATCATCACGTTTATAAATATATTTGCAAATTAATTGCACAGCGCCATTTAGCCCCAAGCCCGAAATTAAGCATAGCTTTTACATTGCTCTTTGGGTGCCAGAAACGCATGAATCACAGAAATGTTTGTACCGTGCGGGGATCGTTCCCACGGTCTTTGGTTTAACAGCCTACTTCTGAACCATTACTCCACGTCGTCAAAAGTGTCAATAACAAATGCGTTATCTAATCAGTCATTATATTGATGTGAGTTTAAAAAACGGTTTATGAGGCTGTGTGTAATCGTCAGTCAGTTTTTATAACCAAGTCTTAAGAGCATATAGATATAGGGATATTATCTTTAAAAGAATGTTAGCGCAAACAAAACATTACCCAAATGTTATAGCACACCAAATCGGCGCAGCCGTCGGCGGCTCCCGTCTTTGTTTGCAGTTCCCAAGGCGAGTACTAACTATGCGCGTAATGCAGCCATCTCTCGATTGCTGCGGACTTATAATGATACTTTTCGGGAAATTGACATGTTCACTCACAGTAAAAGCATGGTTAAACATAAAGCGTTAGAAATACTTAATATCAATTAAATAAAAAGAAAGATAGATTAAGGATCAATTCAAAACTATTAAAATTTCGGGATATATATTATATATATATTATGTTATGTATAAGTATGTATCTGTAGTATGTATTAGTATGTATGTATATGTAGATATATATCTGTATATATATGTGTATGTACGTATATGAATTTATGTGAAGGAATATGAATTTACGCTGAATTTATACTGTTTTCTTTCACGTCCTATGCAATTTGTATAATAGTGGGAAACCTGTAATTAGCTGTACTCATAGTTATAAGTACTAGATTATAAACAAAGTATGTAACGCAGTTGGTTTTCTAAATAAATAAATAAATAAATAAATATGCTAAAACCTTAGTCAAATTATGAAAGTATTACGAGATTAGACACATAATTTTTCAGATTCATACTATACCTCCCGGCTACGTTTGTTAATTAACGCAAATCTACTATTTCGTTTTATGTTGCGGTGATCCAGAGGCCTGTCTGAAAATATTATATCATTTTGAGTACTAAATGTTTCAATACTGGATTTTTTAGAACAAAAGAACGCAAATACATTGGAATTTCGAAGACGGTAAGTTATCGTTGTGTTTTTTCTTTGATTCGACAATGGATTCTTTTGTTGTGTTATGTTTTGTTTCGTGTAACAATTTTTTCAAATCAAGTCCCCTTTTCTTTTAGTTTTTATTTTGTTTTTATAACTCATTGTTATACTACTCTGATAGCTCACTATTTTACTAATTTTAGATATATTCATGAACACTACAGTTAAAAAACAGCCCTGACAGACTTTTGTTTGATAGCGAGGGCTTAGTCCATAGAAACGTTGCGGTTTAGAGCCATTCTGTATGTCCTGCGTCTATTAATCAAACGTAAATCCTTCCATGTAGTGTAATTCCGTGTTCCAGACGGCTGTGTTATATGACAGTATATGTTACCTGCAGCGGATGACATGACGTTGCATTTCTAAACACGAGCGCCCGAGGTAGGGACTATAATATTCCTACTAAGCTTGCGCATTTTCAAGGAGAGGCTCGTAAATTTTTATTTTGTCTCTATGTCTGATACTGGACGTTCAAGTACAGTATATTTTACCCAAAAAGAGATAAATAAATTATTGTTTTACTTTTTAATGCTTTGTTTTGTTTGAAGTCGTTATTTTTCAAAGACTACGAAAAAATATTACAAAACTTAAGGACCAACCCAATACGAATTAATGTGATAGCTATCGTGACAATTGAAAATAGAGAACTACCTTTGTTTAAAACATTTTAATAGCCAGTTTTTTTAATACTGTATCTCCTACGTTTGTTAATTACAGGCAAATCCTCCCACTAATAATGCCTCGCGCATAATGCCTTGTTGGCAATATTTGTTATCGTTAGCGACATGACAGTGCATCTCTTTAATAGACGAAACGCTCGCGGCGGAATTACTCGTATGTCCGCCATATTGGACATTTTCTTCCATGCCATAGAGTTAATAGAACTACCTAATTAAAGTAAAATGATTATTAATTGAATGCATGTTCTCCCTCTCAGTTGTAATGTTCCAGACAGCTGTGTGACAATATCTGTTATCTGCAGTGGGCGATATGACGTTGCATTTTAGACGACACGCTTTTGGTGGGGCTTCAGCTTTAAATCTTTGGCTTCAGCCATGTTTGTGCGTTTTGTTTACAAAAGCGCGGGAATTTCATAATTGAATTAAGGTCTTTCGTTTCGCACGCGCTTTTGTTGAAGCAGAGTTCGAATTGAATAGTTAGAAGTTATGATATCATAGATACAGATATTAAAATCAGAATTATTTATGCAAATTCTTAGTTTTAAAATTACATTACAGTTTACTAAAATCGTACAAATAGAATATTTATTCAAATAACAATGCGTTCGTCTATTCACTCGAAGCCTCCGGACCAGTAAGAATGATTTTTGCGGGGGTATAGCTAGTTTAATAAATACTTAAACTAAACTCCTTACAAAAGTAGGTTAAGCTTTTTCAGAGTCCGACTGGCTAGCTACCACCCCCACAGGTGAAATCTGCCGCCATAACAGCTCTGGCTGTGTTCTGGCTTAATGTGGGAGCCGGTACTCTAGAAATCAAAGGCTCGAAGATCAGATGAGCCTACATTCTGGCAGCACATTAAGCGACGCTTCCTGTAGAATAAGTCGTTGGTGGCCATCAGGTGGGCTGCCTGTCCGTCTGTCAACAGACGTAGCATAATAAATAAATAAAAAAACAACGTTGAAATGCCATTTCCATTCCATTATATCATGACGCGCGGCATGACTATGTGTTTCATTGTCGCCGCGACAGAGCCCTATTAGTGCGGCCGCAGGTCGTAATTATGTTGCGTGTTTCGCCGCATTGATGCGGGTTTTGCTGCGAAAATTACATGTTACTACAGGCCTTTTGGTCTATAATGTTAGAGTCCCAAAATGTCCAGAGTGCAAAACATCCATATTGCATCCATATCTCAAAACGTTGAAATACCAGAATGCTCACTTCCCAGAATGCTCATATTATATGTACAATGTACATTGAGCTATTAAAGCGGAGAGTGTGTGTTACGCTAAATACTGCGTACATGTATCGGTGTGTAATACTGCAAATACTGCAATCGTTAACTAGCATAATATTTAAAAGGTCTTGGTCTTGAGATGTATTCTAATTCCACTCCTTTTTTTTCAGCGGAAGAGAATTCTTGTAACCCTCATAGTAGTTTGTGGGAAAAGCTCCCACTGTCCTCCAAATTTCCCGCTTTCTCCTTCACACCCCATAGAGACAAGCCGGTGCCTACCATAGAGGTGCCTACCTGCCCAATAACCGGTCCAGACTCTAACTCACTCGTGGCGAAAGGACCATGTGCTCTATAGAATGAGTCAATTGATAACCCATCAGAAACAGTACCCATTAAAAATAGCTCAGCTATTGTAACCGACTAGAAAATGAATGGTGGTTGCCAACCATCAATTGCTACGGCTACGATTGAACTGGGTGCACGGTGCACCGTAATAGCTACGAGCTACGGCGCTACGATTTGCTACGCCGTAGCAAGCAATTTCAGCAAGTACATCAATAAGTGTTGTATTGTTGCCGAGTTGCAACTTCGCTTTGTGCGGACTTGAAGCGTAAATTGTATAGTGCGGAACAAAATGTACTATAACTTAAATATTTCATCCACTATCTTGTTAATTCTTATTATGAAACTACTATTGTAAATATAAATAGCAAGTCACTATTTAATTACTTAATTTAGTGTATATTTACACAAGAATCATCAATTTAATGTTAATACTATACAATATATTTTTTTTCATACAAGATTATTTGGAAGACACGTACGCAGACGTACGCAGTCCACCTGATGGTAAATGGCCACTGCGGCCTATTTCATTGAATGACTCTAAGCCAGGAAGATTCGCTCAATGTGGAGCCATACTGTAGGCTCCTCTCATCTACGAACCTTTGATTCCAAGTGTACTGGCTCCCACATTAATGTTGCCGGAACACAGCCAGAACTGTTATGGCGGCAGATTTCACCTGTGGGGCGGTACTACTGCTATGGCGGTAGCCGTGTGACTGTAATAATGTTTGTCGCGATTCAAATCTAACCATTGCCCCATTAAGGTCGGTAAACTTTTGTATCGTTTGCCTTTTGTTTCTTCCTTGTGATTTCCGGCGGAAAATCTTTGTAGGGCACTTCTAAGAAAAGTATCGAATGTCCATTACAAGGGGGCGAACTATTCGCCACATTTTATCCTGTAGGCCGATACAAAACAACAGATTGTTCCTTTTTGAACTAGCGCAGTAACCACCAACTAAGAATTTGTTTGGCTGTGGCGTACTTATACAATTATGTTCACCGGGGATAGTGTAGCTTTCCAACAGTGAAAGAATTATTCAAATCGGTTCAGTAGTTTCAAAATTGTTATTCCCTCGGGAATGAGACGTTTCCCGTGGGAATTTGCCTATGTCCTAATCCGAGTTATAAACTATACGTGTGCCAAATTTCGGTTTATTCCCGTTGTCCCCGAATGCCGTGTCCCCGTCCAACGGGGACAGCGGTACTTTAATTAAATATTTAAAAATACTTCCCGTTGTCCCCGTATTCTGTCCCCGTAAATATAGTTGAATAAAATAATAAAAATTATTGCCCGCTGTCCCCGTCTTTTCTTTTCTCAGTAGTATTACGAGTCGGCATCTTTTACCAAGCTAAGAAAGTTAAGGAATATTGTTAGTCTTAGTACCCGGTAGATTAATAAAAAGAAATTTTAACCTTGTTTTCAGGTTTTTAATCTGAATTTTTATATAATGAATTTGATCGCAATAGTGAATTATTGTAAATGCTAATGCTGTCAATTTTGCTTAAAAAATAGGTAAGTATACAATCATAAATGAATTTAATTACATGTCTATTGATATTTTAATTGATACATTCAAAGTTAAGTTTTCTACTAACTATGATAAACGGAGCGACCTTGAAAAGGATGCGTCGCCGGTGTCGTGCGCGCCTATGCAGCTACGGAACAAAAACGCAGGTAACATTGTTTTTGCAGAGCTCTCATTGGCTCATGCAAAATTCCACTCCAGAATTCGACAAAATTTTTGTTGATTAATACTGTCTATTATGTTCAAATTGTGTTATTTTTGTAAGTTTAATAAAAATTAGGTTTTTTATTTACTTTTAATTAATTTTCTAATAAAAATTAATCAATTTTGTTAAATATTTCACTTTTTTTCCCAAGTTGAAAACTAAGCTTAAAACAGGAATACAGATTTAGGGGACATTGACTCGTGAAATTTTTACTTCCCGTTGTCCACGTAAGCCGAATCTACGTTACGGGGACAACGGGAAAGAAATTTAATCACGTGCCGATGTCCCCATGACGGGGACACGGCATTCGGGGACAACGGGAATAAACCCAAATTTCATCTAAATCCGTTCAGCCGTTTAGACGTGATTGAGGAACAAACAAACATCTAAACATCCAAACATCCAGACTTTCGCATTTATAATATTAGTAAGGTTAAGAAAATGTGCAGTAAATACAATCGCGGTGGATTCGTAGATACGAGTAGAATGTAGCTAAAGTTAGTGTTAGGACATGGTAGCGTTTTTGGCAGAGTATTTTCAGTTACTGTTATTGTGCCGTTAAGTATAACCTATGATAAAAACAAATAACTAGTCTCATTATATTATGTATTGCAGTCCTCTAGGCAGAAATTAGTGATGTGCCGAGTCGCTATTTTGGTGGATCGAGTCGACTCGAGTCAGTTTTTACGGTATTCGACTCGATTCCCTGATTCGAGCCCAGTACTCGAATCCTGTGTAAGGTATTCGAATATTGACTGGAGTCCGGACGGACTCGATGATCGTAATATTGTCAATCTGAGTAAAGTAAATAATAGGATGAGATTTTTTAGGTGCTTAAACAAATTTGTTGTGTTTTTGAAATCTTTTAATGCAAAAACTGTGATTCCGTATCACAGTTTTTGCACTTTATTCAGTCAGTTGGACTCGCATAAATACAATCGAGCTAGCGAGTACGAATCGATTCTTACTGACTCGAGTACCGGAATCGAGTACTCGAATCAAAATAAATTGGTATTCGAGTAAGCGAGTCCAAAGCAGGAATCGAGTCTGACTCGAGTCAAACCGTACTCGGCATATCACTAGCAGAAATAAAATAAACCAGCTGACTAGGTGATGAATTAAATTAGTTATTTCAAAGCCACTGTTGCGAAGGGCCATTATATTATTGGGTCGCGTAAAATATTAGTTCTTTAGAAAATTGTTTTATTCGAGACTATCTGTGCTACTCGACTATTTGCTTAATTATATCTAAGTGAATAGTCATTGTTATTATTTTATCTTGAACATGTTTGCGAATAAATAACTGCTTTAAGCTTTAAGTTTTTAAATAAGTATAATAGCTTATGATTTTTTACAAGAAGAATTGTCTTTTTCTACATTTATTTTGTTATGTCTGTGTCTGTACTAGCACAGGTTAAATTTATATTCAGTACTAGCCTTCCGCCCGCGGTTTCACCCGCGCGTAATCTCTTTTTTCAAATATCCCCCCTTCCCCTCACATTTCCAGGATCAAAAGTACCCTATGTTCACCGGGGATAGTGTAGCTTTCCAACAGTGAAAGAATTATTCAAATCGGTTCAGTAGTTTCAAAATTGTTATTCCCGCGGGAATGAGACGTTTCCCGTAGGAATTTTATAGCCTATGTCCTATTCCGAGTTATAAACTATACGTGTGCCTAGGCGTGATTGAGTAACAAACATCCAAACATCCAGACTTTCGCATTTATAATATTAGTAAGATTAGTAAGATGTCTGTGTCTGTACTAACACAGGTTAAATTTATGGTCAGTATTTAGTATAGAAAGCTGGCAAAATAATTAGGTTGCAAGACTAATTCTGCTGTAAAATTTTATACAGATGTGCTGTTAGTCTCGACGGAGCTAAAGTATGAATGCGGTCTTTGACATTCAACGTTCTATTTGGGTCAAGGGAACGCCGGGTCCTATTGTCAATTATATTCCAGACTGACATTGATGTACAATAATGTTCTCGTTTCGACTACTTTCTTCACCATCTTTTATCATCTTTACGATCAACTAAAGGCGCAGGATACAATAATGCACGCTGGTCCATAGCCACAGGCTGGCACCGGCTCGTCCCAATTGGGTGTGAAGGAGAAACCGGGGGAGTTTAGTGGGTAGTGGATGCTTTAGTCTCGAGTCCCACACACGGCCGCAGGTGTAGCTAGCCTGCGGTTATGGTGCATAAACGCATTCTCCTCCGAAAAAGGATACAATAATACACACAAGTATTATTGTATCCCTACATACACAAGTGAATCCGGAAGTACGGGTGAAGTCTTTCTTATAGTTCGTTGGGACAGCAATCTGACACAACTGTAGGGAGATCAGGCGCAGGACCATTGGCGTGCTTTTTAAGGTACAATTTCCAGAATCCAATTGGGACATTGGTACATAAGAAAATTTGCGATTGGGTTTGATAATAATTGTATTATCCTAACAGAGAAACCCAATCGCAATCAACAAGAGTTTTCATGACTTGCAAACATCTTTAAGACCACATGCGAAAACATTCTTTCAATATACAATTCCGGAACCTTTCCATCCTCCAAGCCTGACCCTATTACCGCATCGACCAATCCAGGAATAAAGGCTGCGAAAAATTCTGTTATCACAGGTGAGAATTATTCGGACAGTATAAATTGATGTAACGGAATCGCCCGGAGAGCCGTGAGCGACTGCTTTACATAATAGAGGACGGTAGCCGCGGTCCTCTAATAAAAAACTCCTCTTTCTAGAATAAGTGTTGCCTTCTCTTTGAAAGATGTCGGTGTTATGCAAGAAATTGTCGGATATCTGTGTAATAACTTGAAGGATAGTTTCATTTATTCATATTATCTTAAGGTTTATTTCATTATTGATAAGTATATTATATTCATAGTAAACATTGCGCATACAAACCGCAGCAGAAACCTACCTACTAAATGCTCAAGAGTAGCGATTCTACAATATTAAAAATTATGGGTTAGTGGCGTTATGCCCCAGTTGCGATTTGACCAGAAATCGACTAGTTGCGTTATGTCCCAGTTGCAGTTTGACCCGAATAAAAAATATCAAAATGTAGGAGAGGTACAGGTAAGGAGACAAATACTTCAAATTAAATTATTACTTAATTTGAGAGAAATTAAGTTAAATAAAAACAAATCGGAGGCGGAAATTGACTCGGATGGATATAGGTTAGAAGGCCAAGGCGGGAGTGGAGCGAAGCGGAGCTCCCGCCTAGGCCTTCGTGGTTATTTTTTTTTTCAAACCTGAAAAAAAATGCCTTCTGCATAGTAGTTATATAACTGCAAGCATTATTTATGTCCGTGCTCTGAAACTTTCTAACATCTGATTAAAACGAACTAATATTTTTTTTTTGTTTTTTAAGGTTTTTCTGCTTAATTGTACCTGTTTAAACCAGGTATCTAATACAACTATAGATATAATATATATTTTTTCGGGTCAAATTGCAACTGGCTTACAAATTAATTTTTCGGGTCAAATCGCAACTGGGGCATAACGCCACTAACCCAAAATTATATGCAAAAAACGTAATTGGAAACCCTTTATCCTTTGAGCCTGACCCAGTTATCGCATCGACCAATAAAGGCTGCAAAAAATTCTTTCATCACAGGTGAGAATTATTCGAACGGCATAAATTGATGTAACGAAATCGCCCGGAGAGCCGTGAGCGACTGTTTTACATAATAGAGGACGGTAAGTACGCTCCTCTAATGGAACACTTCTTTAGAAATAATAAGTATGGACTCCTCTTTGTTAGATCTGTGTTTTTAGTTAGTTTTAACTATAAAGAAAACGATCTTTATATTTAAAATACTTGATAGTCTACTTTATGTACAGTATTGTAAGGCATTTGTTATTATTGCTAAAAAATTAAAGCTAACTTCACTGCAATGAACTTTATAGGATCTATTCTTATCATCTGACGATGTTATACTAGTGTAACAGTACCTTTATTAACTATCGGTTAAGCCATATTATCGAACAAAGATGCATTGTAATACCACCGATTAAGTTGTTAAACAGACAAAATAATGTTTTTCGTTTTTGTGTATGTGATTAAAAAATAAACGTTCTTAGCAAAACGTAATAAACAGTTACAAAATTACTAAAAATACCAGTACCTCAAATATTTGAACTAAAACTTCCTGCTCTGTGAAGAAACCATTACATAAAATATTAAGTCGGACCTGTGTAAGCAAAGTTCAACTGTTCAACAGAAGCGTTTCCAAAAGGGGATTAAAAGTTCCCGGTACACTTTAATGTGTTTTGTAAAATTATGGGAAACAGTTAAGCAATTTACCTTGAGACGTTTTCTTTTCGAAATTCTTTTAATTAAATTGTTAGATAGAAATGTTTTTATAGTGAACTTCTTTTTAAGTACCTGCGTGAAGGTTTACATGAATTAACCGCCTCAGTGGAACAGTAGCTAAGCCGCTCGGGTATAAAAACCTGGAGGTCGTGCGTGGGTTCGATTCCCACCACGGGTCTTTTTCAGAGTCCGACTGACTAGGACCACCCCCACAGGTGAAATCTCGCGCCATAACAGCTCTGGCTGTGTTCCGGCAATATTCATGTGGGAACCAGTACACTTGAAATTAAAGGCTCGAAGATCATGAGCCTACAGTCTGGCAGCACATTAAGCGACGCTCCCTGATGAAGTGTCCCTCAATGGAATAGGCCGCAGTGACCGCTTACCATCAGGTGGGCTGCGTGTCTGTCTGCCAACAGATGTGGTATAAAAAAAAATATCAGAGGTGTTGAGTTCCGTTTTCTTTGTGGTTATGGTGGTAGAACTTGTGTGGCCGCACACGGTTCACACGCCACAAATATAAAACCATGTGCGGCCACCGCACTGGTTTATTCCCGTTGTCCCCGAATGCCGTGTCCCCGTCACGGGGACATCGGCACGTGATTAAATTTCTTTCCCGTTGTCCCCGTAACGTAGATTCGGCTTACGGGGACAACGGGAAGTAAAAATTTCACGAGTCGCTGTCCCCTAAATCTGTATTCCTGTTTTAAGCTTAGTTTTTAACTTGGGAAAAAGAAGTGACATAAATAACAAAATTGGTTAATTTTTATTAGAATATTAATTAAAGGTAAATAAAAAACCAAACTTTTATTTAACTTACCAAAATAACACAATTTGAACATAATAGATATTAATCAACAAAAATTTTGTCGAATTCTGGAGTGGAATTTTGCATGAGCCAATGAGAGGTCTGCAAAAACAATGTTATCTGCGCTTTTGTTCCGTACGTAGCTGCATAGGCGCGCACGACAGCAACGCATCCTTTTTTTCCAAGGTCACTCCGTTTATCATAGTTACTAGAAAACTTAACTTTGAAAGTATCAATTAAAATAATGGACATGTAATTAAATTAATTTAAGATTGTATACTTACCTATTTTTTTAAGCAATATGACAGCATTAGCATTCACAATAATTCACTATTGCGATCATATTCATTATGAAAAATTCAGATTAAAAATTTGAAAACAAGGTTAAAATTTCTTTTTATTAATCTACCGGGTGCCAAGACTAATCTAACCTTGGTAAAAGATGCCGACTCGTAATACTACTGAAAAAAGAAAAGACGGGGACAGCGGGCAATAATTTTTATTATTTTATTCAACTATATTTACGGGGACAGAATACGGGGACAACGGGAAGTATTTTTAAATATTTAATTAAAGTACCGCTGTCCCCGTTGGACGGGGACACGGCATTCGGGGACAACGGGAATAAACCACCGCACTTGCTCATAAAATAAATGTCATTTAAACTACAATTTTACTTGGAAAGGTCTATTCTTTTCTAATAACTTAACAAAATAAATAAACCTGTTGATTTGTCACGTAAATAAAAATCCGACTAATCAAAGGGGAAAATAAAGGTACGACTCCACAAAGAACAGACAGGAAAACACTGTTTGGAAAAATATTGCGTTTCAATACGCCGTCCTTTTATTTTCCACGTAAATTGGAACGTTATCACCGGCAGAGCGTGGAACGGAACGCTTGTATTCATTTAAAATGTACGTGCCCGGGTTAAAATAACATGCGGTTAAATAAATAGTGTTAAAATGGTCGTTGCATTTACGTTTTTCAATTAAACGTCGTTGGTTTTCTAGGGTTGACAAAGACAAGCTTGTCGTGTTAAACCTCGATCTGCCTGGCACAGTCTCACCATAGGTTACGTTAGTAACTATTTAATAATCTGTGCCATAGGGTTACGGCCAATGGTTACGGCGCGTTATTTCGTGTGGCGCGTTTGATAGTTGACGAATATATCCGATTTTCTCTCTGATGAATATACTGCGTGACTTTTTAGTCGTTGTTTAACCACAGTAAAATAATTCCATCTTGGCAGAACAAGACATTAATGAACTTTTTTCAGTCAAGTCAAAAGTTTTACGATTGTGATAGACGAAACTGGAACCAATAGTTCTACTAACTGTGTCGCGGACGGTCACCGGCCGGAATCATTGCCCTTCGCGCTTATCAAAAAGATATTAATCACCTATTACTAACATACAAAATAAAAAAAAAACAAAAAAAAAATGAAATAAAAATAAATGCTTGCTAAAATCGATAGTAGGTACTACTAAAGATGAATCGTTCTTCTGGGGGAAAACAACGACTAAAAAACACTCGGTATATCTCAAATCCGTGACAAATATGCCTTAAATCTGTTTTCCACTTTGATGGATATTCCTTTAATCCGCTTTTCACTTTGACAAAATATACATAATTATTTTAAATCGATTTCTCTCTTTTCTGAATAAACTTTAAAAAATCGTTTTTATCGTCGATGAATGTACTTAAAGCCGTTATTCTCTTTAATGAATATACCTTGAATACATTTTCGACGTTGACGAATATACCTTAAATCCATTTTCCTCTTTGATGTTACTCGTCCCTTGTTCCCCGGACAAGGGTAAAAACTCTTACTAATTTTACCAGTTGTTACTTTTGTCCTTAAGGTTGGCATAATTCGGTCCTAATTTCACAGAACTTTCCTCATTTCGATATACTTTATGGACTGAGTTTAATGACGCGAAGATACGGTTCCAAAAGTTCCTAATCGCGACATTAAATGTTGTATTTGGGGACTACCGGTAATTAACCTTTTCATACTATGTACTCAGACCAAATAAAAAACCAAGACGGAACCTCCCGAACAACGCACTGAAGCCAATAAAAACTACGTCAGTTTACGTCATGGATGTATAATATGTACACAGCGTGACGTAAAACTGACGTAGTTTTGTTACATGTGTGTGCGTGTCGCAGCCAATCACAGAGCGCAAGGGTCACATGGCATCACCGGCACGCACACATCGAATGCAAAAAACTGGCTTCAGTGCGTTGTTCGGGAGGTTCCGTCTTGGTTTTTTATTTGGTCTGAGACTATGTATTGCTTCGAATGTTTCTGTGGTGCTATGGGTAGTGTTGCTATGAGATTAGAAGTAAAATGACGGCTGATATACCTATACCTGATACTTGTGATTAGGTGCCACCTTTGTAGACTGAGACCCTATCTATTCTTAAAATATGTTTTAATTTTGTCATAGACACAGAAAATTGTATGACTAGGTTGTAAAACGAGTAGGTATATTGAGAGTAATTATTGAGGATCTGGTTTTTCTTAGATAACAACTTCCCAAAGCCGGTGGTCGCGTAATTCTGTAACATTAATAAATGATTAAAGATTATTCTGATTTAGAAGAATAGATAATAGGAAATGCACCAGTGCTTGCGCACTCATTTGTATACCATTCACCATTACTAATATTTATTTTTTTTATTATTTGATTCAACAAATTCGTTCCATGCAGCAACTAATTCAATTGCTTCCATAAAACGAAAAACCCACATACAAATTCGATTGGGGAATTTTCCATCTATTTTCTCAGTTGAAAGTAAAAAATATGATGATCCTTTGTGGTTAGATGATCGTAAAGATGACCACCGTAGCCGAAATGTCATAAATGTTGATTTGAAAATGTTCACACAATCTGTTATCTATGCATTCTAAGCAAGAAAAGGCGCAAGCGTTTGCTAATCTTACATTACAAACCTACCAACAGTTATGTATTACTTATAAGGTTTCTTTATCGGCCTACGAAACCCCTACAATGTTAAGTCACAAACAATAAAACGCTACCATGACATACATAACATGCATTGCTATTTATAGTAAAAGTTATTTCATATGGATACGAAAATAGGACGGGGAATAGTTTCTATGCTTCCATAACTTGAATCTTGTGTTGTCGAGATAAGATCTATTTGTAGTACTCGTAATCCGACTGAGTAAGCATAGTAGGATGTTACATCTCGGTTCATTGTTAACTGTATCCTTATTAAGGCAAATGTCTAAAGTAGATCACCGGCTATAGAATTTACTGATTTTGATCTAAATTTTTGATATCAGTTGAGAAGGGAGTTCACTTTTTTAATGGTATTTCAATTCTTAGACAGTCAAGCGGCCATTGCGCACAATAGGGTATTTGAGAACAATTTTTTTATTTTCTTTCTATACAGTAAATTATTTAATGAACAGCACTAAGCTTTTTAAAATTTTGAAATATCTTTTGTATTTTTGGAGTCAGAGAGTTGTAAAATTCACGATTAGACAAGGAGAGCGCTACATGCATGTGACGTCACATAACAGTAGCACCATACACGCGCCTTTAAAAAATGTTGTTTTTGAAAGGACATATATACTGGAAATAAATTGCTTTGTAACTCACTTGATTTTTAACCGATTTTAAATATTTTTTCAATGATATTATACTTCTGTGTTTTTTTTATCGAATACAGTCATAAAATATTAAAATTTCAACTACAGTCAAATACCCTAATAGGGTACTTCACCAGTGTCTGACAATGACGGCTCTTCTGATTCCAGCCTTGGATTTCAAGTGTACGAGCTCCAACATTTATATTGTTGGATCTGACTTGGAACACAGCCAAAACTATTATGGCGGCCAATTTGTGTCACCTGTAGATGTGGCAGACAGTTAAGCAATGCTCCTTAGAGCACACCTTTAGGTAAAAACAAACCTTATCACCTAATTACAGACAACAATTAGTGCAGACGGTGGGAAGTTATAACGATAATACATTACTGCGATTGACAATGACGTTCAATATACAAGTAGACACCCAATCTTTAAGAAAAATTCCTCAAAAAACGTCCGAGTGGCGTTGACACAGATGACATTAACACATTCGTTCAAATTAATCTTAACCTTATCTCGTGGCAGTTAGTGTTTAATGTCAATTGTATACATCTAAACTAAAACTCTGCCCAATAGTCGGGTGGGCAGACTTTTGCTTCGGACAATATTTGAGCGTTATTGGGAGTCTAGTTTTTTAATTGAACGTCATTGGCGATTGATGTAATTTCTTCGGATGGCAGTTGTTCCAATGTAATAACTGGACTTGCCAAACCCTGGATCATGGTGCAAGTGTACCCTAGATCGGGGCAAAACGCTTTATAATTATTATTAATATTATAAAGAGGAAAGATTTCATTGTTTGTTTGTTTGTATTGAATAGGCTACGAAACTACTAAACCGATTTGAATAATTCTTTCATTGTTGGTAAGCTACACTATCCCCGGTAAACATAGGGTACTTTTGATCCCAGAAATGTGGGGGGGAAGGGAGGGATATTTGAATAAAGAAATTACGCGCGGGTGAAACCGCGAGTGGAAGGCTAGTGTATTACACATAGGAACACCAAGACCGACAATTATTATTGCTCTCATTAATTTCAAACTCATTTGTCTACAAACGATTGATAACAGGAAAACTACCAAACCAAACCGAAGACATTACCGAAATGGGTCCGCAAAGTAACTCATAAATCACTTCATACACGCTTCTGAACCGCCCAATCAGCGGAAGCTGGCTAATTCCAGTAATTACCGGATAAAACCGGATAAAGCCGTTAATAGTCGGTTGGAACCGGCCCTAAGAGCCAGCGTATTCGCCGCTTTCATCCGAAGACTTTGGGATAATAGAGGTTTATTGTACTAAGTGTACCCTAATCAATGAGTCTGTTTATGTGTGGCTATTTGAAGTCATATTCTCGGTCGTTGACTACAGTAGGTACGCAATGGCTTTTGTGTGGACGGGGTAAAGTCCATAATCAAAAGGGATTGTGGACATGACACTAACACGACTCAGTTGTATTCAAAGATGTTTGATAAAATATTTCGCAAATTGGCCGGATTACTCGTATGTGAATAACAGAATAACTTGACAATTACTTTTCCTACCAACGTCAAATCAGTAGGCATGTCGGGTAGGAATAAGCCAATACATTATTTTTATTTTAAACAAAAGTAAGTAGCTTATGCAACTGTGTTACGGGTATCAGAATCACGAAGGTACTACAAATATCGTTAGACAGAGACAAAACCTAACTTATGTTACGGCTTCGGCAATGCGCTTGCGCTGGTACTGTTGCAGTTGTGAATACCCTACAATTAAATTACGACATAGTAGAAATAAAAATACAATTTTGTCTTGTTTCATAAACTTGTAAGGAACTAAAATTGTATATCATGTTTGCATTTGTAAGCGGTGTACGGTAAAACCTAAGTAGGTTTATGTTACATCGTCCTTAGCAAAGAATCATTGTATTATTCACTGTTTAAATATATTAAATAAAATAAAAATAAAATAAATTTAATAATCAAATTATTCTTTATTCATGTAGGTGACATTAGTGAGTGACTTTACCACCGGCGTTGGAATGTTGTTCATTACATAAATGTTTGACTTGGATGGGATTCAAACCCACAGCCCCTGGCGCGAAGGGCAGGGTGGCTCGCCCAATGGCAAATTCTGCATCGGTCTAGTAATTATTACTTTTTTTATTGCAATATGTAACAAGACGAGCAGATCGTACACCTGATGGTAAGCGCCACGTCTGCCCTTAGACAGTTCAGTGCCAAACAGTAACTAAGCAGTTACTGTATGGCACCGCCCTGCGCCTGCTACACCGAGACGACAGTTATTAGGTCTCATATACCCAGTCATTTCACTAGACTAATTCACTAGAGTATTTTTTATTAGATCTCCTTTTATAAAATATGTCGTTTCTTGGTGAAGGTTTAATTTGAAAAATATCTACGTTAACTCTATAGAAACTTTCCGAGACTTGTTGTCTTGTGACTTGTGAAGTGTTTAATTATTCCGTTCTGAAACTCGAGACTTCGGCGTTCAAACTGAATGATTAATCAACGACGCAGACCAGACTATTATAATAATCATGACTCTTAGCCAAACTTCTCATTCACCGAATTAACTCAGTTAAACTAATATCCTTTTGACCCGCTTGAGTCGTGAACTAGGTCTTGAGCTCTATTCCCTTAGGTTAGTATCAGATTCAACACGGGAATAAAAATCGAACCCGCGACCTCCGGGTTTTTATACCCGAGCGGCTTAGCCACTGTTCCACGGAGGCGGTCAAAAAGCGGTCTATTGTCGGCAATTATCTTATTTCCTAATAAAAACAAACGATTGACAAAAAAAGAAGACATTAGAAACAAACTTCTTTATCGATTTATTTCTTTTCCATAGTTTTATCCTTTAGCGACAGGTTCAAATACTGGCAACTTAGACATTTTCTAAGAACTTAGGTACCTCTGTAACCAAATTGTCAGAGCCTTAAAAGAAGGCATTCTATGTTTTATGCTATCCGTGGCAAGTCAGAACCACAATAGAATAACACAAAGAAGCTAACGTCTAGTATTTATATATAGGCGAGACATAAAGAAGAGGCGTTTTATGAGGCGAGATTAGATTGTTTGGTGGAAAAACTAGGTGACCTATATCTGATCGCCCCTTTCCTGTAAAAACACGTTTGATCGACAATGCTAAAAGCACGAAGTGTGGCCCGGCCCTTTACCGCCAAAAATGCGTGTTCTGGTTATAGTGTCGACGACCAATTTTGTGTTGGTTGTGAAATCGGCTAATATACCAAGAAGACGCGGGTTTGAAACCCGCACGGTGCAAACATATTTTGTGTGCATGAACATTTCTGTTTGTATCGGTCTAAGTATGTATTTGTATGTATTTACAACAAAAAAAAAGTATATAAGTTGTGTAATCGTTGTTTGGGCCGCTTTGTGAATAGTGTCCAAAGATATTTATGGAGAAATATACTCTATATTTTTTGGAAAACTGATGTTTATTGAATTCGAAGGATGTTTGTTCGAAAGAGATTCATGTGTTCTATTGATGTGACGGATGTATTTATTATTTTGGGATATAAGAATTGGGGCGAAGGGACGGGGGGCGGTGTTAAATGAATAAAAGCATTAGGAGTTCGTTGTGCTGTGTTCTTTGAAGATTTGATATTTTTTCTCTTTATTCATAGGGACTTTCCTTGTAGATACGCCAACGTAACTATATCCTTCTCGTACATTATAAGGCAATATTAAGGATGCTTCATAGATATTATGTGAAGACTTTCTCTTTCCGAACTACATGTGTACTGGTTTTATAAGTGTAGGCATAGTCTTAAGTGAAATCATATCTAATACTTTATTCTCTTTGCAGGTACGTACAAATCTCATAATAAAAACATCAAGGGAAATGGATTTTATAATGTAAGTGTTATACTACTGTATAAAGATATATTGCATTATTGGTTAGGAAAATTGTACCAATAAGATTTTTAGTGCTTGTTATCACAAGTTAAATTGACCCTAATCACACAACACAAGATTTGTTAATTATTATTTTTGACGTGCAAAAAAATTTCATGGTAAATCAAATTGCAAAATAAATACTTTGACTTTTGACTTTGTTAAAGGCTTTATTTTATCTAGACATAATGCTTTTGGGTTCCATTCTACAATCAACAAAGATGGTTTATTTGAACGTTTTGAACCGAATGTGAATAATCATAATAGTGAAATTACTGGGTATATGAGACCTCGGTGTAGCGGGCGCAAGGCGATGCCAGACAGTAACTGCTTAGTGACTGTTTGGCACTGAACTGTCTAAGGGCAGACATGGCGCTTACCATCAGGTGTACGATCTGCTCGTCTTGTTACACATTGCAATACAATAAAAAAAAACACTCATTCACACTTCCCAAGGATTGATTAAGCCAATTTAGCTAACCAAATTCAAATATTGAGACGTTCCCTTTAAGAAATGACTGAGATGTCCAATGAAATGAAATTAGAGAAAGTTTTCCCTCCTGAATTTGAAGTGTGAATTTAATTAATTTGCAATCATGCCGAAGACGCCGCCGGCCTATTCGAATAGAATGGTGTCGCTCGATAAATTAGAATGCAACAAAGGGAATAAGGAAAAAAGTTAATTTGAATGAATAAAGATGCCAGGCATTTGTTGAAAAGCTTAACTGACAATAAAACGGCCAATGAGAGCATTGGGAACGAAAGGAATGCTTTTACTTAGTTTTTTATTTGTAACAATCTTACTTTACCTTTTCTTTTAACGAATTGGAAAGAAACGCGGAAAGGGCTTTGTCTTGCTTCGGAAATATATTTTAAAATAAAAAAATAAAAAGCGTATATTGGCCATCCCAATTATATTGTGTGTGACACAGCACAGACACATATATTATATAACAAAGGAATAGAGGAAGGAAGGAACACGTCAGTTGGTAGGAGCCTTCCGCCTGCAGTTACACCCGCGCGTTATTTATTTTTTCAAATATCCCTCCCTTCCCCCCACATTTCCAGGATCAAACATACCCGATGTTCACCAAGGATTATGTAGCTTTCCAACGGTAAAAAAATATTAAAATCGGTTTAGTAGTTTCGGAGCATATTCAATACAAACCAACAATCAAATCTTTCCTCTTTATAATATTAGTATAGAAGTATGATTTTTGTTTGTACATACTCGTAAATAGCCAAGTTACCGCTACGTTAGTAACTCCCTCGCTCATTAGCGGGCATTGAGGCAGGCCGCTAGCGCCTGATTCTCACAAAACGCGCTTGATACTGCGGGAATCACCCCTCTGTTGCTCTGTTCTAATTATGTCTAATACCGACGTGTATCTTTCTCTCTAATTAGCTTGTAATGATTTTCCGTGTATATTTTTGACGTGAACATACGTACACGCATTCGTATTATATTTTTTGTTATTATATTTCCCAGGAGCGTTCAACGTTTATTTACAATACATTAATTAATTAGATTAAGACTACATTTTAGAAACTTATATTCCTTATAACCGGTAAAGTAATATTGTATCCACTACTAGAAATCTTGCGTCTCAACTCTCCGATGGCCTCTAGTAGTTTAAGAATCGGCCAAGACATTGTAGTCTTAGGTTCAATTTCTAGGTAGGACAAAATTTGTGTCAGAACTTTCACAGCTCGGTTTTGTGATCACTAATTCGCATTTGATAATCATGTTGATTTCGTATCTCGGTCTATTTCAATGATAGATGCTTTTGCCATGCCGTTGGTAAATACGCTGATATTATACTCGTAAAGGAACGAAATAGCAGCTATTTTTACGTCCTTAAACGAGCACCAGGATCATTTACATTCATAAATATAGGCCTATCTGGCTCTTCCTCACAGATCAATTGAATTACCATTACCTGAAGCTATAAAGGCTCACGAAAACTGCGCAACATAAATCTCCCTGGTATCGATGCCACATCTAAATGAGTTAATTCACACCGCGGGTTCTGCCGGGATATAAACTCGTAAATAAAACGGTAATAGGATCAAAGGGAATTGCCATCGGACTTAAACAAGAATGGAATCGGTGGATCGTTTCCCAAATAACATTGTTCGAACGTTGTTGAAGTATAGAATAGATTTATTTTTTTCAAGCGATAAATATTTTTTTTAAAGCTTAAGGTTATAGCGCGGTAACTTGTCTGATTACATAAAGTTGTTATTTATTTACGCAAAATACGTTCAAAAATGTTTTTTGAAGCTACTTATAAAATATTTCTTACTTAGCAACATTCCAGTCTATTGTACGCTTTGATATTGTACGCGTAGTTCCTTTATTTGCTAAATCGGCGTTTACTTAATAAAGTGTGATACACGTGGCAATTTAGTTATGATTTTGCGAACAGTTTGTACATAGATGCTGAATCTTTTCCAGTCTTCTGTTATTAGTTCTCTAAAATGACAATAACAACGATAATCGACGTTAACAAAACGATGGTCGTCATGATTCAAGATATCTTCCTAGAACGAGATATTAAGGCGCTTTGACCGCATTTACGCCGTCCTTAGAGCAGTAATCTAAAACGCCATCCAATAGGCAATCCGGCTAGCCCACCGGAATTTGATTGACTGAGTGCGAATTCGCAGCATAACTACTCTAACAGGGATCTTCCGCTGTTTGATCTACGCCACGCGTCAACTCGTATTGTAATATGCTCTAGTTTCGTTGTGAATAGATAGTTAAAGTTATTTATTTTTTATTCATTGCATTCCAAAATTGCATACAAAAATGATAGCTAGAAGATTCTAAGAACGAAGCGAATATTTTGGACCCTGTCGGGCACAGCAATTTAGAAGAGAAGAGGACCCTTATCAATGATATTTAATAATGTACCCTTAAAAAATCTATCTTATTGTATTGTTTTGTAGATAGTCTGGAATGGTATAGTAGCATTTATTGACTAATTACACTTACAGTAATATTTCATAAGGAATATTTTTTATGCCAGAGGCGGCAAACGAGCCAGCCGGTCGCCTGATGGTAAGCAATCACCGCCGCCCATGTACATCTGCAACACCAGAGAGATGCGTTGCCGGCGTTAAACTCTGGTAGTTAAACATTGTCTTGGTCGTATATAAACGTTTTGATGGTCTAGTGGTTTGAGCACTGGATCACCACTGTTATCTCGGGGTACTTACTCATGCAATTTGTCGAAATTTTCTAATACCTATAGGTCGAGTTTGTGATTACCAATACGCCTTAGACGAGCTTTGTGTTTAGACAATCCTGTTATTGTAACGTTGATTTAATGTTATATTTACCCTGCAGTTAGATTTAACTGCTTGATACTTACTTTTGTGTTCATTCATAATAATTTAAGTGTTATGAATATAAATTGTGTTTAGGGCGCGTCTACTCGCTTACCGGTGATTTTATGAATGCATGACAACATGACATTCCATTTGGCAAGGACGCCGGGGTTCAGTGTCAAAATAAAAAACGATCAATATTTATTTGTATACCTCATCATCAGCCTATATACGTTCCCACTGCTGGGACACAGGCCTTATCTCAATTGTGAGATAGTGTGGGCCATACTCCACCACGCTGGCCTAGTGCGGGTTGGTGGAGGGGTGCGTAAGGCAAGTGACCAACCTTAATGTCAGATGTTATCAAGCCGCCAGATGGCCTCTGACTAGGCTTGACGACTAATATTTACATTATAGTAAATATCAGCCGGGACCAACAGCTTAACGTGCCTTCCGAAGCACGGAGACGCTCGAAATTAATGTCACTAAATATGGTCAGAATGGTCACCCATCCATTAACTGACCGCGGCGTAGGTAGCTTGACTTTCGTTATCGCTAGCGAACCACTGTCACAGCTGCGCCACGAGCGCCTCTATTTGTATACCTATCAGAAAAGAATTCTCAATTTATTTATAGATAAGTGTTAAAAAAAAATGAAATGTAGATGGTAAGCCCATAACTCCATAGACTGTTATGGAGATGAGACAAGAGGTGCCGTTATGAATTCAGATCACTTCCGATACGTGATTTATTGAGATGTTATTTCATTCCGCATTCCTTGCATTTTTATTTTCCTTGTCTATTTTGTACTTCTATCAAAATATTTCTTCTCCTTGTGATACTAAAGGGCGGTACATAGTTTCGAGCCTGGCGTGACGGTTATAACCGTTTCTTAAAGGCATTTTTAACTGACTTAAAAATGGAGGTCTCAATACGACATTTTTTTTTCCATTTCTTTGTGTGTTTTACTGCATGAACGATTAAGATGATTATTTTTTATTCGTGAGTTGGTCTTTGTGATGTAGTCCCATTAAAATTGTAACTGGTAGTGCAATTACTGGGTATATTATGAGACCTAATATCTGTCGTCTCGGTATAGCAGGCGCAGGGCGGTGCCATACAGTAACTGCTTAGTTACTGTTTGGCACTGTACTGTCTAAGGGCAGACGCGTGGCGCTTACCATCAGGTGTGCGATCTGCTCGTCTTGTTACATTGCAATAAAAAAAGAAACTAGAACAGACAAGTGGTTTTAAAGTTATCCTTAATAAAGTAATTTCATTGTTTCCGGATTCTTTACGTCAAAGTAAATATAATTTTCAACGCTAATACTCATCCCGTAATACATTAATCAAGCCGAAATCAATTCGGAAGTAATCAAATTCCGAATTCCGCCGATTGTGGGCATTGTGACCAGTTTTGTACAGTCGACACAAAAATACGTAAGCATTTGTAGTTCCAAATTAATAATGTGCCTTATAGTATGGTTATAAGGTCCGTCGAATATTTTTGTCGGTAATTGAGCTTTTGCGATGAATGAGGAGGCAAACGGTCACGTATCACATCTGATGGTAAGTGAGATCACTACCGCTTATGTACACCTGCGCCTTCGCAATAATCCTACTAATATTATAAATGCGAAAGTCTGGATGTTTGGATACGCCTAAACGGCTGAACGAATTTAGATGTTTGGCACCCGTTTAGTTTATAACCCGGATAAAATTCCTACGAGAAACGTCTCATTCCCGAGGGATATTTGAAAAAAGAAATTACGTGCGTGTGAAACCGCGGGCGGAAAGCTAGTATAAAATAAAAGGTAAGATGATGGGCTATGGAAAAGGGGTGGAGAGAGAGTAAAGGAAGGAAGGTTCAAGCTCTGGAAACCATCACAGCCGAATGGCTGTGTAACTATGATTTAATTGGTCTAGTTCCATTTTTAAGGCTTACAGAGGTCAGATGATAGTCGCTCCAGTGAGTTACTGGTCTTGTCACATTTCGATAAATAAATAAATATTCCTGGACATTATATACACAGCGCCATCTAGCCCCAAACTAAGCATAGCTTGTACTATGGGTGCTAGACAACGGATAAACATTAAATATATACTTTTTTTGTAAATACATACATATTATACATAGAAACACCCAGACCGATACAAACAAACATGTTCATGCACACAAATGTTTGTACCGTGCGGGGATCGAACCCGCGACACATGTATTTTTGGCTGGTTCTATGTATCCCTGGTTCTTCAGGTTTTCCTTGCAACGGTCAACTTGAGTCTTCAACCTGTTTAGGGTCTTCTACGTTTGCCACGGCAGGTCATGGCCGGGCGCTAAGCACTTACGAGGGGGGTAAGAGAAAGGGGGTGTTCCTCCTTCCACATAATACTGATAGAAATTACAGATTCCATGCTTATGCATGTCCAGAGCAATTGTAGCGGTAGGTTCTACCAGTGGGAGTAACGGGGGAATAGTAAGTCAGACTTTGGTACACAAGCTTCCACGGAGGTGGTCAAGTGTAAAAAGTTAGACAATTTGGATATTATAAATGACTAGCCTTCCGCCCGCGGTTTTACCCGCGCGTAATTTCTTTTTTCAAATATTCCCCCCTTGCCCCACATTTCCGGGACCTAAGTACCCTACTATGTTCACCGGGGATAGTGTAGCTTTCCAACAGTGAAAGAATTATTCAAATCGGTTCAGTAGTTTCGGAGCCTATTCAATACAAACAAACAAATAATCAAATCTTTCCTCTTTATAATATTAAGTATAGATGAGCCACTTCCTATGCTGACTGTACATGAGTGGCTAATCCACTGTTACACTGAGTCGGTCAAAGCCTATAATTGCAACGTTTATTTATCTTTCTCGTAGCAGATTTACCCTCTTAGGGAAAACGTTTCCAAGAATTATTTTAATGGAAGCTGGAAATGTAAACAGAATCTGCTTTCCAAAATTCACGTAATTACCTGGCTAAAACAGTTTCGGGCAAGCTTTTTTATATGTGAGCAAACAAAGGCCCCTTTTAAGAATTTTAATAAACTCTGAATAAAAGAATATTCTTCGTTGCGAATTATAATTGGAAGAAACAACATAATCTTTCCCTAATATCTTTTTAAACGATGTTTTTATTTTTGATGATTTTAAATATTTTAGTCAACGAACGATGAGGCTGGCCAATCGACGATTTTTCGAGTACTTACAATAGGTGCGTTGTTTTTTTAAGAGGAAAGCAAACGAGCAATTTAGACCTGATAGTATCACTACCGCTCATAGACATTGACTGGGTTTAAGGTGCATTTCCCATCTTTAAAGAAATCTGTAAGGAGTAGGAAGATGAAGGGGATGGGAAGGTAGGAAGAAGATGGGGTGAAGGATACGGACCTCCATCACTCTTTCAATCGACTTAAAAAAGGACGACGTTCTTAATTAGACTGTTTATGTTTTTTATATGTTACTTCATAACTTTTTATATGGTGAAACGATTTTGATGATGATGCAGACGGGAATCGAAATCAAAAATGGAACACGCCTGAATATCAAAACCATTGCCACAGAGGCGGTCGAAAATTCTTGTTATGAAAGTGAATAAATATTCGCAACGTGTTATGTTCCTCCCTTGAAACGTCTGAGGAAATTGTTTTTATCTAGGAAATGAAATAGTTTGTGGCGTGGGAGTTGTACGGTTACGGCACGAAATTCAAGCCATTCATAAAGGTACAATACATACAAATATTGAAGATTTTAGTAACTGCATTCTTGGACCAATAGCTAGTAGGGCGCTAAAGTTACGATCGCGCCCGAGTTCAAATCCTCAAACCATAGTTGTGATTAAGTTTTTCTGTTCAAAACATACTCAGACACTGTCTCGAGTCTCAAAAGTGTAAAACACCACGGTCCCACGTATAGCCGTTGGCCTTAAGCCTGATCTCTTTTCGGTTGTGCCAGACTGCTGTCCTACCGTTATATGAAGGTGAAAAACCTGCATTGTTTGTTGATTGTACAAATTGGAGACGTTAAATAGGTGGATACTATTATGATTTACTATTATTATACAGTTGGTGAGGCATCAAACACGTCTATTTGGATATTTTATTAGCAACAGGACGACGCGAATCATGTGACGGCGTCATATGTTGCGGTCATTACGACCGTTTACCGCGCCAATCATTGTAATTAGCGTGACATCGTTCCAATTCCACTATACACCAAAGTGTATACAATTATTTTTGCTTCGATTGTCTGCTATGAAAAAACTTCTTATTTAAAAATATTTCTGGTCTGTTTAGATGAATAGCACTCCACAAACACTCCAAATGCGATGTGTAAAAACAAAAGGGGTAGAGGTAATTGGAATATTTGTACCCGTCGAGGCGCGTACTTTACGAGCGGCCCGGGATGCTCCAGGGTTTATTGTTCGCGATATGGCTGCAGGATCCAGTATTGTTTGATTGAACTTTTTACATACCTCCGTACGGTCGGGAATATTGACTTTGAATAGTTGTGAGTGGATTACGCAATTCTGTTTGACGGGTTCGAATGGGGCGAGTCGACCTTTTCTGTGAAAATGTGATTGGTGAATGTAGGAAGTAAGGTTTCGAAGATATGGAACTTACTAGCATACACAAAATATGTTGAAAGCGAATTAACTTTTTTATTAAATCACTGCATAGTAGTAGCCCCATAGCAGTAACTATTTAGTAATCTGTGCCCATAGGATGGAAGACACCTGATTTGAAATGGGTCAGAAGTTGAACGACCCGAGCTTCGAATTTGGATTCCCAAGTGACAAGGCAAGACATAATCAAACAGTCAACTTCAAACTATAAAATACTAAAAAAATAGCATGATTTTGTCGCCATACTTGTTTTCAAAATATTTCCGTTTTCCTTTGCAATTGGAACAAACAACATTTTCACCAACGGCAGTGCACCAGATAGATTTTAAAACCTTACTTTTCTCATATCAGAATGAAAACAAAAACATAACTGCACAATCCCATTGCATGCAGCCTCACAAATAAAACGAGATATATCTCTTATGTCCATGTAAAAGGGTTCAGATTTGCTTAGATAAGTAACATCCTACATTGTATTGGTAAACATTCCTGGTTGTATGTAACATTCCTGGTTTTATGTAAAAAGGCCCGTACGCCGTGCATAAACAAAAGGGCTATTCCAATTTCCAATGCAATTTACTTTCAAAAGAATCGATGCATATGTTTTGTATGTACTTTGGTTCCGCTGATAGAAAATGCTGATAAAGTAGGGTTGGGGATGCATTCAGCATGGATTAGGAAGAATGTAGATTTTATTGAATTATGCATTGAAACAGAATGTGAATGTATGAACAGAGAATGGAAGTGATTCAGTATTCAGTCATACTCTTCTCGGGTCCAAGCACTATTGTGTAAATTTTTATCTTGAGCACGGGCTAGGTCATATTTTCCGCCTTGGCTATGTTCCGGCCGAAAAACTATATAGCTAAAAACTAAGAAAAACTTGTACATATATTGTGAACATTTTTCCTGACTTGGGAATCGGGGCAAGCTCCCGAAAATCATACTTACGTACTCCATATTTTATGCCAAAAGCTTTGGTTAATATAAACTTAATTTCATCTCATTCCATTTTGCGTTGGTGTCTGAATAAATAACGGAAGCACGTCTAACCTTAGGGTTATTTTCTATTTACTAAGGATTTTGAAGGAGGACTTCATAAGCTGCAGAACGTAATCTAGTGTGAAATGCAAGCTGATTTAAAGAGGCCCAACCGCTTTCCTGCCATTGAGGCGCAGCTAGCTACACACAGAAATATCCTCTATTTCACAATACATGACTGTGTAGTACATGAATTATACTAGCGGCACGCTATGGTGGCCGTTTCGAAACGGCCATCATGACGTGCCGCTAGTATAATAAAGTCCAACACAACGGTTTAAAAAACGGCTCTAAAATTAGAAACAGCACAAAAACTGCTGCAAAGCAGATATTTAATATAAAAAGAGCGAAAGCGTTATAAAAACCATGTAATGTAATATGTCAAAACGGCCATCATAGCGTGCCGCTAGTATAGTTGATATTTCTGTGTTTGACAAGTGAATAATATTGAGATTATAATGAAATCCACAGGCAGCCCTGGTATGCCAACCACATTTGGCGTACAAACGGCACTGACCGCTCCACTGCCCAGGCAGCGCCTAGCGACCTAGTTAGAACTGCGGGTGACGCGAGATAACGGCACACCAACTTTTAGAAATGACCGTCGCTTCGCAGGCAATATCGGGAATTAAACGAGCTGCTTTTCGACAGAATACTTGCAGTTGGCGTAGCTCCGTTTAAAAACGTACAGATGTTAGATAGCTGTGGGTAGGGTTGTAGCGGAGATGTTAAAAGTTGAGGGTTTTTATACTTCTTCAATTAGTAGGCAAGCCAGGCTTAGGGTACTTGTGCCCCGGCGCGGAGGCAGCGAAGCGGAGAAACTGAGAAATATCATTAACATAACTACCATACATAACATTCACCAGGTGGTAGGTCCCTGTACTAGGCCGTCTAGGTGGGTAGGTACCACCGCAATGCCAGATATTCTCCTGTGAACTAGAAGTGTGTCAAGCACTTCTGTTTTCGGGGAAATGGCACTGAAGCTAGTGAAATTACTGGGTATATGAGACCTAATAACTGTTGTCTCGGTGTAGCGGGCGCAGGGCAGTGCCAGACAATAAATGCTTAGTTACTGTTTGGCACTGAACTGTCTAAGGGCAGACGTGGCGCTTACCATCAGGTGTACGATCTGCTCGCCTTGTTACACATTGCAATAAAAAAAATCAGACAGGGAGTTGCAATCCTATTGGTAAATACTAGTAAGGGAGATGCTTATCTCTAGATGTGCTGCCAAACTTAAGGCTCTTTTAATAAAGGATTCTGATACAATAAGTACCCCATTGAATACAAGAATTGAACTTATTATTGAACCCTCAAATCCGTCTCTGTTTTCAAAAAATCACTAAAACATTCTTTAACTACAAAAAGGCCTCATTATTATTTTGTTATAAATTAATTATTTATTCATTGAGCGTTAGATCGAATACTTTCACATCATTAGTTCCGCGGCTTGCCACCAGTGTCGGGAGCTTAGTTTATCGGTTTGCAAGCCAATGGTCTAGAAAAGACACTAATGTTCTCACAACCGCAATGACTACCGTCGGAAAAACTGATAACGCGATTGGACTACTTCCGCTCTATTAATACTGGACCCGACAATGTTGCGGTCAAATCTATATAAATAATAAATTGTATCATTTTAAATACACAATGCATAATGCCTCGATGGTCTAGTGGTTGAAGTACAGGGCCGATATCTCGAGGACCAGGGTTCAGTTCCCGGGTCGAGCAAACTTTGTGACGGTTTTTTCGGATGCAGCTCGGGTCTGTGATCACCAACCCGCATTAGCTCGAGTCTGTGATCACCAACCCGCATTTGGCAAGCGTGGTGATTAAGCCAGTACCCATCATTGTAGCGATGACTTGATTTCAATGATGAAGGCCTTTGTCCTGCAGTGGGACATTAAATAGGCTGGTACTTTAATGTCCCACAGCGCCGTCTTACTCTAAGGTGCTGAGCAGACGTAAAAACTTTTGTCTTCACAGTTTAAGTCATTATGGCGTGCCTTATCAGCTACAAAAAAGTTAGGTATAATAAATAATTAAATCCCTGGACATTATTCAAACAGTGCAAGCTAGCTCCAACATAAGCACAATTTGTGCTATGGATGCTAAACAACGGAAAAACTATTACGTATGTACTATTTTTTATTAAAAAATGTTTTTCTTACTCTACACGAGTAAACTAGTGTTTAGTAGCAATAGGCTTGTTTCCACTAAGAATGAATCGGATGGCTTAAAGTTTCTAATGATTAATCATGATATGTAGTAAACAAAAAAACAACTTTTTTACTAAAATAATATAAGATTACAAATATTTTTGGAAATTAAAATCGGCAAAATTACTTATTTAATCACGTGACATTGAACAACAATCAGAGAAGCGTGACGTCAGTCCTCGCAAAACACCGGTTGGTTGCAGCTGTATAATGATCTCGTCGACTGACATCAACAAACTCGATTGTTTCGCGAGGATAGACGTCATTCAAGACGCCATGACAGTCTTGGCCTTTCCAAAGTTAATTTTAAGTTTATTTCTAAAAAAGCAAAATACTTATGAAAAGGCCTATTTTTCTAAAAATAATATATATTTGGGGTAAAATAGATACTAAACTATAGTTTTAAACGAATTTCAAAATTTTGTCAACTAGCCTATTCAATGTCGTCAGCTGTCGTCTTAACTAGCACGGCAGCTGTTGCGAACAAAGCCGTATTTGCCGAATCCCCGCTGCGAATATTTCATGGGCAGGAACAATTGCGCGATTTACATGACCGATTTCAAATGTTGCACTCAAAGCTTCAGTAGTGTGGCCACGCGGTAGGATAGGTTATAGATAGACGTGTTACCTGTTTTGAACGTTTACGCGATGACATTGTACGGACGGCAGCAGATCTGCCTACCCTAATCTGTCAAAAATTCTCAATTGAAAAAGAACTCAATGTGAATTAAAGTAAGTAAGAAAATTGGTTGTAGAAATTTGACAGATTAGGGTAGTCTGATGTGCTGGCGACTGTACAAGCAGTGGTCGTGCGTTCCACAGTTGCCCAACTATCGATATTATCTCTATCGATAGGTGTACCGCGAATACTAGTACTATCAGATTCAAATGTTATTAGGATAATATCTTTTGGAATTGAGCAAAAATTACGTCAGCTGCGACACATACCATGGAATTAATATTATCTATGTATTAAGTTTATGACACATACACAGATATATTTTGCGTTCCTAACGCTACGGACAAGCGCAGTTGGCCGTTGACGTCATTTTTCGCTCCATTCCAAAAGATAGCATCTGAACCGGATATTACATAAGAATATGGATAGGCAATCGACAGTTTAGCGATAGTTGACTATCGAAAGAAAACTATTGTGCGTATAAAGCAAATAGTTAATTTCCCTGCCTATTTGCACTATAGTAATACGGCAAGGCTTTATGTAAAAGGCATTTACTACTGACTGTATTATTTTTACAGAAGAGAAAAATTAATGACTTTGGCCTTATTACTGTTATTACCTTTCCAGTCGTGTCAGATTATGGTCCATCCAGGCTATTCCATTACAATAGCCTGGATGGACCATAATCTGACACGACTGGAAATGTTATAACAGTAATAAGGCCAAGAATGAACCAATAGAATGTGTCTGTTAACACTTACATGTATACTATATATAATATGACTTGCATAGTAGTACTTAAGTAAACCATTGAGATTAGCCACTGCGAATTAGACAAAGTTATCATAACAAGCCCTCTGAACAGGAGTAGAACTAGTATTAATATCAATCCAATGACGTCAAACAAAGGCATATTTGGCAAATGCTCGGACTAATTGTGTAATTTAGTTGCATATGGCTTTAGTAGTGCGGCTACTCGGCTAGTAAATTTATGGTTGTTTAATGAACGCCAGGAGGACAACTTTGCCTGTTGTATTATAGCACCAATAAAGTCCTAGGTTAAACAGAAATCATTGCGACTCTAGCGCCTACGTTGACAAATACTACGTATTAGGTGGTAGTAATGTTGGTAGAGCGATCTGCAAATGAAATAACACACGTACAGTGAATAATTATTGCCTATGTTGTTGCTCTGTGTGGTTCGGGCTTATTCAGCTGGGTGAATCGAAAATACGAAACAGGTCAAAGTTTAAAGTGCAATGCATATTTTAAACTTTCGTACATGTCATTAAGTTTTAGATAAATTCATACTTATTATGTACTAGCGGCCGCCTTCAAAATTTCACCAGAGCATAATTTCTTTTTTCAAATATCCCCCCCTTCCCCCCACCTTTCCGGGAGAAAAAGTACCTTATCTCGACCGGGGATAGTGTAGCTTTCCAACAGGGAAACAATTTTCAAATCGGTTTAGTAGTTTCGGACCCTAATCAATACAAACAAACAATCAAATCTCTTTATAATATTAGTATAGATTTATGGATGTGAAAGTAGCTCTCTGTCTCGACGCTTTCACGCCTAGACTACTGTACCAAATTTTATCAATATCGGCTAAGTGGTGTAGAGTTTAAAAAAGTCAAGTTAATCTTGAGTAATGAAAAAAAATACATCATCATATGAGTGTGGAGGTACCCTATGCAAACGCTTTAATTTAACATTTACTACGGCTGTTTTCTTGGTGTGAAAGTTTTAGGTCCTTTTGAGTATACTTAGGCCAGTTTGAGCAAGTCGTGGGTTGTTTCCTTTTCATAGATATTCGTCCAAATCTTTGAAACAATTTATGTGTCACTGAACACTGTTGAAACAATTTATGTGAAACTGAACACTAAAAGACATCGTATCCTTGTCAAAGCAAGTGTTCACAAGTTAATACGGATCGTATACCCCGAGTACTTACTTAGCGGTTTTCCTTAGAGTAATTCTAGCTAGTCTATAAAATGTCTGGACCCAAATTCAACGTAAGGTAGTTGTCACACCGACGGCGATGAAATTACTATCGCCTATTTTCTAGCTCATGAAACGTTCAATAGATGTTCAGGATTTGACACTAGGTGTCGATCTATTTTAGACCAAGAAGGCCAACTTAAGTATTTGTACTCTTTAGTACTGGCTGTATATATGTGAAAAAAGAAAGAAGAAAATTAGAACAGAAAACAAATGTATATCTTTGACATTGCAAAAATCAATAAAATTCAGGTCAACTAGTTCAATCAAATATATTGTTTTATTTGATAATTTAGTTCAGATTAAGTTCAAATCAGTTCAAAATAAGTACAAACTGAGCTATCGTCGTAAACATTGGTCCTTCGGAGCCGGACGGATAGATAGTAGACCGGAGATTCCAAGGACAAAAATCAAAATATTTTCGGAGGTCATTTCGTGGTCATTGCGATCACAACCCCGTACTCGCAGTGGATTGCGGCGGATAAGGTGCGGGTTCAGCAACCGGCGAGTGTTGCGAGAAGCACCAGTGGCTGTGCTGGGCTGGTGGACGGTGTTGCTCAGCGGTGCAGCGGTGGCTGGTCCCATTCAAGGAGCCGTTGACTGCAAAGCGGTCACACTACCTACTACTACCAGGCGCTGGAAGTACATAGAGGGAAGTTTCCAAATTCAGTGAGTTAAGTGCAGTGGTCGAGCGTGAGTAGAACATAATAATTATTAAAACTTCTAAGAGCGACTTTGAACTTTATAGAAGCAAATTAAAATACAGAAGGTTTAAGATTGATTTTGGACTTATAAGTTTTTTATTGTGTGTAGTGTAAGACTTAGAATAATTTGTATGTTTGTTAGGATTTAGAATAGTTTTCTTTTTGTTATTGTTTTGTTTATTATTTTAACATTGCGAAGTTAACAGTGTATTAAAAGGGTAATAAGATGGAAAGTTTAATTAATGTACAAATTGATTTGCAAAATTCAATTAAAAAGGGTTTATCTAATTTTAAGAAAAGTTCAAAAGATAAAATTCCTTATGAGTATGTTGAGGCCAGACTTGAAAATTTAGAACAAGATTGGATATCGTTTAGAACAAATAATGCTAGATTACATGAAATTTCACAGGCGGATAGATTAGCTAGTTCAATTTATGTTTCTAATGATGTGTATGAGAAAACTGAGGACAACTATATAATGTACAAATCATTGCTGAAAATGGCTTTAAATCAATTTAAATCTATGACTGATTCGCAATCACAACAGCGCGATTGTGATAAGTCAAACCAATTAGTAAGATTACCAAAAATAACTATACCAACCTTTTCAGGCATTTATTCCGAATGGTCAACTTTTCGTGATTTATTTGTGTCGTTAGTTCATAAAAATGATTCTCTTGAAAATGTACAAAAATTGCATTATTTGAAAAGTCATTTGACAGGCGAGGCAGAGCAATTGATAAGGCATACGCCGTTAACTGATGCTAATTACAGTCAATGTTGGTCTCTATTGGAAAAACGTTACAACAATAAAAAATTCTTAGCTAACTGTATTTTAAAGCGGCTATTTGGGCAAAAGCGTTTGTTTACTGAAAGTGCATCAGGGCTAAAAGATTTGTTAGACACCACCATAGACTGTTTAAATGCTTTGCGGAATATTGAAATTGATGTGAGCACATGGGACGTTATTATTATACATATTGCTACATTTAAATTAGACCCGGAAACGCGCAAACAATGGGAATTACATATTTCAGATACGGATTCAAATAAATTGCCAACATTAGATCAATTTCAGTCTTTTATGGAGAATCGTTTTCGTGCCTTAGAATTTTTTGAGGTTAAAAAATCTACACAGCATACCAGTGATCCACACCCAAAACCTAGGGTTTTATTTTTTACTAATAATAATATGTCCAGTTGTCGATGCGAATATTGTTCTGAAGGTCATAAATTATGTTTCTGTAAAAGTTTCGCAAAATTAGATTGTACATTAAGGCGTGATTTTGTAGCCAAGAACAAATTCTGCTTCAATTGTTTAGGCAGTAATCATACCGTGTATGATTGTAAAAAATCAACAACGTGTAGAGTGTGTCAAAAGCGTCATCATTCCTTGTTACACCTTGATGACGACAAAGAGGTCAAAAACAATGACACTACTGAGGGCGCTAGGGCTTCGACTAGCACTCAGCCAATAGTCTCTTGTTTATCAACTCGTGAAATTCCCCAAACTGGCCAGGTTTTACTACCAACTGCGTTAGTAAGCACCCAATCAGAAACTTGTGGGCAATATGTGATAAGGGCACTAATAGATCAAGGCTCACAGGCCTGTTTTATAACCGAGGCTGCTGTACAATTATTACGTTTAAAGAAAGAAAAAGTTAAAGGAACTATTACAGGACTCGGTGGAGATAATAGTTTGAGTTTTAAGTATGTAGTGACTATTAATCTTCAGTCTTTAATTGATAAAAATTTTAATATACAGCTTAAGGCATACGTTCTTAAGAATTTAACATCATATTTACCAGATCAACGGGTAGAATGTATGAATTGGGTAGATCTAAAAAGTTTAAGGTTGGCCGATCCACAATTGGGTACTCCCAGTAAGATAGATATTTTATTGGGCGCAAATGCATTTAGTCAAATATTAAAAGAAGGTGTAAAGAAGAGTCCAGATGGGTCTCTCGTCGCTCAGGAGACTGCATTAGGGTGGATCGTGTCTGGAACAATTAATAAAGGGGTTAATGCGTTATCTAAGGACAACTGTAAAATATCTGTCATGCATACTCAAATAAATGAGGACGATATTTTAAAGAAAACGGAAATCGAAGAGCAACATTCTACAAAGAATATTTTAACTGAAGAAGAGCAAGAGTGCGAGAAGATATTTGTGAGTACAACTAAGAGAACACCTGAAGGACGATATATAGTTCAATTACCGCTGCGTGAACGCCCTCCTCGTTGTTTGGGTGGTGAATCGCGTCAAATAGCTGTAAGAAAGTTCAAAGCATTTAAATCTAAGGATTTAAATGAAAAATATGTAGAAGTGATAAATGAGTACTTACAATTAGGATACATGAGACCTGTGGAGAAAAATGATCAGAAAAAGGATGAAGCTGTCTACTACCCCATCATGCTGTGGTGAGAAATGATAAAACTTGTACTACAAAGATCAGAGTTACTACTAAAAGGCGGTTTCGAACTACAAAAATGGAATAGCATTAGTGATGAATTACTTTCAGAGATTTTTAAATGTGAAAGCCAAAGTATAGAACAAAAAGAAACAAAGATATTAAAATACAGGACATAAAGGCAAAACAATTAAAGGACAATACTAAAAGCAGAGCAAAGAATATAGATAATAAAACAGAAAATAACTAAAATATTGGGTATTACTTACCTGGGATAAAATATATGAAGATTGTTTCCGGTACTCGGTGAATCTTCCCACGGCGACGCCTGGACCTGAAACAAAAAGATCAATATTATTAGATAAAGCAAGTTTATACGATAATCATAGCGAAAATGTTTATTCAAAAATTTAATTTTAATTATAGCTAGCAGGTTTAACTTGGGATGAGCAGATACCAGAAGAATTAAAACGTGAATGGTTTACTTACCGAGATGTGTTGTTCCGACTCTACAAACCTAAAACATTTGAGGTCAACACTGAGGAAGCGTTTAAATCGCACCGTAGTACTATGACGGAGAACACCTTATTTTAACTGTTTTCATCATTACAACGTTTTCTTCGAGTAGTAGCTTATTGTCGGCGGTTTTACAAACGATTTATAGGAGACACAACTTTTACTTTCGAAGAACTCAGTACACTTCTTACCCAAATAGAAGCCTCTCTTAATTCGCGACCTATAACTGTAGACAGTTCAGACCCCAATGGTCCTAGGCCTTTAACACCCGGGCGCTTTCTTTTTAAGGGGCCATTGGTAACTGTGCCAGATGTAACAAATTATACAGAATCTAATATTAGTTCACTAACAAGATGGCAGTTTATTCAAAGATTATTACAAGGATTTTGGCAACGTTGGTCACGCGAATATCTTTCCAATTTAATGAATAGATACAAATGGAGTTCACAAATTCCAGAACCTAAAATCGGTGATATAGTCTTAATTAAGGAGGATGACATGCCACCAAGTCGCTGGCTTATGGGTAAAATTACAGAAAAACATCCAGGCAATGATAATGTTACTCGTGTGGTCACAATCAAAGTTAAAACTTCTAGTATAAAGAGACCTGTTTCTAAACTATGTGTGTTGCCAATTAGTAATTAAGTAAGATAAGTTAGTTAAGTGCAATAAGTTCTTTTATGTTAGTTTAGTGCAATCAGTTCTTTTAAGTTAGTTAAGTGCAATAAGTTCTTATGTTTGTATTATTTTTCGTATTTTAATGGTATACAACCAATTCAATAATTGTAAGGTTTTAAGTTTGTTCATTAATAGATCAATTTGTAATCCAACAGAGAGGTCATGGTGGGCGGAGTTGTTTGCTCTTAAATTTGTTTTTATATTCTGTAAAGGACATTCTGTTACAAATGTCCTTTGGTGGGCGGAATGTTCAGGATTTGACACTAGGTGTCGATCTATTTTAGACCAAGAAGGCCAACTTAAGTATTTGTACTCTTTAGTACTGGCTGTATATATGTGAAAAAAGAAAGAAGAAAATTAGAACAGAAAACAAATGTATATCTTTGACATTGCAAAAATCAATAAAATTCAGGTCAACTAGTTCAATCAAATATATTGTTTTATTTGATAATTTAGTTCAGATTAAGTTCAAATCAGTTCAAAATAAGTACAAACTGAGCTATCGTCGTAAACAATAGATATTATTATGCATTCCGTGTAAACAAAAGAGATGCATATAAATACATAGTTGATCGCTGACTAGAAAAAAAGTTTAGTTGTATACTTTTTTTGTAAATACATACATAACACTGAAACACACATACATCAGTACACAAAAATACTTCACACAAATGTTTGTACCGTACGGGGATTGAACGTGCGACCTCTTGGTTTTAATAAGACTCTACCACCCGTTCAGACTGCTGTTTCTGCCGACAAGTTACTCTTTTCCATCTCCTCATTTATCGGGACTATATGTACAGTAACTAGTTTCTAATTCTAGTTATACTCGCTTCTCGTTGATCGCCGGCGGTGGAACAGCCGTCTTAACCAAGGAAATTAACGTTTGACCAAGTAATTTTCTGAAACAGAACGATGTCTATACTCTTCGCATTTTGAAGATGCTTGTACTACTGTGATGTTAGTTGGATTGCCCTTATTAACCCTAAGGATTTTTATACAGCCACAGAATATGTAATAGTACAAACAAACGTACTATTGCATTATTTCATGAAGCCTAGTAGTAATGATCAAAAAGCTTAGGGTTCTATTCCAAGTCAAGAAAATTGCAGGAAAAAGTATTAGTCTGAATTTATTGATTTATTATCATTTACAATAAAAATGACATGTAATTGTTACTAATACATTTAAATAAATAACTTTAACTCTGTTTCTTTCGGCACGTATTCTCAACAGGACATTGAAGTGCTGTTAAGAATCAAAAATGGTTTCAATAATGCATTAGTTTTATTTTTAAATCTTTTAGCAGACAAAATTATTTCATTTCATTAATATAATGAGCGATCTTCAATATTCTTTGTTGTAATTACGTCATTTACTCAGGGAGTCTTCAGTCGGCAAAATGTGGTCCCAAACTCGCCAAAAGCAGGGAAATTAATGTCTGACCGAGTCGTGTTTCGCCGCAAAACAGAAATGTCTTGTACCCTTCGCCTTTTGACAGAGCTTGTACAACTGTGCTTAACTTAGGGTTGTCATAATCAGGTTTATAATCGTATAAAATAAATAGTGTGTAAAATTACCAAAGCGACATTACATTGAGATTTTTTAACTTTAAGATCTAATGTGTTTTGACCGCTTCCGTGGAATAGTGGCTAAGCCGCTCGGGTATAAAACCCGGAGGTCGTGGGTTCGATTCCCGCCTTGGGTCTGGTTGGTGGTAGGACTTTTTCAGAGTCCGACTTGCTAGGTACCACAGGTGAAATCTGCCGCCATAACAGCTCTGGCTGTGTTCCGGCAGTATTAATGACTTGCTTGAACATTAAAACACTGAAATCGTGCAGAACCAAGAAAGAAAAAAAATGCATTAATGAATAAATATTAGACAGACTTCATAGTTACCTAACTAATGTTTAAAAAAATATATAACACTATTTTGTGCAGTATTTTTACAATAGTTGGCAACCCCATCCCAGACGGCCCACATTCTCTATTAGGTTACATAACTCAATTTGCAAATTCCAACGCGTTTGCGTGGGACGTTTCGCAGCCAAAGAGAAAAAGTTTCGGGCCACTCAATTTTGAAGAGTCCGAGCAATAAATATTCCTCTTACAAACATTTCCAGAATGAAAAAAGGTTTTTTGTCCCCTTTTTTGTCGTATGATTAAAATGTTAACCAAGTTTATTGTGACAATTCGTTAACCTTGCATGGTTGTTTCTATCACGATAATTTCGAATGGTTTGGTGTAATGGTTAACTTAAAACATTAGCTTGCATGAACATTTTAATAATCTGCTGTTTCAATGTTTCAATGGTCTAGGTTTCCACTAGGGATTATTATTGAATGTATGTAATTATTTATTTTTGTCTTTTGAAGTATGTATGTTTATAAGTTTTCTGACAGCCAGTCTATCTGTGTAGTTTGGCGCTTGACGACGTTGTGTAAGAAGGTCCAAAGAATTTATATTAATAAAACTAAACACAGAACCGATTTCTGTACAATAGTCTAAGATCCCGATATAAAACGACCTTCACCGAGATGTTTATTTCACGAAACGTATTGTTGGGGACTGAGGGAAACACAGGTTGTTCAGGAAGCTTCTTTATTTCTCTTCTTGATCCTATATTTATGGTCGTACACTAAGGAATGCCCCCTTGGCCAACCCACATCACTTAAGTACCTCGGGGCAATACCTTAAAGAGAGCCGCTTAAAAGTTACATAGTTTCGATCTCATTTTTACTTTGTAGGCTCACATTATTCGCTAATTTTTATTACTTATCTAATTAGAAAATACATGTTTCATACATAGTCTGAAAGTTTACGTTATTTCCAACTAGAAACATAACTTATTTACATATTTTAACCATTATTCTTATTGGAAATCTAAAATCTACGTAAAAAATTCTTATCAAACTACAAGTCTTACATATTCTACGCTTAATTCCTATTACATTTCTTAAGTTACTAATGAGATTTATGTTTATTTTACATATTCACTGTCATATCGTGACCTTCACGTTGCTATGTAACATTGTTATTGAACAATGGTTGTCATTGAAAATAAATACTACACCACAATATGTGCATTTTTATCTGCATTATAAATATATAATAACTGGCGACGAGGATGCCTAACGAAAACGAAAAATTACGAAGGGTACGTTCCTCCCTTAAAGGAAACATCACGAGGATTGAAAATTACGTATTTTCTTCGGAAAATATATCAATCGACGAAATCGAGGCAAGACTTTTAAATTTGGAAAACACAATACAGACTTTACGCGATATACAAACTAAGATTGAGTGCGACACTGGAAGTGACCTTATTCAAGAAACACAATACAGAGGAGATTTTGAAGAAAGTGCCATCAAAATTCGAACCAAACTTACACAGTTAAAACGGAATTGTGCAAATACTATTGCACCCATACCAACTACTTCAACAACTGTAAGTACCGATAAAGACTCGACCCCAAAAATTAATTTTCAACCATTACAAGAGAAAGAGACATTTCAGAATTTCATAAACAGATTGAAAGTGTTTTTCTTACTTAACAAAATCACCGACCCTAAAACTAAAGTGTACATACTGCTATCTGCGATACCCCCAATACTCCATGAAAGATTATACAACCTTTGCTCGCCTGATGACCCATTAGACCATTCGTTTGAAGAACTGTCACAATTATTGAATAACTTTATTGATCCGAAACCAAGTGTCTGGTCACTTCAACACAAATTTATTTCAAGAATGCAACTACAAGATGAAAGTGTACACTCATATGCTTCAGAGTTAAAGAGACTTTCACTCAACTGTGAATTCAAATGCCTACACTGCAAAAAACCTACTGTGGAAAGCTTTTTATCTTTACAATTCATAAGAGGATTAAAAGATGGAGAAATCCGCACCAAATTGTTACAGCAAAGAGACACCCCACCATTTTCCGATCTTGTCCATACTGCAACTTCTATAGAAATGGGAAAAACGGAAAACTCCTCAATTACATATGATACGAGAAGAAACGTAGACAACGTCAACAAATTGTCAAGTGCATCATCTCGATCCCCTCAACCCGCGCAACATAAGAACAACTTTCGATCACCCCTTACCATACGTGATTTAAGAGGAAAGTGTTTTCGCTGCGGAAGTGCCGAACACCGAGCAAACGAATGCGGTGCTATAAAAACGACATGTCGAAAATGCCAGAAAGAAGGCCACCTAGCACGTGTGTGCTTACAAAGGAACGTTGCTACAAACCAAGTAGACGACACGGAAAGTAATTACACTGATGAGAGTCTTGCCGACATTAACCTCTTGAAAAGTGAAATTCCTGAGAGATACATGATCACAATTATGATCGAAAACAAAAAAGTTCCTATGGAATTTGATACCGGCGCATCACTGTCTTCCATGTCTTTAAAACAATTTAAGAAAATGAACATTGATAAGAGAATCTTCAATACGAACATGAAAATGAGAACGTACACAGGAGAAATCATAACCCCTGCAGGCGTTGCTTACGTAGAATGCAAATACAAAAACCAAATATTTCATGGTAAGCTTTACATAATCAATCAAGACGTTGATCCAATACTCGGACGTAGCTGGATGAAAGAATTAAAAGTAGATTTAGCAGACATTCGAACTATAAAAACCCAATCTAAAGAAAATACAGCACTTATACAACCTGATCTCGATACATTACTAGAACAGTACAGAACAACAGTTTTCAGATCAGATCTGGGAGAAATTCCAAACTACAAAGCGCACTTAAGCTTACAGGATAACACGAAACCCATTTTTATCAAACCACGGCGAATTCCGTACGCTCTAAAAACAAAAGTAGATGAAGAAATTGATCGCCTTTGCTCTATAGGTGTAATCACAAAAGTGGATAACTCCGAATGGGGTACGCCCATAGTACCAATCGTAAAACCAAATGGAAGCATTCGACTATGCGCTGACTATAAAATTACACTTAATAAAGTGATAAAAGACGAACAGTATCCCATACCAATAATAGAAGACATATTTGCGGAAATGAACGGAGGAAAATTTTTCTGTACTCTTGATATTACCCAGGCTTACTTAAACATGGTCATGGACGAAGAGAGCGCATTGATGCAAACTCTTAGTACACACAAAGGTACTTTCAAAGTGAATAGACTTATGTTTGGCGTTAAAGTAGCGCCAAGTTTATGGCAAAAATTTATGGATCAACTGTTACAAGGACTAGAAGGTACGAAGTGCTTCTTTGATGACATAATTATTCAAGGTTCAACAGAGAATGAACTACTTTTAAGACTAAAAAACGTATTAGATAAATTAAAAGAAAATAATCTGAGAGTAAACAAAGACAAATGCCACTTTTTCAAACAAAGTATCAACTATTTAGGACATACAATCGATCAAAACGGTCTACATAAAAATAAAGAAAAGACTAAGGCTATTGCTAACACTGAACGTCCTAAAAACGTCACTGAACTAAGAACTTTTCTTGGCATGGCCAACTATTACAACAAATTTATACCCAACTTAGCGACACTTACCGGACCATTAAACGAACTACTTAAGAAAAGAACAGAATTTAAATGGTCACAGAAATGTGAACAAAGTTTTAAGGAAATTAAAAATGAAGTTCTTAGCGAACGGGTACTAACTTACTTCGACCCCAAGAAACCTCTCGTACTAGCCACAGATGCATCTCCAACAGGCTTAGGGGCAGTGCTGTCTCACCGACTACCAGATGGATCTGACCGACCTGTAGCCTTCGCGTCAAGAACTCTAACCAGTAGCGAAAAGAACTACAGTCAGATTGACAAAGAAGCGACAGCGATTTACTGGGGCATCAAAAAGTTCTTCCATTACTGCTATGGAAGAAAATTCACACTTATTACTGATCACAAGCCTCTTACATTGATTTTTCACCAGCACCAAACGTTACCGGCCCTTAGTACAATGAGACTTTTCCATTACGCTCACTTCTTATCTGGCTTTGATTACAATATTGAATACAGAAGTTCTGGACAAAATTCAAATGCAGATTACCTATCCCGATTCCCCGTCGAGACGCGTGCGAGGCGCACTACAGTGCGCGCCGCCTGGGTCGGCTGCACTATGAAGTACGCACCGAGGACGGCACGCTCTGGCGCCGCCACCTGGACCAGCTACTGCCGGCGCCCGGGATACGCCCCTAGTGGTAGCCAAGATTCGCGGCGGAGGCGTGTCATATCGTGACATTCACGTTGCTATGTAACATTGTTATTGAACAATGGTTGTCATTGAAAATAAATACTACACCACAATATGTGCATTTTTATCTGCATTATAAATATATAATATTCACGATAAATCCTACGTAACTATACACATTTTAATCAATTTTAAGCGTAAATCAACTCGTTGTCTCCGCTGTCCTTAACATTCTCCCCCCGGCGTAATCTCGATGCAGCCTCTCAGGGTGACAGCGGCAGTCTCTCGTTCTCTGGATCAGCATTCTTCACTCCAGCCACCTCCAATACAGCTAGTCTGGATGTCGGTCGTCGAAATACTCCACTCGTAGTTCGCACGTCGGCACTGCGTACGTGTCCATCCGGGCCTGGGTATACGCGTTCCACGACGCCACGAGGCCATGTGTTGCGTGGCAATGAGGAGTCCACCACTATGACGATGTCTCCCACTGCAAGAGTTCGTTGATCTCGTGGGGATTCGCGACGTGGCACCAGTAGGGAATGCAGAACCGGTCCTGTTTTAAAGAACCGGTTCTTTCGGTTCTTGTGGTCATAAGAACCGGGAGAACCGGTTCTTTTTTCGGTTCTTTCGGTTCCCAAAATAAAAAAAAATTTAATTGCCTTTTTTTTATTAAAAGAACACTTTTTTTAAATCAACTGCTATAATCAACACCAAAATGTGTTAGTGAAATGGAATGCAACCATTTTAGTTTTTTTTTCTGCGCGCTTGGCGCCATCTTTCTCTCTTGCCGTTGTAACGTCTTGTCATTGTGATCTCTCGTGAATAAATTATAATTAATTTTATCTAAAAGCCGTTTATTTCTATACCACAACAACCTAGGAATATCCTTTATGGTAGCAGAGCGTAGTTCCGTTGTGGTACTGTTGGAAATACGGTCGGAAGTTTAGTCGAACTCAGTCCGTGAAATTGTCGTTGCTATTTTGAATCTGAAGTGACGCTAACGAAGAAAATCACGAAAAATGGGCTCAAATATGTTTAATTTGGAAAAATTGGTTAGCAGAGAAAACTTTGCTACCTGGAAATTCAGCCTAAAAACATATCTGGAGCATGAAGACTTGTGGTGCTGTATCGAGCGCCCCGATAGCAAGCCAGTGGATCCAAGCAAGGATGTTAAAGCGAAGTCAAAGCTTATTTTACGACCCAAACCCACAAAGTTACGTCTATGTTCAAGAATGCAAGACAGCTAAAGAAGTATGGGATAGTTTACAGAGAGCTTTCGATGATAATGGCCTGACCAGAAGAGTATATTGGTTTTGAGGTTAATGACGAGTGGCTTGGCACTCTCATGTTGGCCGGGCTACCTGAAGAATATAAGCCCATAATCATGGGGCTAGAGAGTTCTGGAATTAAAATAAGTGCTGACTCAGTGAAAACTAAACTTATACAGGAGATTAGTCTTTCAAAGTCAAAGCTGCCTTGTATTCAAGTACAAAGAAAACTTTCAGTAACACTCAGCAGGGGAAACAGAAAGGTCCTAGGTGTTTCAAATGCAACCGAAAGGGGCATTTTGTAAGTAACTGTAAGAAGAAACCAATGGAAAGTAAAGATGATAAAAGTGTCAGTTTTATAGCAGCTTTCTCAGCAACTGAGAAAGACAGCAGTAGTGATAAATGGTATATAGACTCGGGTGCATCCATGCACATGACAAGCAGGAATGATTGGATGTACAATTCACAGAAAGTCACAGAACCAACGGTCAAGAATATTACAGTAGCCAACAGAGAACCGTTACCTGTGAAAGGAGTTGGTTGTGTAATTGAAGTAAATGGAAAGGATAAAATACAAGTAAAAAATGTTTTATTTGTGCCTGGGCTAGCTGCAAATTTACTTTCAGTTAGTACAATTGTGAAGAATGGTTTTAAAGTTACATTCAATAACCAGGGATGTATAGTACAAAATGGCAAAATAGTCAACCTTCGCACCGATAATGGTAAAGAATACTGCAACTATAATTTTGAAAAGTTTTTGTCTAACCATGGTATAATTTATCAAACCTCTACTCCCTATACACTCAGCACAACGGTTTGGCCGAAAGGATGAATAAGACTTTAGTAGAACGAGCGAGATGCATGCTGTTCTATGCTAACCTGGAGAAGCAGTATTGGGCTGAAGCATTAGCAACTGCAGCATATGTTGTAAACCGCTCTCCGACAAAGTCTTTAGAAGGTAAAACCCCCTATGAATTATGGAAAGGTAAGAAACCAGATTTGTCACATATGAAAATATTTGGCACTGTAGCAATGATGCATATCCCAAAAGAAAAACGACAAAAATGGGATAAAAAATCAACAAAAATGATATTTGTGGGTTATTGTAAATCATCAAAGGGATATCGCCTGATGGACCCTAAAACACACAAAGTAGTAAAGAGTAGAGATGTTATTTTTATGGAAAATTATAATGAGAATATTTCGGCTACTAGAAGTTGTTTCAGAACTATTTGGTTATCCTACAAGAAGCCAAGTACTGCAAATAATAATCTTGCTACTCAGGAAAAAAATTGTGAGTGAATTCTTGTCTTATTAGCAGCTCATAGTAAGCTGATTATGGAAGCTCGATTCATGCTAAATACCTTCCTATAACAATTCCTTATTATAATTGTGCAAAACCTGAAAGAATCGAAAGAACCGAAAGAACCGGTTCTTGAAGTTTCTGGAACCGGTTCTTAAGCTGACGAAAAAAACCGGTTTTTCCCGGTTCTTTCGGTTCCGGGTAGAACCGGTTGCAATCCCTAGGCACCAGTGTAGGCAGGTACTCGTGTATCCAGCGCCGCAAGAATTCGTCAGCCAATGCTTGGGCAGCGCGCCAGGTTCGACGATCCGCATGTTCGCAGGTTCCAGTGGTAGGCAGGCCGGTCGATGACCCAATCAGAAAGTGGTTCGGGGTCAATGCCTCAGGATCATCTTGCTCGACTGAGACATGTGTAAGTGGTCTTGCGTTGATTGAATATTCAGCCTCAGCCAGTAGAGTCTGTAGAACCTCTTCTTTCGGAGACTTCTCGTTCAGTGTGGCTTGAAGAGCGATCTTCACCGACTTGACCATTCTTTCCCAAGCGCCTCCCTGATTTGGAGCGCCAGGAGGTATGTACCTCCACTTCATTCGGTGTTGCAGTCCCAACTGTTTAAGTTCCGGAGCCCACTCTTTTATAGCTCGCTGAAGTTCTACGTCTGCTCCTCTGAAGTTCGTGCCGTTGTCGGAGTATATGATGGTCGGCCATCCTCTTCGTGCTGCCATCCTTCTGATCGCCATCAGAGCTGAGTCCGTTGAGAGAGAAGCTACCAGTTCGATGTGAACAGCCCGTGTAGTCAGGCACGTAAATAGAGCTCCCCATCTCTTCTCGTGTCGTCGTCCGACGGTGACGGTCATAGGTCCGAAATAATCCAAGCCGCAGTAGGAAAATGGACGCTGGAATGCTCCTAGCCGTTCTTGAGGTAGATCTCCCATGGGTGGCATCCGAGGGTGTGCTCTTCTCAGTCGACAGAAGGGACAATCCCTGGTGATGGATCGCACGGTAGGTCGTAACTTCAATATCCAGTATCTCTGTTTCAAATCATTCACGACTCTCTCTCGGCCGCCATGTCCCGCTTTCTTATGTTCTCGCATTACCAGAAGTCTCGTGAACGGGTGTCTTCCACTCAGTATGATCGGCTTCTTGGTCTCCGCTGGGACGTGTGCAGCTCCAATTCTTCCTCTGATTTTGAGCAGGTCGTCTTCGTAGATAGGATCGAGTTTGTAGAGTGGACTTGATCTGGGAATCGTTCTTCCTTTCTTCAGTGACTCAATCTCAGCCGGAAACGTTTCTAGCTGCGACTGTTGCTGCCACAGTTTCTCGGCCTTCCGCAGATGTTCAACGTCCAGCTTCGCCCTCTTGTTCTTGAGTTTCTCGATGAAGAGTAGAATCAGTGCAGTAGTTCTTATCAGACGCTCGTAGTTCGAGAAGCGAGTGATGTCTGGCAAACTGCTGAGTTTGACGTCAGAATCTGAAGCGTGTAGGACGATTTGCTTCTGCTCTTGATCTTCATAGTTCATCAGGTTCTGCGGCCACTCGTTCATGGGTTTCTTCAAAAATTCTGGGCCGGTATACTATGTGTCTTCCGCGTTCTTAGGGACGTATCCCGATCGGGTGGCTAGATCTGCCACGTTCTGGTGCGTTGGCACCCATCTCCATTGATGGACGGAACTTAATTCAGCAATCTCTCCCAGCCGATGTGCTACATTATGGTGAATAGCGCCGACTGTTGTTGTGAATCCAATGGAGAACCACTTGAGCATCTGTCCAATAGATGACTGCATCGGCGTTCCATCGATGTTCCTTCACGACGCTGTCCGCTAGTCTAGCTCCAACCAGCGCCGCTTGTAGTTCCAATCGTGGGATCGTTTGCGTCTTGAGCGGCGTAACCCTGGCTTTGGCTGCGGCCAAGGTAGTCTCCACTGCTCCATCTTCTTGTTCCAGCCTCCAATAAGCGGCTGCACAGTAGGCGTCTTCACTTGCATCACAGAAGACGTGCAGTTGGCGGTTCATGACTGGCCTCCCCCCGTTGTAGCTTCGCGGTAGTTCGATGTGGCTGATGTGTTCCAGGTCTCTCAGCCATTGAGCGAAAACTTCAGCGCTGGGTGAGGGAATTTGATCATCCCAGTCGATCTTCTGTCGCCATAACTTTTGTAGTTCGATCTTCGCCGTGATTGTGTAGCAGCTGAGTAGTCCCAGTGGATCGTAGATACTCATGACTGTGCTGAGTGCTTCTCGTTTTGTCGGTGGTCGTAACAGTTGTCGTACCTCGTCGCTGACTCTCTTGAGTGAAGTGTTGAACTTCAGCACGTCGTTGGTAGCATCCCAGAGCATGCCCAGTGTCTTTTCGCAGAGTTCGTTCGTCGTAATAGGTTGCTCCTTAGCTCTAGTCTGCAGCTGTTCGGGTATGTCACGTAGAACGTCTCTGTCGTTACAATTCCAGCTCCTCAGATGGAAACCAGCTTGTTGGTGTACGTAGTCCACCTCTTCAATGGTTTCCTTGGCAACTTCTCTGTTCGGGTAGCTGTCGACATAGTCGTCCACGTAGTGCGCTTCTGTGATGGCACGTAGAGCTTTTGGGTGTGACTCAGCGAAGTCCAGCGCGTTGCGATTTCTCACGCTGTGAGCTAAGTACGGCGAACTTGATGCTCCAAATATCATTGATGTCATCTTGTACTGAGTGGGTTGCTTCGTTCGATCGTTTCTCCACAGGAACATTTGAGCCGGTTGATCTTCTTTCTTGATCTTAACTTGAAGAAACATCTCTTGAATGTCAGCTGTCACGGCGATCTTTTCTTCTCTGAACCTGAAGAGTATTGCCATGAGAGAAAGCAATAAATCAGGTCCTTCCAACAGAAAGTCGTTCAGACACACTCCTTGGGTCTTTGCTGCAGCGTCGAAGACCAGTCTCAGCTTCCCGGGCTTATTAACGTTCTTCACCGGAAAGTGAGGCAGGTACCAAGTCACGCGGCTGCCAGCTTCGGATCCATCGCTCTCCACTGCGTATCCTTTCTGCAGGAGGTTATCTATCTGTTGCTGATATTGCTTCCTTTCGCTCGGAGATTTGTCCAGTTTACGTTCCAGGTTCAGCAGCCTTTTGAGTGCGTTGTTGTAGCTCAAAGGCAGCTTGACATCATCTGCCCGCCAAGGGAGTCCCACTTCATAGTGACCATCTTCTCTTCTTTTTGCAGTCTTCTCGAAGATATCAATGGCTCGTTGATCACGTTCGCAGATCTTGGACTTCTGCGCTATTCCCAGGGCGTCGATGTCGAAGTGCTTCTTGACCATCTCTTGCAGGTCTTCCTCGTGTTGCTTGATTGTACAAACGTAGAGGACGTTCTCATCATCTTGTTTGATGATCTTCTTGGGGATGCTGCCATGTATAACCCAGCCCAATTGAGTTCGTGAGGCGACGGGTTGATTCTTCTTCCCCAAACGTAGCTCTCTGGACACGATCAGTTGCCAGTTATCGCTGCCAATCAATATTCGCGGTTGTTTTTGATCGTAGCAAAGCTCTTCTTTCTTCAGATCTTTGAGGTGATCCAGCTGCAGTAGTTGCTCGGCTATAGACTGCGTCGGTAAGTTCATGTTGCCGATGGTTCTCGCAGCTATGACGTGATGACGTCCTTGTTGACCTCGGATATTAATTTTGACCAGGCGGCTGTTGGTGTCACGTCGCTCGGAGTTGATCCCGTGCATATTCAAAGTTCTGTAGGGACCTTCTGCTCCAATCTCCTCAGCCACACTGTTGTCGAGTAAAGTGACCGTCGACCCTTCATCGAAGAGCGCGTAGGTCTTGACTTCCCCTTTGGGTCCGGAGAGTGTGACCGGACAGATCTTCAGCTTCACCTCTCGGTTGTCTTAGCTACCAGCTAAGGTGGAGACCACTGTCTCTTCTGGTTCCGTAGAGGCCACTGCGGCTGATGTTATCGATTCATCGTGGAGCAGTCGGTGATGCGGTCTTCTGCACCCGTTGACACCACAGGGTTTGGCCCGACAATTTATTCTTCGGTGTCTGCTAGTCAGGCACTTGAAGCATATTCTTGCGTCTTTTGCGATGGTTCACCGTTCTTGGATCTTCTTCGCAAAAAATTGAGAGCATTTTGTGAGTGGATGCTCCTGCTCGCATGAAGGACATCTGAAGTTCTGTGTCTTCGGCGCGTCGGCTTCATTCTTTTCTTCAGACACAGCGAAAACTGCTTTCCGGTTCTTGAAGTCAACTGATCTTCCTTGCGGTCGCTGTGGTTCTTTCTTGAGGTTCAAGCTTGCGCAAAATCCATGGCGTAAAGCCCGATCAGCTTCCCTCATCAGAAATTGAGACAGGAGGACGATCTCTGGTTCCTCGCTGGCTCCCATTGCAGTCTCGGCGAAGTCGTACCACCTCGATCGCTGGTGCGGGCTGAGCTTCTCGAGGATCTCTCTGATCAGCAGAGGGTTGTGGAAGTACCCCTGTTTGATCCTCTTAAGCACAGCAACTGTGTTCTGGACTTTCACGGCGAACGTATTTAGTTCATTTGTTGCTCCCCCCAGTTTGGGAAGCCTCTTCAGTTCTTCCAGGGCTCGATCGACGATTAGTTCCGGTCGACCAAAACATTGCTCCAACGTCTTCATAATTTGGCTCGGCGATGTCGTTGTGGCAAGTAGAGGAGCCACGGCTTCTCTGGCTTCCCCTCGTAGACAGTTCCTCAACCTTGCTAAGTTCTCTATTGGTGTGAAGTCGAAGATGGCTGTCGTTTCTTCCATCGCTGCCTTAAATTGAAGCCACTCAGTCGGCGATCCGGAGAATATTGGCATGTCTGCTGCTTGACGTGGTGGTGGACGTCTGGTCATCATCTTCTGCAGGACTTCTGCTAGCTGCTCAGCTCCTCGGCCATGCGTCCTTGCCGATGCTGGTGGGCGCTCCTTCCGCGGCTCTTCCCACGCAGCCCTTGCTTGGCGAGCTTCGACTCGTTCGAGTCCCGATGTAGTAGCAGCAGTAGGCGGAGGGGCCAATGGGAATTCGGTGTTCCCCGCCTGGAGAACCTCTGTGCCGACGGTGTTGTTTTGTAGCCACGATGCGACGCGTTGAGTCAACTGTTCGGGTGGCTCTTCATCCTCTTCCTCGTTACTATCTTCCAGAGCAGCCATGTCTGCAGCCAGCCTCTTCTTCACTAATTCCGCTTGAATCTGCAGTTCTTGCTGGCGGATGAAGGCGAGCTCCTTCTCGGCTTCATATTGTATGCGGGCGATGGCGCTTGCAGTGGATCTGCGCGAGTTCGCTTTTCTTCGGGGCGCGCTGCGGGTGGGTTCATCTTCTCCTTCGATCGGCGAGCTGCTTCGGCCTAGCGGCGCGGTGACGTCAGCAGCGTGCCGGGCGGCGGCGGCGTACGGGGTGCCGGCGTGCGAAGCGCTGGCGGCGGCGTGCGGGTCGGCGGCGGCGTGCGAAGCGCTGGCGGCGGCGTGCGGAGCGCTGGCGGTGACGTGCGGAGCGCTGGCGGCGACGTGCGGAGCGCCGGCGGCGGCGGCGTGCGGGGCGCCGGCGACGGCAGGGGTCCCCCTCTCGATCCGGGGGGCGGGGCGAGAGACACCCGGCGAGGACACGTTTCTCCTCTCCGTCGATGCCGCAGGTTCCGCTCGGTCGTACACGTCGAGTTCGGCGGGGCCCCCCCCGATCGGGGGTGCGGGGGGGCCGGACGTGGACGGCGAGCGCGGTGCATCGACGAAAACTCGCCGTTGGGGGTATCCCTCGTCGTTCCCGGCTTGACTCCTAGTGACGACCATTCTTCCTGGGTTCGCGGTTTTCCTCATCCGGCTCGAAGGACCAGGCGTTGTTGGGGACTGAGGGAAACACAGGTTGTTCAGGAAGCTTCTTTATTTCTCTTCTTGATCCTATATTTATGGTCGTACACTAAGGAATTCCCCCTTGGCCAACCCACATCACTTAAGTACCTCGGGGCAATACCTTAAAGAGAGCCGCTTAAAAGTTACATAGTTTCGATCTCATTTTTACTTTGTAGGCTCACATTATTCGCTAATTTTTATTACTTATCTAATTAGAAAATACATGTTTCATACATAGTCTGAAAGTTTACGTTATTTCCAACTAGAAACATAACTTATTTACATATTTTAACCATTATTCTTATTGGAAATCTAAAATCTACGTAAAAAATTCTTATCAAACTACAAGTCTTACATATTCTACGCTTAATTCCTATTACATTTCTTAAGTTACTAATGAGATTTATGTTTATTTTACATATTCACGATAAATCCTACGTAACTATACACATTTTAATCAATTTTAAGCGTAAATCAACTCGTTGTCTCCGCTGTCCTTAACACGTATTTTATATTTAATTTAATATGTCAATAAATAAATTGCATATGGGTTGCCTAACAAATAGTCAAGGGTATTTTTAATTAATAATTGAAAAAAAAAAAATTTTTAAACATTCCACCGGTGTGATTATTAGATAAACTACATATATACCAATCGAAAGTATGAAGCCCATAGAACATGCAAACGTTAGGTTGCCCTTTTTTTTCCGGTCACAACTATCGGGTAGCAAGGTATAAACAGGTAAATCTATACTAGCATTTTGCAACGGTCTGCTTATTGAATTGAATTTAAATAAAAATTAAAGATTATTTAATTATAAACACGGTGGTATAGGGTTGCCTGCGAAAAATCAGTCCCTAATTCCGGTTGTCGAATTTTAAAAAGTAAAATATCGCTGAGGTAAATCTATACTAGCATTTTGCAACGGTCTGCTTATTGAATTTAACTTAAATAAAAATTAAAGATTATTTAATTATAAACACGGTGGTATAGGGTTGCCTGCGAAAAATCAGTCCCTAATTCCGGTTGTCGAATTTTAAAAAGTAAAATATCGCTGCGGGTGAATGTCAACTTTAATATACAGTTTTTAAAAGTTTCATCATTAAAATCAATTATTTCGTCACCCGAATCACACAAAAAACACTTTTTGGCCATGTTTTCCAACAATAAATAGGAGCACGTTTTTTCACTTGTATCTATAGCAACAATCTATTCCAAAATGATGCGCAGCATATACGCGTCTTCGTCTATCGCTATCCTTTTCATTTTCAAGCACAAATAGCATGCGCACTCTCTTTCTTTAAATGGGCGGACCTTAATCAGCTGCTATGCTATGTCCTCTTCTATCGCATGGGATGGTTGGTTGGAACCTCTCAGTCGCAGACATTCACCCGCAGCGATATTTTACTTTTTAAAATTCGACAACCGGAATTAGGGACTGATTTTTCGCAGGCAACCCTATACCACCGTGTTTATAATTAAATAATCTTTAATTTTTATTTAAGTTCAATTCAATAAGCAGACCGTTGCAAAATGCTAATATAGATTTACCTCAGCGATATTTTACTTTTTAAAATTCGACAACCGGAATTAGGGACTGATTTTTCGCAGGTAACCCTATACCACCGTGTTTATAATTAAATAATCTTTAATTTTTATTTAAGTTCAATTCAATAAGCAGACCGTTGCAAAATGCTAGTATAGATTTACCTGTTTATACCTTGCTACCCGATAGTTGTGACCGGAAAAAAAAGGGCAACCTAACGTTTGCATGTTCTATGGGCTTCATACTTTCGATTGATTTGGTATATAGTTTATCTAATAATCACACCGGTACTTTAGTATATATTCTGTGACACCGGTGGAATGTTTAAAAAAATTTTTTTTTTTCAATTATTAATTAAAAATACCCTTGACTAAAATTTGTTAGGCAACCCATATGCAATTTATTTATTGACATATTAAATTAAATATAAAATACGTTTCGTGAAATAAACATCTCGGTGAAGGTCGTTTTATATCGGGATCTTATGCTACAAGTACTCCCAAAAATTTGCAATTTGTTCCTTAATTTTTTTCATCACTACTAATGTTATCTATATAAATAAAAATGAATTCTGTTCGTTAGTCTCGCTAAAACTCGAGAACGGCTGAACGGATTCGACTAATTTTAGTCTTGAAGTATTCGTGGAAGTCCAGGGAATGTTTAAACGATGAGAAAATGCGAGGAAAATACTAAAAACATAATTAGGGTTTTATGCAGGGGTGCACTTGAAATCAAATCAGTGAAATCAGATGAGCCTACAGTCAGACAGCTCACTGAGCGACGCTTCCTAGTGAAGTGTCCCTCAATGGAATAGGCCGCAGTGACCCCTTACCATTAGGTAGGCTGTGGTGGGGTGCCTGTCTGCCAACTGATCTGGTATAAAAAAAACTGATTATGGTTTATGTTAAGATGTAAGTGATACGAAGTTCACCGGGTCAGCTAGTAGCTTATATAACAAAGGTTGTACGCCTAAGCTAAGCGCAGACGCACTCCCTGTTGGGGGAGGGGAGGGGTTGTCAGCAACCTGACACGATTGCAAGGGGCTTAGGCTTAGGATCAACGGCTTTGCGAGCTTTGGGAGGCTGGATTTACACCGTCAACTTCCAGACTATGTCTAAAAGCCTAATCGATCTATCTTCACTAACAACCCTATTACTTAAATAAGAAACGTCTTTTGAATTTCAACTTAGATAGTTTTCCAAGCCATTATTATTTTGGGCAATTACCGCTACTTTGAAGACCATAGTAACAGTCTCACTCACTTTTGTGCTATGTTTCTGTCGGTGAGTAAGAGTGGTGCCACACGGGCGTTGCGGTTGCGCTGCGTCGTTGCAACGCAATTATTTCAACGCAGTGAATGCCACATGAGCGCTGCGTCGCCGCTGTGCAACGCAGCTATTAGGCTGCCTGTCCACTGAAGCGGAGCTAGGCAGCGGAGCGGAGAAATGGAGAAAATAATATTAACCAATAGGATTGCAACTCCCTGTCTGAGCGGAGATTTTGTGCAATGCTATTGGTTAATAAATCTCAGTTTCTCCGCTCCGCTGCCTTGCTCCGCTTCGCTGGACAGGCAGCCTTATGCTGTTAAATACTGCGCTGCCGCTCCGTCGTTTCGACGCAGCTCCCTTCCCCTCCTCGTCTCTCTCCTCTCCTTTGCGTTGCGGGTGCGTTGCGTTGCCGTCTGTCATTTCAACGCAACGTGTGCCATGTCGTTTCGATTTATATGAAAAACAACGGAACGTCACCGCTCAGTCGACGCAGCGCTAACGCAATTCCCTTGTGGCATCACTCTAATTTAGCAATTTTGAACTTTCGTTTTTTACTGTCAACGTTTTTTATTCCTTCAAATTATGAGTCGAGACCACACGAATAATGGCTCTAGTGTTACGAGTATAAGCGGCCATAGGTGACGGTGGCCACTAAGCACCAGGCAGGCTGAAGACTTAAGCGTCAAACTCGTCTATACTAATATTATAAAGAGGAAAGATTTTTTTTTTATAAAGAGGCAGTCAGGATGACCTCACTCCACCTGATGGTAAGTGGTTTGTATTGTTTGTTTGTATTGAATAGGCTCCGAAACTACTGAAGCGATTTGAATAATTCTCTCACTGTTGGAAAGCTACTTTTGTTCCCGGAAATGTGGGGCGAAGGGGGGGATATTTCAAAAAAGAATTTACGCGCGGGTGAAGCCGCGGGCGGAAGGCTAGTATGATATCAAAAACTTATTATGCATTGACATAATGACCTGTTTTTCTTTTTATGTTCGTTTAATTTGGTTTATTGTAATTGGGTCAACATCTAACAGTATCAAAATACGAGTACAACATGAATGTGTTTTTTTACAGGTACGTAATTTTTAACAACGGACAGTACTGATTACATGTTGTGTAAGTAAATGGTTTTAATTTTCATTTTGTTTTTTTTCCCATAAATTGTTTTTTTTTGGCGAACATTCTTATGAAAATATATACCATAATTCTATGGGTTACTTGGGCGATGGGCTGTTTCAGGCAACTGAAATGCTAATAAAAAACATTATGTAATATACGAATTTGAATCTACTTAAATAAATTTTAAGCCTACTGGCCTCGGAATATTGCTATCACGGAATAAATAATGTTCACTAAGGCTGCGTCCCCAGTAGGAAAACTGTTAGCGGCAGACTGAGTGAGCCGCAAAGTGGCGAAATGGAATTTAATTTTCGAACGTCGCAACCGGTTTTGCTGGGAGTCGGCCGCTCCGCTCACTAAGATAGTCGGCGCGCGTAGCGCTGCAAACTGTGGACACTTCATTTGTTATATGTATATGGAAAGGCGTACTAAATCGATAAGCCGCAAACTCAGTCTGCCGCTAACAGTTTGCCTACTGGGACGTAGCCTAATTCTACGATTACTATGGTGTAAGCGTACCCTGATTGGTTCGTGACAAAACGGCAAACGCTTGGAGGAAGATACTAATACAAATAAAACGAATCACAACCTCTCGGCAGAAAAAAGTGTAAACTATTTATTAGTCGGGCACACCAAACGATTCGTTCGACAGGCGAATATATGTACGTCAGAGTGTTTATAGGGCGAGCTATATCGGACCTTTGAACCGGCCCGGTGGTCCGGAACGCGGCCTGTTAGGGGCGAAAATAAAGCTATACCCACCGGTATCAGAGGTCGGTTGTTGTGATTCGGATGCGATACCGATGGACATGGATAAACTACTGATAAATACACTGCTGCTAATGAATATACATGTATCTCTGAACAATATTTACACAGTGCCAATTAGCCCTAAAATAAACATGGTCTGTCTAGTGACAGACAACGGATTTTAACAATTTATCTTGGAAATGCATACAATATACAAATTATACATGAAATACCTAAATTGACCTACATGTTCATGGAACACAAACGTTATAAAATGTAGTGATGTTGTAAAGTGTGGTGATGTTTACTGGTTACAATCAGCCTGTCTGCAAACTTATCTAGGATTAAACATTTAAAGTCGCTTTTCAACTTCCAGCAATAAAAAAAACATGAAACCCTTTACTAGTTGCATTAAACTTGACGTAGACCTGACAAAATCGTGACTATCTAATCCAGTTCGTCTATTTCGAAGCTAAAAATAAAAAAACCTTTACTTGAAAACAAGCGCGCAGCACTTCAGTTTGATTGAAGTTTAGAATTATTCATGTAGCACTACATTTGCCGTAGCGCTGCTACGAGCCGTAGCCGTAGCGCGTCTCCGTAGCGGAGATACAGAAATAAAAATATAATAATATTATTTTAATAGATTGTATAAAATGCCTTTATGTAATTCAATTTGTCGATTACATATTATTTATAAAACCTATAGTATTAAAATAAAAGAGGAGTAGATTGTTTTGATTATTATTTATCTAATATTTGTTTATAAACAATAATCTAGTGATTCTATTTTAAAACTTATTTTCAACTTCAGCAAAATCTTCAACAGAAAACAACTTTATCTGAAAAATATAAAAATAGAAACCAATTTCTCGAGACAAGCGTGCGGTACTTCAGTTTGATTGCAGTTTAGAATTATTCATGCGGTACTTCAGTTTGATTGAAGTTTAGAATTATTCATGTGTAATGTGTAACTCCATTTGCCGTAGCGCTGCTACGAACGTAGCCGTAGCGCGTCGCCGTAGCGGAGGCCACGATGCGGGAATACGTGATGCGGGATGCGATATTCTGTATCGGAGGATCTGTCTATTGAATCGACGGATTAGATTGAAGTGACAACGTTACGTGTGACGTGTTGGGTTTGAGGAAAATGTACATTTAAGGAAATTAGGTAGTCAAAAAACAATCGTTTGGGAATATCAAAATAAAGGATTTTTTATTCATTGCTGTACAATATCGATTTGTCCCTTTTGTAATATTATTGTTATCTGGTGATTGAAATAGATGACAATGAAGTGGACCATTAAGAGTATTAACATTACTTGCTATATTTTGACGACCAAATAAGCTGAGTCTGCAGCTATTTTCCTTTTGTTATACCACTCAAAATAGGTTTATGAGACTTGCTAAATCAATGGACACATAAAGAATCAAAGTATCATTCACGTTTACGTAATTCAATTTGTCGGTTTCGTATTATTTATGAAAACTATAGTTTAAAAAGAAAAAACGAATAGTTTGTTTTGTTTTTTGTTTATCAAATTTTAATTTTGAATCAATACCGATTGATTCAATTCAAAACCAATATCAACTACACCAAAGTATTTTAGTAAGTTTAGAATTATTCATGTAGAACTCTATTTGCCGTAGCGCTGCTACGAGCCGTAGCCGTAGCGCGTCGCCGTAGCGCGGAGGCCAGCATTGAGAGAATTTGTAATGCGGGATGCGAAATTCTGTATCGGAAGATCTGTCTATTGGATCGACGGATTAGATTGAGACGTGTGAGCTTGGGAAAGAGGCACGTAATATTTAAATCAGTCTTGTAAAGGATAATATGTTATTTTCTATATTTCATGTCACTTCAGTTGGGAGGCAAACGTGCGAGAATGTCAAGTGCAACTTTTTAGAAAATATTATATTCGCTAGTTACGAGTTATAAGACTCCTGAAGTATTTTAAAATAATCCAATGAATTAGATTTATGCGTTGCGATTAACTGAATAAGTTAACGGTAGCAGAGCTGAAGTCAAAGTGCGGAAGGGTAACCGCAGTACCAAATACCAAAAGCGGGAACTGCAGTATTCTTTACCTATTTATCATTAGTAGGGTGTTAGGATAAGGATTTTTTATGCACATAATATTATTAAATGCGGATGCTACTCATAAAACTCCCCCGGTTTTCCTTTTACTCAGATCAGAGATAATCAGATGAGTCTATAGTTTGGCAGCACATTGAGCGGCGCTTCCTGGTGAAGTGTCCCTCAATGGAAAAAAAATACAGTGGCCTATTACTATCAGGTGGGCCTTTTTTGACGGAGGGGAATGCGTTTATGCACCATAACCGCAGGCTAGCTAGACCTGCGGCCGTGTGTGGGACTCGAGACTAAAGCGTCCACTACCCACTAAACTCCCCCGGTTTTCCCTTCACACCCGATTGGGACGAGCCGATGCCAGCCAGCCGGCTATTGACCAGCCCATCCCCGAACGCAGTACTATCAGGTGGGCTGCGTGTCTGTCTTTCAACTGACGTAGTATAAAAAAAAGGGAAGATCGGTACCAGCCTTGTGGCAATTGATGACGTTTGTTTAATCATCACTTTGACTGCGTGACGTCTGCCTGAAGTGACGTTCAAAGCGTTAGACATAACATAGCAACAGCCACGACACAGGTAAGCGGCGGCAAGGCCTCGTAAGTGGATCAGCGGCTTCGGAAGCCCCGCGTCCTCGCCTCTAATCCGCTAGTTAGTCGTCTGCGTGCCAGGGTTACTGACACAGCTTGTATAATGTCATGTTTGTTGATTGACTGTATGTTGATGAAACAGAATCTATCGATCAACAAATGTTTTATCGATTGTTAAATACTTGAAAAACGGATTTTGTACTCCCAGTTAGTTACTGCAACATTGAAAAGATCGCGCTGACTGAGTGAAAATTCAATACTAAAAGAAATTCAATGGGTCCGGCTAAGGGGGTCTCGGGTGCTTATGGGCGGCGGTGATCACTTAACATCAGGTGACCCACTTGCTCGTTTGCCCCCCTATTACTTAAAAAAAAAAATTAAAAAAAAAATGGAGGTATGACTGATACACGTGAGATCTAAAAAGTCCCACTTTCATGACTGAATCACTCGACATAAAAAGAGCTAAAAAAGGTTTTTGCTTGTTATGATGATTATATATTTTTTTGATTTAGAAAGATAGATGATAGATAAATTCTATATTGCACAAAATTAACAAAAAAATAAATAAACATGTTACTTAATTGAATGTTACAATGTAGGCGGACTTATCGCTAATAGCGATCTTTTCAATCGTGTCGATTTATCGTAGGAGTAACGAAATACTTCTGTAACGTATAAACATACTTGAATAAAATTTCTTAAACACATACATAGAAAAGAATAATTTCAACGTTACCTTCCATACGTACATAGGTACAGCTAAATTGCACTACAAAATTTAAGATGAACGCTCGGTTTAAAAGTTTTGTTTCCCAGAGGCATAACTGATCGGACCCGCGTCCTCAGTTTTGAAAACCTAGTTGTTCTCCAGAGACTCATATTTTTATTTTTATGCTTTACTGCCTTACTTGTTTGTAGATTCTACACATACGAGAAGCCATTTGGTGTAATGGTCGAGAAGTCGGCTATTACACCAGAGGTCGCGGGTTCGATCCTCACACGGTACAAACATTTGTGTGCATGAACATATCTGTCTGTATCGGTCTGGGTGTTTCTATGTATAATATGTATTACATGCATTCACAAAAAAAGTATATAAGTAATGTTTATCCGTTGTCTGGCACCCATAGCACAAGCTAATGCTTAGTTTGGGGCTAGATGGCGCTGTGTGAATAATGTCCAGAGATTTATGAGCTATTTTACCACAGTGCCTACAATTCGTATGATGCGGAAGGTGCGTGTTAAAATAATTCTTGATTAACTTTCATCGACCTATAAATCAAAAATGCAAAATGTGCTCAACATTTTTTTTTTGATGCTATTTACTTTTCAATGGGTGGCGCTAACTTGCTTTAAAATTGCTTTCTTCATTCACTTTAGCATAGTTAAAAAGAAAAACCAATTACGCACATACAAAATCACTAATTATATTTCCTTGCCTTCCCGCCGGCGGCGTTGTATTCTTGGACAGACAGACTGAAGAATTACTTCTCATTTATTATATTATGAAATAATAAAATACTAATTTTATTATATCACTATTTAATATATTATGGACTAGCTATCCGCCCGTGGTTTCACCCGCGCTTAATTTATTTTATCAAATATCCTGCAGGAATGAGACGTTTCTCGTAGGAATATGAGTTTATAGCCTATGTCCTAATCCGGGTTATAAACTATACGTGTGCCAAATTTCATCTAAATCCGAAGGCGTGATTGAGGAACAAACATCTAAATACCCAGACTTTCGCATTTATAATATTATTAGGATGTTTATCAGTGGTCCAGCTGGCATAGTTTTGGGAAACAACTCTTTGTAGAAATGGTTGAAACGATTACGATGTTATGTACGAATCACAAAATGATTGTACGCTTCGCGTTCGCTGATCTTGAAAAGGGCCACGTAAAAGCCTTACGTTTGGCAATAATATTTATTTTCCCGTCCTTATCTCCAAGTGTTATTTGTACTGCCCTTTTAAGCCCAACCTTTGTCTTACTTCATAAATTTATAGCTGTCTGTATCTGTTTGATCTCTCTCTGGGCGGATATAGCGTTTATTGTAGTTTAGAAAAATAGGGGACATATCAAAGGCTTTGGGGGTAGTCATGGGCGTTATTTGCTACAGATAATTAACAGGTTCCCTGTCCGATGAATCATATATGATACATATGTAATTTTTGTCCCAATTTTGAATCACATATGATCAAAGTTAGAGGTAAGCTTGGAGGCTAATTTTTTGTGGACGTAGCGTAACAAATTCGATTTTTAGAACGGGGACGTGTGGGATATATTGTATAGATAAGAAAAAGTGAACAAAATATAGTGATTTATTTTTACTGAATTTTTTGGAATTTTTTTTTCTAGAAAAAACAAATACAAACTGAATTTAGACGGGACGTAGTAAGTCAAAAAAATATTTTGTATGGAGACAGGGAACCTGTTAAATAACCAGTTATTCGTCGATACGTGTGACAACGTGTGACTGAAATAGGTTTATTTTTGGTTCATTTCATTGTTACGTTAGCGAAATAGAATACATTAAACGTTAGGAAGATGTGTAAAGAACTATAAAAGTAAACAGGTATTGCTTCTATGGCTGTTGGATCCGTAGCGTTTGCGTAATTTTTTTTTAACCTTTAACGACAATTAAGCTATATCGTCACATTGACCTTACCCCAAAGTTAATAGCGTAGACATTCTAGTCAGAAACGAAGCGTACCACAAATATAATTCAAACACAAGACAAACACAAATGTACATCGCATAATATTGTCATGAACAGTTTCTAAAAACAAAACGAACTCGTTTGACATTTTCCATTTCCATTACCCATAGATGAGCTCTAAGTCCTAATAGATAACTAATCTAAACTAGATTTGCCGAGAGCGACACACCGGCCGCTGCATCAGCCATTACGGAGGGGAGGGGTAATGAGTTTGACTCCCGCCAGAGATTGCCCCCGTCGATGCTGCTAAATTAATATCACATGTCTGTGCGTTCTTCTCGGCTCAAATGTGCAGGTAGAGACATTCCGTTTGATTACTTTTTACATTGTATCGCTAGACGTATTATTTGATTTTATAGTATTTTAGTTCGTAGATAGGCACACAGTCTACCTGATGGTCAGTTAAAGAACTTATCAAATCGGTTCAGTAGTTTCGGAACCTATTCAATACAAACAAACAGACAATCAAATCTTTCCTCTTTATAATATTATCTATATATATAAAACTCAAAGGTGACTGACTGACTGACTGACATAGATATCTATCAATGCACAGCCTAAACCACTGGACGGATCGGGCTGAAATTTGGCATGCAGGTAGATGTTATGACGTAGGCATCCGCTAAGAAAGGATTTTGATCAATTCCCACGGGAACCACGCGGGTGAAACCGCGGGCGGCCGCTAGTTAGTATAGATAAGCATAGTCTTACGTAACATCAAGTTCCAATCGATGTTATATTCATCGCGATTTCTACTAACATAATATTCGCCAATTGGTCCGTTCTCGACCAAATTGACTTACATGAAAGACGTTTAATCAACTGCCCTCATCCCGCCCTCGAAAGCCAGCCTACCATCTTCCGCACACAACAACCTTATCTCTTAGGAATAAGGTTCAATTTGGAGTTATACTATCGCAACTTGTAGTACGATCGTCACTCCATCGGTCATTTGTCTTCCCGGATTTCGGAGATTTTAGGAATTGAAAAGGAAACCCCTTATAATGTTCTTTCGATGAGATTCGCAGCTGATACGCGAGGCAGCATCGGCATGATGAAAGTCTAATGAATAAGGGAAAATAACCTATTGATTTTTTTATAAATATCTCTGGACATTATTCACACAGCGCCATCTAGCCCCAAACTAAGCATTAGCTTGTGCTATGGGTGCTAGACAAAGGATAAACATTACTTATATTATACTTTTTTTTGTAAATACATACATATTATACATAGAAACACCCAGACCGATACAAACAGACATGTTCATGCACACAAATGTTTGTACCGTGCGGGGATCGAACCCGCGACGTCTGGTGTAATAGCCGACTTCTCGACCATTACACCAAATGGCTCGTCATTTTAAAAACGAAATCAAAAGTATCTTTGTTAATGTTTATAGATAATCACAAAAACAAGTATACCAGCAGGAAGGCCGGTCTGGTAACCCGATGTGTGCCAAGTACAGTCGTGTAAAAAATATAATATAAGCTAGATAACCTGTTATAGGTTTGCTTATCAGTTCGGAACATTCTCCCCAAGCGAATTAAAAGACTCAATTAAAAAGTCGATTATAAGTATACGCGTCATGGAAAAAATCCGATCCTGAGGACATTGGAATTTCTAACTGAACAAGCAGATGCGACCCTCCAAATGATTTTTCTATAACACAAGTACGAATTAATAAGGATGGTTTAAAATACCCGAGAAAATTCCGCCCAAATTGGCAGGCATACAGGCGGGGTCACTAGGGCTGTGCCCCGGTCTCAATAAATAGTTAAAAAATTCTTCTTTAAAAAAAATGTATTACTTACATTGCACTTTAAAATGAAATACTTAAATCATTAATTATTCTAGGAAATAGATTTTTAATAAATGCTTTTGCATGTATTTTTTTCCATTACTTAAAAGACAATGGCCTGTTGAGAAGATGTGGTGTAAGAAACTCAACCGTTAGCCTTATTTTTTAATTTATGAATAACGATTCACAAATATTATAAACGAAAATACATGCAAACTTTTTTTTAAAACAAACGTTAATACCTACAAATAATAATGTTAATAAAAGTACAGACAAAAATACTGCTCACGCCCGTTATTAACCTGTAATTATCCATTTAGTAGTCCTCAACTCACGAAAAAAAAAATTTATTACATACAAAATATGGCGTAGATAACAATTCTTTTTTTTATTTTTAGTGTTTTCTTTTTGTTTGAAGTCACATACGCAGTTTTTCGCACCCCTACTACCCGGGTCTGCTTCATTATGCATACCCTGTCCAATGCTAATTCCTTCACAGGCCTGTTTATATTTTTTGCGCGACTAATTTTGCCCTTCTCCGCTCCCTTTATCAAATATTTGTTGGTGTATATTACTTAAATGAGATTAAAGAATACACGATATGAGCGATTGTTGAGAGCGAGTTATTCGAGGCGGGGTTTTAAACTACTAGTGCTTTTTATACTTCATGGCTCTACGAGTATAATCGATATTGTCTTGGGTTATAATAACGTTTCAAATTAAATAATAATAATAATATTTATTTCGCAAGAATGTGGTACATTAGATGGTACATCTTATTATAAATTTTGTTGCAAGACACATTGACCCGGTAGGGTATGCAAAACATATGGTATTAAATTTAAGTTATATTCACAACTACAAAAAAAGCACCAATAAATCGTCAATTTATAAAATGATTCCACCATTGCACAATGTGTTGGCAGCGTGAAGAATCGTTTTATTTAATTCAGTTTTAAAAACTGTAATATTTTAAGTTTTTAACGCCCCTACTTACCCCGTCATGTTTCAAAAATTTAATCACTATTTTTCTTGAAAAGCAGCATAAAATTTCATGAACTATTCATTTCGTTTGAAAATGTGGACTTACGTACGCCCAAGAAGCACAAACGTTGAGCCTGAAGTGGGGGGAAAATGTTTTCGCTGACAGCCCTGATTCTATGGATCGTTATTTGTAATAATTGTTCTTTATTTTTCCTTTTTTTCGTGTCATTGTTTCCTGATGGCAACTTGAATGGCGATTAAATATACCGTGAATGAATAAATATGTATCTTTTCAATTCGTCTCAATATTTTTTATGTGTGAATCGATTTTGTTGTTTTCATTTGAAACATTTTCATGCGATGTTCGATTTTGGTGTTTTCATTGTATTTGAAAGAAGCAAGCTTTTCCCTTTTCAATTTGAACGAGATATGTTTTGTTTTTTTTTTCTAATGAAACGTATTTTATTGCTTTTTATGATGAGGAATGTCTCAAAAGAGTTGCGCGTTTACTTCAACCTACTCATATTTACACAAAAACTAGTAGTAGAACTACCGGTTTAATAAGTACAAGAAAAAAACTAAAATAACAATACCCTGTTTTATTGACAAAAGAAACAGCATCATAAATATCTGACAGATATATTACAATGCACTTTTAGGGTAGCGGTGAAACTGGACCTTAATGTGTCGTATCAGCAGAATAATTCAGAAACAATAAAAATAAAAATGAAACAGTAACTGGCAATAAGATCAACTTTTTAAATCTTTTTTTTTTTCGGAGGAGAATGCGTTTATGCACTATAACCGCAGGCTAGCTAGACTCGCGGCTGTGTGTGGGATTTGAGACTGTAGCGTCCACTACCCACTAAACTACCCCGGTTTCCCCTTCACACCCGATCGGGACGAGCTGGTGCCAGCCTTGTGGCTATTGACCAGCCCAAACTTTTTAAATCTGTTGAGAGTATTCATAAATGGATTAGTACTGAAAATCGTTTGCTAACGAAACTAAACATGAGCTCCCATTTAAGGAACGCTATTCAGACCAAGAACTAACAGCATTAATCCAAATATAGCTTAACTATTAGCTAGTCCCACAGCAATACACTCAACGTTATTGTTTTGACCGCCCACACATCTAGCTTACCTCGTCTTCAATTATGGAAATTTGACTTGACATCCACTGCATAGTCCCTTGTGTCCAGTTATAGTTGTGTGGGGTAAGAAAGAAGTTGAAGCGGTTATAGTTGAAATAACTTTTTATTTAAGTCTCCACACTCGCGCGTCTCCGATCGACCCCGCAGATTGAAGGGAAAACAAAACGTTGTAAACAGTATTTTACCGCTACCAAAACTATAATAGAGCTTACTCACTGACAAAAACATCAGTTATGAAGTGCTATTTTTTTTAATGCCAGAGGCGGAAAACGAAACAGCGGGTCGCCTGATGGTAAGCAATCACTGCCGCCCGTGGACATCTGCAATACCAGAGGGATCGCTGATGCGTTGCCGGCCTTTTAAGAAAGAGCACGCTCGTTTCTTGAAGGTCTTTAAGTCGTATTTTAGTGTGTATTTCACATGGTCTTTTGTGAGGTGGAAGTGATTCTCCAGACCAGCGGCTTATTAAGATCAACTTTGTTTTACCTCTCTATTGTTAAGGTTAATTTTAATCATTGTTAACCGCTACCGCTTCCTCCCATGCCTTGCGTCAGAGGTGAATGCGCCCGCTGAACAATTGCTCCATTACCATAATGCATATTTTATTAACTGAACGCGATCGCTTCATCGCCGGCCTTGAAGAGAACACATTCAGGTGAACAATTCGTAATACACATAACCAGCTGAATACTCGTTATTCATGGAAATCGTCGATGGTTTCAATGAAATTGTAACAATTATGTATACTCAAATACGGGCCAATTTCAGAACGTTAGGCCGGCCGCCCAACTGATACAAAGCGGGCACCGATAACTTCAGTTTGTTGATAATGTAATTAATTAATCGTTAAACTTTGAAGTTAACTACTTCATCATACATACATATAGCCAAGTAACATTGATTTTTACTCGTATTGTTCAGCGTCCAATAGAAAAATGTTTAAAGTTAAAAATAGTGAAAAATCAGGTCTGAATTTAAAAGGGTGAACTTTCCCTCTGGTTTCCTTTGAATCGATCCGAGCCTATTCATAATGCAACGCATACAGGTTTTAACGCCAAACGTTCAGTGTTCGCAGTATTTAGTTTTATCTGTAAAATGTTTCTTGATTCCATTATTTTAATGGTTTTATACGAGGCAGATGAAGTGAAAAAAAAAATCATCGGTGTCGTGCCAATTTTCGTGAATTGTATTTTTGATTGTATCCCATATTTTTTATGCTTATGCTCGTATAAAATTACATCTAAAAGTGTATAAAATGCTGTAAACATTTGATTTGAAAATGTGTTTTGGTGGGTTCGATAATAAGGCACGTGAAGGTCGAATATAACCTTTACCTGCCTTGAATTTAACCCATTCTTGATTTTTTTAGGTCTATGATAAATTTGACGAGTGTTTTGACAAAAAACTTCAATACCTTCTTGCTAAAAAATGCTTAAGAACAGCAGTTATAAAATCTTTCGAAGCGTTTTTTTTCTTTCTCTTTGCGAAAAGCGCCATCTAGAATCAAAGATTTTGCATACTTCAACTTTTATACTTAGTACGAAAGGACACCTCCATCATTATTATACTCCGTTGGGAAACCCCAAACAGTACTGAAAGCCTTATTATTGAACCCGTTGTACGATGGTCGTTTCATATATTTAAAGGTGACTAATTCGGCGAAATGCGTCCATTCGGGTTGCGTGCCCGGCAATCCCTGGGGGCCTCCGCCATTTTATACATTTTAAATGACAGCTACTAGTGTTGTCGACATGTGGCGCCACTGTCGTGTGTTATTTATGAATATCACAAAAGTTTACTACACAAGGTAAAAAGTCGTTTTAGTGGTTTAGGTTTAAAAGCGTAACAGATAGATAAAGCTACTTTTACATATAATATAATATTAATTACTAATTAGTAAAATTAGTAAACAGTGAACAGGCAACACAACAGTGTGCTTTTAAATGATTAAATCTTTGAAAGTTTTCATGTTGTGATTTTTCCACGATATTTTCTATCATTATAAAAATTTTACAAACTTTCAATAGTTATAACAGTAATAAAAGTCAACATTTTAATTGTAAAGAAGCGCAATATTCCCGGAACAAAATCCCAAGCTGTGACGACGGGGGATGTCTCTAGTGCTAGCTTAATCCTTTGCCGGGATGAAATGGGGACAGGGATTATTGCATCTGTGATTGCGCCTCTATTAGTGCACTATAATAAATTCTATGTAGTTGGTTGATCGTTAAGATTTGCTGACGTAGTTTAAATGCTATGAGGACAATTACAGTTGATACCAATTGGCACGCGTTTAAAGCCAAAGTTACACCAATTAAAAATACATACTCCGTACAAATAAGATGGCGAATTTGGTAGTGACCCTGCCCTATACGCCAGAGGTTGTGGGTTCAAATCTCACCCTGTACAAACATAACGTAATGAACGATTGCTTTTGACCACTACTATAGACAATCAAATAGACGTCGAGACGCATCTCGACGTCTATTTCTATTTCTTCAGTACCTCCATTGTTTTTGATACAGACTAACAAAAGTGATCACGCTACTTACTTTGGGGTCAGATATCTGTTTATTTTTTTACTTGATTTTAAAAAAGATCGCAGATGCTTTTGTGTTAAAAAATGACTTAAAAAGACATTTAAGCTGAAACCGACATGCATTGTTACATTGTACAATACGCGAAGCCCGTCCGTTACAAAACTAAAAGTTCCTGTACGTTTTAAAACCGCTGTTTACCTTTTAGCGACGACACACGTGCACGTGAAAGGATTATGTTTTTAGATACCGCAACATTGTTGTATTCTTCTTCAGTCTCCTATTTTTTTTTTAAATATAAATATCAAGTCAGTTGGCAGACAGGCACGTAGCCCACTTGATGGTAAGCGGGCACTACGGCCAATTCCAAAGAGACACTTCATCAGCGTCGCTCAATGTGCTTTTGTTTGTGTTATTTAAATAAGCAATTTTATACTCTTTTATTCGTCGTTAGAGTTGTCATTTGTATCTTTTTGTAGTCTTGATAGGGGTGGGCTGGTCAATAGCCACAAGGCTGGCACCTACTCGTCCCAATTCGGTTTAAAGGGAAAACCGGGGTAGTTTAGTGGGTAGAAATGGGATCTCATCCACCAAAAAAATGTCTTGATACCGGTGCCACGTGCTGTGTCCTGGCACAATGCAATTTCATTAACGCGATTTCAAAGCCGACTTTGTTGTAAAACTTGTTTGCATCGACATGCATTTCCATATTTCTCCTTATTGAAACGGAATCTTGTTTTCGACGTCAAAATTGTAAGGTAGATCTTCTTTGGAACAGGTAAAATAATTTTGTACATGGCCCACAGTTAAAAACAATATTATTTGTTCTTTGGTTGAGAACATAATTTATCTTCATTCCATTTAAAAAGAATACAAATCTGAGGTACAAGAACGTACCTACTGGCAAGTTCCATTCAAATCCGACGAGTAGTTTTTGCGCGTCAAAATTTCAAAAATCCTTACAAATTCATGTTGATGAAATTGGTGAAATGAATGTGCTTAAGCGTAAAAAAGCAAAATGTTTATTCAATATAGATGCTCAATATTGGGAGTCGAAAATTTAGTGTTCTAAGAAGAATATAGATAAAATGAAATAAATTAACCAGTTAAGTTTCCCCGCTTCAGTGTCGCTGTATAAAACTTCTAAAACGATTTCCGTAGTAACATAATTGGATCGGTGTTCGGCAGCCAGCTCTTGCTATGAATATAAATCAATTGCCGTCGGTTTAGTAAAAAAAAAATAGACGAGCAATGAAATTTTACACCTCAAAAGATAAAATGCCCCAGTGAAACGTAGCAGCGGCGGCTCTTGGGAGGCAATTTGTTGAAATTCCATTCTACGTCAAATAAATCATAGCGGGCACGCCCACTTCATATCTCTCTGTAAATCAGATTGTGGGCTGTGTGTTGGACTTTATTCCCGTTTTATGTTCGTTTTAATAACACAGTTACATATCTATATAAATAAAAATGAATTGCTGTTCGTTAGTCTCGCTAAAACTCGAGAACGGCTGAACCGATTTAACTAATTTTAGTCCTGAAATATTTGAGTAAGTCCTAGGCATGTTTAAACGATGAGAAAATACGGAAATATTGCGAGGAAAATACTAAAAACGATAATTTTATTTTAGTCCAGTCAACGAAGCCTTAACTTTGCCATTTTAGAGGAAAAGCTGAAACCGGTGCCAAAATTTTTCTTAATGACCCCGTAATAACATACAAAAAATGCAGGGCCGTGAGACACCGGGGTCATACGAAAAAAAAAATGGAAAAGGGTGAAAAAATGACTTTTTCCCAAAAATCTCGATAACTTAAAGAGATATGAGAAAAAGTTTTAGACAAAAGTTGTAGAGAATTACTTTGTCTACAGAAAAGATTATTATCAATTACGCGTATCGCGCACCGTTTGCTAGAAAATCGAGTACAAAGTGCACATATTGATGTAGTACCAAATTAATAAAAATAAGACGGAAATCACTTTGGGGATATCGTAGAATGCATAAAAATAATTTTTTATTGAAAAATTTGTAAAAATTCTATTTAAACGAAAAACATTGTTTGTGCGAATTTTCGCACTTTGTACGCGATTTCCTAGGAAACAGTGCGCGATACGCGCAAATTGATAAGAACATTTTTTGTAGACAAAGTAATTTTCTACGACTTTTGTCTGAAACTTTTTCTCATTTTTCTGTTAGTTTTCGAGATTTTTAGGAAAAACACATTTTTTCACCCTTTTCCATTTTTTTTTTCGTATGACCCCGGTGACTCCTGACCCTGCATTTTTTGTATGTTATTACTATACATCGTTATCGCGCGGGCAGTTTCGGGGCGACGCGTGGATACTGATGAATAGGGTTGCCACGCATGGATCTTTTTTTTTAAATTATATTTGACCAATAAAAATATCGATTTTTAAATCGATATTATGCATTGAATCAATTTGTAATCCTAAATCGACCACTGACACAACAATGTTACCTTACGATTTTTTTCGGTTTCGATTACTCAACCAATTTTATGAAAATGTTATTTTTATCCTAATTACTCATTTATAGCTGTATGATGTCAATTTCTGACTTACTAGACTGAATCAACCCTCAGAAACCCTCGTTGCTAACTTAAACAACGCTTCTACACTACTTTGTCCCAATTTTGAATACAATATCAATTTAGAAATAATATTCTATTTATCCTCATAAGGTATTTAACCTCATAAGGAATATACATAACATGAAAGGCTCTAATTTAAAGAATAAAAAAACATGCAAATAATTTATTACTCGTTATATACGTGTGACAGCCCTTCGGTCATCTATGCGTCGCCCCCAAACTGCCCGCGCGATAACGATGTATAGTTATTACAGAGTCATTAACGAAAATTTTGGCACCGGTTTCAGCTTTTCCTCTAAAATGGCAAAGTTAAGGCTTCGTTGACTGGACTATTTTCCCATACGAACTGTGTTCTTGCCTGACAAACGTTTGATAGGTAAGTGATACGAAGTTCACAGGGTCAGCTAGTATTAGATAATTAAGCATTGGGGTAATTAAAGCCATGTTGCAGACGGTTCCACCCTGTCAGTCGAAACAGGCCGGTTCAACTGGATAAGTGCCCTCTCACAAAAGATTACCGCGCTCCTTTGGTGTAAGTCAGTGTACCGGAGGAACACTAGCAGATTTCACCTGTGGGGTGGAAACTAGCCTGTCGGACTCGGAAATAATCATGCAACCAAACAGGCCCAAGGCAAAAATCGAACCCACTATCATCGGATATTAATAAGACCACCCACACAGGTGAAATCTGCCGCCAGAACAGCTCTGGCTGTGTTCCGGAAATATTAATGTTGGAGCCAGTACACTTGAAATCAGAGGCTCGAAGATCAGATGAGACTAGTCTGGCAGCACATTGCGGGACGTTTCCTGGTGAAGCGTCCCTCAATGGAATAGGCCACAGTGACCGCTTACCATCAGGTGGGCTGCGTGCCTGTCTGCCAACTGAGCTAGTATAAAAAAGACCCAAGCGTCAGAGCAGTGTAACTTTTCCACGAAGGCTAAGGCTATAAGGGATAGTCATAAGATGACAAAGTACCTTATTTTTACAGTAGCTTGCGAAGACAGAGCCCTTCTGGTCGCTTATTTTGAGTTGTGTCTAAAACACAGTAAAACGAAAACGTTGTTTACCAGAATAGTTGTATTTTTTGTTAAGTGTAAACAAAGAGACGTCGACAGGTGAAATCCACGAAAATCCTCGGGCAAGATATATCAAACTCTTGAAGGAACGTCGGACAGGTGGTAATTTATAAGGGGTGGATTACACCTTAGGGATGAACAATGAATCTCATTGAGAGACGGTGTGGTGATTTATCTATAGACGAAATAAATATCCTTGAACAATATTTACATAGGTCTATTTTTTATTAGACTCGGGAATCACTTTAACGTGTACCGTAGCTCTATCTAGCCCTATAGCTTGTATAACTATTTTGTAAAAGTACATATACGTACGATAGCATAGATCGATACGCCTTATTTACTATTTTGAGGAATTTCGACATCCCCAGGAAACTTGTGGATATGATCCAGGTAGCCACGCGAGACAGCAAGATGAGGGTCCGAGTCAAGGGGGAGTTAACAGAGGAGTTTCCGGTTGTGACCGAGCTAAAGCAAGGTGATGCTCTGTCTCCAATGCTTTTTAATTTGGTTCTCGAGTACGTAATACGGCGGGTGTTGACACTAGACGTCGGTGTAGAGCTAAATGGAAGGCATAAGATTCATTTTCATTCAGTAAAGTGTAACGAAGTGTCATAAATAAGAAAATTGAAACAAATTGACTGAATGGACGGGTATTGCGTGTGGTGTGTCTCATCGGTAGATGAGACGCTCTTACCGCAATGGCGTCCATTCCCCCGTGACCTTGAGAGTATCCTCCAGTGTTTCCATGAAGCGTTAAAACATCATAACACCAATGTTTTAACGCAAATAGAAACTCCCTCATCATTCACTTGACATTGGCAGAATCATCGCGCCGCAAACAGGCGCGGGATAGTCCATATAAAAAAAAAAATAAGATAATAGGCTATGCGGATGATTTGGCCTTGCTTGGCGAAACCGGTGCACAGGTTAAACTTTCTGCCCTAGCCCTCAAGGAAGAAGCCTTAAAACTAGGTTTGAAAATTAACCACGAAAAAACAGAGTATCTTCACATGCGACGATATAAAGATTTACGCGCCAAACGACAAGATCTACAGGTTGGAGATACTACGTACAAGGGAGTGGCTAAATTCAAATACTTAGGCTGTACCATCACTGACACTAATACCAGGGGTGAAGAGATTGACATCCGGATCCAGAACGCCTTGCGGTGTACCGCTGCACTTCATAAAGTATTAGTGTCCAAGCTCCTTAGCCGAACAACAAAGATGGGAATTTATTAAACCGTTATACGGCCAATTCTCATGTATGGGTGTGAGACTTGGACACTAACGCTCAAAGAGGAAAGTAAGTTGCTGGTTGCCGAAAGGAAGATACTCAGAAAAATGTTTGGACCTAAGAGGACAGAGGATGGAAACTGGAGAATCCTGAAAAATGTTGAGCTAGAAGAACTGATGGCTGAGCCCAACATAATCGGAGAGACCAAAGCACACAGACTCCGATGGCTCGGTCATATTGAGAGAATGGCTTCAGATCGAAGTGTCAAGAAAGCATATCTCGGAAAACCTGCTGGTCGACGGCCGGTCGGTCGCCCTCGCTACCGGTGGAGTGACGCTGTAGATGCAGACCTCCAAGAGCTTGAATCGGGAGATTGGCGCGAAACCGCAGGGGACCGAGATAGATGGCGGTATCTTGTATCGGAGGCCAAGACACACTTTGGGTCGCTGAGCCACAGGAGTAAGTAAGTAGTAAGTACATATACATAACATGTTGTATTCATATTGAACATCGAAACACCCACACCTAACAAAGAAATGTTCATGCACACAAATGTTTTAACCCTGCGGGCATCATACCAAAATTGAACAAAAGTTGTTTATTAAATACTATGGGTACCATTTTTTTTTTTTTTTTTTTTTTTTAAAACATGGTTACAATATTTAAAAATAAACATAGCAACACATGCACCCTGTAAGGGCATAACAATATTATTAAATCTTACTAATAATATACTAACTACTACTAATAATAACTATTACAATATATACTATGCTTACATTTATGTTTAACTTAATTGTATATAATATTCATTTAATTTATAGTAACATTTGTTTATTAAAAATGAATTTAATGAAGTAACAAATTTTTTATAATCGTTTATAATTTTACTTGAACACCTTGAGAAAATTGTAACTACTAATATGCAAATGCTATATTTTCTAGTTAAGTTACCTTCACTAAAATCAGCCCTACTAGACGCCTGCCTGCTATCTCAAATTGAAAAACAGGTTTCAACTGAACTTGTACATACTAAAATAATCCTTATCATATCGATATTTTCTTTCCATCATCACTATTCATTTATCGTAATCCCATTGTCCGCCAGGATCAGAAAAGAATCGATGGGAGATCAATCATTAATTAACTTTACCCTAAGCGGTCTGTAATGAATATTAGGGCTGTGTTAGCCGAATTATTTGACGTCGTAAGAAGAAATAGAAAAATATTATACAAGGATACTATTAGATGTCCTTACAGTTAACTTTTAGTTTTTGAGTTTATTTAAATAAAATATTGAGATACATAGGTACGTGTGGCGACCTCTACCTGGGTCAGCAAACATCAAGTACCAACTTGCCACAAACAGTTCTATAAAATGAAAAATCCGCAGACCTACCATTACCAATAAGTATATTGTTACCGGAAATCTACTTGACCATCGGTTGATGAAGTAGGAAAATCTCACATGTGCACTTGCGCATGACCAATAGTGCGCGCGAATCTTCCGACGCCCACGCGCGCTATTGGTCAGAGGTATGCTTCTAACCAATAGCGCGCAGGCATGTCAAAGTTCGTGTTCTGCGCAATCCCCACCCGATAGTCAAGAAGTATGCCGGGGCCTGTACAATCCTGCATTGCGCAAGCAAAATAATCGTCTCTCGCTAGCTACCCATCAAAGACGGCACCAGTGGTCCGGAGTACAGTCGATCTATGTAGCTCGAAGGAAGATCTTCAACTGGAAACATTAGATCTCCTACACGTGTTCGCAACTTTGTGTTGCAAATAAGCAACAATTTCCCTTCTCAAATCCATTTGGCATCTGTTGGTCTATCTCCTTAGCAGTTAAACAAACGGTACCCTTATGTTTTCCGAGAACCTCACAACGCCCACTCTAGCCCACTTTGTAACACTAACCTGTCTCACAAGCATATAATCCCAACACCTAATGACTTCCTCGCATCCGATCGTAACTTGCATCGTAAATTTTACTGCCATCTGTTCTGCTCTCATCCGAAAGGTGTGAAAGAGACGACGTCATTCCGCCTCGGAATTACAGGCAGATTTTGTGTTGCAGGATTGTTTATGGTTAGTGTTTGTTTAGACGTCATGCGTGGTGAATTATGAATATTATGATTCGTTAGACTCGTATTGAGCAATGGAATTATGGGGACACGGCCGCTTTATGGGGGCGCAAATGACCACATTGTTAGGTTTATTTATAGCGAGCAGACTTGGAGTGGTTGGGAGATGTTTATTTTTTATTTTTAGAGCTCTTTTTTCCCGCGGCTTCTTCTACAAGAACTACTTCTTCTGATCACTTGAGTTAAGTAATTGTATTTCGTATTTCTGCTCTTCCCTAGCACATTCCATATTTAATGTTTTTAAGTGGAAAATAATCAATTTTCTCGAGTGGTTTAATAAATTTGCTTTATTTTTTTTGTTCCAGGTAAGTTTCTGTGGAAGTTCGAAGACCTTCCAAAATGCTGAAGCCGCTGGACAGATTTAGATATAAATTGGTAAGGACGTAGCTCTAAACTCGGCACCAGATATAGTGTAGTTTTATCATCACATAAAACGTGAGTGAATTATGAACTCAGCTCCAGACAAAGCGCTTATTTTAGCAGGTTTCTGCGGTAGGGAGACGTAACAGAAATGACACATACGTGATAAAGAGCAATGGAGACAATCCGGCTGCCATTTCGAGGCATTTGACGTTACAAATCTTCTCGCCCCGTTTTCTTTTTTGTGGAGGAGAATGCGTTAAAGCCTAGGCTAGCGAGTCCTGCGGACTTGTGTAGGATTAGAGACTGAAGTGCCTTACTACCCATTAAACTCCCCCAGTTATCCGAAAAGAATGAATCGGTTTATCTTGTCGCAAATAAGTTTGCTGCAGGCCAGGGTGAAACTGAAAAGAGTCTAAATTATACGTGCACATAACCCGTAGCTCTCCGGTAGTGTCCCTTAAGAGGAAATAGTAAGGGCGAGAGAATTGAAAAATAGGTATTTGTAAAATCTATTGCTGTCGCGCAGTGTCCGAACATCCCACGCAGAGCGCGATAGAGACAACTGCAGCTTGGAGCGAAAATACCTTTAAAATCAACGTTTCGTAGTCCCCTGATTTCTTTTCCAAAACTTGACCGATTTGACTACTTTTTTTATCAAAAATTAAAGAAAGGCTTTGGCCGTGTTCCTATGTTTTCATTTTTTTTATTTAATCTAGTTAAATTTGTTTTCTGGATGTTTGAACACAGCGGAAAATCTGGTCATTTTTTTAGGTTTTTGAAGGTTCATAACTCTTTTAATTATTAATTTACGAAAAAAAAAGGAAAACATAGGGACAATAGTGGTCATAGATGTTTGGGAAAAAAACTATTTCTCTACTGGCATTATCCAGGGAGGAAACAGGGGAATACGTTTGTATGGAAAAACGGCCCTACTCTTTCCTCTTAAGTTAGCCCTGCAGCCGCCTTCGAAGGTAAGCGCTGAATTCTAATACATTCTGACTAGAATCAATAGTACCTACAATCAACAGAAGAATTATTAACAGAATACCTGACGAGCAAATATGCCTTATTGCCATAGCAATAAGGTCCTATGTCGGCGTGAAATGCGTAGTAAGTTTATGTGTACATCAGCCTCCCAGTCACAGGCTTAGACGTGTAAGTTATTCATCGTCTCGAAGGCCGGATACCTGCAATAGTAATGTACGCAGCTTTCACGCCGGCACGTACTTGCCGTAATGGCCCACTTTCTTTTATTGGACTTCAGTTCAGCCTACCTGGTAAGCGGCCACTAAGGCCTTTTGACTATTCAATTGACGAATATTTGAGGATCTCTCCATGTGCGTCACAGAATAAATTCTAAGTAAAGTTACCATGGTGCTTATTATTTAACGCTAGGGTTTTACTCGTGGTTTATCCTGCATTGCTATCATGAAGGAATGTAATGTTTATAAAATCACATTGATCCGTCGCCGACTGTCAGTTGGAACGTGAAAGAAAAAACACCGTTTTTGTAATGGTAGAGCCATGCTGTTTTATAGTACGAATGGGCCGGCTCGTCCGGGGAAGTACCACCCTCTCACATAACACCAGCGTGAAATAATAGTGACTACTAATGTGTTTCGTCTGGTTTGTGAGTGCCGGAAGCCCACACCCCTCTAAAAGGCCGGCAACGCATCATTGGCGGCGGTGATTGCTTACCATCAGGCGACCTGCCGGCTTGTTTGCCGCTCTGACATAAAAAAAACTTCGATATCGGTTATCCTACACGAATTGAGCATTATCACGGGATAAAAAATTATGTCCTCTCATAAGGTCTTGTCTATTTCTGTGAAAGTAAGCATTTCCAACCAAGAAATCTCGCCAAATAATCTCACAAATTGGCGAGAACATATAGAATAGTTTTAGACAATCAGGGTAACTAACGCATGGCGGGCCGGCTTGTCCCTCTCATGTGTGAAGGAGTAAGGGGGAGTTTAGTGGGTATTGGGAGGATCATATTTGATCCCGAGTCCAACACACGGCTGCAGGTCTCGCTACCGTGCAGTTATGACCTTTTAATGCAATCTTTTCCACTCAAAAAGGAGTTACTTTTGCATATATACTAATAGTGTGGTTTCCTAATCCATATTTCATAAGTTAGGTAAGTGATTTGTAAACATGTATGAGGGATGACAAGCGCGTCTAGGTGTATTGAAATGTTCGCTTCGTTCGCAACCTTCCACAGACCGCAGGCTGGCAGCTAACTGCTATGATAGATCGATGGGCATTTGTCATTCTGAGTTACTAACGGCGTACAACTCACTTGCAAGATTGCGTAAAAATGTAATTTATTTTAATCACATTTTCAAAATTACTTGTTTTTGGTCCAGTGTTCTTCGATTCTCAACTTGTTTGGTAGTTGGCCTTTTTTTTGCCACTCCCTATATTCTATGGGATCCTTTTTGTTTTGTCCTACTACTATCCTCAAAGGACTCAAGGTCAACTGTTTCAGGGGGGTGTGGTGCAAATTTATTAAGTATAATATTATCAATAAAAGTGTTATCGAATTCGCAAAACACTTAAAGTTCTCACATTCGACTCGAGATCCTGTAGTACTCGAAATCGCCACTTCACTGTTACGCTACAAAACGACCGCGAAAGTAAACTCTTTCGTACCGATGATGTTTTATAGCGAAAAAGTCCCAACAAAAAAGTATTTATTTGGGCGCAAACATTTCAACCGAGTTTATGGGGTGTAAGATATTCGAAGGACCGAGAACATGCGTGGAAACGTGTTGCTCAGACCGTCGACAAATCACTTACACAGCACGCGATATTAACCTCTGATACCTGGTTTATAAGGTCGAATATACCCGATACGGCTATTACACCGTCCGACCTGAAGAGATTTAATCCAGCTAGCTATTTGGGCTATTTTATAAACGCGAAGTAAGCGAGTTCGTGATAATGTCGGCGGTATACGGCGGCAATGAATTTTGTGAGCTGTGAAAACAATCTATGTGAAATTAAAACAACAAAGCTCTGGGGCTTTGCTTGGGTAACATGAAAATGAGAGCTTACCGCGAAGGGTTAAGGGTGCTTCAAGTCGTAACCTCTTTGGAAACTAATTATCATTGCGCGGGAAAATATGTTAAACATTGGAAAGCTTAGATTGGAAATTGAATTAAAGTAGACTAATAGCTGAATAATTTGCGATGCTCCCTAAAATCTTTGAAGATTAGTGGATATTTTAATATCTAAAATTATGCTGCAGACAGTTCTTATTTGTCTGACAAAATGGGCTGGGTCGACCAGGGAAGTACCACCCTCCCACATAATACCAGCGTGAAATAATATTGACTACTATTTGTGTTTCGTCTGGTTTGTTAGTGTGCATCAGCGATCCCTCTTGTGTTGCAGATGTCCATGGGCGGCGGCGATTGCTTACCATCAGACAACTCGCTGGCTTTTTTGCCGCCTCTGACATAAAAAAAAGGCAATACCAGCATCATTACATAAGACCGATGTGTGAACAGTACGAGTAGCTTTGCTGTTGCGCTACATTTTGTGAGCGAAAGGCTTAGGGGTAAACTCGGGCAACAAAAAACTCGGCCTTGCCCGAGATTACTATTTTCCGAATTTGATGTGGTCTTTTTTAAGGTTTCTCTCTGCAATGGAGAAAAGACAGTGTGAGGTAGAAAGAAAATGGCTGGCTGGTGCACTAATTTGTATCTTAGGGATTACGGGTAGCGTCTACCTCAATATTAATGTTATCATTTCTGGTACAAAGCCAAGATTTTATTATGATTATTTAATGAAACTTAATTGGTTGCACCAGAAGCTAAAAACGTTTCTTCTCCCTAATTAAACCCATCTGTTCCCAGGCTGTTGTGAATTACTGCCGGAATCGCGATCCTTATTCTTGAGGGCTGGGAAAAGTCGACTGAAGAATTTCGATTGGAGTCGAAAAGTTTCGAAACGCGCTTTTGACACAGCTTTTGATCCGCAGACATTTTCATTTGTCGTTTCAATGGTAGTACCACAACATGAAAGTAGAACATATTGTGTTTTTTAGATTCGCATTTTGTTCTGTTCAGGTGACCGGGGCTAAAAAAGGCATGTTTTTTATGAGACAGTGCTTTACCACGAAATTGCCTTATGTTAAACAATGATGCGGTCTACAAGAGAGCGCTCTGGCTTAGAAAAAGCCCATTAATGCTGGCGTTGAAAAGCCCTAAAAAATATAAAGAATGGACATGTTACGTCTATAGTAATATCGGTCCAATTCTGTTGCGAGCTTAAAACATTCACAAACTTATGTTACATACGGCATATCGCTATAATTTTATTAAAATGTTATAATTATACATACACAGTCATTTGATTGTAAAATGTGCAGGTTCCCACACGATGTTTTCCGTCACTACGCACTAGTTAAATACCCACGAGGAGAAATCCATAGGTGCTTCGAACTTTCGACCCCACGCAAGTAAAGCTTTGGCTCAAACTACTCGGCAACTCGGGCAGATGACATTGTATAAAAGGATGTTTCTTGTTTATACATTTTTTATTATACAATTTTTATCATACGTTAAGCGCAAGATGTTTTTCTGACTCCATCTCCAATAAAACCTTTTTCATTCATAGAAATATTAAGTACTGAATAGCTCAATGTTTTCATTATAATATGGGTCATTTCCTTTCAAATCGACAGAATCACTTCTGCGTAATGCGTAGATCAAATGCTCGTGTTTCACCAGCAGGGGTCCAATTGGCGGGAGAGTGGCTCGGCGGTAGCAGTAATGGAGAATCCTTGTAAGTCACCCGTACTGAAGATTATACTGTTGTAAAGAACTATGAGTAGGGGTGGGAATAATATTGTATTAGTATTTATGACTAAGTTGTCGTACATGAGAGTAGCCGCAACATTTAACTATAATATTTGAATTATAACACTTAATCTTATGTTTAATCATGATCACAGTAATGTCTCCTTTCTTTAAGAGGAAACACTTGGGCCGTTTTTCCATACAAACGTATTCCCCTTTTACCTCCCTGGATAATGCCAGTAGAGAAATATTTTTTTTTCCGAAAATCTATGACCACTATGCATGTCCCTATGTTTTCCTTTTTTTCATAAATTAATAATTTAAAGAGTTATGTTATGAACCTTCAAAAACCTAAAAAAATTACCAGAATTTCCGCTGTGTTCAAACATCCAGAAAACAAATTTAACTAGATTAAATAAAAAAAGGAAAACATAGGAACACGGCCAAAGCCTTTCTTTAACTTTTGATGAAAAAAGTATTTAAATTGGTCAAGTTTTGGAGAAGAAAAGTGACGAAACGTTGATTTTATAGGTATTTTCGGTCCAAGCTGCAGTTGTCTCTATCGCGCTCTGCAGGGATGTTCGGGCACTGCGCGACAGCAATAGATTTTAAAAATACCTATTTTTTCAATTCTCTTGCCCCAAGTGTTTCCTCTTAAGCGTTTTGCCTGATCTAGTCAGGATAAGATAACACCATGATCCATGATTTGACAAGTCCAGTTTTACCATTGGAGCGACTGCTATCTGACCTCCATAAGCCTTAACGGGAGTACTGGTTCAATTACACTACTTAAGTATATTAAATATACTGGAGTATTAGCCTTTGAATGCCTCTTTTCGGATAATGTACTTAATCATTGAAATGAAAGCAAAATTATAGGCAACCTTATCACCATCGATGCCAAATAAAAGGTAGATAAACTTGAACAATGTCTGGACAATCCAAAAATTCTACTCTACCAGAATAAGTTCCTCAAGACTCTCAGCTCACAGCCTTCAATTGTACTTGCAAAACCTTGTAGTCCAGACTCTATTATTTCGGGACAAAGTGTTCGGAAAACTGTGACGATGAATTATTAATATAGATTTTTACGATTTCTTAAAGGACCACATGCAAACTTCGGGTCATGGGATAAGAAGGGCAGATGTGACGAGGGTAGGACATATATGGTCCACCGTGACGTTTGCGAGTATTCCATGGCTCACCGTCATGGAAAAATATATTGTTTACGTCCTTCGTACTAGCGTGAGGTGAATACTAATTGGCAAGGGTCTATTCAATTTCTTTTTGCTTGCAACAATGACGTTGGCCGTCTGTTTTGTTAATAGATTTAGTTAAACACTTTGTATGAGCTTAGTGATTAAGCCAGTGTCTATATTTCATTAAGGCCTCGGCTCGAATTTCGCAGCGGAGGGGCGGGAGCGACCTGATACCCATTTTCACTATATAAAATGTTGTCAAACAAATCTCTTCGTGTCTTAAAAAAATTGAGCATATCAACTCCCTTCACCACTTCAAAGGCATTCGTCGACTTTCGAGACGAAACGAGATAGAATCACTTAATACGAAACAAATCTCGCTGTTTATCAAATATGATTTCTTATAGCTGGTTTCAGGGTAATTTATCCCAATTGTAGGCAGCATTGAGTTAAAATGGGTAAATAACATATTCATTCTTTGTTTTATTTGATGGAATTTATGTTATTCGTATTTGTTAAGGATACGCTTAGTACTTTCGCAAAACCTGCCATCATAACATATCGGTGTTACATATCATAAGACCTATCTGGTCTCTGTATTATCTTCTACTAAAAAATGCAAGACAGAAGCCCTTATAGGCCGTCGGAAATAGACAAAATAAGGGGCTAAATTCGAAAAGCGTGATGTAGTTCTGCATTTTTGGTATGTTGTATGGGTCCGTTAGAGTAATGTGATTTCAAATTTGCAACTTCGAAAAACTTGTGGAAACTGAGAAAATCGAGAAAATCTTCGAAATTTTGGGACTTTTTTATCTATTTGCTCTCCAGGGCCAAAACTATGCATTTTTTGTGAACAATGTTCTCTACACTCATAAACTGTATTAAAGTACCTACAACTGGAGGCCAATCACAGCTCTATTGGCTTCAAAGTAGTCAAGCTATGGCACTTCGAAGATGACCAATATTTCTCGAAAATAGAAAATTTCAGGTTTTACTTACTTATTTCTCGAATAATTGGCAAAACGACTAGCTTCACGAAGAAAGGTCACTGAAAATATTTTGTAGTACATTTATTTAACTTTTATTAACGCCCAAAACGAAATCTGTGAGACTAGTAGTTCACTCAAAAAATCTAATAGAAGGTAAAATGGGTTAGAGACAAAATAGGCCGTCGTATAAAGACATTAAATTCGCAAAGCGTGATGTAGTTCTGCATTTTTGGTATGTTGTAAGGGTCCAGTAGGGTAGTACGAATTCCAATTTGCAACTTCGGAAAACCTGTGGAAACTGAGAAAATCGAGAAAATCTTTGAAATTTTGGGACTTTTTTTACTATTTGCTCTCCAGGGCCAAAACTATGCTTTTATTGCGAATGATGTTTTTACATTTATAAACTGTATCTAATTACTTGTAAATTGAGCCTAATAACAGCGCTATTGTCTCTTTAGGAGCCAAGCTATGGCACTTTGAAGATGACCAATATTTGTCGAAATAAGAAATTTTCAGGATACTCCCACTTATTTCGTGAAATATTGGCAAAACCACTTGGCCTATGAAGAAAGGTCACTGAAAATATTTTGTAGTACATTTATTTAACTTTTATTTGAGCCTAAAAGCACCGCTATTGACTTCATAGGAGCCAAGCTATGGCACTTTGAAGATGACCAATATTTGTCGAAATAAGAAATTTTCAAGATACTCCCACTTATTTCGTGAAATATTGGCAAACCTACTTGGCCTATGAAGAAAGGTCACTGAAAATATTTTGTAGTACATTTATTTAACTTTTATTAGAGCACAAAATGAAGTCTGTGAGACTAGCTGTTCCCTCACAATCTCAAAAAAACGAAAAGAAGGTAAAATGGGTTATAGAAACAAAAGACTATTATATTGGGTAATTGGAAATTAGACAGGAATGTTATAAATAGTAATGGATGGAGGTCATTTGCGATCGTTTAGGCTCGCTTGAAGTTTGATTTGGAATCTAATTTCTAGGAAAAACATAAAATCAATGATGATTAACCGAAAAAACTGCGACTGTCTAAAAATGAAACCCTGCAAATGCAAAAAGGAATGTAGAGGGGCATGCAGTCAGATCGCAAATGACCTCCACCCACTACTATGTATAAAATTCCTGTCTAATTTCCAATTACCCAATATAATAGTCTTTTGTTTCTATAACCCATTTACCTTCTTTTCGTTTTTTTGAGATTGTGAGGGAACAGCTAGTCCCACAGACTTCGTTTTGTGCTTTAATAAAAGTTAAATAAATGTACTACAAAATATTTTCAGTGACCTTTCTTCAAAGGCCAAGTGGTTTTGCCAATATTTCACGAAATAAGTGGGAGTATCCTGAAAATTTCTTATTTCGACAAATATTGGTCATCTTAAAAGTGCCACAGCTTGGCTGCTATGGAGTCAATAGCGTTGCTATTAGGCTTAAATTGCAAATAATTTAATACAGTTTATAAGTGTAGAAAACATCATTCGCAATAAAAGCATAGTTTTGGCCCTGGCGAGCAAATAGTAAAAAAAGTCCCAAAATTTCAAAGATTTTCTCGATTTTCTCGGTTTCCACAGGTTTTCCGAAGTTGCAAATTGGAATTCACACTACCCTAATAGACCCATACAACATATCAAAAATGCAGAACTACATCACACTTTTCGAATTAAATGTCTATTTCCGACGGCCTATTAGGGTTGTATTCACTGTTATAAAGAAGTAGCCGTAATTGTGGTTCGTTTTATTACATACGGTTATTCAGTGTCTCGTTTCGACAAGTTTGTAAAAACCTTTTTAGGAAGTAATTTAGTGGAAAACCTCGACAGATTTTCCATGAGCCCGAAACAAGAAAGTTAGATAAAACTTTTGGGTTATCCTGTTAGACCGTTCTGTTGTCGCCGTGTAACAAACTAATCTTGAGTAACTATACAGATAAAAAGAAGTTAAAGAAGTGAAGGGTCTGTTTGTGTTGTCAAAATAATAACTTTTTGTTAAATTCTTGCAAACAAAAACTAAAACTGCCCACCCGCTTTGCACGAGTGGAATAAAACATAATGTACCTAAACCTTGTCCCAATCATAACAAACACAACAAAATAATTTGTTTAGAAATTAAATTTTAATGTACCTAAAAAATTTAGGGTGTCTGGGTAAAACAGCTGATGACATTATGACAACTAACGTTATGAAAAAGGAAAGCGACCCCTTTTTTGAAAATAGATTTTCTGAGAAAAAAGGAGCATCCCCTTTATTGGTTTTCCCAAGCCCCACACGAAGTTGCTACCACAGCTATATCATCTAATATCCGCATAAAACTTCAGTACCCAATTTCCCATTCAGTCGCACCGAAAAATAACCTAAGCTTTAAAATTTAACGCCTTCGCATCAACATCGGCGCATAGCGGTAACCGAGATCGAATCCGAAATTATATTTCCGTTTATTGTGGTTGCACACATGCCTGGTCATCAGGCATGAAAACACATGCCGTTAAGTTATGTCGTTTCGCAAACAAACCGAATGAAACCGCCGATCAGCGTTTTCTACTACCCGCTTAGGGTTGTCGATATATTGATATTACAGAAAAGAGCTATTCGTGCAATCTACAACCTTAGACCTCGTGACTCGCTCAGAGATCTATTAACACAAATTGACATTTTAACCGTTCCTTCACAATACATTTTTGATTGTTTAATGTATGTTCGAAAGAATTACAATAATTTTCTAAAAAAATCCGAAAGGAATAAGCACAGACTTGCCGTTCCTAATGTCAGGCTTCATAAAACAGGAAAGTCATTTGTTGGACTGAGCATTAAACTATTTAACAAAGTACCACAACGTCTTGTAGAATTACCTTTAAATAAATTTAAAGTCATAATTAAAGATTACCTTATGAGGAAAGGTTACTATAAAGTAGAAGATTACTTAAATGACAAGACTCTGTGGACATGAAACACATTTGCTTCTCTGCACATCTACTCTTATGCTTATTTATTGTACTTATTATATTATTATTAAGTTGACATTATATTGTTATTAAGTTGACATTATATTATTATTATGTTAATATTGTACAACACAAAATGATTTAAAAAAGGCTATCATATGTAACTGTTGAGTTTCTTGCGGCACTTCTTCTCAGCAGCAAGTTTATGACGAGCAAAAGAATTTCTTGGTAAATAAAATTGCAAAATAAATACTTTGACTTTGATTGATTGTTAAAATGATAAATATCCACCAATGGTATTTTAGGCGATAGATATGTTACGAGTACGTCCATAATTTGTGTGGAAATCTGTCTTCCAAAACCAACATATTTAGACATCTTCCATTGATGGGTGAAGCAAAAGTTACGATACATCACACAATTTATAAAGATGCTTTTAATGTTGTAATATATTATAATTTATATATCCATATTCTTTACATAGAGCTACATATTTAGCTCCAAACTAAAAATCGCTTAAACTATGGGCCTAGACAATGGATGAATAAAACATCTTTACTTTTGTTTTGTACCTAAATACACAAAAACCACCGAGACCAGTATAAACAGACATGTTCAACTCAACCATTACACTTCACTAGCTGTCGAAAAGCCTGACAACTTGCCGTTTTATCAATAATTATAGAAAATATTTTAGGAAATGATTTTAGTGCTATATATTTAAATAAATATTCCCAGTTTGAATAAGATACGAATCAAGTGGGAATACCCAACAATTTAAATAAATCCCGGTGACACCCCTACGCGTCGCAGCGTAATCCCTGTCATTCTCCGCGTAATTCGAACCTTTATTTTTACGAGAGAAAACAAGCGGGGCTCACAATAAAACGTCTAAACACTCAGGGGTCAGACTAGTAAATCCTATCAGAACGCCCCAGATATCTCTGGCGGGACAACTTGGATGGATGATTTCAAACTCGTTGGTACGTTGGTATTGCAGGAATAAAGACGTATTGAGATGGTATTGGCAATAGCTTATTTTAAAATGTTTTGGGAACTCGTCAAAAATGTTTTCCTCTTTTTTTTGATACAAAATCCGTTTAATGTGCTACACACAGTAGAGTTGTCTGTTTCGTCTTTCCGCGTAACTACTGACTTCTTTAATATTGCCAGAACACAGCGAAAGGTATTACCGTGGCCAAACCTGTTGGACCCAGAGAAATTCCTACCACCAATAAGACCCAAGGCAGAATTGCAACCCGCAGTTATCAGGTAACTGGGACCGCGGTCCCAGTTTTATTTGGTCCCAGTCGCCTGAATCCTCGCAGTTTCTACATCACCGACGGCGATGCAGGATCCCGAGGGGTGGGTGGGGGGCGGGGTATCCTTCGTACACTAGTCTTTATAAAGACTGGGGCATGGAATTACACGAGTCCCACACACGGTTCGCCTTCTCCAGGCGAGTTACGAAAAAAAAAAAACAGGCTCAGTTTTAATGTTTTACGAAGGTGGTTAAAATGTTGTAAATGAAAACTTTACAGTAAATCATCGAGCTTAATTATCTTAACAATTTTTCAGTGAATGTAACAAAATGTAACTAATGGCCGCCCGTCGTAAATGATCGATCGAGCCGGGCGCTTAGCCCACTTCTCGTCTTGCCTAGATCATCTCAACTAGAGATAACTTGCTCGAAAGAATTACATTGGCTTTTTTATACCTCCTCATTAACTTTTTAGCCCAACATAGATCGAGTTTTCTGGATTGAGCGATTGTTTCCTTTTGTTTTTTTTAATACTAGGTCAGTTGGCTGGCAGTCAGGCATGCAACCCACCTGATGGTAAGCGGCCACTGCGGCCTAATTCCATTGAGGGACGTTTCACATGGAAGCGTCCCTTAATGTGCTGCCAGACTGTAGACTCATCTGATCTTCGAGCTTCTAGTTTCAAGTGTACTGGCTCCCACATTAATATTGCCGAAACACAGCCGGAGCTGTAATGGCGGCAGATTTCACCTGTGGGGGTGGTCTAGCCAGTCGGACTCTGAAAAAGCCCTACCACCAACCAGACCCAAGGCGGTAATCGAACCCACGACCTCCGTGTTTTTATACCCGAGCGGCTTAGCCACTGTTTCACGGAGGCGGTCAAAATAATGCTCAGTTCCCATGGGATACATGAATAAAGATATTTTTGTTTGTCTTTCTTTCACGTTCGAAGGAACGATTCGAAGTGATTTTTGATATGGGGATAGTTTGGAGGTTGGAGTGTAGCTTAAGTTACTTTTATTTCGAAAAAATATCACATTTCTACGAAATAACGTCGTATATTCACACGAGCGAATATCATTTAACTCTCTATTCATTTGTCTTTCCTTATTAACACGTGCATTAAAACTTGTATTTACAGCATAAAGTTCGTCGGAAATCCATTAATATCACCTAAGTGCAAAGTTTATTAATAGGAAACACGGAAGGATCTGCTAAACCGAACCTAACTAATGTATGAGTTTGAAACTCAAACCAACCCGTGATTACGTGTGGGTTAATACGAGAAAATTGATACAACTCACCCAAGATTTCATATCCGTGGTTAATTATTTAGATCCAAGTTTCGGACTCTGGGGAGAGGGCGGGTGCGGGACCCTTGATGAGTCGCGTCGAGATGTTTTGGCAGTAATGAGAATACTTGGGTGTTTATTTTTTTCGATTCTAACGAGTGTTTTTTGTTTTTGATAATAAGGCTTTTATGGTCTTCTCTCACTGAAAGATTTTTTTATTCTTTTCGCGTTGCAAAATCAAAGATTCTGTTAATAAATACATAATTATACTTTTATTATAAGTTCTTTATGAGTTAGGACACATTTGGCCGTCTCTGACGAGCGATTCTGAGAGCGACGTATTGGTTTAGAATTCGGCTATGACACGAAAGGGATTGAAACCATGAGGTTTCAATCCCCACACAGTGTAACCATTTGCGTGCATTAAATCTATTTGTTTTGGCCTGGTTGTATCTTGGAAATAATAATTATCTATATATATAAAACTCAAAGGTGATAGATAGATATCAATGCACAGCCCAAACCACTGGACGGATCGGGCTGAAATTTGTCATGCAGGTAGATGTTATGACGTAGGCATCCGCTAAGAAAGGATTTTGATCAATTCCCACGGAAACGGGAACCACGCGGGTAAAACCGCGGGCGGCCGCTAGTGTTTAAATAAAATCATACTTTATTACTTTTTATCCATGGTCTGGCAAAGTAAAATTTTTGTTTGGTTCTAATTGGTGAAGTTTCACTCATTTATTCAAAAGAAATGACACTCATGAAACTTCTTTTAGACACTCAGTATGGTGTCGGCAACTCGATGTAAATAAATCTTCTCTAAATCCTGTTGCATCCTTTACGACTCGTAGTCTAGTGTTTAGTTATTCCTTTTACTATGTACGCTAATGTGTTGTGATTTAGTGAGGAATTTTGTACTTTGTAAATAGAAACTGAGCGTGATGTTAGATGTTATTTTGTTCATGAGAACGCCACTGTCGCTCGAGTTAGGGCAATCCTCTTGAATTGTTGTTTCTTTGCACACCTCTTTTAGCTATTCATGAAATGAGTGTTCTGTATTAAGAAAGTCTAAACTTATTGTGCTTGTAAAAGAGTGATGCGTAGGTTCCTCCGTAGCAATATTTTGTCATAATATAATTATTTGTGTTGTAAAAGATTTTACGCCTATTTGGCATATTAAAAATCCGATTTCTGCACTAAAGCGGCCACGCAATATATTATATTCGTTACTTTAACTGACTACGAACTTTGTTACAAATTGTGTCTCCATTGTTAATACTGGACTTGCCAAAATGTAATCACTGTGCAAGGGGTACCTGACTAGGTCGGGACAAAACGTTTAGAGAAAAGGTCTTAATTAGAGAAAAGGTCCTATTATTTCAGTATATTAAAACGTCCACTATAAAACAGCACTTAATCTACAACCACCAACTCAAACTTAGTCAGATGTTGTTAAAATTCGTAAAATCATACCTTTGTCGTTACATACACCTGGACCTTTGACGTGACCAAAGCTTAAACTGACGTGCTCATCTGTAGAAGTAAGTCATTTGTAGGCATCGTAAACATTTTGCAGAGATCATTAACATTTTGCATAAGGGTCCTTATAATAAGTTTCAATATTGTTGTCTGTAATATTTCTAGTGCCATGTTGTTTTAAGCACCAGGTTTGTTTCATAATTTTGAATAAATAAAACCAAAATATCAGACAACAACACACATTTATCATATTCCAAAGAAAGTAGCCTAACATGCATATTAGAACCAACGAACGTATCCCAAATACAACATACTTAAATACAAATAAACATCCGGCCGCAGAACAAACACGAATGTTTGTCCTGGGCAGCGTTACCAGTTTTTATTTTTACCAAGTCGGGACTTTGGTACTTTTTGAGGGAAAATAGCGGGATTCTTCCGTCAAAAGCGGGACATAGTAAAAAAACGTATACAATCAAAGGTTGTTTAAATATTTATCTTTTCATTTGACTTAAAATTACGTTAACGTGACAATAGATAGTAAAAGGAGTAGTAGTAGTAGTAACGTCCAAGGATGAATATCTTCATTATACGCCTTTCTTTCTCAGCACTGCTGCACGTACGGTCGAGTTCTCCCCATAAAGCGGGACTGAGTCTGTCACGCGCGGGACATTTAATTTTGATTTAAAAACCGGGACGTCCCGCCAAAATCGGGACGTTTGGCAACGCTGGTTCTGGGTGAAAGTACCTCGAATACTTCGATCCTTCGAATCAGACTTAAAATATATTGTTTTGATTTCATGCGTTAAGCTAAAGAACTTCTTTCTTTCTTTATATTTATATAAATTATAATTAAGTAAAATATAATATTGAAGTAGGTATTACTTGTTCATGACTCAACAAGCCAAATCAAACTTAACTTAAATTACAATATTTACCCTCCCTTCTTCATCACTACATAGTATAAAACAAAGTCGCTTTCTCTGTCCCTATGTCCCTGCTTAAATCTTTGAAACTACGCAACGGATTTTGATGCGGTTTTTTTTAATAGATAGAATGATTTAAGAGGAAGGTTTATATGTATAATACATGCATAATATAGTAGGGAAACACTGATATTTTAGAGGTTTTTAATTTAGGGTCGTAAATAAACACATTTTTTTGCGCTTACATTGCAAACGCTGGCTGAACCCTACGAGATAGATCAAAATAATGTACTACGGTATTGTTCACCTTAAAACGGTTTACAAAAAAGTCCGCGATGGTATATGTCTATCTATTAGGGATAACCCACAATAACCATTTTTATCCTTTACTAATGAGAAAATAAGGGCATATTTACGAAAAAGCGATTTTTTGCAATACAGTGTTAATCCTTATCCAATTAAGTACCTTAAATAAATTGTGCATGTAATATAGATCAATATGGCTCTTTACAGCATGCAATTTAAATGAATACTTTTGAAGATATTACAGATTTAAAATGCAGGGACATAGCGGTTGCGGCGGTACCGACCGGCCGGGGGGCGCATGGATGATGGATGAACGTTTGTTACTCTTTCACGTAAAAATACTGAATTGATTTTAATGAAACTTTACAATAATATAGCTTATACATCAGAATAACTCATAGGCTACAATTTACAAGATATTCCCGCGGGATAACGTCCTATAGTTCACGCGGGCGAAGCCGCGGGCGGAAGGCTAGTTATGTCATAATTTACAGTTATACCTGGTCTACCTGGATCACAGTCCCTGGCGTATGTAGGCTGTTCGCCCACGTCTGATAAACGGCGACCGATTTTTTTAGGAGAAAAATAGAACGTACTGATAGCAATAGAGCAACTCAGACGTCCTACAAAAAGTAGGTCAGAAATACCATAACGAAAGACAAGAAATAAAATCGGCCCGATTGTCGGTCCTACAAAAAGTCTGACGTGGTTGGGCATCAGTATTCTCAGCTAAAATTGACGATCACATCTACACGAGTATATTTTGCAGATATCCTAAACATTTTGCATAACGGCTGGGACCGTGCAATTACAGGGCACATCAAAGGGCGCTTCAGACCGCCAGATGTCGCCAGCGGTTATTATAAATCAAGACCTTTGCGGTCGCGTCCTGAGGGTTGAGCTGCCCTGACTTTTGTTATGGTATATGATTGCGGGAATATGTTACCTTTGAACCATGTCTTCATATTGTATGTGATCGTTTTTGTGCTGTCAAATAAATGTGTAACCCATTGTTTTTAGTGAACTGTTAGAAAAGGGCTTTGTGAAGTTTTTTAAATACAGAACTTTACGCTTACGTTATCTGTGGATTAACACGATCGTGGACAGTAACGCCCACGGGCGTTTAGGTAGTGAAAAACGATACGACAGGACGCCTGTAGACGTCATAGTTTATAGTCGTGCAACAGCAGTACGTCTGAGGGCGCTTGATTTTCAATACTTTTACAAGAGAGAGCATGTTGTAGTGTCACCGCAAAAGTAATGCGGCTTTCGTACTGTCATCGTATACAGTTCTACAACACGTCAAGGTACACACACATTGGTAGAATTCCGGACTTCCGGCGGCGACAGGCGGTCGTAGTAGTGTTAGTTGGGAAGAAATCCCGTGGGCGCTACTGTCCACGAAAGTGTTAATTGCGAAAAATAAGCCACTCACTTTTTCAAAGGCACCATTTCATGCGTGATTAATCTTGCATCTTGATTAACGGAACCACGCCCAACCTCTGGGTAATTCGCTTATTCCTCGTCGTGCCACCAACTTGTTCCACCAGTGGCACGACAAGGAATTGTCATTCCTCGTCGTACCACTGAATGATTATTGAATGATTGTTGCTCTACATTTTGTGCTTAAATGGATGGGACCAAACATTATGCACTGATTTATTCTCCGTTTCAAACATCGTATGGTGTATTTTAAGTTACATACCATAACAATCTGCCAGTAGCTTACTACGTATGTTTTCCTTTAGCTTACCTGGTCATACGCCAAATTTTTTCTCGGCTGACAGTTTTTTCTCCAATTGAGTTAAAAGAGAGTAAGAAAATAGGTAATGCATCTGTGCTCGCGCACTCACTTGTGCATCATGTTACATTCTGAGCAGTTTATATAAATCGTAAAGATTGAAGGCTGTAGCTGGAATTCTATGAGGACATTCTGATATGTAATAACAATTGATGATAATTACAGAGCGTAATGTAGTGAGGTAGAATCATGGATATATTTTGTAGTGTTATCTCGGTATCTTAAAAAACTTTAGCGTCATATCTATATGTGAAGCTGTCAAATTTAATTTTAAAAAATCGTGATTTAATTCTTGGAACTCCATAAAACTTCCGTTTAAAACGCCCCTCTTTACCCCTCTTTAGGAAGCCATTATGCCGCGTGACGTTGACGGTCGTGATAAGTGAAAACGCGCCGGCCCAATAAAACTCGTTCGCGGGCGATAAATCAAACCTCTCGATTAGATCGCGGATCGATTACGCACTCCGATTCGATGAATAATCGACCGCCTCCGTGGAACAGAGGTTGAGCTGCTCGGGTCATAAAAGGAGGTAGTGGGTTGGATTCCTGCCTGGCTTTGGTTGGTGGTCGGACTTTTCCAGGCACAAATATTATACGTATAAAAACAATCAGATCAATCACACCGTCTGTTTGTAGATGTTGCTCAATATTCACGCACAAAAAATATTTTTTCTTTTTTTTATTACATTGTGTAACGATACAAGACGAGCAGATAGTACACCTGATGGTAAGCGCTACGTCTGCCCTTAGACAGTTCAGTGCCAAACAGTAACTAAGCAGTTACTGTCTGGCACCTCCTGCGCCCGCTACACCGTGACGACAGTTATTCGGTCTCATATAGGTACACAGTAATTTCACTAGCTTCAGTGCCCTTTCCCTGAAACACAGAAGTGCTTGACACACTTCTATGTCACGGGAAAATATCTAGCACTGCGGTGGATTAACCAACCTAGACGCGCGGCCCAGTACAGGAACCACCACCTGGGTGTCTATGTTAGTGCCGTGACGGATAGAACCCGCGCCCTTATGGTGTATTAGCTGACTTCTCACCAGAAACATAACACCAGATCGATCGTCACTTAACTTTATTTAACTTTTTTTTTCAGGTACGTATTATCGAGTACTTAGCAGAAATTATTGTGTCGTAAGTAAAAACTTTTTACTATTCATTTTAGAGGAAATGTTGTTGTTGGCCCCACCCAAGCTTCAAAGGATCCGGTCGAGATCTTCAAATGTAGCTTCTAACATTGTAATAGTTATTTTTTTTAATTATAACAAAGTGAATAATACTGAGACAAATTTTCAAACACTGAAGTCAACAAATTCATTATGTAAAATTGTACATCTCTTACATAATTTAAACGTAATTAGTACGAACGCTAAGTACTAAAAACTTTGTAAGAGGTCCCTTGCGCGGAGGGAAAGAGCGAGGTGGGGGGGGCATTAGCCCCTACTAGAGAGGAAAGGGGAAATTAGGGGGTATGGGGAACGGGGGGGGACTTATGATACCGTCGTGATTTTCATTACATGAACATTTACAACATGTGATGTGTGAATTAGGTTATGTTGTAATATGATAAGGGGTTTGCTCTTGATCATATTATGGGGCTTATAAATTATAATATTGTATGAAAATGAAAACTTGTTTCCGGTTTAAGGAGCGTAGCTCAGGTTATAAGATGACTATTGATTAACTAAACTTTAATATCATATTTCAGAGTTTTAGATCCTTTCTTTCTAGTGTTATTAAACTTTTTTGTTTGTTACCATAACATACCTATTATAGTATAATAAGAAATTTTACGTTTTAATTTTTAGTGTTTGATTGTGGTCTTAATGGTTGCGAAATGATACATGAAAAAATGACTGCCAAATTTTTTAATTATAAAAATTAGAAAGTGAAAATTAAACTTATACAAACACATTGCATAATTAACACAACTCAATATGACATTTATAAATATAATAAAACATAAAAAGTCAACATTCAATGAATTGAGGAGAATGTTTAATGCCTTAAAACGAATCGATTTGCTTATAATTCAAATTCCAAGATCGTTAATATCTCCGAGACAATGTTTCTGATTCAATTAGTGAAAATAAATGACAGAGCGAATTGAAATCAGTAAGCTGATCGTAGCTTTTTTAAATCGTTTTTTCTTGTAAATATCAAATCTTTTTGCTTATATTCAATACTAATATTTCATGTTTATAAATTCTAGAAATGTAGTAACTACGAATCTTATACAGAGAATTAACTTTTACTTCATTTAAACTTATTATTTACCATCATCATTGTCCATCCATTAAGGCAGAGAGAAATGGATGCAACCCCCAATACCAATACTTATTTTAGTATTGGTAGAGCCATGCTGTTTTACAGTACTAATGGGTCAGCTCGTCCGGTGTAGTACCACCCTCTCACATAACACCAAGTGACTACTATTGTGTTTCGTCTAGTTTGTGAACTTGTAAGAGTGTCATAAGTGGAGTTTTGTGAGTGAAACTGTCATGTTGATGTGTCATAGAAAAATAGGGTTATGTTTAGCCATAAATGTTAAAACCCCTGGCTTAGACCATCATTTATATCTCCAGTGCATCAATCTGCTTTCATATTAAAAGTAATGATATCGCACAGCGGACACCCATCCAATAGATTGATCGCAGGCGTTGTTTAACTCGTTCATGCTTAACGAACCGTGGCATGGGCGGGCATCTACCATTTTCCATAAAAACCCACTTTCGCAAACTACTCGTATAAAAAATCTGTGTCCATAGTTCAACGTTGAAACCTTATTTTCCACAAGAACGGAGCGGTATACTGCTCACAGGTAGGGTTGCCTGCAATATAAATTTTCTTTAGATTTTTTCATGTAATAAAAATAAGAGGAAGCAAGAGAAAAGAGAAAGTCGGGTGGTCGGTACTGTACATTTAATATTAAGAAAGACTTCAAAATGTTTTTACCAAATGCTAAAAATATTATTTTTAAATTCTTCCCCCATATCCGGGATCAAAAGTACCCTATGTCACCCGGGGACAGTGTAGCTTTCCAACAGTGAACGATGTTTTCAAATCGGTTCAGTACTTTCGAAGCCTATTCAATACAAACAAACAATCAAATCTTTCTTTTTTATAATAAAGAAGTATAGATGTGCCAGTCCTTTCAATTAAGAAGAACAAATAAGATGCCTAATTTCTGATAATATTTCTGGCAGCCCTATTAGATAGCAAGTACAGAAGCGCCATAAATTTATTACCCCTTTAATATTTTATTCAATATGCCGAGGAGTGTTCAGCATACATTACGGCCCGTTGATAAAGCGTGGCAGTTTAATAACGCACCACTTTGTTAACAGTCTTGATTATAGTGCTTTTCAATTACATCTCAAAGCGATCGAACACTTTAAATGTAGGTTCGAATGTCAGAGAGATCTATCAATATGCTATAACACTATATACTCGTAATATGTAGTGGTAGTGCCATGCTGTTTTACGGTACGAATGGGCCGGCTCGTCTGGGGAAATACCACCCTCTCACATAACACTAGCGTGAAATAATAGTGACTACTATTGTGATTCGTCTGGTTTGTGAGAGTGACGGAGGCCCACACCCCCCATATCCCCATGGCACAGAATATTTAATAGTACTAACGTGGTTATAACATGGGGCGGCAACGCATCAGCGATCCCTCTGGTGTTGCAGATGTCCATGGGCGGCGGTGATTGCTTACCATCAGGCGATGCGCTGGCTCGTTTGCCGCCTCTGACATAAAAAAAAAAACAAAACAAAACACTCGTCGAGCATTTATCCCGATCTACTTACGGTACGCTTGTACAGTCAAAAGCACGTCAGAAGTAACACTTTGGACTTTGTACCGCTCTTATGTCGGGGGCATAAGTGCTATTATCGAACTGCAAGTGTTTACCGTGATGTGCTGTTGACCGTACTATGATACAGGTTTTGCCGAGTACCATAAAGAGTAAAGTACCAGCCTATTTAAGGACCCACTATAGGGCAAAGGCCACCATCTTTGAAATCAAGATACCTATTGTTACAATGATGGGTACCGTCTTAATTACCAAGCTTGCCAAATACGGGTTATATCACAAATCCGAGCTACACAAACACGAACAACACACCTCGACTCGGGAATCGAACCCAGGACCACGTGATCACGGCCCGGTACTTAAACTACTTGATCATCGAGGCGTTGAAATAACATTTTTTTTAACCTTTCGGACGCCAAAGTCGCACCTGCGGGCCCTGTACGCCAACGACGTCTATATTGACCAAAACCCTGCCTCTTAAAATCTGAACTAAATATGTGTATTTTTTCCTTTATTTTACAATAAAGAATAACCCAGCGCTGGCGCTGGAAACCAGAGTATATCTGAGTGGCGAAAGACCAAGATTCAGCCAAGGAAAAATGTATCGGAAAATCAATTCCCTTTACATTTTTGGACGTTGCTGGAGCGTGTCTGGATACAAATAAAATAAGGATTTAAAATAGATTTCCCCGGGACCGAAAGCGTCGTATCCATGTTCCCTATATTCCTTCCGCATTGACATGTAAATACCATTTCCTCCATTAGCCTGCATTGCTTAGAATGTATGCGTGTTACTTTGCTCATTCATATGGAAAAGAGATGGGCTAACATGAACTTGATGATTTGGAGAGCCGTTTTCATTTAGACATACTTTATACCACATCAGTTAGACACGTAGCCCATCTGATGGCAGGTCACTGTTCGATTTATAATTTGTAGCTATATATTTTCGAGTACTACAAGGGCTTACTATACCTACTAGCCTTTTCTTAAAGAAATAATGCGCCTTTTATACATTTTTGGTTCAAAAAGTAAATTTTCTGTGCTTTATTCTAATTTAATCCGTTTGCCTAAACATTCCTTATTACAGCAGATATTTTACATAAATAAAATTATAAATTGTCTTCTCATAATAATATGTATTATGTGATAATAAACCAAACTTTGGAGTTCTGACAGAAATCGATATCAAACTGTTGGTCAACCATCTTGTTATTAACTCACTGAAAGCTATTTTCATTGCATCTTATTTTTACATAACTTAGCGGTAATCATCTCATCTCGTCATCTAAACTATGATCGTGCACTCCGTGACTTGTGACCTAAGCAACTGAGCGCGAGTGTGCAAAGGTCAGTCGTATAAAAGGCGCTGGTAAATAAATAACGCGGCGGCTTCTGCGCTAATTACGCTGGTGAATTTTAAACAAGCTTCCAGCTACGTGGCTCGATGTCATACTCTAGTTGCCAAGCCGCGAATAGAACCGATGATTTAAAAAAAAAATACATAGAACGAAACTCTTCAGTAGCCCACTTGATGGTAAGCGGCCACTGAGGATATTTAACTGGAAAGCGTCGCTGAATAAATATAAATGACTAGCGGGCGCCCGCGGTTTCACCCGCGTGGTTCCCGTTCCCGTGGGATTTGATCAAAATCCTTTCTTAGCGGATGCCTAACATCATAACATCTGCCTGCATTCCAAATTTCAGCCCGATCCGACCAGTGGTTTGGGCTGTGCGTTGATCTATGTCAGTCAGTCAGTCACCTTTGAGTTTTATGTATATAGATATGTAAAGCTATGAGCAATGTACCTCATAGCTTAACACATGTTTATCATTGTGCGATGACTGGATTTCAATGATGGAGACCTGGTGGGGCATTAACCTTTTCCTCGCCAATGTCTGATATATCAGACAAACCATTTTCGTGCCCACCACGCCAATGTCTGATATATCAGACAAAAAAACATGATCAAGAAACGTTGTATTTTTACTTGCCTGAATGAGTTGAGTATAACCTAATAATTTTTTGGAATTTTTTTTTTAATGGTCGTGGCTTGTGGGGCACCATTTTCGGAAAAAAGCGTGGCGGGGAAAGGGTTAAAGGGCTTACAATTTATGAGTAATGTGGAACCCCATCTGAATTAAATATTTGAAAATTAAAACTGGCTATAAATCATAACAATGAGCAGAGCTTTAGACTGGTCATGTAAGCTTATTTTATTATTATACTAATCTGTAACCAGTGGAATTTAATTCTTAAAATAAAATAAAGGAAGTCATATTGTGATTGTCGAATGTGCTTTTTCAATATATGACATAATCTATAACAATACAATTTTTTTTTTGAAATTTTGTCGTTATCATTGCTGTAATTTGACCTAACTATAGGTTCTCGATTCGGAAAACCTAGTCGAACCTCTCTTCACACCTGGCGAATTCGTGTCAGTCCCCGGCATAATTGAGTAACATACATCGAAAGCCATTTTCCCACATTAGCTGAATCAACTAGGGGATTGGGTAAAAACGTAAGAGACTTGATGTTGGTAGTAATGTTTCAAGGAAATAGTAATTATGCTCATTTGTAATGAGAATGCTGAATGCAATGTCTTGTAAATACACTCGTACAACTTGGTCGTGCAATATTATCACGAATTAGAAAACTTTTTTTAATTAATACATCTGGACCTTTTACTATTTTAGATAGAAGTTATATTATCAATTAATTTTTCGTATCTAATACAACTTTTATGTAATTATAGCCTTCCGCCTGCGGCTTCGCTCGCTTCGCGTTTCAGGATTTGTTCGCCAGCTCCCAAAAATCATTGTTTACTTGGATTTATTCCAATAACAACAATGCGTTGCTGTTAACACGTCCGCGTCATTATGTCAAAAAGATAAGTGCGGAAGGATAAATCATACTACCCGTTGTCCTATAACCCGTTTTCCCGTAGGAATTAAGAATTTTTCCGCAATAAAAAGTAGCTTATGTTCATCAGAGATAATTTCGGCTTCTAATGGTATAAGATTTTTTTAAATCGGTCCTATTGGACCTATTGGATTGGTTTCAGAGCCTATTTAATACAAACAAACTTTTTACTTTTTATAATATTAGTATAGATTTTCTAGAGCCGTATCTTTTACTTTCATTTTGCAACGAATTTTCTTAACCATCTTGCGTCCTCGTAAAGTCGTACATCAATCTTCAGAGCTAAGTGATTTCAAGCCAAATTATGAGGCAAAGCAAAAAACCTCGTCATTCTCACGTTTGGAATAATATTATTTAATTCGTATGTATTTCGTGCGGTAGTCCGAAGGGAATGTGCTTTACTTATTTATGTGACATGTGACATTATCAAAATTATCTGAGTTGATAAAACACGACGTTGCTCTTAAATTATTTATAACTTTATCTACATCCATACCATAATATGTCTATTATTTTATATTCAGGAGCGATGAGCAAACGCCCTACATTTAGATATAAGTATCTGTGGCTGCATTGAAATGTTTACATTTTAGTGTCGGTAACCGATACTTAATTTCGTTCAAAGGTGATGTCCAAAAAATAACCCAGAATCGACAGGAATGAAATATGTACCAATGGATTGGCATTTAAATATAATATAATGTTGACAAAGCGGTAACCCTGAAATCGTTATAGTATAGGAGCTAGGAGCAAAATAAAATAAGTAAAAAATTCGTATAAAACAATCTTAAAAATAAGTTTACGTCATGTTTTGGCTTAATATAACGTTGTTTTAATGTTACGTCACTTGTGTTATACATGATAATTATCATCAACACATTTCACAAGCAACAGCAACATAATAACAACATCATATCAAATCACTACTCTGTTTTTTGTATATTTATTTTCCATAGATACTACAATCGTTATAGTACTGTGTGTATTATTGGTATTTCTGTTGCTTAAGATTGCAAATATAAAAATAATAATTGGTATAGTATAGGAGCTAAAAGCCAAAAAAACTAAGTTAAAATCGTTTAAAAATAATAAAAATAAGTTGTGGGTGAGAATACCGTTGTTATTATAATTATGTATATCATTAAAACTTATCAAAATAAGACTTACATTATAAAAATAAATGAATAAAAAACGACGGCTTTGCTGATAATTATCATTGTGACTTCCAAATAAACTATGGTTTTGTTGGAATCATTTTTTGCTTGTACATTCATGTGTAACACAAGTTGTTGTGGATTAGAATGTCGTTGTTATTATAGGTAATTATAATATCATTATAACTTATCACAATAAGACTCACATTATGAAAATAAATGATTTGTAACGATATTCTCATCCACAACATGGCTCTTAGCTCCTATACTATACCAATTATTTTTATATGTGCAATCTTTAGCCACAGAATTAGCAATATACACACAGTACTATAACGATTGTAGTATGTATGGGCCAAAAGAAAAAAATATTCAAAAAACAGAGTCTTTGTTATGTTGTGATTTAATATTATGGTGTTATTATGTTGCTGTTGCTTGTGAAATGTGCTGATGATAATTATCATGTATAACACAAGTGATACAACACTAAAACAACGTCATATTAAGCCACAACATGACGTAAACTTATTTTTATTATTGTTTTATACGAATTTTTCACTTATTTTATTTTGCTCCTAGCTCCTATACTATAACGATTTCAGGGTTGCCCCCTTGGTAACATTATATTATATTTCAATGTCAATCCATTGATATACATTTCATTCCTGTCGATTCTGGGTTTTTGGTCCATACATTTTTGGACATCTCCTTTCGAACGTCTTCTTTAACCCTTTCCCCGCCACGCTTTTTTCCGAAAATGGTGCCCCACACGCCACGACCATTAAAAAAAAAATCCAAAAAATTATTAGGTTATACTCAACTCATTCAGGCAAGTAAAAATACAACGTTTCTTGATCATGTTTTTTTGTCTGATATATCAGACATTGGCGTGGTGGGCACGAAAATGGTTTGTCTGATATATCAGACATTGGCGTGGAAAAGGTTAAAAGTAAAAATTAATAGGTTTTTTTTGATTATCGAATTAGTCGATTAGTTATTTTATGTTCCATTCCTATACATTTAATTCGATGCTGAAATTATAACAATCGATTTGAGAATCGAAATCAACTCGAGTCTAGATTGTTTATGGATTTCAAAAACTACAAACGTCAGTCATTATGTCAGTACTAACTTTTACATACAGATTAAGTTGGGCGTTTGCTCATCAATCCTGACTATAAAATAGACATATTATCGTATGAATGAAGATAAAGTTATGTATGCGACTGTACATAATTAGTCATTAAAATACTCATGTGATTCTTTTATGAAACTCACTTCGTTCGTTTCATAAAACCACATTCGTATTTTAATGACCCTCATTATGCAGCAGTCACATAAATAACTATTGTGCAATGGTATCATTAGGGAGCTTAAAGATTTTAGTAGCAACTAGTGCACAACAATTACTTAAAAAAACCTATTAAAGATTCCACAACGATCCCCTTGCCGAAGGTTCAGTTCTCACTTTTTTATTTAACAACAGCATTAACTGAGCGTATCTGGACCTCACTTAATCCTTCTAGCCCCGGATTACTAGACACAATAGAAAATCTATTGTTATGCGGCACCCGAGTGCCGGTTCGGCGTTGAGTGGTTAATCTAAACTGTAGCATTGGTTTTTATAACCTTGTTGGCATACCTGACATAATAGTATTTGACAAGCTCGGTAATTAAGCCAGCAAATATTGGGCAAACAAACTACAAACTGGATATTAATGAAGAAGCCCTTTGCCGTGGATATTTCTACTTTATGATTTTGAAACAACATTGCGCCTTGATTATATTACATTTGGGTCGGGTCTCACACACGATGAACATTAGACACATCGTCACAGACGAGTAATACGAATACTCAGTCGGGCCGAACGAAGCTTTGATCACGAATTAGCAGGTAACTTGTTTCTCTTTGGCTACACATTCACGGTCCCGTATTGGATTGGCGAGACCTCGTGTTACTTACCTTGATGTTATTCACACTTGAGAGATTAAACATCTATTCAACTTTAATTAAGGGAATATTACCTGTAACGCCATTAGGAAAGTTAAATGCTGTCACATAATGAGGTGGTCACAATAGATTGATGACTAGGATGTTGTATTCAAGTAAATATATAGTTAAATGATATCTGTAAATTCTCAGCTTTAGGAATTGTGGTGTCCCACCACTGGTATTGAGGTACCGAAACCCAGTAAATGAAACCAACAGATTTAGGTTTCATACTCGGCGTAAGCAACGTCCGCTCCCCGCGGTTGCGCACCTGCAAGTGTTGGCCGACGCTGCCTACTCCGGGTAGTTTAATTTATACATAGATCTATAAACACCACAGGAATTAATTTTATTCGTGAATTTAATCGGTCTATCGAGGATGAATGTTTAAAAAAATATGCTTAACAATTTCTTTTAAAGGTTGCTTATCTTAGTTAATCACTTGCAAGCGGAATGTTAATTATTGTGTTATTTATCAATCAATAAAACAAGCAAATAATCTGATCAATTTACAACTACATATTTGTGCCAGATCTGTCCACTTTACCATTCGTAAAATAAAAATTAACTTTAATATTATCAAAGCTTAAATCTATGTATGGATAAAATATCATGTTCCCTTTGACTCGATATTAAAATCCAAAAATCAAAATTCATGCAAACACAGTTGCTCGGATTACAAATGTTATCATAAAAATGGAAAGTCAACGTTATCTGCTCTCACAAAAGGTCGTAGACAGTTTTTTGTAAAAACATTTCAAATAAAAACTTCCAAATTACAGCTTAGGCTCTTTGCTACATAGGTACGAAACTAGGTGCGCTCGCCTTGCCGAGGTCCCTTTAATAATATGAGGGTGGAGTGATTTGCGTACCTCCGGCACAGTATAAAAAGGTGGAATCAGGTACGACTTATGTCAGTACTTAGCAATTTCTATCAGAAACTAGCAAACATAGGTATTAAGTCTGTACTAATAATATGTAATTGACAACCTCGAATCAAAAATTACATATTAAATTAAAATATAATTAACACTAAACAATAATGTAGACATGGCAAATGCTACTCTGGAATAAGACGTACATCCATGAAATTGGAGTGCATATTCATATTACGTGAACCTAAAATTAAAAGTTCAAAGCACTCAAAATCAGTTATTTGCAATATAAGTTCTTGTTGGTTCTTTAAGTCTATTTTTACTGTCTAATAGAGAAATAAATATTATTTAGCTAAAAAGAAGCCCGGTTTTAAAGCAGAAACTTCATATTCATCAATCCACTATATGTATATTACTAATTATTATTAATGCGGAATTTGGAAATAATTATTTTCTGTCTAACCTGACTAAAATTACAAGCGCAATAATAACTTCTACCCGCAGTCGATTTCCAAGCCACTATAAAGATGCTTCACTGTAACCTGACCGTCTGTCCCTACCCCGGCTGTCTGTGTGAGACGTGACTTTTGATATTAAATCGCTTGCATGTGCCTCCAGCAATCTCACGGGCAACCCGGGCGTTATGTATGACAGCATCAAATATCACTTTCCTTCTGATTGGACAGGTGTTTTTCTTCACCCTTATTTATTTTTGATGGGAATATACGTAACAGTATCAACTTATTGATGTCCCGCGATAGGGTCAATGCCGCATTCATTTATGGCTACTAGTTAGATAATGGTGTATAGCTTAATTTGATTTGGGCCAAAATATTAGGCTCAGTACTATCATCTCTCATACATAATTTTTTCCGGAGACAAGGTGGCAAAATATTTATACATGTGTGGTTTCTTCGTTCATTCTAATATCGATGACACCAGTAGCTATAATAAGCGAAGTAGCTAACTTCCCAACCAAATCGATCGTCCTAACAATTCGTCAACTTTACGGCCACAAACTTTACGAATTTAACTGGAATCCCATCCTTAGCCGCAAGAGTTAAATCGAATTTCAACCCACTACTGCTCCATCGAAGGACTCATAGCCATAAAACAGGCTTTTCAAAGCAAATTATATTCATTATTGTGTTTCGTCTGGTTTGTGAGAGTGCCGGAGGCCTACATCCTCCCTTAAAAAGCTGGCAACGCATCAACGATCCCTCTGGTGTTGCCGATGTCCATGGGCGGCGATGATTGTTTACCATCAGAGCGGTTACGAACTACGTCCGATACGAATCCGATCCGTCTCCGTGAAATGACGGTCCGGAGTAGCAACTATTTCTAGGTGATGTACACACTAGATCCGTCTAGATTTTCTTTGTGATTTTTATTTCACGAAGACGGATCGGATTCGGATCGGACGTAGTGCGAAACCGGTCTCAGGCGACCCGCTCTGGCTCGTTTGCCGCCTCTGACATAAAAAAAATAACAGAATCGCTTACCCAGCACCCAAACGTCTTGAGTATAATGTTTGTTATAAAGTACTTCGTTTCCGCTCACCACAAACAGGGTGCTCTGTATACCATGCTCCAGAGATATTATGTGCTCCACGTGACTGCTCGTTAAGGCTTTAGTCTCGGCAGAGGACGTGACCAAGTTACTTTTACTACCCGGTTTGACGATGTTATAGGTGGGGGTTCATTCCAATCTGCTATCAGGTCTTTTTGTAATCTTACCTTTTTGGACACAAACTTCTGTTTTTTATGTACAAGATTGAATCAACTACAATTGCGCGTATCAGCAGCTCAAGCTGGATAAGATGCGCAGATGAAATTTTATAGCTTTTTTTAAATACATACATATTATATTCAACAAAGTAAAATGTCGACGTCTCGTTGCCTCAACTTAGTAATTTTATATTAAACCTGTTTACCCTTTACGAAAAGTTACAATAATGTCATGACTGAGAATGAATGAATTACTTTAGCCTTTCTTCTTCAATTTGATCTCGCTTGCAAGTTGTACTGTATAGAACGATGACGAAGTTTTCAGGCCATCGTCCGTAGAACAGTGATAAAGTGACTTTTATCAAAAAGCGGGTTGTAGTCGCGTTACTGGCTAGTTACCAGTCTCACAGATGGAAGAAAGAACCATCGTTTTGATTAGGCAGATATCTCCGTCATTAAAACCAAACCATGACACACAGTAAACGTAGATAGGCTACGTGCCTGTCTGCAAATTGCAGTAACTTAAAAAGAAAGATTTTTTAGGAAGGAGAGGAATTCTCACTTTCAAAACAATTTATTTTCATTGGTAAGTTTTATTAACAAACCAGCTCTGTATTACTTTGATTAATCTATTTTGAAACCAGAAAGTCCTGTCACATTAAGGTGTCTAAGATATCACCGTTACATCTGAGTGATTTTTCTTAATGGTGAGGTTACAATGGAGACAATCTGAAGCGAGTTTATGAAAACACTTTTGGAACAAAAGGTCCCTTTCGGAGAAACGAGGGAATTTGCCACTCCCTGCGTAATGTGCGTGAGCCAACCTATCAAAATGCGTCCCCTCGTCTCATATTGAAGTCTATATTTATAAACAGTACATCACTGGATAACATTAAAATACTGTAAATAATTAGGTAACTCATATAAATGAGAAATTTTGTATCAAATCGCATGGCTCAACATGGTTTCGTTTCTTCATGTCTCAATAATGTTTCGTATCCAAAAAATCGTCTGTTAATTTTAGAATAGGTATGGATCCCTGATGGATCCATATCGAATTTTCTCGTCTAACCAACTGACAGTTTCATCAAATCCAAATACTCCAAACGTCTTACGAAAGAACAAGAAAGAAATAAAGCAAAATTGTTTAAGCAAACACATTCATTTATTCATACCCGAATGATGGAGTGTTCTAGAGGGTTTCACAAAGAGGGAATTAAGGTGAACGAAGAGATTGCGAAAAGATTTGATATTATTACGTTGGTATTAATTTTGAGCTTTGAACATGGAATCCGGAACGCTTCTTTAATAAGCCGCTCGGGTATTAAAGCCAGAAGTTCGATACCTGCCATGGGTTGTTGGTAGAACTTTTTTCTAGTCCGACTGCATACACAACAACCATATAGTGAAACCTGCCGCTATAACAACTATGTTCTGGCAATATTAATGTGAGAACTACACTTGAAATGTAAGGTTATAAGATCAGAGTTAATCCAGAGATGCTTCCCGATTAAGAATTCCCCTATGGAAATAATTGTAAAGATCGCTTTTTATCATTTGGGTTACGTGCGCGTCTACTGATTAAAGTGACATGCGATCAGGAGAACCTATGGAATGGCAAAATAATAATAATTATAATAAATCATTTATTTCCATCAGCACAAAAGGACATTACATCGGTAGCTTAGCAGTTTATATGTATAACATACAGGGTCCTTAATAATGAGTGGCTGGTGTGAGAATATTGAAACAATATTTCCTTTTTTTCTGGCTAGATGTTTCCAGAGTGTTTTCCTTTGAAGTGTTCCTCAACGTGTCACTCTCTTTTTTTTAAGTTTTTTTTTCGGAGAAGATTGCCTTCACACACCATAACCACAGGCTGTTAGACCTGCGGCCGTGAGTGGTACTCGAAGCGTCTAATAAACTCCCTCGGTTTCCTCTTTCCACCTGATTGGGATGAACTGGATTCGCTGAGGCGCCAGGGTTCTACTTACCAAACTGTCTGTTTCTCATTTTGACTACTTTTCGTGGAGACAACTTCGCAAATTTCCTACTTAGCAATCAGCCTATTTCGCATTCCGTCTACTTTTCAATTGATCTACTTCGCAAACTGACCCAATGGATACCTCACTTACCATCATGTAAACTACTCGTCTGTCAAACAGAAGTATCCCAAAATTGTCAAAACTTAAGATGGTGAAATTGCATCCGTGAGAAACCGGGGGATATATCTAGTATCCATTAAGTATGACACTTGGAAGCCTTCTCGATACTTGATCCCTCGTCGTAACTCTCCCGGGCCATCTGGAAATTACCCGGACTCTAAGTGGGAAGCCGTAATAAAAACCCCTCTAATACCATTAGTTCTGAAAAACCACTGGGAACTGTCTGGGACATTATTTTACTTTTGGGTCTATTGGTTACGTGTTCGATTTTGCTTGCATTAGTTATAACCAAAAAAATGCATGAATTAATGTTTTGCATGTAATTTAATGTACCACTTCGCTGACTCCATTCCAATAAAATGCAATAGTGAAATAAGATAGTTATAATAGTATATAATAATTTCAATATCCTCTTATTATCTTAATTTTAAAGTATGTAAAGAGTCGATATCCGAAAAATTATAAAAAAAAGAAATAATTAATAAACAAGCAATTCTCATGTTAGCCGTTGAAATTGTTTTAGAATTGCCTTAATCTAGCCCAACTTAATAATCTAGTTTCGAAGTAGAGCTTCGTATTTTTAGTCCTTCGAGAGTTTCAAGAGTATCGTCTATCTAGTCTTTCGAATTCAAATAAGATCATTAATAAATTTTACATGAACGCAACCCTACTCAAATATTCACGGTCTTCATGTAAAAGAAGATATATGAATTCCTCATAGACACGAGTTTTTCGTCCTAATTTTCGTCAGCAAAGCGCTCCATCGTTTCTTTTGACTGTGCACTTTTGTTCCACTCATTATTGTCCCGGTTCCAATAATAATTCGTCTTCGGACTGTCTCCATTCTCCATTTATTAAAGCACCATTATATTCGATAGCGTGTCGACTGTTAGATAACTCTTTGAATCCTCCAGTTTTTAAAACAAAGGTGCGGAAACTCGACTTGGGTCGAGGGACTCGAGTGTTCAAGTCTCGTACCTTGTTAAATGAATAACTTTTATTCTAACTGCTCTGTAATGGAATCTGGTTGAATCGGAATTTTTCAGGTGAATAGATTCGTTAAAAGCTTTCGAGTTTGTTGTTGATAAACGTTTAGTTTAATGTTATACGCTTTCAAATTCTATGTGAATTAAAAGTATTTGATTATACAACTTCAGTGGGCAATCAACGCGATGATGGAAGCACTATGGCTTTTTCTATTAGTTCTGGTAGTCATATCAAGCCCAGGGACGCTGCCGACGGCGATGTAGGAGTGCGGGGGGGTTTAGTGGGTATTCTTCGTGCACCAGTCTTTCTTAAGACTGGGGCATGGAGCTGCACTGAGTCCCATACACGGCTCGCCTACCCCAGGCGGGTTATGGTGCGTAAAAGCATTCCCCTACACAAAAAAAACATGGATTTTTCAGAAATTTTTGGAGCAGTGTCATTTGATGTAACGCTTTCTTGGCCGTTTTCCATTAATGATAGTCAGAGCTATTTTGGTGATTGGATTGGGATGGATTTTAAAAAAGTTTTATCAAGGCGCAAATCGACTAACTCACAACTCTTCTCGCCTTTTAGGCCTGAGGGGTGTACCCAGTGTTCCATATCTATTTGTCTCACTTGCTACAAAACATTGGAGCCATAGTAGTGCTTGTCCTCACTGATTTCTCCAACGCTTTCAACACTGTTGATCATGACCTCCTCCTATCCTTATTATCCCACATGTGCTTGTCCTCTCTGCCTTTGCAGTGGTTCGCCTCTTATCTATGTAATCGACGACAAGCGGTGAAAACTGGTCAGACGATCTCTCGCTGGTGCGATCTACACACCGGTGTTCCTCAGGGTGGTATTTTGTCCCCGCTACTATTCTCCATATTTATAAACTCCATCACTGCCTCCTTAGCCTCCTCTTATCATCTGTATGCTGACGATCTCCAGCTTTACCATCAATGTCGCATTGAAGATATTAACACCACAATAGCAATGCTTAACAAGGATCTGTGTTCTATTGCTGATTGGTCGGATCGTTTTGGTGTGACAGTTAACCCTAATAAATGTCAGGCCATAATCGTGGGCAGCCAATACCATATGCGTAGGATAAATTGGGCTGCTGTTTCCCCAGTTATTTTTGATGGTGTGCAAATTCCCTTTTGTAGCAGTGTCAAAGACTTAGGTCTACACATCGACAGCACACTTAGCTGGACTGTGCATGTTGACGAAATCTGCCACAAAGTTAACTCCACTCTGCGTGCTCTCTATAGATTCAAGAACTTTCTACCTATTCCCACTAAAATTACTCTCGTACAATCCCTTATTCTACCCTTAATAGACTACGCAGATGTGTGTACCTCTGATTTAAATAGTACCCTTCTTAACAAATTGGATCGTTTAGTGAACTGTGGCATCCGGTTTATTTTTAATCTTCGTAAATTTGATCACATTTCCACTTACCGCCTTCAGCTTAAATGGTTACCTATCCGACTTCGTCGCAATGTTAGAATACTCACTTCACTTTTTTCTATCCTAAACGATCCACATGCTCCTGTTTACCTTAAGTCCTTGTTTTGTCTTCTTAGTTCGACACATACTCGTCAGCTCCGCTCTTCCCACAAATCCATCTTGGCTACTCCTTATCACCGATCCGGTTTCGTCTCAAATTCCTTTCGTGTTATAGCTATTGGGCTTTGGAATGCTCTCCCCGAAAACATTAGACAAGCTCCGAGTCGGATGGCATTTAAATTCCTACTCCATAAACATTTTCTCCTGAAGTCCTCTACATCGTCGCTCACCTGTTCCAGTTGTTAGCCGTATGTACTGTGTATATATTTTATATAGTGTATATATTTTATATATTTATATTATGTAATATGTATGTATATTTATGTAATTTTATATTGTATATTTATTTATGATATATTATTTCGTTTATTTCTGTTGTTTTTGTTTTCAAGTTTTATGTTTATTGGCACTGCCCACTGTTTCTTTCTGCTTGGCCTAAAGGTTGACTGGGAGAGAATGCCATGAGGCATTAAGTCCGCCTTTGTACTTGATTTGTGCAATGAAGCTTAAATAAATAAAAATAAAATAAATAGTAACTAGGCAAATGTTTATGTTGTAAAATAAACAGGTTAAATGTTTTGTTTACAGGTAAGCAAAAGAGGCAGCGAACCGGCTCTTAAGGACTGATTACGGTTGCGGCACGGTAATGTTACTATTATGTTGTTGCGGTATGATTTAATGTTTATTTCTATTTATTTATATCGAGTGTTTACGACGGCTCTTCTACTTAATTATTGTTACGAAAATCATATTCTAATGAGACGATGGTCTAAGAGAAGATTGGATTGTCAATAACTATTCAAAACATAGTATCCACTTTGTTTGATATACCTTACTCTACTTAATTTGCACACCACTCTGTCTTCTTTTTGTAAAAAATAAATGTATGACCAAATAAAATCCATTGATTTGACCCTTAAGTAAACTTGAGCACTATAATATTGTTGTGGTAATTAAAAAACTAAGACGGTTCCACCAATGAATAATTCTTAAATCCAAATTAACATCTTAACACAGGATAAACACCAATATTAATCACAATTAGAGGATTCGATCCCGGGATCCCGAAAACCGGGATCCCGGGATCCCGATCATATTTTAGTCCCGAAATTTTCGGGATTAAATTCAATGAATCCCGGGATTTTCGGGACCAATATATTTTTTATATAAGTCAATAAAAACTATAAATCCTGAAGCATATAAAGAAACTGATCTTTCTAAGATCATTAAACAAGAAATGATTCTTTATGAGGCTAGTTCCACACGAGGTTATAATTTGGAGAAGGCTTATAAAAATTTATTGACGATTCCTCCAACTTCCATCGAGCCTGAACGCGCGTTTTCCGCTGCTTCATATTAATTTGTGCAACAAATTAAGAAGTATGCTTTCGGATGAGACGTTAGATGCGTTGTTATTTCTTAGATTTTATTTTCGCGGCCTAAATAAGTAAATTATAGTTTCTGGTCTATTTGATTTAAAATATGAGTCCTTTTAACATTGATCTCTTTTGTCAAATTTTAAGAAGTTGATTTTTTTTATGTTTATTGTGAAATAAAATAAACAAACTAAGCAATAATTTATTAAACTATTTTATAAGGGCCTAGTTTATTGATTTTTTTAGAAGAAATTATAATTTTGTTTTGTTTTTGAAGATTTAAGTGAAGATTTAAAATAAAAGGTTGATTTTGTTATGTTTTTCTTTCTTTTTGCTACCACTTTCTATTACTAATACAATCCCGGGACTATCCCGGGATCCCGGTATGAACTGTTGATAATCCCGAAATCCCGGGACTAGAAAAATCGACCGGGATCGAATCCTCTAATCACAATATTAGGCTTGTCCTGAGTAAAATTCAAAACTATATAATCCCTGGCGCATAGGGCAGAGCCACTTTTAAATGTGCCATCTGTCCAGTCTTATTATGTTTAATAAATCAGGGAACATTACTTCAACCCATTCAACGCCAATGACTGATATATCAGACAAACCATTTCCGTGCCCACCACGCCAATGACTGATATATCAGACAAAAAAACAGGATCAAGAAACGTTGTATTTTTGCTTGCCTGAATGAGTTGAGTATAATTTAATAATATTTTGGTAAAAAAAAATTTAATGGTACGGGCGTTTTAGGGGCTCCATTTTCGGAAAACAGCGTGGCGGGCAAAGGGTTAAATACCAAAGATGCAACGTGAGCAAAACTGCCGTTCTAAATGCGCGCCAAAGAGGAGGTTCTAATTAACTAAGCCCCGCATCCCGTTCAATTACAATGCTTTTTATAGCGCACAAAGCGCTTTAGGTAGCTAACATAATGGAACACATTAAGTGTTCTTCTTAGATAAGTCTGGGACCTATTTAATAACCTGCTTTTTAATAAAATTAACATAACTACGACAACGATTCGATGTAAGTTTTAGACATTGATGTTGTCTATTCAGATATCCACTATTGTGATGATGTATGTATTCAAATTAATTTATTAATTTTGTCTTATATTATTTACTAGTATCAACAAATATCAATGGAGCCAAACTTCAAGGAGCTATTTTCTTTTGTTATAAGACACATTTTAATGTGTTGCTTAATATCAGTGAGCATTACCATTTGCGCCAATATCCAAAGAGGCAACGCGAGCAAAAATGAGGTCTAAAGAGGAGGTTCTAATTAACTAATCGGCGCGTCCCGCTCAATTACAGCGCTGTTTCCTCCGCTCGCGAACAGCGCTTTAGGTAGCTGAAATAATTGAAAACATTTAACGCGTTTCCTCTTTAATAAGCGTGGGAGCAATTTTATAACACACTAGCCTTCCGCCCGCGGCTTCGCCCGCGTGAACTATAGGACGCACAGATAACAGAAACTAAAGGGAGATATGGTAAGGGGGCGGGGCAGGTGTCGCAGAAGTTTGCGCAAAAACAGAAACATTGCTTGTTGCACATTCAGTTGAAGTTTGACCGTCGGCCAGATATTTTTTGACAATGCCGTGTTGTTCCGTGGTGATTTGTAAAAATCGAAGTGATACTAGCAACTTTAAGTCAAATGGAATCACATTCCATCGGTAAGTACTGAAAATAATATGTTTTTCTTATTAAAAGTTCAAAAACTTGTCTTCAGAACTTTCACACTATGTGGCAGAACATTATTAGCAATATTGTATGTAAACAGTTTACAATGCTCGCTCTATACTAATGATTATTCGAACGTTGAGTTTTAAAACCGCAGTGTATGATGAACACATTGAAGCTAACAAAACACGTTCAATCGTGTGGTACGGCCGCTGCCCGCAGTCGTGAGTTAGTGATGTGCCTCGACTGTCTCCATGTCGATAAGAACTCGACAATTTAGATAATATTTAATTTTATATTGACGAATTAACACTACGCAAATAAATGTCTTTTTTTATTTATTTATTCATTGGTAGTTATTTGTATACAAAGGTATGATAAGTAGGTATTATTACAAAATAGAATAACGTACACGCTTACCTACCTAAGCTTATATCTATAAACAAAAAGTAAAGGTTGCTGACCATCTGTGTGGATGTAAACAAAAGATAAGAAAGCTCTTTTGTGTCTTTGGCGGCCGACTCCGGTCGCAACATCTGCATGGGATTTCCAAGAATTTATTACAAACTATTCAATACTTACTTCAATACTTACATATGTATAAATAAAATGTATAAATGTATTTATGTAAAAAAGAAAATGACCGGACTTACTTAAATTTAGTTTAGATCATGTCTGCCGGAATCGATACCAATGTTTTCCATTTTATCGACAAGCAATCCCTATCGTGAACGCATATTTTTGCGTCTGTAGTGGTGCTGTACATACATAACTTGTAACCTGGTGTGCGAACCAGTATTCGGGCTTAATTCCTTGTGTGCATGGCACGCACACAACGCGAAGTATTGTTTTTATTCTATTTACACTGTGTGCGTAAATTTCTAATGCGACAATAGGTTTCGAACTCGGCACACGGGATGGCATCTCTCTTTTTATTTTAGATCTCTATGATAGGACGTTATCCCGCGGGAATATCTTGTAAATTGTAGCCTATGTGTTATTCTGATGTATAAGTGAAAGAATCATCCATCCGCTCCCCGGCCGGTACCGCCGCAACCGCTATGTCCCTGCATTTTAAATCTGTAATATCTTCGAAACTATTCATTTAAATTACATGATGTAGGTAAAGGCCCATATTGATCGATATTACATGCACAATTTATTTATGATACTTTATTGGATAAGGATTAATACTGTATTGCTTAAAATCACTTTTTCGTAAATAAACCATTATTTTATCGTAATAAGTAAAGGAAAATGGTTATTGTGGGTTATCCCTAAGAGATAGACATATACCATCGCGGACTTTTTTGTAAAACTTTTTATGGTGTACAATAGTGTAGTACATTATTTTGATCTATCTCGTAGGGTTCAGCCAGCGTTTGCAATGTAAGCGCAAAAAAATGTGATTATTTACGACCTTAAATTAAAAACCTCTAAAACTATCAGTGTTTCTCTACTATATTATGCATGTTTTATACATATAAACCTTCCTCTTGAATCAGTCTATCTAATAAAAAAAACCGCATCAAAATCCGTTACGTAGTTTTAAAGATTTAACCATACATACATGTGCAGGGACAGAGAAAGCGACTTTGTTTTATACTATGTAGTGATTTTGTAATATTAAGTAGGACATAACTAAAAAACGTTTGTTTAATATACTGTACTTTTTATATATATTTTTAGTAGTTGTTGATTCTGATGCTATGTGTTAAAGATACTTAAATCAGGATTAAGTTAATGAAATAACGAAAAACTATTATGGTCTTTTTAGTGTCTAGATAAAATAAACTCTAAATAACCGTTTAGATTATACGGTAATCAACAAAAGTATTAAACCTCTTTCCAATTATGTTAATGTATGTGATGTTGCCTAATGTCGTTTATTTAACTCGTAACAACAAACATTATCATGTGTGCCAAACACCAGCAGTGGACTATCACAGGCTGATGATGATGATGATGATGTACATAGGGAACTCTTTACTGACCTATTATACTCGTAATTAAAACATTTTATGTATACTGCACATTTTGGTTTTGTTGTTAGGAAAATAATTAGTAACATCTCTCCAAGGACAAGTAACTTAATATAGACTTCGAGTTTTAATTTAACCGCTTGTGAACGTGAGGTCTTTTTAAAAGGCATTTTAAATTAAGTCTAATGCTGGCCATAAACCATCATTTGACGATAGGCTTGATGGTGTATGGCCAGCATAATCTAACTAGCCTACCCATTCAAAGTTTCGAACTCAAAAGGCTTAGTAGAGAGGTAATTTAAAATTGAATCGCAAGAGAATCTAATGACCTGAATTGAAGGTGGAAGGTTAGAGAAAACTTTATTAGGTACTAACTTTCCGCCCGCGGTTTCACCCGCACGTAATTGCTTTTTTCAAATATCCCCTCTTTCCCCCACATATCCACGATCAAAAGTACCCTATGTCACCCGGGGATAGTGTAGCTTTCCAACAGTGTAAGATTTATTCAAATCGGTTCAGTAGTTTCGGAGCCTATTCAATACAAACAAACAATCAAATCTTTCCTCTATAACATTGGTACAGATTTGAACTTTTTGCTATATAGGTCCCTAATGACAATAATGATTTCAATTCCTGATCCGTAATAATTTTCTCTAGGTTTTAAGTAACTAATGAAGATTTCTTTATTTTTATTAAATGCAATTTATTTGAGACCGTCAGTGGTAATCAGTAGTTATATTAATATTACTCTTAGTTTGACATATTTTAGAATGTAGAAGTTACCCAAGTTATTATTTTTAAGTTTTAGTAGTAGAACTGACATACTGTAAACCCCTAATAAAATAATATTCCTTCATGACTCTACAGTATTTCTGATTAAGTTAACTTTGGACAGATTCAAAATCACTGAAAAAACACACATCTAGCAATATATTAATTTATAATTCGTTACAAATAACAGACTGAAACATTTTTATCTTATGAAAGCAGAGCTTCCTTTATTATTAAGTTTATTATTAAGTTTTTATTGTACAACACAAAATGGTTTAAAAAAGGCTATCATTATGTAACTGTTGAGTTTCTTGCGGCACTTCTTCTCAACAGCAGGCCATTCATTCATTCACGTCGAAGTGCTGGTAGGAAAAAAAGTTTATGACGTGCAAAAGAATTTCTTGGTAAATCAAATTGCAAAATAAATACTTTGACTTTGACTTTGACTTTTATTAAAAGGAATATTTTGGATAAAAGAAAAAATAACGAAATGGAATTCTTGAATTAAGAACAGAGAGAGGAACAATATAAACAAAACATAGCGTAAGAAAAATGGTAACCGTTTTCTTTTGTTTGTTGTGGAAAGTTCCCATTTGAAGGTAAATTGAACTATGTCAATATTGTGCTCGCTAGAAGGGAAAATTTCTCGGAAACTTTGGGATGTTGTATTTCTTTGGTTTCTCTGGTTTGTTAGGCTACACAAAGTTCTGTGAACTCGTGTACATATATAAATGTAATTATGACGTATTCAGTATTTACTTGTTAGAAATACTTTTTTTTTTAACTGTTGTTAAATGTCAATTAGAACAACCGAAAAATCCCTTCCTCAATTCGTATATGCCAGCCTTTGCTTTACTCAATGATTTAGAGGCAATGTAACGACCCGACACAGCGCCATCACTTCAAGCAAATTATAGCAAACATTTAAAATATTACCTCATTGTTTTCCTTGTCCATCTTGTAACAGGAAAAAAACTTGAACTTCAGCATTGACTTCAGCAAACTTTTTTAAGCGCAATTTATAATAAGATTATATTTTATAATAGGAACTGGGTACATCCCTGGCGGTCACAGAATGAAAAATAAGTACAAAAGCGACTAATGAAATGAGAGTTGCCTCCAGTGGTTATGTATTAATCTCCCTTCCCGGGGGAGCCGACATCCCACCCAATTAGGGATAGACAACTTAGACCATGTTTTTTAGAGCTCCGTAGATCAAGTTAAACCTTCATAAATTAATATGTTCATTGTGTGTATAATATTATGTGTATATTTACAAAAAAAGGTATATAAGTAATGTTTATCCGTTGTCTGGCACCCATAGCACAGAATAACTAATAATGCTTATTTAGTACGGTATGGCGCTGTGTGAAGAGACTAAGTATATTTATTTATTACTAAGGGCCGCTTCCGCGGTTTCGCGGTTTAATTTCTTTTTTTCAAATATCCCTCCTTCCCCCCTCATTTCCGGGATCAAAAGTATCCTATGCCACCCAGGCATAGTGTAGCTTTCCAACATTGAAAGAATTATTCAAATCGGTTCAGTAGTTTCGGAGCCATTCATTACAAACAAACAAACAATCAAATCTTTCCTCCTTATAATATTAGTATATTAGATATAGATTGTACATAATTTGCCTGTATCTAATTACTCTAATTAGGTACCTTTATCGACGCGTTCCTATAGCTGCGAGTATGTGTATGTGTTTAGGACAATTCACGGTTTATTATCTAATTTAAGTTTATTTTGGTTCTAGTTATTGCCCAATCAGGAAATTCGTTTTAAGTAGAGATTGTGTAAATATATAAGATTTTTAAAATATTTTTGACCTACGCTAGCACTTGACCACAAAGTTGCCCTGATGTTAAACAACTATGCGGTCTACGATGGAGCGCGCTTGCTTAGGATAAGCCCGTTAATTAATTAAATAAGAGATTAATGTAGTAGGAAATTAATAAGCCGACATATTTTTTGAAACAGTTGAATCTTAAAACGAAGAACCCAGCACTCGAAAGATACTTCTAGCCTTCACCACAAGCCCAGGGGACGAAAGCCTAATTTATGTACCGGCAGTTAATTAGTACACGTCGGATTCATTGCTCCCAGTAACCGTGATCTCGCCATATTTCACGGAAAGCTGCCAAGGTAGTAAAACAGCGAATGAATGGGTTCTGCGGTTTTCGATTGGGATTGCGTTATGGGCCATATGTGCGATACGTATAGTCATAATACACAAAACATGCCGTCTAAGGCTGGTTTCAGAGTAACGCTGGCGGCACGCGCGTAGCGTTATACACTGCCGGTTTTCTTTGCAGTTCAAATCGTCGCTATCTTTCAAGAACAGCGATACTTGCTGATGCGCGCGCTGTTCGCATGCTTGTCAGCGTGACTCTAAGAGCGTTTGTCCACCGCCGCCGTCACCGGGCCGTCACCGGGCCGTCACCGAGAACCGAGTTTATTTCTGACCAATTTCAAGATGTGACTCGGGTGACAGACGTGCGGTGGACAAACCTCTCTAGTAAATGCATGTACCGCTACATCGGCGCCATCATCTCGATCTCGGTGACGGCCCGGTGACGGCGGCGGTGGACAAACGCTCTAAAACCAACCTTATTCCGACCGAACAGGTTCAAAGAGTGAATTACCATATTAACTGGTTATCCGAATGTTTTGTCCTAATCTTTTCTGGATACTTGCTCCATGATCTAGAATTTAACAAACCTCGTAATTACATTGGAGCTAGTGCCAGATGGCAGCGGTTTCGTTATGGAGATCATCTGACTTCCGTAACTCTTAATACTAGGCTAATTGGATCTTGACTGTACAGTTATTCGCCTGTTCACTATAACTCAAGATATTTTCGTCACCGCCAAAATGAAATGTTCGAAGATCAGAGGAATATACAGTATTAGTTTTAATAAGTTTTGTTTGTCTGTGTTTGTTTGTCATGTGTTTTCTGGCAGCATTTCTAAATTCAATATAAGGAAAACATGGTATATAGAATAATTGTATTATTGATTAATATATTTTATCTACATCCATACCATAATATGTCTATTTTATATTCAGGAGCGATGAGCAAACGCCCTACATTTAGATATAAGTATCTGTGGCTGCATTGAAATGTTTACATTTTGGTGTCGGTAACCGATACTTAATTTCGTTCAAATTTCGAACGTCTTCTTTCAAAGTAAAAATTAATAGGTTTTTTCGATTATCGAATTAGTCGATTAGTAATTTTATGTTCCATTCCTATACATTTAATTCGATACTGAAATTATAACAATCGATTTAAGAATCGAAATCAACTCGAGTCTAGATTGTTTATGGATTTTAAAAACTACAAACGTCAGTCATTATGTCAGTACTAACTTTTACATACAGATTAAGTTGGTAACCAGGGCGTTTGCTTATCAATCCTGACTATAAAATAGACATATTATCGTATGAATGAAGAAAAAGTTATGTATGTGACTGTACATAATTAGTCATTAAAATACTCATGTGATTCTTTTATGAAACTCACTTCGTTCGTTTCATAAAACCACATTCGTATTTTAATGACCCTCATTATGCAGCAGTCACATAAATAACTATTTGTAATAGAGTGTAACAAAAATTGTATTTCTCTGCGGTCGGCGGCACATGGGCTTGCAGCGGTCTATTGAGAATGTTAACTCCACATTCCACAGTGCGGTATTTCGATTAGTCGCCGGCCGAACTGCATGTCGTTCGTGTTTGAATTGTGCATATGCTGACTGTGAGTGTGAGTCACCTTAATGTAACTATAAAATTAGTTGAAGATGTAACTTTGTAGGCCTTAATGATAAGAATGTTGCATCTAGCTTTTATAACCTAAATAAATAATTAAATAAAAATTAGCGATGAGCATATTGACCGATATAGACTGCAATGGTCGCTTTACATCGAGTGAGCTGTGTGCCTGTCCGTCAACTAAAATAAACGAAATACAGCAATAGATAGGTACGTTTGTCTCGATTACACTCCTCGATTTCTAATTAAAAGTGGGAACGGTGTGCAAGACCCATCCATTTAGTCCACTCATCCCTTGGGACTCTACTACGTTATTTTCTCATCGAGAACTAGTAATTAACTTCTCTAAAGTTACTCGTCCCATGTTTATCATTAATTACGTTGCATTTGAAGTTGAACTGCAAAAACCGTCGCAATTGGAGTGAAAACTCCGCTAATGGATGAGATGCTAACTCGAGTTCATTAATATTAGTCAACGTATATGTACTACTTTGTGTTGCTACACGGTCTAAAAATTAATACTCCAGAACCAGACCACTATATAAGAATAAATAATAGTTTTTTGAACATAATTCACACAGCGCCGACTAACTAATGGGTGGCCTACTAAAAAATAATACTTTTGTGTAAATTCTGGTTAAGAATTTTTCAATTAAACTGACGGTAGTGACCGCTTTCCTTCAGTTCAGGTGGGTTTTGTGTCTGTCTGGCAACAGGAATAAATTAATGCTTGGCAATTTTAGAGGCATTTTTAGAAACATTCATAATCATCAGCCTATATACGTTCCCACTGCTGGGACACACACAGGCCTTATCTCAATTGTGAGATAGTGTGAGCCAATCTTTGTTTTCATTGTTGTCACTTCATCAAAATTATCTACGGCACAAAGAACTAATCAGCAAATCTTCCCGTCCGAACTTAGCTGATTAAGCTTCCCGCGTTCACATCCCGGTGGGCTCATGAATATGTATTGAGGCAATACGAGCATTCCTTGCAGTTTCCGGGTTTCCTCAATCAGCCCACCTGGGAGAACACCTGGACGTGTATTAATGGCTTCAAAACGAATTCTTTAAACCATACAAGTATAAATTAAAGCCTACGTAATAGCCGCCCTCATTGGAAAAAAATATCACATCTTCTTTATAATACACTTATATTCGCGGCCGTTTGCGACTTCCTACGCGTGGAGTCATTGTTTTACCACCTAAGGGGTAAATTTTTGTATAAAAATAGCAGATATCTGGAAAAAACTGACTGGCTGGCGGCTGATCTCCGCCCAGCTCAAACTACGAGTAAGCCTAGGAACTTGAGCAATAACCCAATTGTCGAATCACAGTTTCAAAAATGTATAAACCAGTAAAGAACCAGACCGATACAAACCGAATTTTCTCTTACACCATAATAAGATATTCTCGGAGGCATAAGCCCAGTAAGTAACTTGATTTTATTTTGATATATGATGACGATAATTTTTGAGACTTATTCCCAGGCTGTTTTCACGTAAGCGTTGAGATAAGAAAGGTTTAATTTCCTTTCGCGACCTTTAATTTTAAAAGCCTATTAAAATTTTAATAACGCCGCTTAACTCAAATGTTTCACGTAATTCAGTGGACGCGCGTCTACAATTCCCTTAATTACAGCAGTCTCATTTTTATATTATAAAATAAGGGTTAAAGTATCATATATTACGTCATGCGCCTGTGTCCCAGCAGTGGGACGTATAGACTGATGATGATATCACGTTTTTTTGACTTGTTGTTTGTTACAAAGAGGATAGAGTAATCATGTGAAAGATGACACAAGGTTGTGCACCGGTCGAGCCAGGTCGAGCCGACTTATTTTGACTCACATGAACTGACTGCAAGCATAATCCGTAGCGTATCCATCTTTGTTTATTAACGGTATGGTTGAAATGAACACCCTCAAAGTTAGAAGAGTCATACAACTACTCAAGTTCTATTTGTCTATAATACGCGGCAGAGTAGACAGTCCAACGATACTGGGTCAAGTTGCGCTGGTAGCTCCAAAGCGTCTGGGCTGGGGCGAGGAGGGGACCATTGCGCCGCGGCGCCGCCCGCGCCTGCTGCAGCGGCCTCAGACTCGCACTGTATACGCCGCACACGCACCTACTACCCGAGCTTTAAATTATATCGGAGACATGCTTGCCCATGACTATGGTACCGATCTATTTGCTGACCATTTTGGGGTATTGCTCAGGAAAGCCTTTGATTTTATAAGTAGTACCCTATAGATTGATATAATACAAAATTATTATTGACATAATAGTGTAATTAATATTTAAGCTGACATTTGTATTGTTCTATGGTAATTATTGACATTGTTGTATTGTAAGTATTGTAAATTAAATTAATTATTATACCCTGGATGTGACATTTATAAATGATTTTTTTGTGATATTATTGACATTATTAATTTTATTCTTTTTGACATTATTATTTGTGTAACTGTAACTTTATTCCTTATTTTTGACATTAATTTATTCTCTTGACATTATTGCGTTTTGGGTAGGTTATGTAAGTTTTTAGTTAGCTGTATTTAATTTGAATTACTGTACCCGTTTTAACCATACTGGCGCGTTGGGAAACTGTAAGTCGGTATGTGCATGCCTTTTATGATTAAATGATTGTAAAATGATAACAGCTGAGTTTTTTGCCTGATTGTTTACAATAGAAATAACATTCCGGAGCCAGCGATAAAATTATATTTCGTTTTTTAACGATTTTAGGTGATTTTCGTAGAAATGTTTGACTTTATGTGAACTACATTACTGTATATCCGTATCAAGCTTAGGTATCAAGGGTATTTTTTGCCACATAAACGTTCGCACCTTATTAGATTGGTATGCGTGAGATGCGAACACGAACAACTCAAAACAAACCCATTCGTTCGTGGGAACTAATTATCTGGCGTAGAAATCAGAATTCCGTTCATGTAATATCATACCGTATTTAGCGCGGCTTGCGTGTATGGCGCCTAATATAATGTCTCGATAAAATCTTACGAATGAACCTATTTGTCGAGTATAGAATTTTTATTGCGAACGGATTTGCCAAGTTAATAATTTAATAAATTGGAATCATTATAAATTTGATTTGTTGGTAAACCGGTGATTTGTGTTTGGATGTGTACAGTGAAACAAGTTGATATTTTTTATGAAACATGATTATATTGTAGATTTGGTACAAAAGGGCCAGTTTTAACCATTCGTGATAGTCACTTTTTTTAATTGATAAAAGACGAATCATTGTTGGGACCCACTTGTATTTTAAGGAGATCTTTTAACAGGACATTTGAAAAACCTTAGAATAGTACAATCTTGCAAACCTAAAAATTTAAGGATGGAGACCAAAAGAGTCAAGTTTTTTTATACCACGAGGTAGGCGCGTACTATCAGACGGGCAACCTGATATTAACCGTGTTACCGTCTTCTATGGTCACTTGTACCACTAGACACATAACGTTTGCAACCAAAAAGTTTCACCCCGCTGTAAACACCATTCCCTCCTTAATTTAACTGTGAAAACCTTACTCATTGACAGAAATATAGCATTACGTTGTGGTGACTGCATAAAAAGAAATGCTTATACCATTCAAGGCTGTCAGCCAACTAAAGGATTATAAGTAATTGATGTCTGAGAAGAGGACTTGTATAAGGTTTCCTGTAAATATTTTACATGCTTGGCCTACTTTCGCTTAATGAAAACTACGATGTATACGAAGTAACGTAGGCGATTCGCCGTCGCAATGTTAATTATTAACGAGGGTCCCTGGAGGTCAACTAGACTGAGATTAAATGTAACGTTACTATACACTGTGTTAGCACGTATAGTAGGTATTTCTATTTTACTTTGGTAGCTTGAAATATGGATATTCATTAAGGAGTTGGCGTCAGTGTGACGAACAAGTTTCTTCTTGTTTTACTGGGCATTACTTCTGAGTTACGGAAGCCGAGTGGTATAAAACGTCAACTATACATGTGTAAGGTCGAAAGTTTAAATCCCGGTATTTCCATGGGCATGTTTATCACTAGCTTAGCTGTGATAGAAAATTTCGTAAAGAAACTCACATAAATGAAAGTCACTGGGTAGCTTTAGCTGTATTTAATATTAATTTGAAAGCCAATACACTTGAAATTATAGTGCTAGAAGTTAAGAGGAGCTTACAGTATGGCAGCAGCGAAGCTTTCGTCTTAAGTGTCTCTCTATGGAATAGGCCACAGTGACATCTTTCTATCACGTGCTTATCTGTCTGTGAACCCAACTGAAATCACACAGCAGACATCTCTAATTCCACATCCCTAATGAATTCCCAGATTACCTAGCTATCATAATGCACCACTCTCCATTTGAATAATCGGTGTCGTTCCATCATCAGCATAGATGCACGACGAGCGCAGGCCGCGAACACTCGGCTTGTGATTTAATTAAAGCGAGCGGAACATGTCTGCTGTCGCGCGCTTGTTACAATTTCACTCGCTAAAGTTTTGCAAACAGGCCTGCTTGTTACGAAAACGACGTGAGGGTTGAAGAACACGGTGTTAAACCTTTAGTTACCGTTACTCTTATTTTTACTACTAAAACAAAAGCCCTTAATTAATTTTAATGTTCCCTTTTGTGTCCGTAAATCTACCGCCTCTTAGCCACTTCAGAAAGTAAACAACATTCTTCTTAGTTTGGTCCATAGTTTTGTTTAGTAATTCTTTTCGTACTATCCTTTTACCATCACATCTGTTATTCTGTCTTCTTTTTTTCTTTTTGTGGTCATTTTGTCTGAAGTATAAGTGCACTTGCACCACAAACAAGAATTTAGCAAGCCTAATTAATTACATTGGATCGCAATTTCGTGTAAAACACGAAACAACGCTATTATATTCCCTGTTTACCTCGCTTTCATAATGCACCACCGCGCCCTTTGAATAATCCGTGTCGTTCCGTCAGCATAGACGCACGAGCGCAGGCCGCGAACACTCTGCTTGTGATTTAATTAAAGCGAGCGGAACATGTCTGCTGTCGCGCGCTTGTTACAATTTCACTCGCTAATGTTTTGCAAACAGGCCTGCTTGTTACGAAAACGACGTGAGGGCTTAGGAACATGCTTATAAACCTTTCTTTAGTGAACGTTACTCTTATTTTTACTACTTTCCTGGACTACTTTACTCATGTGTTAAAAACAAAAACCCTTAATTAATTTTAATGTTCCCTTTTGTGTCTGTAAATTTACCGCCTCTTAGCCACTTCAGAAAGTAAACAACATTCCCCTTAGTTTAGTCCTTAGTGTTGTGAGTGTAATCCTTCCCTGCACTGTCTGAAACAAACTGTGCAGACGTGCTTTGTCCTAGCTCGGATTACTCTTAGACTTATCCCCATGGAATTAAACGAAACCTTTGTAAATAAAATCTCCATTAAAGAGCTATTTTGAACGTGAAAGAACTAGAACCTGTTTTGTGGCTATTTTTTGTCTGTGTAGAGACGATATCGAATCGTTCGGGAAACCGAGTTGCAGGGGACCGGGCAACAATCTTTTTTGTTCTTTTTTTCTCTTTTGTTTTGGTGTCCTCTTGCATACAATAGAGACAGCTTCTGTTGCTCGGCTATTTGCTTTGTAGCTGAACATTTGAAAGCCATTTAAATTTATGAAATAAGGTCTTAAAAGTATCAGCCTATTTAATGTCCTACTGCGTTTCAAAGGGTCCATTACTAAAGTCAAGTCATTGGGTACTGGCTTAATCATGTCTAAGGATCACCTAGTTTCTCGAGTGGTCCTACCGTACTAGGCCGGGGTAGCCAATCGGTCGTTAGGGCGGGGTCGGTTAGTCAATCTTCGGTTATGAACGACGAATGTCCCTATATTAGTCTAGATTTCCCAAGCGTGCATGCACTCTGCACAAAAAGACATTTACAGTTTACAGCTAGATATTAAAATGAATCTCCAATGAAAAACGAGTTTGTTATGCTTATAAAAGTGACATAAAGCAGGAGACTAAGAAAAACCTTTTTTATGCCGCTACAGTGGAAGCCTCTGTTTTATGAATGCAGAATATTATGCAAGGAATATTTAAGTGGCCTGCAACGTTCTTAATGTAAAGTTATGGCGTAATTTTCTCTGTAAAGCCTGGTGCATTTTATTCACTGAAAGTACGCATTTTTCTAGCTGATCTGGACAGTGGAAGCAGCCTCTTTCGCCACAAAGTCGCTTTAGTTTATGAACGTAATGCTTAACAAGCCAACCGCTGGCCAACGATTTACCAACTACGCAATATGTACGTATATGCTTTATGGTGAAAAAGTGTATCTGCAAGCACGTGTCCCATCTCAAATCACAACTGTCTCTACCCACATAGCATCTCATAGCACAGGGCACGTGCACCGGAGCAATGGGGTGTTTGAATTTTAAAAAAGGTATATGTTTGGACATTACAAAAAATAGCGCCAACTAGCCTCATACATATCAGGCTATTAATGTCCCACTTTAGGGCAAAGTCATCATTGAATTGAAATCAACTCATATGAACTATAAGAGATAGTAGCTTAATCACTACGCTTTCCATGAGGAATTTTTGTTATCATAAACTTGAACTGTCCTAAAAAACGAGACAAATTTTGCTCGACCAGGAATTGAACCCGGACCTCTAGATCAAGACTAGGTACCTACTAGACTCACAAGACCATCGAGGCATTTAGAACAATCTATGTGTAGGTACCTAGTAACACGGTAATAGTATATAATATTACCGTGCTAGTAACTTGATTACAATTGTTGAGTTATTACAAATTTTTTTTCTTTCACTAAAGCAACGAAAGAATCCAATACAATTTTCTTTCTTATGTTCTTAGTAAATGTTTAATTCGAAGGCGTTTTTAGAACCGACTGGGACGACGGCGCGGGAGTAATGAGCTCATTACTTGTAGTCACTTTCATTACTTGTACTTGTTTTCATTACTTTCCAATTCACTTTGAACTAACGCCGGGGAACTGGTGTTGTTGTTTTAATTTAAACAATAGCTTTAGGCTTAAGGAGATACTTGTAAACGAGAAAGTTCTATAATATAGTAAAAATGGTAACGTAAAATAATTTAGTTGGTTTGTAAATAAATTAAAATATTATTTTAATCAGACAGCTTGCAACGAACAGTGCCTAAGCCGTTTAGGTAAAACGTGGGTAAAACAGTCGATCGTACAGTTCTCAGTTTGATTACCGCCGGGGGTCTGGTTGGTGCTAGGATTTTTGAAGTGAAAACTTCTTTAGCGGCGTTGTGCACTTTTTTTGTATGGGGAAAAAATGTTAAACTCGCGATTGAACGTCATTGAACTCGCGTCAGGATTTATGTGTCACGTGACCTGATCGAAAATCCATATAAAAGAAGTCCGGACACGTGTTTTCTACAAACTTATCTGTTCCGGTGGCCAAAATTGGAACTACGTGAAATGCAATGCAAAAACGATATTTAATGACAGTTTTAAATAGACAGTAGCGACGCCGCCACCGGAACAGATAGTTTGTCGGTCTATAGACAATAATGGTTTTTTGTTCAATTTGACAGCTCATTTATGCAAAGAAAAGTGCTTTTTATGTACATCAGGAGTAGAGTAAATAATTGTATTAATAAGAACTGATGTTGTTTTATTGAGTTTTATTCCCTTAGCGTAAGGTATATTTTTCTTTGCATAAATGAACTGTCAAGTGTGACCTACTATTATAGCCGCAGTGCGGTCGCTTCCTATATGCTTCCTATGCTACAAAGTGACCACAAAAAAGACCTTAATTTGATACCCTGCAAAATTCAAAATTTAATTGCCGTAATAAAACATTTAAAAAGTTTGGAATATCTTTATTCGCCGGAATTATATAACAGTATTTTGTGGAAATTAACACCACTTCTCCGCAGTCTTTGGATCCGCTATGCTGCGGAGCATGCATCAGGTCGTATGAAGTTGGAAATGCTGTCCGATTTCCTGCGACAAGAGGCTCGTTCTCACACACAGTTACCCCAAATTCCCAGTGAACATCCTCGAAAGCGACATGTTGATTACTGTAACACCACTCGTGTTATTAACGATTCGGGAGTCTGTGGATTCTGTAAAGGGAATCATTTCTTGGCCGATTGCTCCAAATTCAAAAGTTTATCCGCATATTCCAGTATGCAATTAGTTGTAAATTCCAAACTTTGTTTTCATTGTTTAGAAAATAAATAGTTGTCAATCAAAAAAGTATGACATTGACGGTTGTCAATCATTTTATCATCGTTTATTACATGGCGTTTCAGTGTCATTACATTAATTCTGAGAGATAAACTTTTTAATGTAATATAAATTGTCATGTTTGTGTACGATAGCGCAACAAATAAATATTGTATTTTACCACATAAATGATAGTACTTTTATACCTCTACCAATCAATTAAATCCCTAACCATTCCAAAATACATATCAAAAATGCACAACGTTAATATTCAGGTTTTCACTTCTGCCGGCACTCCCGGAGTGCAACCCGTCGTTTTTTCTGAATCTGACCAAGTGTTTTGTTGGTGGCAGGGCTTTTTCAGAGTCCGACTCGGTAGCTAACAGGTAAAATCTGCCGCCATAACAGCTCTGGCTGTGTTCCGGCAGTATTAATGTGGGAGCTAGTTCACTTCAAATCAAAGGCTCGAAGATCAGATGAGCCTACAGTCTGGCAGCACATTGAGCGACGCTTACTGGTGAAGTGTCCCGCAATGGAATAGGCCGCAGTGACTGCTTACCATCACGTGGGCTGCGTGCCTGTCTGCCAACTGATCTAGTATATAAAAAAAGTGAAATCAGCCGCCGTAACAGCCGTGGTTGTGTTCCGAAAATATTTTTGTCAACTTGAATTAAAATCTCAAAGTCAAAGGCTCAAAAATCTGAGCAGCCGAAAGTGCTAGCTGCGTATTGTGCTTACAAAACCTATCGATTAGACGCTTTCAGCCTGCTAACACTTTCGATGTGAGCTGCATGTAATTACGGTAGTTAATAAACATGTACGAGTAGTTTAATAATAAATCATTCTATATTCTATTGAAATAATCACATAATAATATTGATTATAGTATTTATAATAAAGTAGGCGGCGGAATAAAATTGTAAAGGAGCTACTTGGAAAGGATTGATTGAACTAGAATCATAATAGGTATAAGATTAACTCTAGATTACAAAAACGTTAACTATTTACAAATTAAAGAAGACGAGTATTAAGGTTAACCTCTGAGATGAACGTTTACGTTAAACCCTTAGAAGTACTACCAAAAACATCTAACATAATATCACATTATCATTTCCTTAACAACAAACCATGAAGACGTAATACAATAACACTCTTACATCATAAAGACTCAAAGTGTGTTAAAACAAAACACATTGCGAGGATTATCATCAAGGATATACCGCTCGTCACTTTGCGATCGCGGCAACCACATGAAAGGCTTTCGTCTAATGTCGGAGTTAGCCGCCATTGTTGCGGGATAAACCCGGGATCGGCTGATGGCACTTTGTACATGTCCCGAATGCGAGTGGCTGTGGCTTACAATTTAAGGATTATTTTAAACGGTATTGTTAATTTCGGAGACATAGGGTTGTCAATTTTAGATATCAAACCTCAGTCTTTAGGAAACAGATTCTCTGAGATGCCGATGTGCTATTTTTACCATCATATTTATATGTATTATAGTAAATGAGACGTAATTCTGTACCTTAAAAGCGCTTTTTCTGCTGCAACAACGCCTCTATAGTAAATTTGGTTTTACTCTTGGTGATGTTTCCATTCGCGGTGTCAACCACATGAAAGGCTTTCGTATAATGTCGGAGTTAGCCGCCATTGTTGCGGGATAAACCCGGGATCGGCTGATGGCACTTTGTACATGTCCCGAATGCGAGTGGCTGTGGCTTACAATTTAAGGATTATTTTAAACGGTATTGTTAATTTCGGAGACATAGGGTTGTCAATTTTAGATATCAAACCTCAGTCTTTAGGAAACAGATTCTCTGAGATGCCGATGTGCTATTTTTACCATCATATTTATATGTATTATACTAAATGAGACGTAATTCTGTACCTTAAAAGCGCTTTTTCTGCTGCAACAACGCCTCTATAGTAAATTTGGTTTTACTCTTGGTGATGTTTCCATTCGCGGTGTCAACCACATGAAAGGCTTTCGTATAATGTCGGAGTTAGCCGCCATTGTTGCGAGATAAACCCGGGATCGGCTGATGGAACTTCGTACATGTACATGCGAGCGGCTGCGGCTTACAATTTAAGGATTATTTTAAAAGTTAATTTCGGAAACATAGGGTTGTCAATGTAAGAGACTTGTCCTTGAAAGACAGATTTTCTCTGCTGACCGATGTGTTATTTTTAGTTAGTCACTCATTGGTTCTTCCATCCACTAATACACACGATAATTTTGTATCTTCAATATACCTTTCTTCTGCAACAACGCCTCTACAGTAAATGTGGTTTTACTTAGTGTTTGTTTCCTTTCATAAGGCATAATTTCATGAATTTTATACCTCGGTGTCAACCACATGAAAGGCTTTCGTCTAACCTAATGTCAGAGATAGCCGCCATTGTTGCGGGATAAACCGGGGTTTGGCTGATATCACTTTGTACATATGCCGAAAGCGAGTGGCTGCGGCATTATTAAACGGTATTGTAAATTTCGGAGACAAAGGGCTGTCAATCTTAGTGATTTAGGCGCTAAGCGTAGACATATTTGTGCCTTGTGTCAATTACTAACCACCAGTGAAATATGAAAACCAGCTTTTTGAGTCCACTTACTTACATTTTTTATTTATTGCAATGTGTAACAAGACGAGCAGATCGTACACCTGATATTAAGCGCCACGTCTGCCCTTAGACAGTTCATTGCCAAACAGTAACTCAGCAGTTACTGTATGGCACCGCCCTGCGCCTGCTACAGCGAGACGACAGTTATTAGGTCTCATATACCCAGTAATTTCACTAAAATACAATACAATGTTACAATACAATGGTGTAACCGTGTCGGAAACAAAAGGTGCTTGCGCTGCGCCTAAACTTTGGTCGCTAAGAGACTTGTCCTCCGAGTTGCCGATTTTATATGTAGCTAATCATAGTACCTATCACTTAAATTGTTTACCTACACCGGAAAATTCTGTCAACATACTCAAAATATCAAAAAATCATAATAAGCAACAGGTATAATTATTGCCCTGCAGTAAGACATTAAAAGGCTAATAGGTACATACTTTAACTCCATGATATTACCTCACTTTTCACCTTAACGTATCTCGTCTTAATAGAATACCATTCATTAGATCGTTTAAAGCCGAGCATAATCCAGGTAAGTTTAATACTAAGGCTTTGAATCCTTTATGTTCAGAGTGAGCCCAGATTTATTGTTTTCTGATATTTACGCGAGTACTTCTAAGTGAAATGAAATAAATTCGAACGATATGAAGATAAACCCGTACTAAGAATAATATTCGTTTTATATCACTTCCATTAACATATTTATTTAGCACGTAAAACGGTTGCACGTCGCACGTGCTGTCCCGTCGAGATGTGATGATAAGGGAATGGCTCCACTTACCCTGATGGTAAATATCAAAATTATATCTTTGAGCTTTTGATTTAAAATGTACTGACTCCCACTTTGCCGGATCTCAGGACATTTTGGTTGATAAAGCCGGAGGTCGTTACCTTACACTTAAAATCTATGCCATAATAATTTCGGCTGTGAAATATTAATGTAGTAACCAAGTCTTCGATATGACTGAACGATGCTGAGCAGCCCACAAAATGGCAGCTCATTAATTATTTGTCTTAATAGATCGTAAATAATAAAATTCCTAAACTAATATAATATTATGCTTTAGGATCCTTTTCGTTGTTTGTATGGATTTTTGATTAATCTCTATGTACGTCATGTATGCGAATAAAAAAAACTATCTTTCAGTAAATAAATGGCTTCATCACTTTTTACCTAATCTTGTACATACGCATGATCTACGTACCCTGATAAAACTGAGATATTAAACGAATTAATTAGATCCACATAACGTAAAGCCGTAACAGTAAATATAAAATATTGGAGTTTTGAAGTTACTTAATGAAATCCACCCGCGACCCATCTAAATTCTAATGAATCTCGTTTCGTAGTCACTGTCGATTTTTATGTTAATTTTTACACGCAATTATTTTTTAAACATTAAATACTGTATAGTTGTTGTACTAAACTTCAAATACTTCTAAACTGAACTTATTTAATTCGCACTTACTAAATAAATGGTTACGAAACGCATCCTCAGTTACGGGTATTGTCCATAAATGCAATGAAAGAAAAAAAAGAGAAAAGCTATTTAATTAACCATATATATATATATATATACAAAACATTAAAAAATATATAATAAAACAAACAAAAACGCAACAAAATAACACACAATAGTGGTCAATTCACTAATTAATGAAATAATAAATTAATGCCACAAATCAATATCACAAACGTTCATTTGATCTCAAAGTAATCAGCTTATGCACTTGCGTCATGAGTATCAGAATCAACGAACGTACCATAAGTACATACATATTATATCAAAACATCGAAACAAAAAAAACACAAATATTCGAGGGTGGGACTCGAACCCACGACCCCTGGCGCATCATATAGGGTCACCACCATATGCGCCGTCCAGCCAGATAATCATAGTAAATATCTGTGGAATCTATGAGTTGATAATTGAACTCACAATCTCCAGAATTTTTAAACCGACTGTGTTAACTGAATGTCACGGTAGCGTTATATTCCAGACAACTACTTCCCAGTACTCGCTAATCGCTAACCTTTGTTCACCCAAAGCGTTGACCTGAATCGCCCAAACATCTATAAATGCGTTGTTTTTCTCGCAAATTTTCAAAAATAGACTTAAACTGCATGCGTTAGAGCTAACAATTACGTAACAAGAATGTGGAAAATGCATCAGGGTAGCACTTGACTCAATTTCGCTCAATGTTAGATTAATTCAAATTGTAGAGTGGTCTGTTTATGTTTTGTTTGTTTGTCATAATGTGACTTGTTAAAAAGGTCAAGTGGGAACATCGAGGTGAATATGAGTGATATTATATTAGCCACGCGTCACACCACAAGGATAGTCGGAAATTGGATAATATTTAGTATTAATACACTATTGAATAAATAATTTACAATAATGAAGTATCTATATTCAAACTCGTAAATAAAACGACGCTCGACTACCTGTAAGTTTTAAATTTTATACAATATTAGCGGCGGCCTCCGCGGTTTCACCCGCGCGTAATTTCTTTTTCAAATGTCCCTTCCCTTCCCCCCACATTTCCGGGATAAAAAGTGCCCTATGTCGCCCGAGAATAGTTTAGCTTTCCAACAATGAAAAAAAATTTCAAATCGGTTCAGTAGTTTCGATGGCCAAATATTTATTCTGTTTCGACTATGTATTAAAATACTAATAATTGTAGTCGATTATAATTATTTTTTTTGTATCTCATTATCATTCTTTTTAAATAACATGCAACCTTTTTGGATCAATAATGTGCGGGACAGAACAATATTCCGAGTGCAATTAACAGTGTAATATATCTGTAATATGTAAATAAATAAATAGAGTAAATAGATATAAGCTAGCTTAGGAATATTGTATATAATCAACTAGCAATAAGTTTCGTATCGTAATTATACCTTTTCCCGATTTGTGTTTTATTTTCCTATTAGAATTAAAATAACTAATTAGATTAAGATAAAAATAGGGCTAGAATAAGTAAAAATTTGTAACAGGAGCGGCTCTCCTTAAGGTACAGCCGGAGGTTTCGACTGGGAAAGGCGGCGCTAGCGACACTAGCGCCACCTACGAAACCTACCGGCAACTCCCCCCGCCCGAATTGTATATAAGGAGCTGCTCCTGGCCTTCGAAACACAGACCATATCGAGACTTCAGATTGTGAACACTACACAATAAACGAAGATACCAGAACCGAAAATCTTTCAATTAACCAGCCCCGGTGCAACAGGATCCCTCCGCCTAATAAGCGTGGGTCCCGCACATAAGCTGGTCGCATTCGAGCCGGATCTACGGGTTCATTAAGCGAACCACCCTTCGCATCGAAGCCAGAAGAAAATGGTGCTGACACGTAGCGAGGCTGGCAGGCGGATTCCGTCCCATCCGCCTACCGTAACCGACGCTCAGCCAGCTACGTCAGCGCCGGCGGCGCCCGCGGCGCACACAGCGCCCACAGCGCCTATCGTATATCAAGATCCACCGAAGTCACCGTCACAGCTTCACAGCGAGGCTGGCAGGCGGATTCCGTCCCATCCGCCTACCGAAACCGACGCCCAGCCGCAACTCGCGCAACTAGCGCAAGTTGCGACACCCATAGCATCCGCCGCTCGTGAAGAACGATCGAAGTCACCGTCGCATCCGCGCAACGTACAACTACAGAAGAGAACGTCGCGCGCGTCCACGTCAAGGTCTGTCCGCGCGCGACGATTAGCGGAAGCAAAAGAAGAAATCGCAAAACGCAAGCTTGAACTCGCGGAGGCGCAACTAGCGCGAGTTGAGGCAGAATCCGAAGATGAACAAACATCCGAGATTGAAGACGAAGTCAACGTCGAAACAAGCCGGGCAAGAGTTGAAGAATGGATAGACAGAGCGCCGGAAACAGAAATTAAGGAAGAACCGAAGATACAAGTCTCCGAGCTAACCGCAGCACTTATGGCCGCCGCCCAGGCCATTGGGGCGAAGACGTCAACTGTGGTCAGGCAGCTACCCGCCGCCGACCTACCGCAGTTCAACGGGGCACACACCGAATGGCTGAACTTCCGGCAAGCATACGACGACCTGGCCCCGCACAGCAGCGCCAGGGAAACCACAGCGAGACTGCGCCGCGCACTCAAGGGGAAAGCAAAGGAAGAAGTCAACAGCCTGCTTATCGCCGCGGCTAAGCCCGAAGACATAATGCAGGCGCTCCAGAACCGCTTCGGCCGCCCGCACACCATCGCACAGATCGAGTATGAAAAACTCGAAAATATACAGCGGCCTACAGACGCAGCGCGCGACGTCTGCGCCTTCGCCAACAAGATACAGAACGCAACCGCCGTCCTGCGAGCCCTGGGGGAAGAAAACTACTGCAATCATCCGAAGATTCTCAAAGAGCTGATCGAGAAGCTCACGCCTGCGCTCCGGTATAGATGGTACGACTTCAGGAAGAAAAACGAAGACAAGAAAGCGAATCTCGATCTATTCAAGAGCTTCTGCATCCAGGAAGCCGAGAATTGCCGCGAGTTCGCACCGCCTGAAAACATCGCGCCTGACGACGCGCCCGTAGCGCGTCCTCGGGCCAACCACCGAGCACACGCCACCTTCGAGAAGAAGAGCACCGAGAAGCCGGCGGGCTGCGCTCTATGTCACGGCGACGCGCACCCCGCTACCGACTGCGAGATTTTCAAGAAAGCCGACGGCGATGAAAAATGGAAGTTAGCCAAGGAGAGACGACTGTGTTTCCGCTGCCTCGGGTACAAGTCCTTCACGCATCGCTGCAAAACAAGAAACTGCAATGTCAACGGCTGCGTCAAGACTCATCACAGACTACTGCACTTCGAACCGAAGATGAGCGCGCCCGCCGAGCAAAACGACACCGAGCGAGTGTCGACCGCCCAACTAGCGACTCAGTCAGCGAGCGCCTACTTAAAGGTAATACCTGTACGTGTGGCCGGCGCCGCGGGTTACGTAGACACCCACGCGCTGCTCGACGACGGGTCTACCATCACGCTGATCGACGCCCAGGTCGCCTCACAAATAGGCGCCGATGGGCCTACCGACGCGCTCCTCATCGAGACACTCTCAAACAGAGAGAGTGACATGGCGTCGCGCCGCGTCACGCTACAGCTCCGGGGTCACACAGAGAAGACATTCCAGATTCAAGCAAGAACCATCGGGCGCCTACCACTCGCATCTCAGACCGTGATGCGATCCGAAGTCGACAGAGCCAGCCATCTCCGGGGCCTCGAGCGCTACGTGTGCTACAGAGAGGCCAAGCCGACACTACTCATCGGGCAGGATAACTGGCAGCTGTTAATCGCAAACGAGGTACGTAGTGGCAGTGCACATCAACCGGTCGCATCCCTGACACCGCTGGGATGGGTACTTCACGGGTCGACGACGCGCACCATCGGCCGACAAGTACATCACGTCACGCACGTCAGCGATCAAGCGGCATCGGACAGCAACAGGATGGACGACCAAATGAAAAGGTTTTTTGCATTAGAGTCTCTCTGCATACAACCCAAAACGACGCGCGCCGACCCCTGCGAGCTAGCGCTACAACAGCTGAAAGAAAACACTCGCGATCGCAGTGAAGGTGGGTACGAGACATCGCTACTGTGGAAAGACTCTGCGCCGCTACCGAATAACTACGAGAACGCTCTCAAGAGAATGGTGACGACAGAGAGGAAGATCGACCGCGACCCGCGCCTTCGAGAGAAATATGAAGAAAACATAGAAGCATTGTTAAGAAAGGGGTACGCAGAGCCCGCGCCGACTCGACCGACCGTCGATCGAACCTGGTACCTCCCGCACTTCGCCGTGTTACACCCCGCCAAGCCGGACAAGGTTCGCGTTGTGTTCGACGCCGCCGCCAGATATAAAGGTACCTCACTCAATGACCACCTACTCAGCGGCCCGGATCTACTGCAGTCACTGGCGGGAGTGCTAATGCGCTTCCGTCAGCATCCGGTGGCCATAGCGGCCGACATAGAAGAAATGTTCCTTCGCATCGGCATCAGAGAAGAGGACAGGGACGCGCTGCGCTTCCTGTGGCGTGATCACCGGCGGGAGGGACCCCCGACTGAGTACCGAATGAAGTCGGTCATATTCGGCGCGGCCTGTTCACCGAGCACCGCACTCTACGTTAAAAACCACAACGCCGAGCGTCATCGCGAGGAAGAACCCGAGGCGGCTGAAGCTATCGTCAAGCATCATTACATGGACGACTACCTACAGAGCTTCCCCACGACCGACGACGCCGTGCGAGTGGCGACCGCAGTGCAACAGGTACACAAAAAGGCTAACTTCAATTTAAGAAAATGGACATCGAATAGCACAGAGGTACTCAGCGCGATAACCGGAGGGCGAGCATCGATACCGGCCTGCAGTGACGTCACCCTCACCGATATAAAAGAAGAGAAAATACTCGGGTTAACATGGCGACCCGACACCGACACTCTGGGCTTCAATCTCAACTTTTCGCGGGTGCCGACAGAAATAAGCGACGGGCGACGGACACCGACAAAACGAGAAGCGCTATGTGGCGCTATTCACGTGCCTGACCACCCGGGCGCTGCACCTCGAGATAGCGGCCAGCCTGAGCAGCGACTCGGCGGTCATGGCGCTGCGCCGGTTCATCGCGCGCCGCGGCTGTCCCACCGAGATATACTCCGACAACGGCACGAACATGCACGGGGCCGACAAGGAGCTGCGCCGCGCTATGAATGAAGAAGCATCGAAGCGCGCTATCAAGTGGCGCTACATCTGCCCGTCGAGCCCGTTCATGGGGGGCTGCTGGGAACGCCTCGTCCGCACCGTGAAAACCGCCCTGGCGCGGGTGTTACACTCACAACACCCGCGGGAGGAGTGTCTGCACACGCTCCTCACAGAGGTCGAGTACATCGTGAACAGTCGCCCTCTCACTCATGTGGCGATCGACCCGGCCGACGAGGAAGCCCTAACACCCAATCACTTCCTGCTCGGCGGCTCCGCGCACTTACCCGACGCCGGCGCCTACACCGACAACGACCTCGCATCCAAGGCGCACTGGCGGCGCGCCCAGCGCCTGGCCGACCACTTCTGGACCCGCTGGGTCCGGGAGTACCTCCCCGAGCTCCAACACCGGCGGGAGCCCCACGGTCACGGGCGACCCATCGCGCCCGGGGACGTCGTGCTCATCGGCGACGGCAACCTACCTCGCAACGTGTGGCCTCGCGGCATCGTGGAAGCTGTACACCCGGGGCCCGACGGGAAGATTCGAGTGGTCGACGTGCGCACCCGCTCCGGGGTGCTGAGGCGGCCTACCAGGAAGATCATCGTGCTACCGCCTACCGACGTGCCCGCACCGGAGCAGACTATAGACCCCGAGGGCGCTATACGGCGGGAGTGATGTGCGGGACAGAACAATATTCCGAGTGCAATTAACAGTGTAATATATCTGTAATATGTAAATAAATAAATAGAGTAAATAGATATAAGCTAGCTTAGGAATATTGTATATAATCAACTAGCAATAAGTTTCGTATCGTAATTATACCTTTTCCCGATTTGTGTTTTATTTTCCTATTAGAATTAAAATAACTAATTAGATTAAGATAAAAATAGGGCTAGAATAAGTAAAAATTTGTAACAGGAGCGGCTCTCCTTAAGGTACAGCCGGAGGTTTCGACTGGGAAAGGCGGCGCTAGCGACACTAGCGCCACCTACGAAACCTACCGGCAACTCCCCCCGCCCGAATTGTATATAAGGAGCTGCTCCTGGCCTTCGAAACACAGACCATATCGAGACTTCAGATTGTGAACACTACACAATAAACGAAGATACCAGAACCGAAAATCTTTCAATTAACCAGCCCCGGTGCAACAGGATCCCTCCGCCTAATAAGCGTGGGTCCCGCACAAATAAAACGCTAGCAGCATAATTTCCATTTTGACAGTATTAAAACGAAAATTATAATTGTTTCTTTTTCCTTTAAAGGCATTTAGATTTTTTTCTGAAGAATCTAGCCAGCATCAAATGAAAAATTTGGATAATAACCTGCTTGGTTTTTTCAATGTAACTGGCATCAGAGTTACGATTAATTTGACAGCAATAAAAAGAAAATCTTTTTTTAAAGGAATATCAAAAATTCTTGAAAGGACGTTGACCTTCTTTATTTGTAAGAGGCAGTGGCAATAATTCTTCTGAAATTTAACAGCAATAAAAAGTAAATTAAATGTTTTTTTTTCTTTAATGGCGTACAGATTCTTTCTGAATAATATCATAATATTTTTTTTTTAAACTTTTATTAACCTGCTTGGTTATTAATTTGATGTAACCTTCGTGGTTATTTTGTTATTTTAAAGTAGCACTGGCAATAGTGCCACAAAAGTTTGACAGTAATAAAAAGTAAATTAAAAGTTTTGTCTTTCTTTTACATAGCGTTTACTTCCTCCCTAGGAAATCCTGTGTAGAAAGTTTAATACTACAGCCGAAAAACGGCTGAAAATAATAATTATAGCGTTAATATAACTAATGACCGAGTTTTGGGTGCGCCAATTTTATGTTCCGTATTTTCCGACCTCTTAGGTTTTTGATTAGCGAACCTCATACGTGGCCAGCGATATGATTAATCCTTTTCAAAATGTAAAGTAGGATTAATTTTCTTCAATATCTGATGGTAGATTGTAACCCTTTAGCAGTGAAATTTGGCGGTCAAAATAAAAAATATTGGACAACATCACATTCTCTGATCTGATCATTTTGTGGTTTCTTATATAAGCCGTGTACTTTTGTAGATTCACAAAATGGAAAGAAAATTAATTAACATCACAAAAATAAACATTTTAAAATGAAGACATTTAATGCGTAAATGTGAATTTAAAACGGCTTAAACTTTTTCACAAGCACGACTCGCAGAGATGTCGTAAATTTTTATTCCACGTTAGGACGTGCAAGGTGAAATCTTTCTTATTGGATGTATTTAAGGTTTAATGTTGCGGTTGAGGTATTCGCAGGGCAAATAGAATTTCTAGGTGATACACCGTAAACACGTGTAGGCGACGATTGAGTTAGTGACTATTAGAGATGGGCCGAGTACTCGGTTAATACTCGGTACTCGGCGCATTTTTTAATACTCGTACTCGGCCAAATAACTCGGTTTTTATGCCGAGTTAGATATACTTGTGATTGAAACGTGTCGATCGTGTTTAGCAAAAAGTATTATTAATTTCGGGAATCTTTGACAATCTCAATAATAGGGAATATGCATTTGGATTAAATTGACTTGATTTTTTTTGTCCTGAATCCATATCGCCCTGAAATCGTATCTGAACTATTATTTCCTTATTTAGTTTGTTTTAAATAGCATAAAAAATTAATTAAAAAATGCAAAATATGCGAGTGAAATTCGAATTTTCGAAACGCATCACCATTGGTCGAACCGAAACGTGACGTCACATACCATGTTGGCGTTGCTGTTGACTATGGTGTCTGAAAGAAAAATTAATTTTATTTGTGTTTCTGTGGTGTTTTTCATCTTCTCATAACCTTACACCATTGTTTTCGTGTATTCGCATCTTTTGGAACAGGAATTTTGATTTTTTTATTTTTTGAGTGTTTTTGCACATGGGTACAAGACAATATCTATAAAATGGTCTTTTAGCTTTTCATGGCGTGAATAGCTTTTAAAACTGAAAATTACTATAAAAGAACCAAAAGTATCATAGTCAACAAACACTGGTAGTGGTTTGTGACGTCAATCAAGGCCCGCGAAAGATGGCGGCGTTCAAACAGATCAAATCCTACATTTAGAACCTACATTTGACTGAGCAAAATATTTTCAATAATCCCGCGCACTTCTGGCAGTTTGTCAAAGATAAAAAGAATGATAGGAAACGTATGAATGTCTACACGGCCAACAATGTCGAAGTTTCTGGACAGGCAGCAGCAGACGCATTTGCCAATTATTTCTGTTCTGTGTATCAACCTGATGTGCCTATGTTAGATCCAGCTGATGCGGAGCGAGCCGCACATAAGCTTTGTAATGCCACCTGTATATCTGTGAACTCAGTTGACAGGTCTAGCTTAGAAATGGCAGTACGACGGCTTAAACCGAGATCTTCGGGTGGCCCTGACGGTGTCCCAGTTTTTGTGGCAAAGGATTGTATATCGTCATTCATGAGACCACTTTTATTTATTTATAACTTGGCACTTGCTCATTCCAAGTATCCCGAAGTCTGGAAAGTCTCTAGAGTAACTCCAGTTCCTAAGAGTGAAAGTGGAAATGACGTATCGTCATTCAGGCCTATTGCAGTCTTATCAGTCTTTGCTAAACTATTTGAGATTGTGTTATGTCAGCAAATCAGCAAGCAAACTGTGCACTTACTGCATGATAGCCAGCATGGGTTTACAAGAGCTAGATCCACCACCACAAATCTTGTAGCTCATTTGGACTACGTTTACGCAGAGTTAGATGCTGGTAGGCAGGTTGATGCTGCCTATTTCGACTTCAAAAAAGCATTTGACTTGGTTGATAACGACATATTGTTACGTAAATTGGCAATGTTAGGATTTGCACCAAAACTTGTAGATTTTTTTTCTCATTACTTCCGTGACCGGCGTCAATATGTCAGAGTTGGTGAATTTGTGTCTCAAGACTATTACACAAGATCTGGTGTTAGTCAGGGAAGTACACTGGGGCCCCTGTTTTTCCTGATTTTTATTAATGACCTGCCTAATAGTATTAGCGCTTGCAAATGTCTTTTGTTCGCCGATGATCTGAAATTAAGCTTAGGTATAAGTGCCCAATCTGACTCGGAAATACTGCAAAAAGACATCAATGCAGTTAGTGCTTGGAGTGTTTCAAACCACCTGCCATTTAATAACTCTAAATGTAAAGTTATATCGTTTACTCGCAAAAGATCCCTTTTAAATATGTGTTACACATTATTTGACGAACCCTTAGAAAGGGTTAATGAAATTCGTGACCTAGGTTTAATATTAGATTCTAAACTTGACTTTCATAAACATGTGACAACTGCTTGTAAAAAAGCCAGCAAAATGCTTGGTTTTGTAATACGTACTTCTGCTCAGTTTGATAGACCCGATATTGCCATATTACTTTACAATGCATATGTGCGTAGTATAATAGAATATGTTGCTACTCTATGGGACCCATACGAGGAAAAATACATTTTAATGGTCGAAAGAGTACAGCGTAAATTTGCACGCTGGCTCTATAAAAAGAAATATGGCTACTACCCTTACTTGTATCCGTCTCAATTTGTATCTGGGATGGTGGGACTGGATACACTTAGGTTCAGGAGGACTATGCAGATGATTGTACTCTATCTGTCAATAATACACAACAGAATAGATAGTCCCACTGTAATTAATAAAGTAGGGCTTCTGACTCCTAAGCGCCTGGGTTGCAATGATGAGGGGATGGTAGCACCAAGGCGGCCACCGCGCATTCTGTGGGTGCCTCCCACGCGCACAGTGTTTGCAGCGCATGCTCCAACCACTCGTGCTTTACGCCTAATCGGGGATATACTTGCTCATGACGTGGATACTGACCTATTTGCTGATAGTTTTGGCTTATTTTACTCCAAAGCACAAAAATTTGTCACTAATTTATGTAATATTCGATAGTTTAATTAATTGTATTTAATGAATTGTATTTAATTTAATTTAACTTTTCTGATTTTTTTTTTGTTCTTTAATTTTATGTGACATATTCAATTGATGTATTTGTATTTTATTTTTGACATTGTTAACCATTTGTTTGTAAAAATACCATGTTGACGATTTGGGAAACTGTAAGTTGACATGTACTGTAAATAAATAAATAAATAAATAAATAAATAAATAAATAAATTGAAGCGATGTTTTTTACAAAAAAAAAAAAAAAATATTATGTTAAAAAATAATTTGAGCATTTCCAACAGTATTTATATTTTTTACTATTTACTAGTTTTGGTAACAGCCTTCGTAATTGCCCGATACAGGAATTTGATAGAACCGAGTTCCTCGCCCGAGTACTCGCCTAGTTTTTTTTTTTACCGAGCAAAACTCTGTACTCGTTAAAAGTGCTACTCGACGCATCTCTAGTGACTAACGAACGATCAGCAAGAATAGAGCGTTTTCCGCACGTTGCGCGGGAAATGTTCATTTCCAGAGCAGTTTCGTACATTGTCTCAAGATGTAACACGGCGTAATTTCGTAGCGTTTCTTTGTAGATCTGCCTTAAAAGATATATTTTCTTTGTCGTCGACATTTTGCTATAAGAAATTATAGTACAATATATAGGGGCAGGCTTGTTTTTTTTTTTTGAAAAAGATGAGAATAAATTCAATAGCACGTATATTTAAAATTAGCTTACTTGGCGTAAAATCTTAAATGCAATGGGTGAAATCCAATTAATTGCAAACGTCCTCCTCCTCAGTATTCCATTTTTCACCGTTTACAACCTCGTTTATAAACCATTTTACTTTTATTCGCCATAAAAGGAGAATAAATAGGTAAACCCCGCTATCTCCCGGAATACAACACGGAATAATATTTTCTTTTATTGTCTTGTGTTTTATTAGGCGTATTTATTAGCCTCCCTCCATGTTGAAGTTCATCGCTCGTTTTCTTATTATAATACAGATACTATTGAAATTAACTACCTACTTTAATATAGACAGCCCTAATACATTTTAACCTTTTTAGGTTTGAGCCGCAGGTAAGGCTAATTAATATTTTAAATCTAAGATAACTGAAATTTTAAATGTACAAAATAAAAAATATTGAGTTGACGAAAACATGAAAGTGATTTATTTTTAAGTTTTACTATCTGGACACACGTAAAACTTTGCGTGGCCATATGACGAAATAATAATTATTACTAATTTTGAGTTTCACCTACCGGACACGTGTGTATAGTTCTCTCGTGTCGAGTTGATGAAATACCCGAATTATTAAGTTTCACTCCGTGGAGGTTTAAATTGATGAATAAAAATAATGCATTTGGCAAACGTAGCAATTAAACCAGTACCCATAATTGTGACAATGACTTGATTTCAATAATGAAAGTCCTGCAGTGGAACATTATAAATATAGCCTAATACGTGAATTTTTTTTTTATATATAGAGGCAGTCAGGATGACCTCACTCCACCTGATGGTAAGCGGAAGTGAGGTCCAAATATAAGGTAAGCGGAAGTGAGGTCCTAATATAAGGTTGACTGGCTCAATAGATCATAGTACCCATTGAGCCAGTCACCCTCACCCTGAAGGCCTGCATAGATGCCGCTTCACGCCCCGCCTGAAAAGCCCAGGATTATAGGAGGAAGGAAACACGTGAGCCGGAAGGGCATTCCATGCCCTAATGGCACGGGAATTAGGAAATTTTCAACCAAAAAATTGATAAATCTGTACGCAAACAGAATTGGAAGGTTTCAAAAACTTCAGTCCCCTTTGCATCTCAAACATACATTCTACTGGTCGTCAGTCCAATCGACTTCCAGTCGGGTTAATCTGCTAAGTGGTACGAGCCAATTAACAGCTTCAACGGCTCCAAGAATCACTAGTATTGCTGTCTGATCTCCGGACCAATAATTGGACTGGCAAGGGACTGAGCACTAGTACAGGTGCATAGGGTTGCCAACCTACTGTTAAGAACAGTATTATACTGTTTTCCACTACATTATACTTTTTACTGTTAAACAAAAATAAAGAATACAAAATACTGTTTTCAGTATCACAGTTTTGATAAAATTACCCCTAGATTGATATGTTGCGCGAGAAGCACTAAAAATATATCTTTAAAAAAAAAAAAACTGTTCATTTTGTAAAATGCTGTTTATTTTTCTTCTCAGACCTAAATATACTTTAATTGTTGTAAAAAAGTTGGCAACCCTAGATGCAAACCTGTATGTAGTTGTATTTCAAACTAAATGTATTTATAGTTAAGATTAACAAATAAATATACTTTGAACTAGCGTAGGATAAAAATAGGAGCCATACTTTACACCTGATATACAGACACTTGTTATACGCGATCTAATATTAAACCTAGAAAGTTACATAGATGTTAATGCCATTGAGAAATGTCACCCTTCTTGTATACTATAGCACATTTCCCGACCAACTGCCTGCTAAAAGCCATTATTATATCAATAATAACTTAAATATGCCTATTCGACCCTTCCCCGAAACCAATCTAATAAAGCTAGGATAATATAATATTTAACTAAGAATCGAACATAACCCCTTTATTAAACAGAACGCTGGTCCTCTAACAAGATCATCATAAATTCTACAGCGCTGGCTCAAAACATTGCGTGCCAATTAAATTGTCAATGCTAGCGGCGGACGGTTACAATTGGCTCGATAAATAATTTTGGCCGTATCCATTCAATTATGTATCTGTGGACAGACGAACGGGGGAAGCGGCGTTTACACTGTGTGACACATGTGTGCGCAGTTGATTAAACAATGAAATCGAGATTAATGGTCTCACACGATAAGTTAAATAGAATAAAAAAAATAACAAAAAAAATTACCGACTTTGCTCATGGATTAAAAATATATAGAAGATAGAAGTAACCATATTATGTATCACTCCCACACAGTCAAACAACAAGTAGCCCAAGTTGGAATATGCATTTAAAAGTAAAACCAGATGCACTCGGATTTCAATTTCCAATACGTCCAATTTTCTCAATTACATAAGCTGCGTGTTTGTTTTGCGATCAGTTACATCAAATGCAAAAGGAAAGATTTTTTTGCGGTGGATAACGCATTTACGCGCCATAACCGCAGGGTAGCGATGCCTGCGGCCTTGTCTGGGGTTTAGAGTTAGACTAAGTCCCACTACCCACTAAACTCCCCCGGTTTCCCCTTCACACCCGATTGGGACGAGCCGGTGCCAGCATTGTGCCCTTGTGGCTATATGTGCCCTGTGACCCTGATTCTATAGAGGCCTGGGTGTATGTTGTACTTACTGCCTCACGTTTACAATGAGCTACACCAATCGTGGTCGAATCGTCCCCGGTCGTGCTAAACCTCCCGTACACCTGTTGCGGCGCGCGCAGATCGACCCGGCCCTGCATTCTGGCGGCGTGTTAACCCGCGAATGTGGGTCGCCCGGGTCGGAAGCGACCCATTACCCGGCTGAACTTGACCTACGACCTGCTGGGTATGCGCTTTTTGAGTCGGCTGGGTCGGTGAGCTGACAGGTGATCTTGTTACAAGATCTACAGAATATTTTTATTTTCTTGTAGTTAAAATACAGGCAGCTTAGAACTTGCCTTCTTGTAGAAATATTAATAGTCTTGCGTAGTTCTAAATTACAATTCATATTAATTTTTTTAGAGTCGACCATAGATAAATAATTGGCCTATTTCGATACTAGTACATAATATAAACACATACATTAAATTTATTATACATAACTTTGGCTATGTTTCAGTTTTATTAGTATAGGTGCCAGTGCCCTTGAAAGAGTCGAAGAACAAACCGTCAACTATTAATAGTGAATTGAGTGCTCACTGAAAAAATGTCCCTAAATGTAACAGACCGCAATAACCACTTACATTTTGGTGGACTCCGTGCTTGACTGAAGTTACAATAGTAAGATAAATTAATAATGTCAAAAATCAAGTAACTAATAAATGTACAATGTGATTATGCAACTTATATAATATAGTGTTAGAATGCAACTAATATTCAATTATTCATATTCATTTATTCACATAAATTTGTGTGATCGTATTACAAATAGACATACAAATCACCTTTTGAAGGCATAAGTAAATTTAGATTAAGCATTATATAATGCTACTAATATTAAGAGTTAAAATGTAACTCAAAAGCCTAGAATTAGAAGCAGACGAAGTGCAAGTTAGTGTATAGCCTCAGGCACCTAGAACATTAGTCAGCGCGCAGTGAATCCATCAACCTCACACACGCGCCCTACATTCGCGTCCGCTTTGCATAACCACCCCTGAATATACTCGTGAAAGCTACGAAAAATGTTTTTCTCGTTTGGTCAACAAACCGACTTTTTATCTACAGTCAAAATGGTAATATACGAGTAGCTCATATAAATGGTAATTATTTTCTCTGAGAGGCGCTCGTGGCGCAGCTGTAACGGGTGGTTCGTTAGCGATAACGAAAGTCAAGCTACCCACCCTGTCGGTTAATGGATGGGTGACCATTCTGACCACATTTAGTGACATTTATTTCGAGCGTCTCAGTGCTTCGGAAGGCACGTTAAAAGCAGGCCCAGATGAGGCGTTTTTTTCGCGATTTGACTCGCGCGTTTGACATTGAACAAAAGAAAAACGCGCGACTGCGCGCGACTTCATGTGGACGGGATGTATGAACCTCTATAACATCTGACATTAAGGTTGGTCACTTGTCAGCCATTAGGTTAGTCACTTGCCTTACGCACCCCTCCAACAACCCGCACTAGGCCAGCGTGGCCGCGTGGTGGAGTATGGCCCACACTATCTCACAATTGAGATAAGGCCAGTGTCCCAGCAATGGGAACGTATATAGGCTGATGATGATGAGTTGAGATTACATGTATCAGCAATTTTTTAACGAGGCGATATAAGCCTACGCATACAAAGGTCGCGTGCTGAACCCAAAGTACCTACCATTTCCGTGGTATTCACATTATGTAAGCGCTAAGCATTTTTATATTACAAGTATTCCTAATTACTTTATTAATTTTACGTACACTTTTCGCCGACATTACACAGATTTAATGGGTGATTAAGTCGAGTAATGGACGATTAAAATAATTGATTAACCCATTGCATGCGCGGAGCCTTTGTCACGGATATCGCTACATAGAGGAAACATGTCTGATGGTAAGCTTTAGAAACTTAAAACTGAATGATTTTTAAGTTTTTTAAGGAATGTGGTAAATATTCACTGTAGTCTTTTACTCAATAAGAAAATAACAATCGGCTAGGAAGAGCCAAGTTTTCGGCTACGGTTGCCAATCTTTACGATCTACAACTCAATATATAAAAGTGCACAATAGTGAGTGCGCAAGCACTGGTGCAGTCCTTACTCGTGTTTACTCACTCTTATACTTCGATCAATATTGTTGATCGAAGCTCTCATAACACGGTGAGACAACATACAGTCTGAAACGACCGAAGACAGATCAGACGCAGTACCAATTTTCTAGGCATCGTCGGGGTGTTTTACTCTGCCAACTTCCAGAAATCCAGACTTTGGACTATGACTATTTTCTAAACAGTACCCAGTCCCCAATTATATTGGTCCAGCTCGAGATTCAAACGTAGGACACCTGGCGCGGTAATCGCTTTAAAGTGCGATCTACTAGTCTAATAAAGTGCTCAGGGAAAGAAAGACAAGAGCGCTTATACAGCTATGAAAGATTCATAGGCTTTAATCGAATTATTCCTCCTAACGTCATAATTCACTTTGCCTTTGACAAAAAGAAAAGTGCCGTGCCTTCGCCACTTTTGACGCTACTCTTTTATTAGTTACGGTGGAAAACTGTCGTAGCTTTTAATGAAACTTTTATTGTCGAACGGTAGTCTTCTTCGTTAATACATTTTTCATTTAAATGCTGATTGACTTGAACCAAGCGACGCTGAGAATCGTCAAACAACAATACTTAAATATTAATCTTGATAAGATGTGGCGTACTTGACGCCACATTAGTCAAGGGGTAGGGCAATATGGGCCATATTACTAGTACTTACCATCCGGCGAGTGTGGTGGCCAATAGTATCGTAACTCTCTCGTCTTGATTTTACTGACGGAAACTTTTGCAGTCTTGACACGAACAGGCTGACATTTGACTTTGACCTTCGACTTTTAATTTCGCTACACCGAGTCTACGTGACTTATAGATTCTATTAAATTCTCCACATAGTACCACGATGGTAGGTATCCCGTACAATTGCGGGAAGCATTCGAATCCTTTATTAAATCGGATACCCTACGCGGTCGGGATGCCGGCCGATGGCACGAGAGGCGCGCAATCTAAGCTAGGCTAGATCAATACTTAGTTGAATAGAACTCACCTGGAAATAGGTACGTATCTTGGCAATAGATACAGTTTGTGTAGGTATAATTTCCTGTGTTGTGCTCTGATGGGATGGAAATGGGACTGTTTACATTGATTAAACATTTGGATATTGGTCCTACCTTTTATACACTGTGGCCGATGTACTTTGTATGGGCGACTCGACACAACAAATATTGCCTCAATGAATCGGACGGAAAATACTCGAGACATACTTGTTTGGAGTACAAGGAGGCCTTTGGAAAGAACGTGAAATATACTGCGTGTTATTTTAGTCGTTGTTTTCCCGCAGCAGAACGCTTCACCTTCAGTAGTACTATCGATTTATGCAAGTAATTTTTTTTTTGAATTTTTTTTTAACTTTTTTTGAATTTTTTTCTTAAATTCTAATGGAAAAATGGAAACCAAATGTAAGTTAATAGTAAATAATCATTTTTTGATAAACGCGAAGGGCAATGACCCCGGCCGGTGACCGTCCGTGACGCATCTAGTACTATTGGTTCGAGTTTCGTCTATCATAATCGTAAAACTTTTGATTAGACTAAAAAAATAACTTTATTAACTTTTTTTACTACTAAGATAGAATCATTTTTCTGCGGGAAAACAACGACTAAAATTTCACGCTGTATAACCACTAATTTCACAAGTCACAACGAACATTAACTAGGCAATTTCCAAGCTAGTCAAAGCCTACACCGTCTATTTACCGCAGTTGTCGCCGCAAGTACTCGACTCGACTAATCCCCACGGATGTCATTAGTTGGACCACTCGAACCGAGTTGAATTTGCTCGGAGAGTCGGAGACCAAACTCACCGACGACCAGTCGATTGCTTTACCAAATTGACTTTATACTGATAGAAACAGTTTAAGGACAGCTTTAGAGTTAACTTTTTTAATCAAATTAGTGAGCAGACAAACGCAGGTTATACCCACATACAGGAGTCTTCACAAGTTTTTCAAAGTTAGATTACCAACAATGTAAAAAAAATAACCTTACCATTTATTATATAACACTAGAATAAAAGGCGGACAGAAGCAGGAGTTCAATACATTTTATTTTCAAGATGACAATGGCAGCAAATTTAAAAAGCCACAATATAGGTATTCAGGATCTAGGCAACAGTTGTCTATTGGCAGTAGAAATCACTCACCAACAGGTATCAATCGTTTACCTCTTTCACGTAAGAAAATATCAGCTGTGCCAAATTTAGTCAAAAAATAATGCGCCTTTCACCAACTTAATTTGTCACAGCCGTTGACGATAACTCAACGGTTACCGCCGCCCGCTGATCAATCCCGCGCGGCGCAAGGCGGGAAAGTGGATTTATTCGCCAACATGTTTCCTTTATCTGTGGGCGGCGGGTGGGGGCGTGGGAAACGTAGAGACGTTCCATTTTTGAACAACGACCGGGTAATGACGCTGTATCACACGCTGTATGACGATGTTTATGATGATTGAAGGATTAGACTTTCTACGTTATCAATAATATGTAAGTAAATCCTTTTGCTTAATTTTTTCTATAAACTACATTTAAAGGAGATCAATTTTTAATAGAATAAGCACTCAATCAGTATTTATTTCTTCCATTTGAAAAAGTTTAAATAACGGAATATTAAGCTACTAAAATTCTAGATATTTTCAACTATGTTTCCACTAGCTCGTTATAAAAGTTGTGCTTGAAGAAAGTTTTACCGCGGCGAAAAATATGCTAAGTCCTAACAGGGGTAAAGTTCTGAATGGAAAACATTTTGTCCTTCGACGTGATTGTCAATATAAGTTTTGGCCAGAGTAGAACTAAGGGGCGTAAGGCTCACTTCGATATTTATATACGGATGCTTCTGTCTTGCTCTACAAGTAAATATATAAGTTAGAATTGGTGACTCTTTATTAGTGGATTTTTGTCACTTCAGTTGCCTGACTGGCGCGCATTCCACCTGATGGTAAGCAGCCACAACGGTATATTTAATTAAGGGATACTTTAACACGAAGTCGGACTGTAAAAAGTCCTACCACGAACCAGACCTAAGGGTTTTATAACCCAAGTAGCTATAAAAAGTTACTTTTTCAATTTGTTTCTTCGATTCGACGCCTACCTTATTGCTACCACAATTTAGACGCCTTCCTTATTGCTGGAAAATAGTTAAAATCATGTAATAAGATATTTAGTCAATCGTAGTGGCATACTTCTAACAGAACACAAACTAGCGATACATATACATATTTACTCGTACAACTTAATTTGGAATAGCCTTACTATTCTGCCAGAATAACAAGTGATACTTCTCAATTCAAACACGTTCTTAACCCCAAATACGCCCCAGCGCTAACCTTCTAACTTGGTCAATAGGTATTTACTGGTGAAACTTTGCTCTTTGTAGTGAGCTCTGAGGCTGGCCGCGCTTTTTACAGCGAGCCTCGACTTTGATTGGGCTGTCAAAGTTAAATAAGACGGGACCGCCTGTCGCTGACGCGTGAGATACGCATTCGGGCTCGACTATCTTGTATTAACGGGAAGTAATGGGACGGACGGAAGTTCATTTTATAATTCAGGCTTAATTTGTTTTATTTTTGGGTTTATAAAAACGTGGTTATATTGAAACAGGATCATTAGGTATACGTATGCAAGGAAAACAGCTGTACATAAACTTTTGGCTTGGTTTTCTTTCTATGGGGAAGATCCCTTGGACACTTTTATTAATCGTCTTTTTCATCGTTTATATTGAATCTATTGAAGAGTCCTTATTCAACTATACATTGGCACAGAATATATAAATAGTACTTTGTAAGTTTTGGCGATTGAAATGAGTAACTGTCGTGTTTCTCACCGATTTTTCTGGACAGATATCAACTTTTCGACACCGATGGTAGAGACACTGTAAGTCTGTAACTGATTCATGATTTTTATGTACTTCCATGAGGCTTACGTAAACCTATTTTGGCAAGCTATATTACAATTCAATTACCTAAAGAAGGATGTTTTAATTTTAAATAAATATTAATTTTAATTGATCATATTATGTATCTTGAAGAAACAGGTAAATAATTAAATTACATTGAAAACGTGGATAAAAGCAAATCTTTTTTTATATTGGCAAAAAACAAAACCCGAATCGTTATCCAATTTATTGAAGCACATATAGAGCAATTTCCCGATGACCTGGCAAATAGCAATGTCGTATAAATTCGACGGGGTCATTGACCTGTGACGTCACGCCGAATAGACACGTTCGCTGACCCACATCAATTTCGGATGACGTCATGAACGTTCCATATTCCATCGCCATCCACTCACGTGGAGGCTAAATAACAATAGGTGTTATTTTTATAACCTGACGCAGTATAAATAGGGCGGGTCGAGCCTAGAAGAAGGCATTATGAATAATGTTTCGTGTAAGAAAGATTTACTTGTCATTAAAATTAATATCTTGTGACGTTTTCTTTACAATGCTAATGAGCCCGCATATCACTCGCCCCCAGAATACAGAGACAGATATAATATTTCACCAGCAGCAATCTGAAAGACTCGTACCAGTAGCCATACGCACCGATCCCAGGCTGGAATCGAACCCACGTCCTTCGTTTTTAGACACGAACCAGTTAACCAATGTTTCATGAAATTATACGCGCTCAAAACATATCACAAAACAAATCACATGGGTCACATTGATAACATTTGTAAGACCTTGGCAATAAAAAAGAGTTTCTATCAGGTTTTTTGCTGGTCTTTCTCTATAACCACAATCCAAAGTATAATAATGGACGATTTATAACTGCATTTATATTATGTGCCTACATAAATAAAGTAGCTTTTGAATTAGAATAGGCTGTGGTGAACGCTTGTCATGAGGCAACATGATATTCTATTTAAAAAAAAACATGAAGGCTGATTCAGTAGAAAAATATTGATTAAAAATATGAGCCAATTTGTGCCAAACAGTTCTATAAGGGTCAGCCGTGTTGGGATGAACCCACGTCAATCTTCCTGCTAGGACAAATTTGACGCTCGACATACACCCACTCCATATTCAATTTGCAATTTCGATAAAAAAAAAATTGTCACGATTCTCCCTTGTATTTGTAGACGAAGATTTCGTTTCAAGCTTCGTATGATAAATATTGTGATTTCATAGAATAATAACTTATATTGTTACTCTATGAAATCACAATAGTTATAATATACTTCAAATTGGAATAGCTCTGTGTCAAGTTTATCTTCGCAAGTCGAGATATGTATGCTCGAAAACTTAAAACAAATCTAACTTAACTCGAGAAATTACCCTAAGATCTTAAACGGGTACCTAAACTTCAAGGCAAACGGTTTTTGAAAATAGCAGAATATCAAATTATTTGAAGCTGCAGAAGAACTTGATGTGTTTTTTTACAACGTCAGTTGGCAGAGAGGCACGCAGCCCACCTGATGATTTGCGGTCACTGCGGCCTATTTCCATTGATGGACACTTCGGGTTTTTTATACCCGAGCGGCTGAGCCACTGTTCCACGGAGGCGGTCAAATGGAGGGCGGTGTTTTATGAAACGTAACTCAGTAAATGTTTTCTTTACTAACTAACCACTTTAATCAAATTCATGGACCTTATGATAATAACATTATAAAATCTTAATATAAGTATTAAGTACCAAACGAAAAAAAAAAAACTAACCACAGGATTATGAAATCCTTATAATCCTGTGGTTAGTTCGATTCACGAGCTTTAAATCTTTTTTTACCCGGGGAATACTTATTGCTACGAACCAGCCCCCAAGTCCCCCTACCGCGACCAGGTGACGGCCCATCGGGGGAAAACCTTAAAACCTCAAACAAAACAAATTTAGGCAAGGGATGTACGATTAAGACAACTCACTGAATACCTGTTATAAATTTACCAAAAAATATAACATTTTCCCTCGTAATTAATTAAACATCGAAATGAGAAGAGCCTTTAATACTCCGTTTTTCCTTTCATCTGACAGATTCGTCCTTCGGCATTAAATTTAAAATATATTTTATTATCAATTCTTGTTATTTAAAACCTCGTCGGGGATGAAGGGAGTAGAATTTATAATTATTTTTTTATTAAAATATATTGGCGTCGAAATACATAAGTTTAAATAGGTATACGATTTACAATGGATCCAATTTAGTTGATGAAATCTGACTTAGAACATTATTATGAATATGGTAGTAGGACCCGTTCCTTTTAAGAAATGACTCAATTTCGAGACGACATAGATCTAAACTACCAAAAATATTGGGTTCATTAAATATTAATACCGCAGAATCTTCTGAGCAATATTACATTTCAGGCAAGAGAATAAATTATGATCTCAAATATTATAGCGTCTTCTATCATTCTGTATCAAAGTAGGAAAGTTAAGGCTTTTTCATCTCGTGTCAACTATATAATTTAAAATTAGTGGCAAAATAAACTGATTTATGGGACAACTTCGTGGATAAACATTAGGAAAATCTTAAAGGTAATTTGTGAAGCGCTCTGTGAAATTAAAATGATCTAAAAGAAACTCGATCAACAGTTTTCCAATGAGAAATCTTTCGAGATGTCGTTTTCAATATAAAACTGAAATCTTTATCAGGACTGCTGAAGTTTTATTAACGGTTCCATGGTTACAACCAAAACAAGATACAGTCTGTTCCACATAAGTTGTCCTTTAGCCGCTATATTGGCAGCATTGCCTACGCTTTGTAAATCTGTCAAAAAACAGATTGAATGTATTAAAAAACAATACTACCAATATAGCGGCTAAAGGACTTCTTATGTGGAACAGACTGTACCTACTTAGTGAAAATCCGTGACATTCATTTTCAAATTCGTAAAGTTCGAATCACTTTGAATCGAGTAAAAGTTGCGACTCGGTACGCTTTATCGATGTTTTTCATCTGTCGAGACTCGAGTACGATTGTGCCGAGAACTGGCACGCAACAACCCCTCGCCTCTCCGCGCGTTCCACTTTTAAATCAAGAGAAGCGGTTGGTTTCAATGAGTGTACTTTTGTTTCTTTTTTCAACTGTTACGTTTGCGGCCGGTGATTTTCGTTTTCTCGTACTTCTATTTTTAAAAATCTGAAGTGAGTATTGTTTTATCCTTATTTCGAGGGGGCGTTAGGTCACGGCTTGCAATTGTTTCTGGACTACCAGTTCTTTACAGTTCACTCCTGATTAAATGCTTAAATTGCTTAACCTCTCGATTTGCGAATGTATTTGGCGTTTGATGTCAGAGAGCGCCACTTACCCTCACTTACTGCCATTGCCTGTTTAATTGAGCACTTGATGGTCTTTGTGGTCTATATATTATTATGTCTACTTAAGCAGAAACACCAAAGATTGAATACTATTGGTATTTGGTAACGAACGTCCAATTACTATAAAGATGAAACAATTTACTAAATATTAATAATTTGTTTTGGAATACGATATTGTTTTGCTCGCTTGTATATCAGATTTGCGAGTCTTCTATTCGTAATTACTACATTTAATTACGTGTACGTTACGGGTACTCTGTTTTGGATTGTTATTTGCGGAGAAATTTGGTATTTGTTACGGGGAGTTAATTTTTGTAGGAAGTTCTATTACATTTTACTTCGATTTACATCTTCTTGCTCCTCAATTTAAGCCAATTAATTTTGTAATAATATTTTCACAAAATAAAAGAAAGCTGTAAAAACTGCCTCCGTGGTACAGTGGTAAGAGCGTTCGGCTCTAGGTAATACCCGGAGGTCGTGGGTTCGAATCCCACGGGGAACATCACTTTGTGTGATTGTTTCCAATTTGGTTAGGACATTGCAGGCTTGAATCACCTGAATGTCTGAAAAGAATAATGATTCCGTGCTTCGGAAGGCACGTTAAACAGTTGGTCCCGACTATGTTCCAAGTAGGTCTGGTTTCCATTGTAAGGGTTACGGAGGTCAGATGGCAATCGCTCATTGTAATAACCAGGCTTGTCAAATCTAGGATCATAGTCGAAGCGGACCCTGCGCTCCATACTGGATGCAATCGGGAATACGCTGAGATGATGATGATGAAAAGAAAGCTGTACTACACAATTAATGAATATCGCAAAATAAACGGAAAACCAAAATAAATTAAACAACAAAGTTCAGGAGCAAAGATGTTTAATTCTGAATTTCGAGTTGCTAACACCGTTTCGCTAATAATTTGTTCGGTCAAAGTTAATTATCTGGTTCTTGGTATTGTTTATCTTTTTCGTCGAGTTTCGGAGGCTTGTAAACTAATTGCTATGCTGGTCATAGATATCGTTATAGCCGTGTGAATATCTTCTTGGCTTAAGGACAGAGGGAAGGATCCCTTTTTTTCACATATATTTTTTTTGCCCTATTTACTGTTTCTTGCCTTAATTTTGATTCGCATAAAGTTGGAGGACATATTATTTATTTGTCTAATAGTTATTATAGTGCAACAGTTAGGTAAGGGGGAGGCGAAATAAAATTACTCTTTTTAAAGCGACAGTAAAATAAGAATATAATATTACTTCAAACTTTTCCCTTTAACTATGTTTTTCCACGGTGCCTTTATTTATTGACGTTTAACGAGCATCGACAGCTCAACTATAGGGTGACCATGGCAAAATACAGAGTATAAAAAGAATATCTTTACCAATCTGCATCGATTTTGATACCCTTAAGGCGGTTAGTAAATTTACTTCGAGATCAAAATATAATAAAAAATCGGTGCCGAGATGTTTTAAAGTTATTTTTTTAACTTATAAAAGTTACAAACAAATACTACAAAGATTGTGTATTTTTATTTTACTTTGATAAAAAAAAGTAGATTTAAAGACTGAAGTCAGTCGAAGGAGAACGCATTTGTGTGAGGCTCGGGACTAAAGGCGTTCGTCCGACTGAACTCCCTAAACTAAACATTCACAAGTGGTATCGCCTCGATAGTTTAGTGGTTTAAGTACCGGACCGAGATCTCGGGGTCCTGGGTTCAATTCCCGGGTCGAGCTAACTTTGTGTCGGTTTTTTCGGACACAGCTCTGGTTTGTGATCACCAATCCGCGTTTGGCAAGCGTGGTGATTAAGCCAATACCCATCATTGTAGCGATAGCTTGATTTCAAGGATGGAGGCCTTTGCCCTGCAGTGGGACATTACCTAATAGGCTGATACTTTTATTGATTTAAACTGCCAAGAAAAAAAAGCTATTTAGCGTTTACAAACAAAACACATCAAACAATACTTGGAACAATACAGCAAATGCAAAAAGTAACAAACCTAGGCAATTAAGTCTCCCCAAGTTAGGATAGGTTTTCGTAGACTAGTAGATATTATGAAACTTTCCGGCAAGATAAGTTGAGAAACTTATTTGAGATGGTAGTGTAAATAAATAAAGTTGAGGACAATAGTCCGGTCCTAAAAGTTGTCGAAATATAGTCAACACAAACTCAATAGAGCGTTCCCAAGACTCTACGATCAACAGGTTGTCAATTAAACGTTGAAAAATATAACGAGAAAAGACTGCGATCCCTCGCCTTGATAGCTTGACATTTCTCATATTAAAATATGTTCAATTATAAATATTATTTAAGAGAGGTGGAGTAGTGTATCTTTCGCTCGAATGAGCTGCTCGTCTGGGTAAAGGAACTTCACCTTAGGCCTCGTTCTCGAATTTCGCGGGCAGCTGGGCGGCAGCGATAGCGGCAGCGGTAGCGGCAGCGGTAGCGGGAGCGGTAGCGGGAGCTGCGAGATGTTTTATATGGAATCCCATACACCCATTCTCGAACACAGTGGAGCGGCAGCGGGAGCGGCGGCGCACGCAGGCGCACTGCGGTCCACCGCTTGACAGCATCGTAACGCTCTTGACGGCCCGCGTCAAGCGGTGACCGCAGTGCGCCTGCGTGCGCCGCCGCTCCCGCTGCCGCGAAATTCGAGGCCGTGGCCTCACAGAAGACTACAGCGACGTAGCATATTAACTGATGTGCTATGTATCTGTTGTTGAGTAAGTTCCCAGGAGCTCAATTGGTAAGGGCGTTATGTTTGGAGCGGAAAGAAATTTTTTTTGCTGTCGACGTTCTTTCCTCCTTTCCACTTCTAATTACAGGGACGGTGTCGAGCGAGTGATGCTCTAATGTTGTAAGCGTACTTAGGCAATGATAACCGCTTACCATCAGGCGGGCAGTAGGTTTAAGCCCCATGCTTGTGTTATAAAAAATATATAAATAAATTAACTTTAGACCGGAAGTTAGTAATTGCGTTTTCTCTTCGAATAATCCTACTAATATTATAAATGCGAAAGTCTGGATGTTTGGATGTTTAGATGTTTGGATGTTTGTTACTCAATCACGCCTAAACGGCTGAACGGACTTAGATGAAATTTGGCACACGTATAGTTTATTACCCGGAATAGGACATAGGCTATAAAATTCCTACAGGAAACGACTCATTCCCGCGGGAATAATAATTTTGAAACTACTGAACCGATTTGAAAAATTCTTTTACTGTTGGAAAGCTACACTATCCCCGGTGAACATAGGGTACTTTTGATTCCGGAAATGTGGGGGGAAGGGGGTATATTTGAAAAAAGAGATTACGCGCGGGTGAAACCGCGGGCGGGAGGTTAGTACTTAATAACAGCGACAAATCAATGACTGTGAGGAGATGGTTTGTGCAATGTAGTCTACCTTCTTTACTGTGGTCCCCAGGGCATTTCGAAGAACTCCTAGTATACAAAAGTTTTGAAGTGTATAAGTTATCAGCTTAGTATACAAGCTTTGCTTGATTAGAGGTTAGATTGGGCTGTGTGGCAAATGTCCCAGGTTTTCCCAAGTCAATGAACTGTTAGAGCCCTTTGACCACGCAATAAATAATGGTGCTTTACCGAATTCCCGGTTCAGCGGTTAATGTCCATGAATTGGATGCTTAGTTACGCCCAAGTTAGCACGCAAACAAACACTTCGAGATACATTACTATTTCTTTACTCTCGAGTCGAACAAGACATTTTTTTTTTGGAACAGCATCGCGAGCTGCCGCTCGTCACTTTTTTAGTTTGAAGGAATACCGGTAGTTTCGTTGCAGCATGATATTTGTTCAAATTTTTACGCATAAATATCAATAAATCGACTTTCAAATTATTTCAATCCGATTTCAAAAACAAAGTCGTCCTTGATTCGGTAGGTATTATTTTAGAAAAATTGTTTACTCGATGGCTTTTACGACATAATGTATGAGGTTAGGCAAGCTTTAAAGATTTCACGTGTGTAATTTAAGTAAGTACAATAACATTCAAAACGTTTTAAAGATATTACAAGATATTCCAGCGAAAGTTTTGAAACACAGGTTATTTCTTATTCATATTTTTCATTACTGAGGATCGTAATCTTAATGTCGAATGAGATGAACACACTTGGCAATATTAATGCAATGGTTTGCTGCTAGCTTCTTCAAATCCATTTTTGGAATGACGATGTTGTATTTCACTTGTAGCTTGGGAGGCAATGATACCAGTTAAACCTATTGAAAGATAAATATCTAACGAGATGAGTATCTATCAAATTGAATGTTTGTCAATATGCGTGTATGTTGAACTGTGTATCTAGTTGTCTGACGACATGCGTGTGATTCGCGTGTAAGCGTAACAGACAGACAGAGTTTATTCAAGACAGTTAAAAAATATGGCTACCATAATGCTATGCATGTATGTATGTCCAGTTATTCGTCAAAGCCGTTTGCTCCCGTTCGAGCATTATTATTATTATTATTTTTTTTTGCAATGTGTAACAAGACGAGCAGATTGTATTCCTGATGGTAAGCGCCACGTCTGCCCTTAGACAGTTCGGTGCCAAACAGTAACTAAGCATTTACTGTCTGGCACCGCCCTGCGCCCGCTACCACAGAATATATAATACCTAGTACTCCGCTACACCGAGACGACAGTTATTAGGTCTCTTAATACCCAGTAATTTCACTAAATTTATTTGCAGTCCACTCAAGTGTTTCAAGGACTAACTGCATAAATTGAATGGTCCCGACGCTCCCTATAAACAGCAACGATTCCTAGTAATCTGTTAATGGGCTTACTTTTATCGCCGTTCTGCCTAATGGCAAGTGAAAGTGAAGGGAAATGAGCCGTAAACATTTTGTTGCTTCTAAGACTTTCGTTCACGACTTCAACGGTCAAAATTGACAAAGGTATATTTTCACAGGAACCTTATACATTTTAAGAATCAATTCAAAGTAAAAATGAGCAATATTACAATTACCAAACAATATATACAAATAGAAAAAACAATTTAAAAATGAATCGCCGAGATGTATGCGCATATCTTCAGAAGGACTGCAACAAATTAGATATTTTTTTCTTTGTTGTGTTTTATGACAAGGTGTATAAATCTTATACACCCGTGAAGCGGGTGCAAGTAGCTAATTGACAATAAAAATTATTATACTCGTATATCACATAATAAAAAAACAAACATACCTAAATGGATTACGATTGAAATTTAGGATTACCGTTCCGTTTTCTATCTTAAAAGCCGGCGACGCATATATATTCGATGCCTCTGGTGTTGCAAAAGTCCACTTTGGCGATTTAAAGGAGTAACTAGCAAGTTTCTTGCCAGTTCCTTGACGATTCATAAGAGAATCTCTGAACCCTACATTAATGAAGAATAATAAGATATTGATTTTGATTTGCACTACACCCAAACCCTATACATATCATCATCATTTCAGCCGAAAGACGTCCACTGCTGGACCTAAGCCTCCCCCAACGATCTCCAAACCGATCGGTCCTGCGCCACCCGCATTTAGTGGATTCCGGCAACCTTTATAAGATCATCGTTCCACCTTGTGGAATACATTTAAAAGGATACATTACGTCAACGTGTATTTTTAACAGCGAAGACAACTTATAGAACACTAGAATTAGTTTACACAATCATGTCAGATGGTATAAACTAATGCGTTTGTTCCCGGTCCACAATACAGATGCTGTTTCACAATTCGATGCAAACTGAAAGATTTACAGAGGTGTTAGCTGCCAAGAAATTCGTGAATTGGAGCGCGGTATCACAGATTTACTATCAGAATTATCGATGATATAATATGCATAGTCAAATTAATAAGCTACGTGAAAGATGAACGGATAAACGTGGTTTATAGAGGAACTTGCGATACTTTATGTGACAATTACCTATTTTAATGAGCGAATACAAAGTTGCAATAGCGTCATAAAGGGAACTCGTGCAAAATTTAACTCAGAATTTAGTGCATCGCTCTCTTCTATAAGATTAACCTACTATTTTGTGCAATAGAGGAGGTATACAGACACACGTCCCACCTGATGGAAAGTGCTATGATCACCGTCCCTCATAGACATTTGCAACACCATAGGCATCACATATGCGTTGCTAGCACCTAAGGGAACAAACATTTTTACTCCAAAACTTGAGTTGCGTGACAAAAAATGTCTTTGAAACGCATGTGGTTGAAGACAATCAAGTATCGAAGTAGTTTTTCTTGAAACTAAAGAGGTCTAGACGTGCGTGCTAGTGCGTTTAAATGAAATAAAAATAGAAAGGCATTTAAAATATTCAAGGTCTATAACAATTGACAGTTTAATCGTTTCTAAAACCTTGAATGTCACCAATAACTTAATTGTCATAACTCTATAAGTTATGCATTTTGATACGACTATAGAATTCCAATAAGCATTCGACTCACAGCGCTGGAATTGAAAAAATATTGGTGCTCGATCCAATTGAATTCATTCCATTTATTTCTGCATGCCATGATTCAGTCGACGTGACGGAGCGGTAACTGACTATTGCTCTATGTTGCTGGATGAACATGTCACTATGGACTTAAGCACAAAAAGACCAATTAAACTTTTACGACTGAATTTGTAAAAAGAATGTAAATAATTAATCGAATTGATTCTGTCGTGAATTTTATTTCTGAACGCTTACTTTGTGAATTGTTAAAGTTCAATAAAATGAATTCGTGTATATGTGGAAAAACAAAAGTTTGTTTCACGTTTTGATACTCATAGGCAATTGACTGAAACATAAACATAGTAATAACAGAGATTAAAATAATATCATAACATTAATATACAGGGTTATTGGTAATGTGTCTTGATCCTTTTAAGGGCATGTAGAGGAGGTCCCCAGCTAGCAATTGACCCATTAAAGTGCAGGTCAAAAGTGAACCAATAATGAGATATTTTTTTTTAAATATTTTTTCGGAAAATTAGGAATTCACAACTTTAAAAATTTATAAAAAAAAAACTATAACATATTTTAATGTAATTATTTATGATTAAGTTAGAACTTAGTCTAGTACATAATAAAACACACTAGGATAACTGAAAGTTTTGTTAATTTTGAAATAAGAGATCTAAAACTAGAATTTTTTTACGACGCTTATAATTTTGTTTACAATAAAGTATCATTTTCTTCAAAAAATCACCTAAGTACTTGGACGGCAGAACATTTCAAAAACATCTGCATATCAATGGCTATCCAACAAGATACAATGTGCACTTAAAAAATTGATAACAACTGTAAAAACAACTAACGAGCATAAAAGGGTAATAAATCTCTATACACATTTTTTCGCTATATCGGTGTATTTTTCAACCAGATGACAATCAATAGACAAACGACACTTGGTTAAACCATGAATGGATGAAAGAGACCGGTCAAGAGATGACTCATAAATAAAAAATCCCGGGAATTAATTTCATATCTGCTTTTGTTATGTCAAAACGTTTTACTCCAATGATGTCATATGGACTCCAATGATGTCTTAATCACTTGAAATATTGCAATGCACATAAAGAAGTTTCATCCCCGCCTGACCCCTCCAATTCTGCCTTCAGTGGGGGCAGTCGAAACTTTTTAGTTTTGCCTGCCCCCCCCCCCCCCCCACCCTAGGGGCAGGGGACTAAAAAGTTTCGACTGCCCCCAATGGTACAAACTTAAAATGAAAGAAGGTTCATTCCCACCTGATCCCACCAATTCTGCCACCAGTGGGGGCAGTTGAAACTTTTTAGTTTAAACCAACTACTAATTTCGGTTCCTTCTTTTTAGTTCCGTCTGCCCCTAGTGGGGGGGGGGGGGCAGGCAAAACTAAAAAGTTTCGACTGCCCCCACTAAAGGCACAATTGGTGGGGTCAGGCGGGAAGAAACCTTCTTTAAGTGCATTGCAAAATTTCAAGTGAGTGTCCTTAAGACATCATTGGAATAAAACGTTTTGACATAACAAAAGCAGATATGAAACTAATTCCCGGTTTTTTTTATGATGAGTCATCTCTTGACCGGTCTCTTTCATCCATTCATGGTTTAACCAAGTGTCGTTTGTCTATTGATTGTCATCTGGTTGAAAAATACACCGATATAGCGAAAAAATGTGTATAGAGATTTATTACCCTTTTATGCTCGTTAGTTGTTTTTACAGTTGTTATCAATTTTTTAAGTGCACATTGTATCTTGTTGGATAGCCATTGATATGCAGATGTTTTTGAAATGTTCTGCCGTCCAAGTACTTAGGTGATTTTTTGAAGAAAATGATACTTTATTGTAAACAAAATTATAAGCGTCGTAAAAAAATTCTAGTTTTAGATCTCTTATTTCAAAATTAACAAAACTTTCAGTTATCCTAGTGTGTTTTATTATGTACTAGACTAAGTTCTAACTTAATCATAAATAATTACATTAAAATATGTTGTAGTTTTTTTTTTATAAATTTTTAAAGTTGTGAATTCCTAATTTTCCGAAAAAATATTTAAAAAAAAATATCTCATTATTGGTTCACCTTTGACCTGCACTTTAATGGGTCAATTGCTAGCTGGGGACCTCCTCTACATGCCATTAAAAGGATCAAGACACATTACCAATAACCCTGTATACAGCCCAGATAAATTGTTCATTAAATCAGGTTAATTAGTTCTATTGAAAATATTATGTCTTCTAATGTTTTTTTAAGCCCCATATATTTGGGTATCTAAATTCTAATTGACAGTGAGCCTATTATATTATTCGTCGCAATAGCTAGATTCACAATAATATCGTTTTTATCGCTTTACTAAAACAAAGACCTCATATCCAATACATCTTGTCGTTTGGATACAGCAAAATGTATGACATTTTCTTTCCATTATGCTAGTGTATTGTCTTTTAATATTTATGTAGTACCAAGCTTGTCTTGGATGGACTGTATTTTTTCTGTTGATTTGTTGAATTGCTTTTGTTTTCTTTTCATTCTGTTTACCCTTTGACTAGTACAGCAATTGAGAATTTCATTGCGTTTTATCTGTATTATAATGGAAAAAGATGCAAATTATAGTGACCATAATTGACTGATAAAAGAATATATAAATAATAAAACAAGTTAAGACTGTTAAACGATTCGATTCCCGTTTTGACTCAAAATAGGCAGTTTTCAACGAGATATTTTCTATGAAAACGTGATCTAAGAAACATGCGACTCACAAATTATTATAAACAGTATCTTTGTCTAAAATCGTAGCCCATACCACTTTTCTTTCTATGGAGTATTTGTGAATACTGACAATTTACCCGAGCAGTGTTTTATAAACTTCACTTTTAACATCGATTTCGAAACTCAATTGTTTTAATACCATTGTAAAAATAGGACATTTTACTTTATTATGCAAGTCTATATATCATTACGCAAATAGTTAGATGGGGTATGATTTAAATTTGAGATTATTTTCATACGAAATTCAAATCCATTTACAGCGAAATTACAAAGAAATCACTGTTGTAAACATGCAAAATTTACCATTAATTTCTTTAATTTACAAAAAGTTTTTAGTCTAACTTAAAAGAAGAACATATTATCTTAAGTTTGAATACATAAAACCTATATAATGATGCACAATTTATTTTATAGACGTTTTTTTAAACTGCTATAAAACACTCCGCGCAAAACATTTCAAATTAGTCAGCCGCCGGGCTCTTCAGAGGCAGGACGTATGTCGCTCGTACCCAGAAACGGCTGTGCCGCAAACATCGCTGATTTACGTAGCGTGGTACAGTTTAAAGCGCAACCGACACTTCTTAGTACTTTGTTGAGTAAATATTTTATAATACTATGGTTATGAATTTATGATAATATTATAATAATATACACTACATTAATTGGATAAAAAATGTAATATCTATATCTATATAATATATTATACATCTTATTATATAAAAGAAAGTGGGGTTAGTTACACTATTTATAACTCAAGAACGGATGAACCGATTTGGCTGAAAATAAGTGGAGGGGTAGCTTAGACCCAGGAGACTGACATAGGATACTTTAATGGGGGAAGGGGGATAGGAGGGGGAAGGGGGATAGGAGGGGGAAGGGGGATATGATGGGGAAGGGGGATAGGAGGGGGAAGGTGGATGGGATGGGGAAGGGGGATAGGAGGGGGAAGGGGGATATGAGGGGATAGGGGAATAGGAGGGGGAGGGGCGATAGGAGGGGGAAGGGGGATAGTAGGGGGAAGGGTGATAGGTGGGGGAAGGGTGATGTGATGGGGTAGGGGGATATGAGGGGGTAATGGGATAGGAGGGGGAAGGGGGATATGATGGGGTAGGGGGATATGAGGGGGTAGGGGGATAGGATTGGGAAGGGGGGATAGGACGGGGAAGGGGGATAGGAGGGGGAAGGGGGGATAGGACGGGGAAGGGGGATAGGAGGGGGAAGTTTTATGAAATGGGGAAGGGGGATACTAGGGGGAAGGGGGATAGGAGGGGAAGGGGAATATGATGGAAAGGGGGATAGGAGGTGGAAGGGAGCCAGTAGGGGGAAGGGGGATATGAGGGGTTATGGGAACAGGAGGGGGAGGGGCGATAGGAGGGGGAAGGGGGATAGTAGGGGGAAGGGCGATAGGAGGGGGAAGGGTGATATGATGGGGTAGGGGGATATGAGGGGGTAAGGGGATAGGAGGGGGAAGGGGAATATGATGGGGTAGGGGGATATGAGGGGGTAGGGGGATAGGAGGGGGAAGGGGGGGGAGTTAAAAAAGGAAATTACGCGCGGGTGAAACCGCGAGGGCAACCGCTAGTGGGAAATAAAGCTAAACTACAGTGGAATCCGTTTATAATGACATCGATGGGAATTGACAAACGCGTCATAATAAGTGGACGTCATACAAAGCGTTTTGTAAAAAAAAAGTTTATTTTTTGTTTCTCATGATTTTAAAACTACATATTTTAAGAATTAATGCGTTAATTTCTTGTCGCGGTTTTCGAATCGTTAAATTTAAATGTTTTAAAACCAAAAGGGTTCAATTGAACGATTCCTTGATGCGGTTGTATGAGTATGATTCTCCATTTTTCCCCCTCAATTGTAAATGTTTTACAGCGTTGAGATGAAATTTTTTTCACAGGATATCACTAAAAACAATGCATGACCTTCAAGTGTCAACTACTCACTTGGATTTAAAACAAAAACGAGCCGCGTGCCAAACGTCGTCGGAAATCAACGAACAATACGAATCATGTCGGTCATTAAAACCGGACAATTTATTAAAAATAGGTCATAATAAGCGACATGTCACTGTAACCAAAGTCATTATATCCGACATTTTAACAAAGATTTTATATGAAAACCAAACTTCTTAGTGTAATTAAGTCATAATAACCGATTGGTCCCGTGGGTTGGTCAATATAGGCGGAGTCATAATAAACGGATTCTACTGTATTTAAATAGTTATTTATGTGACTGTTGCATAATGAAGGTCATTAAAATACGAATGTGGTTTTATGAAACGAACGAAGTGAGTTTCATAAAAGGATCACATGAGTATTTTAATGCCTAATTATGTACAGTCACATACATTACTTTATCTTCATTCATACGATAAATGTCTATTTAATATTTTCAAAATTTGATCGCAGGTAAGTATTGGTTAGAAAATAGTTAAACTAATCATTTATTTTCTAACTTTTTGTACAATCACCAATTTGGCAAACGAATTATTTAGTCATGTGATTATTTTTAAAATATAATTTTAACAGTTAAATAATTTTCTAAGTTTAACATTTGCGAAACCTGTATTATGTCAAATTATTGTTTTTAAAGTAATATGTTTGCGAAATGAAAGTTTGTCAAATGATTAGTTTTTCAAACGTTGTTTGTAAAATGATCTTTTGTCATACGTTTTTTGTCAGACAATAGTAAACCCTCCCGGCTTAGGGTTTGAAAACCGGTGGCATAGCTTCTTTGACATTCACAAGTGCTGTACCAGCCTAAACTGAATAAAAGTTATTCATTTTAAATTAAAATGTAATTCTATTCATATAAACAGGTAACACACATTTTGATTAGTGTACATAATGTAATTTGTAATACATAGTTGTTACTTGATTAAAATATTTACTTTTATTTTGTAAACGAAATTTGAACAGAACAATTTTGTAATACATAGTAGGCACACTTAAAATGTGATGTGCTTTATTCAAATGGGATGTTAACATTTGACTTTAAACGGTCTATAGGTGTAAATCAGATTGTTATAAAAATGGTATTCTGAAATCGGTATTTTATTTCTTAATTACGTATCGAATGGTCATACTTAAAAGACTTACATACATAATATGTCAACAATTTTTATTAGGTAAGTAAGTATTTACACACACATTTGGGAAAGATTACTTTATTAGTATTAATTGGCTACTCTTAAAAAATCTAGGTACTTCATGTAAACAGTAAGATATTGTCAATGTTTACTACAGTGATAAATATTTTACCCATTATATAACAACACACACTTACTTATGCCCTGTTATGATTATGTAAGGATATAATATAAAAACTACACACTATTTGGTATATTATTTGAAATATTATTTGAAAAGGATCAAAGTGATTACTTTGACTACAGCAAGACATTGCTTATCTTGACCTGGCGCGCATGCGCGAAACCCGAAATTCGAAAACTCGACGCGACGCATTTTTCGTTAACCCTCTTAAGAAAAAGATTACCACCCTTTCTTTGGGTGTCACGTCAAACGTTGGTTCGATGGTACATCGATAAGGGCTTCAGCAAAAGTAATAACGTCGTATTGTCTACGCGGGCGAAGCCGCGGCAAAAAACTTGTATGCTTATATTTCCGGAGAAATGTACTCTCATTAAAGAATACACCATTTTATTTAACATTTCCTCTTACACGCATCATTAGCCGGAATGTGTATCAAAATATTCGTTTGTTATTCTTTCACTTCATTTGTTCTCGTCGTCTTTATAAAGGTAAATATTCACGCTCGCCTTTTCGTAAGTCACTATGACACGGGTCAATATATCGTGTAGCTAATTGACAAGTTTGATCTACAAGGTGGGCCAAAAGAAGTCATCCGATGTTGTTTGGCTCTCATTTTTTTCTAAATGAAAAACTTCGATTCTCTTTTTTGATTATGTTTATTTGAACCTTTAGAATTTTATTGGTCACGTCGAGAAGATGATATCGGTCAAATGGGCGCCGTCACAATTTTTTGCCATACGGGCTCACCTTATGGCATTTCTCATCACTTTGGCGAGAACTTCGGGCGACAGATTCTCGCAGTCGTGCCGAATGTTGTCCTTGAGGGCTTCCAGGGTCTCGGGCTTGTTTACGTAAACACGGGACTTCAAAAAACCCCATAAATAAAAGTCTGGAACGGTTAAATCGGGCGATCTTGCAGGTCAGTGCAAATCGCCAAAACGAGAGATGAGGCGACCCGGGAACGCCACCTACAGAATATCGGTTGTGGCTCGCGCAGTGTGTGCCGTTGCTCCGTCTTGTTGAAGCCACATGTCCACCAGTCCTAATTCGTCCAATGGCGGTATAAAAAAACTCGGTTAACATGGCCCTATAGCGCGCATCGTCCACTGTTGTCTCTTCCGGCGACATAGCTCGACATCCTCAACAACACCGGCGATATTTTCAGCAGAACGGGCGTTCCGGGGCCGGCCACTCCTGGCAACGTCTCGTATGGTCCCATACTCTTAAAGGTTGGTGGCCAAACCAGCGCAGTGTTTGCGCAGTCGGTGTCGGACGGCCGGGGAATCGGCGACGGAATTCGCGATGCGCCAACACCACACAGACGAATTGTTACGCAAAAAAATAGACACGATTATTCCGCGTTCTTGGGGGGTGTATCGCTCCATGGCTTGTTCACTTGTATTTTACATCTGTCTAGTCCACAAATGTCAAAACATAATTGACATTGGCGGTCATTTGCAAAAATGAGAGCATCTTCCAATAGGGTGATTTCTTTTGGCCCACCTTGTAGTTGTGACAATTCTTACGGAACATTTCGATTGATGCCATAACTTTTGGCAATTGGTTTTTTTTTTTCAGAGGATAATTACTCATTTATGCAGTAGCCTCCCGCAAATTGCTTAGCTTTTGAAAGGTTTTAATATGCTTGAATATTGTCAATTAACTTTTCATAAAAAACACTTCTAGTTTTTATATAACTTCAATGGTCAATCCAGTGGATGAACATGTTTGATTGTAATCAGTATGAATATATTAGTTGACCCCAGACTAATACAACCATAATATAAGCGATGATTGAGTCTGCCAGAACTGTCATGTAGTAGCTAACTTAACAAACATTACACCAAATAGATTGTGTTACATGAATGAGAAGTCACAAAATTAAAGTATGATGAACCGTGTACGGTGTAGTCCCGCCTCTTGAAAATCTCTATTGTTATTTCAGTGTCGCCTCGTAAATTATCATTATAACGTATCGCAATAATTCGCGTTGCGGTCTCTCAGCGAACGCGGTTGGCGATGGGCCAATTATGATGTTTAATGTGATATTTCCACTCGTCCGAAACACCTGAGTTGTTGATCATATCAAAAAAGTTTTAAAAAGTTTGTTTCTTTTTTTTTTTTTGACGCAGAAATGATAAGGAAATTGCGTTTTGATCTTCGAAGCACATGGACCACATTTCAGGGTTATCATTAAAAATTCAAATTCGGCTAACATCTTATGTTAGAATAGTATTGAACAGATTAAACAGTATACTAAATAGCTTAATATATTGATCAACGTTATTATAACATATTTATAAATGGGAGCAAATAAATAATACATTAAGATAGATTGCGTACGAATGCGAAATTATTTACGAAATAAGAAAAAAGATAGAAATTTCCGAAAGAGAATGCTTACGTAGTAATACCATTATATCCATTGTAACCATTATATCTCCATCTCAAAACATTTTAAATCGATTAAACGATCGCCGCCTTTGTGTAAGCAGAGATCACATTAATTCTAACCCGCTTACAAAGACACTTAATTTTATTTATCTCCGAGTTGAAGATAAATCAATCTCATGATCCAAACATTTACATAAAAGTAATCTTAACTGCGGTTCTAAAAGTTGAGATATTGTTCCGTAAACATGTCTACGCAGTAATTGGTACAGTACGTTACGTAATTACGTGATAACGTAGACGAAACATAGATATACACTGCCGTGCTGTAGACAGCTGTCTGAGTGTCTGTGTCTAGTTGAAACGGACCGGCTCGACGGTTTTCACCGTACCACCGTGCACCGCCCAACAGAAGACCGACACGTATGAGTAGTATTGGACACTTGGACAGCATTTCATAGATTAATCTGGCCTCAAAATATATAGCTTGAGCAATTGTGTGTGATACCCATAGTATCAGATCAGAAACAACAAAAGTACTAAACCGTAATACGGGCGTCAATATTTCAAGATTTCCTCTGAATTATATAATTTATTTCACTAAGAATTTCAGAGGAACTAAATATAATTATGTATATTTTAAATACGAGTATAAGATTAAATAAATAAACTCTTACTTCCAGTCCGGTTAAAACTTCCTCTTTTATAAAAAAAAATGGTTACTGTTGTAAGATTTCATAGCTGACTGTACTCTGTGGTTTAATTAGGACTGTGTCTTACGCGCTTAACGAATTACCATTCTTCACAGTTTGACATAACTCCATTATATTTGCTTCGTTATGTGTTTAAAGATCGATTTTCAATTTTATTTGATGTTAATGGATGGTGTTGTGTAATATATATTTTTGAAAACATTGAATAAAAGCAAACACACACAACATTTTTCCGATACACACCCCTTATAACATTTGAGCCACGTGACCAGTCACGTGGCTCAAATGTAATTTTTGTGACACTAAACTCAAAATCAACGAAAGGTATAAAATAAATAATAATAAAACATACAACTACACAAAGAAACACGCGCTGGAGACTTAAAGAAAAAAGGAGGATGTTTAAAGAAAAACAAACATCTTTAGTTTTAACCAAACTCTATAAGAACAGTGAAATAATATTTAAAAATGGTGACATTTTCATATCTGTTTTAAATTTACACACATACAATTCAATTTTATTTATGTGTATAGATCTCAAGCTGTAACGTAGACGCCATTAATAAAACAGTCTTGATCCGCCTACAGTCTAGACATTCCGACAAATGATAGGAGGAAGATTTTGACACTGAAATACTTCGCATACATTTCAAGAGAGTTAGGTAAAGCGATCATTGAACATTGTTACCTCTGCCAAGTCTAACCTGATGGTTTATACTTTATTCACAAGCCTTATTTATGACGAGCCATTTGGTGTAATGGTCGAGAAGTCGGCTATTACACCAGAGGTCGCGGGTTCGATCCCCGCACGGTACAAACATTTGTGTGCATGAACATGTTTGTTTGTATCGGTCTGGGTGTTTCTATGTATAATATGTATGTATTTACAAAAAAAAAGTATATAAGTAATGTTTATCCGTTGTCTAGCACTCATAGCACAAGCTAATGCTTAGTTTGGGGCTAGATGGCGCTGTGTGAATAATGTCCAGAGATATTTATTTATTTATTCTTTGGATTAGTTTTGACCAACCGGAATTTTGTGATGAATGGATGGATGAATGTGATCCAATCGATTTTGCTTTGGGAGTAGCCGGAGCTCGTGGGTTCCATTTTTGCTTTGGGTAGGTTGATGTTAAGACCTAAATAGAAACCACAACCATTAGTAAAAGCTGCCGCCAAAGGTAATACTCGTACATTTGGCTGTGTTCCGGCAATATTAGTGTGGGTGTCTATACTCATGAAATCTCATAATGCAAAAGGCATTGTTTGGTGGGTTTACATAGAGTAATCTAGACAGTGATCCAAAACTAATATACGCAACGTGCTTTACTATCCGATTCAATAATATATAATAATACCTTTTGGAGTTGAGCGAAAAATGACGTCAACAGCGCTTGTCGGTAACGTCAGCAACCAATAGCAACGCATTATTTATCTGTGTGTGTGTAAATCATCACTATCACGTCACGCAATTCCATAAGGTCGTATCCTAATAGCATTTGTACTTGTAAAATTAATACTGGACGGTAATAGGGAAGATGCAATTATAATATTTATAAAAATTTTACGATTAAAATGATACAAAAATATAAAAGAAAGGCCACTGCAACATTTTTATTTTACATAATGTTGTTTTTTAACAATAATTACGAATGAAAATTAGTTGAAACGAAACGTATTTTAAAACACCAATCAGCGTTTAGTGACGTCACTCGCGTAATGACAACATAGTTAATGCCTCAGTTAATGCTAAGGTTTTCTATGTGAATAATATTTTAAGGGAATATTAATTGCGTTTTTTAAATTAAAATGGAAGTTGGGTTGATCAAAGCAGACTCCAGGAATTTACCAAGAGTTAGTGTTGACATGGTTGTAACTTTTTTTGTCGAAAGTGCAGAGTTTTTAAGTGTAGAAATAAAAGTGAGTAAATTACTACGGTATGTAGGATAAATCATAGTTGTTAAACTTTGTATTTTATTCAGCGGCTTCTAAACATAGCAGTTATTTTAGCTCAACAAGAGAATCTTACGGCGATAATGCTATCGGCTATGTCCAAATTAAAAGAGATAGAGATTTATGTACAATAAAAAGTCGAGTTACTCCGGAGCATAACGTACGTAAAGAAGGCTATCGTGTGAAGTTTCATATTGTGAAGCAAGAAACCACTTTTTTCTCTGTTTTGGGTCAGAAGGTCCAGTCAAAAATAATTTGTTCGGAAACTTTGTTGAAGTAGAAGGACACAATGGCACAAAACATGAGTCATCACGGCTTTTTTTTGGAATATTAGTGGTATTGTTATGATAACCTGATGTTGATGGATAGTTCATTTTAAATTTTAACAAAAAAATATTTCGAAACTCGTTAAAATATGCAAAAGTATGAAAGCCAGCGACAAACAAGTACGGTGAAGTACAGACCTACAAACTTATCTGTTCCGGTGTCCAAAATTGGAACTACGTGAAATGCAATGCAAAAACGATATTTAATGACAGTTCTAAATAGACAGTAGCGACGCCGCCACCGGAACAGATAAGTTTGTCGGTCTACCAGTGAGGCAGTGACAGGACAGGAGTGACGTCATCCGATTCCGAACCATAGGTCCGTTTTCGCGCGAAAATCTATACTATCAATTTAAAACCGCATTTTTTCCGATAAATTACAATTTATTAATTTTTTAATTTAACAGTGGTTTATTCTACATGGAATTCTTTAAAATGAACACAAAAATTAAAATAATGCATGTTCCCTATTACAGTTATATTCTTGACATAACTGCAACAGCAGTATAATTTAATTCGAGTTATGTCACATTGCATGTGTCGTTATTGAATCTAAATGCGGGGAATCTACTAGGCGCCCTGGACTGTCGCCAACATATATTTGAAAATGGATATTTGACGTCCTCTACATATCGGAATAATATTGATTTCTTGTATTTTCATTTTTATTTTATGATAATTAGATTAACCTCTTTTCATGGAAACTCGTTTCTGTTAGATGATAAAAATTGTCGTCGAATAAAATATTTTTCTATTCTTTTACTATATAGTTTTGTTTTAGCTGTTAACTGACCGTGTCCGTAGAACAGTGGTTAAGACTTGTGAGGAAACTACTTCTGTTAAGGAGGACTTTAATGTCTTAACCTCATTGTACAAGCGCTCCCTGACTACATCGGAACTCTCGTCGTATCAATTCGCGACAGGCTACCCCAATGCAATTCTCACTTCATCAAATTGTCCGTCTCCATTCACGTAAATGCTTCTATAGAGTACAATCTGGGCAACACTCACCAGAAACAATAAAAAAAAGACTACATCGGAACAATTCAAGAAATTATTTGACAAACTTTGTCTCTGTTCCTAAAATACCCTTGGGCCGAAATTGTTGTAGAGACCTTAACTTGTTAGTAAATTTATCTAGATCGAAAAATTTAATTAACTCTAGAACCATAAGCGCAGGCTACAGAGACTCAGAAGTGGGAGGAACTCGGACATTTGTCACACTAGCAACTAAATTCCCTTTCACACCTGAATGGGAAGAGCCGGTACCCCTCTTGTGGCGAAACTTGCTAAACATTGTTCTGATTGTATGAAAAAATAAAACAATTTTCTTATGTTTTTTTAACCGCCTCCGTGGGTAACAATGGGTAAGCCGCTCGGGTATAAAACCCGGGGGTCGTTGATTCGATTTCCGCCGTGAGTCTGGTTGGTGGTAGGACTTTTTCAGAGTCCGACTGGCCAGCTCCCACCCCTACATCTGAAATCTGCCGCCATAACAGCTCTGGCTGTGTTCCGGCAATATTAATGTGGCAGCCAGTACACTTGTAATTAAAGGCTTGAAGATCAGATGAGCCTACAATCTGGCAGCACATTGAGCGACGTTTCCTGGTGAAGTGTCCCTCAATGGAATAGGCCGCAGTGACCGCTTACCATCAGGTGGGCTGCGTGTGTGTCTGCCAACTGATGAGGTAAAAAAATGTAATCTAATATCAGTTTATTTACTTTGTTACAGGTAATTACGATAACAGATGCGACTGGACCCTTGCGAAATTCTTTGGATTAGTCAGATAGGTAAAGTAAATTAACCGATTTATTCAAATTTTATTTTTTACACGTGCCAAGCCAAGTGGAAAATCCTTGGTATTTTCTGCTTTTATTTTACCTTACACGACCGATTTACTCCACATTAATTATGTTTACAAATACAGAGTGTTAAAAGAAATTAGTTATTTCCCCAGCGGTTGCGGGTTGATTCCCGGACGGGATTCCCGGCAGACAATTATGAGCGTATCTGCTTCTATCAGTCTGGGTGTTTATTTATGTATAATACGTATGTACTCGTACTTACAATAAAGTATTTATGCAAGTAATTTCTATCCGATAAATAGTACCCACGGTGCAAGCTATGCTTAGTCAAGCGTTAAAAATGGCACTCAGTGAATATATGTATTATTCAAGGACTTTTTTTAACTATTTTTTTATTTTAACTGTACGTTGCCCATTTGTGATCTAAAGGACACATATTCGTCGTAAAAATTCAAAGCTGCTAGCCGGTCACATAATGTACATAATATATAATCACTGTTTCATCACGAGCTTCCAATCAACCCTCTTGCGCCAGTGGCTCGTGAAATTGCCGCCTCCTCCCTCATTCACTCGCGCTTAGCTACAATGCGCGCGCCAGACCGAGTTTCAGCGGGAAACACCGCCATTTTGTTAGCAAGCGACTGATGGAAATTCTATTTTTTTTTAACTAGCAGTTCTTTTAGCTCCTGGTGAAAGTACCGAATTTAAAAATTTGAACTGACAGTTCTACTCGTCGTATAATAGGTATCGATACTATTATAGATTTAGAAACGGTGGTATCGATAGTCGAACAACAGACACTGTTATTGGATGCTGGTATGATGGATTTTGGGATTCAATGCTTTCATAAATTCTGATTAAACTTTTCTTATGCTGCTCTCTCCCGTGAAAGATTTGAAAGCGATGCATGCTATCGTCGGAAAATATCATATAGAAAAAATTACAATATTGTTTTTCCTTGACAAAGATGAGATCCATTTTAACGTGTCTTAGTATGATAATTGACTTTATCTCAGTTAAATATCTGTCTATTTTAAAAATCAATTAACACCGTATTATTATAAAATTAAATTCAGTATTAAAACGCGTTTTGCATTCGTAGCAGAAAATATTATTGTTAACGCAACATTGAATGTGAACATACTCGTACATAATTACGTTGGCCATGTTCCTGTCGTAAAACTAATTAATATTCAAAGGCAAATGCGTAAACTAATTCAACTATCGTCGTAGTATGTGAACCTTAGAATTCTCATTAAAGCTCTCAAACACATTACGTGTTAAGGTGGTCGAGTTAAGGCCGCCTGTCCACTGAAGCGGAGCGAGGAAGAGAAAGAGTAGTAAGGCTGCTTGTCTACTGAAGGAGAGGACTGGGGCGGACTTTGCTACTATCAACCTACTCCATTATGGTCATTGATGCGAAGTGAACCAGCGTGGCGAATTTATGAACTAGTAGTTCTCGTAATAATATTTAGCTTTTTCGTAGATATCCTTTAACTAGATAAAAAAATGGCCTTTATTTATTCACTTATATTGACTATATTCTTCTGGCAACAATATTAAAAATTCATGCCCATATTATAAATACCTTAAGAACTTACATTAAATGAAATAAAACTACACATAAATAATTATTTTTAATATCTAATCAACATAATTCGTTTGGAAAATTTCATCGAAATCAGCGTATAGTTGTATTGTATTATAATACATATTACCAAACAAAACAACCTTATTTATTCAAATCACCACAAACTTTGTCCTTCATATTATAAATAATAATATTTTAACTTTAAGTAGACATAGTAAGATTTATGCTTATAGTCCATCATAACTTATTCCATATTTACCGCTGAAGTTTTAAGTATAAACTTAAATCTGGAACTATGACTTGGAAGCGAGCCGAGTTTGAAGGTACGAACTAGCTGAAATTAGGTATGAGCAGTTCGCCTCACTTAACTTGCACATACAAATACGAAGTTTATGTACAAACAGAACTGGGCCAATGTGACCGAATAACATTAAGTAAATGCCAAGATTCGTTTACTAAAAAGGGTATTAGAACATTTTGTTTATAGTATTTTATTAGACGAGTTTCGGCTCAGCTTCAAAACTGACGAGATACCGCACAATTAATTTGCAACTCTCATCTTATTATATAATAATAATTTTCATCTCTAGTAATTACATACATCAATAGAGCCTAAAGTCATCTGACCAAAACTTACCGGAAACAATAAAAAAAAAATTATTTATTAAATGTCATACCTTTATAACCCTGTACAGGTACACCAAATTTAAACAATACGAGAACGACTTTACCACGTTTACGACTCGACTTTACGTTTCTCGTTGAACGATATTGCCGATGTAAGTTGGGTAGATTATTTATATATAGACTCTTCCACTGCTAGGCAAAGGCCTCCCCCTTACTTTTTCATTTGACCCTCTAAAATCTCTCCAAAATCTCGGAGTCGAGTTCGTCGCTCCACCTTTTATTTGGTCTACCTCTTTGCCGGCTTGCACCTCTGGTCCAATCCTGCAGACATGACCCGCCTAGTCCCATTTCAACTTGGCGATCTTGGCCAAGCTAATTTTATAAACAAACTAGCTGACCCGGTGAACTTCTTATCACTTACCTTAGTATTTTCCTCGCAATTTTTCTATATTTTCTCATCATTTAAACCTTCCCTGGACTTCCACGAATATTTCAAGACTAAAATTAGTCACATCTGTTCAGCTGTTCTCGAGTTTTAGCGAGACTAACGAACATCAACTCATTTTTATTTATACAGATATAGTTAGAATAACCACTATCACGGATCAAACATAGCCCGTTCTGTTACTAAGTCATATGATACAAAACAAACAAACGGTAACAGTATATGATTTCCGTGTCCCAGACATCTGAGTGAACCGGGGATGCGGTTCTCTAAGATTTATTGTTGTTTTGATGTCGAAACTGAGACTTATTAATGGCCGTCGAGTGACAGACGACGGGTACGCATAATAAAATATAACTATGTCTTATACACAGACTGTCTTATAACACCGGAGACATCCGGGAAGTGGATTTTAAGACACTAGAAAAAGTTAATCATTGTTAATGTTTATGATCGGTGTAAAATATATTTAATAAGAGCCTTTGGTGTAGGTATGGGCCTTATTTTATTATGATAAAAGATACTTTTAAATAGAATCCTTTAAGTGAAGTTGTATAGAGCGTCTTACTCTTAAGGGTCGTCTACGTTTGCTTATTTAATGTTATTTAATTTACAACATTTTTTTCGGTTGAAACTTACTTAAGGTTACTCTGAAAAACGAGAGCCGATAGCACAGTATCATTTTACCCTATAAAAATTATTACTGTTTATTCTTAACTTCAATTAGGCGTAACTCTGCTAAATGCCTTTCAGACACTTCGGATCCGTACACATCGTACAAAAGCATACTAAATCACAATTTAACGAAGGCGGTACAGAACTATCTGGTAGCGATAGCGCCGCCTGTCACGCGCCGGACGCGCGGCGACAATGCCCGTCACGCTGCAAGCTCGCGCCGCCTCTACAACCACTGCAGGCTTTGCACGTGTTGGCTTTTACATGCTTGTTTACATTGACGATAGCAAAGCATTGTATTATTTTTGTTTTAATGAATGAGAAAAGGTTTTCAACCATCTTGACCGGGATTCTTTCTGTGCTTGTACATTCGATTATTATTTTTTTCGAAGAATGATCTAGACTGTAGACTGTGCTATGCCCAAAAATACCTGTATGTAACCATTAACATTTATCTGATCGAACCTATAAGAAAGCGACTTGTTAGATACGATGGAAGTACGTAAGTCAGCTCAGAAAACAAATGCGTGTTAGCGGAATGGAAATGCTTCAATTTAATAATGTTCACTTTGTAATTTCATCTCTGCACTGTCAATCTTTATAAAACGTTTTCTCTGTACACATACTACAAAAGTAAGAGAAATACAGTTGTATTAATCACAATTTAACGAAGGCACAGAACTATCTGGTAGCGATAGCGCCGCTTGTCACGCGCCGGACGCGCGGCGACAATGCCCGTCACGCTGCAAGCTCGCACCGCCTCTACAACCACTGCAGGCTTTTACACGCCTGCTTTACTTTGACGATATCATTGTTTTTGCCGTATTAATAAATATAATCAATGTGACACTGACAACCGTCTGGGTCTGATTGAATTACTTAAGTTATTTCTTTTTATGCTCCTTTTATCATAATATATTAGTATCTTCTCTCGAAGACAATGTAGACCATTGATAGTACCAATAGTATAAATGTGGTTTGTAATGTCATTCGCTTCTGGACGGTACCTGCAACGCAGTGTTGCTACAGTGCTGCAGCAAGTAATCGCTATTCGGGTGAAGGGGAAATCGGGGTTGCTTAGTGTTTATTGGGAATCTGGGATGAATAACTTTAGTCCCGAGTTCCACGCACGGCCGCAGGTCTCGCTAACCTAAAATAATATAAATAAGGTTCTTCAATCATTAGTTGGCCAGACGTCATACATAGTTTGCTAACTCAATTAATATAAAAAGAAATAGAATTTTTTTATGTTTTGAGTTTACAATGGCAAAAAAAAAAGAAAAAGTTTCCTTAAACAAAATGTTGCAAAGCGTTATCCAATAAGTTATTGAACTGGGTTAGAGATTGGTGGCCCGGGGCGCGAGCTACCGATCAGATTTCCGCACTCCCCTTCGCTACCTATTATACCTACCCCGGGCCTATAACAACTTTTGATATGTCGAGTTTTAAATCGAATACTCGCTATGTTGAGAAAAAATATTCAGATGTTGAAGTACATAAAATCTGTGACAGAAGATTATTTTTATAAAAGTCTTTTAACCTGGTTTTTTATTTCTTTGTAGCAATCATGTTAACAAAATTATTTTATGGATTTATTTTTGGATTTGATGTTTGTTTATAATTTTTAATAATAAATTAATCTTACTTTTGAAGTTATCATCGTCCAATTGCTGAACCTATTTGTATTGTTAAAATGTTGCTCTTTTAATTAATAAAGTATACAACCGCTATTATTTTCCTACATTGAAAATTGAATGTTATTTTGAATTGTTATGGGAAAGACATGAGAGGATCCGTAACGAAACAAATTACACATATATAACAATAATTATTTTACGAAAGCGATATTATCTTTTTACCTGTAAAAGAACTCTTTAAGTTTAGTTGGTGAACACGGTAAGTTTATGAAGATAGTATGCTTGTAAATTTAATTAAAACCAGACTTGCCTGTTTGCCGAAGTAATTTCTCTTTCGCGTCGAAGTTGAAAACCGGTGAAGTTGGAACTTATATAACTTTAAGCAGATATCGCGCTACTGAGATAAGAAAAAAACAACTCTCAGATCTCGGGTGGAAACTTGTATCGGGCTTTAACAGAAGGAAGTTAAGGCGGATGTATACAACGTGTTACAAAATACCCCGTAAAGCCGAAATGAGGTTAAATGGAGCCTCATAACGAGTCCATTTACAATATTAAGAACCGTAGTAACGCTGTATTACCTACCCCAAAAAAAATAAAAATAGAATTATTTTCACTGATGTGCAAACCCTATTTCAATTAAATTAATGAGTGAATTTAGCGGAATGTACCTACTAATAATACTACTAATTTTTAATAAGCCTTTCGGCATTTCACACCATCACTGTTTGGCACTGAACTGTCTAAGGGCAGACGTGGCGCTTACCATCAGGTGTACGATCTGCTCATCTTGTAACACATTGCAATAATAAAAACACATTTTTACACAATACTTGTAACGACTGTCGACTATTTGTACTTAACGTATGGTTTATATGGTTACAATTTAATGGTTGAGTTAGTATTAGTAATACTCGTATAAGTAGATACGAGTATTACTAATACACTAGCGATTGCATCCATCATTTGGCATCTGAAACCGCGTGGCATATCTGTTGTCTTAATAAAGTTTATAATCCATAATCTCATAAGGATTTTACTAAATATTCATAGAAAGTGACAGAATATCATTGACATTGAACTGACGACGTGTACTTTAAGTGGTGTGTAGCGTGCTAACTGTCCGGATGGTTTCATTTGTTATGCTGTCCGCTCATTGGAATGATCTCATAACAGCTGATATCAGCTATATAGACTGTTTCCTAATACGATGACCGAAATAGAATTGCCTGTCCTACTGTACATATTCTATTGTTAATAACACTAAAGTTCACATTCAGATTGTGGTAGGCAATTCGGTCATGTTTCTGATAAAAGCTGTTGTACCGAGCGCTACAAAGCGTACAAAGCGCTCAGAAAAAAAAAAGTTCAACCCTTCGCGTCATACAACTTAATAAAAAGAAAGTAAAATAAAACAATATTGACTAATTAACCTAAGATTCCGTATGCAATTGTATCATCCGATAACTCTAATGATTTAAGCAAAAAAATCCATTTTCTCAATGCTTTTCTTTTTCAATGCAAACGTTTTAACAAATATTAATTTATTGCCCAATTAATTTATAAAATCACACACAATCTTAACGGCAACATTAATACAAAACTATTCTAATAAATGCAAATTTAAAAAAAAAACACTATTTCACCCTACTTCGCAACAACAAACAGAACACAACAAAACAAGAGATATTCTAATTATCAAAGGCACAACCGCGGATAACTTCATTTGTTAAACCCGCCTGACCCTTCTACTAGGGAATGAGAGGTAGGCTTGAAAGGACCAGTCGCTTTCATCTGTCGGATAGTGGATAAAGGAAATGCCCGCATAAGTCACTCGAAGAGTAGTACTTTTACGTCGATCAATGAACATAGCTTATAACTTTAAAAACCATGACATCGTGTGATCTTATTAAATGTAAATTCACACTAATGTCCTAGCTGAGTTTTCGGCTACGGCGGCAAATCTTTTACGATCAGCCAACTACGCAGGATATTGTATAGTGTACAATTGAGTGCGCAAGCACAGGTGCACTCTCTATTCCCTTACTCTCATAACACGGTGGGACAGCAGTCTGACACGACCGAAGAGAGATCCATACTAATTCTACAGCTAAACCAAACGACATGCTTGAGTTATTAATTACGTACGATTCTTTGAACTTTTTATTGAGTGCCACTTGGCTATCTTGCAATATATCAATCGCTCCTTCTATACACTACTACTACACATATACTTTGCTACGGAATCTCTACGGTGCTACGAGTGTATAATATACATATATGTGCTACGAAGCACAGCGTCATCATAGCATAGCAACGCAAGGCAGTAGCGCATAAGCAGGTTAGAATTTCGATGTCAACGTAATGACCTTATTTAAATGCGTTCGCATTATTATTACAAAAAGCAAAAGAATCAATAATACTTTGACGAAGGCTTGTGAGGCTTTAATATATGTCTCATGAAGTATGTACGCTAAGTATTGTTCGTATGAAATGGATAAATCTGTTGATCCTATTTATTTGTAACACCCAATGTACACAGTTTCATGCAATTTATTGTTAACTTCACTTTACGTCCTTTTCATATTGATTGTTTAGAAGTCAATGTAAATATAAATCTTTGCATTAACTTAGGGCTCAGAACATTATTTTACGTTGGGACGGACGCTCTGGATTATCTACCATCATTGAAGGATTTACAAAATTAAGAATAACAAATGTTTATCAGGAGATTCTGCTAATCTCCAATCTTTTTAAATCGAATTCTGTTTATCCACTTAAGCTTTACAACTGTAAGTACTTAAAAGGGCAAACTTCTTTTAACGCTTTTTGGATAAAGGTTTCTTTAATTGAAATTTTAATTGTATTTACTGTTATTAACGCTACCAACACTCTTTACTTGAAACATCGGGTGAATTCTTGAAAAATTAAACCTTCATTTTGAAATCAATTTAGGTGTGGTAATTTTAAGAGAATTTTTATTTTGATCTGTTAAGTAATTTAGTCATACCATGAACATTTTTCTTTGTAGTTACCTATGAAATCACGTCACCAATGAGAGCCAAAACACACCAAAAAGTCACTAAGACACAGAATGTCTTACTTTTAATTTAGATGCAAAAATTTTAAGGTCAATTTAACTAAGTAATTTAATGGCGATTTTATTAAGTAATGATTAATTTCAAAGTGTGTCTTAATTGCCTTTTTTGTTTCAGGGGCTTTGGAAAACAAGGCTTCCAGTGTCAAGGTGAGTGTAAACAGACATTATCTTTCAACATATATTTATTTATTTTGGGAAGACCAAGATTTACATTTATCTATGTTAAAAAAAAATGGCAGTTATACAAAATCACTGATAGGTCCTCACAGATAGAACCAGAATAAACATGAAAAAACATTATCCGACAAATAGATCCACATTAAGTACTTAACGATGCAAGATAACACTGTTATTAATACAATCATATAAGTTAATTATACATCTGTTTACATATCCTACCTATGAATAAATTACATAATATTAGGTTCGAAGAAGCGCCTACCTAGTAGCCGTTTCACCGCCGGAATGCTCGTATAGAAAAGATCTAAATCGAGTTCTTTGGTAAGCTTGTTATACCTATTGCATACTCGCCAGAGATAACTATTCTGTCTATAATTTGTTGTTGCCTTCTGGAGGGAGAATAATGGGTTATATCTCATGGGTCTGTTAGGGGTCTTAAAACACAGTTTGCTCAAGAGTGATGACGAGTCTGATTTATTGGATACTAATCCGAATAGATATTATGCGATATCGGCTATTTCACGCCTCAGCTCCAGGGGGAGTAAATGATGCTTATCATCAATAAAACTAATAGGGAGCTATAAGTGCAGTCAATGACTAAAGTGACATAAGTTTAAATAGACAGCTTAAAATATGCAGGCTGACTGTTCGAGAACTAAGACGTGAGTCCGAAGCTTTTTTTTTGTCCTTTTTTGAGATCAGGATTAAATTGGTTCCGACCAAAATTTTAAAAGCTTTAAAGTTTCTTTCAAATGTTTTGACTAACTCAATGAAGAAAAGCTTGGCCTGTGAATGGGGAATAGTTGTGTGGCACATAGTTGGGCTGTGTGCATGACTTCCAAGTTCCAACAGATCTAAAATGTAAAAAAAAATATGTGTGAATCTTGCCCAAGAATTTTTTTAAATATCCCCCATTTCCCCCACATTTCCGGGATCAAAAGTATCCTATGTCCCCGGGGATGGTGTAGCTCTCCAACAGTGAAAGAATTATTCAAATCGGCTTAGTAGTTTCGGAGCCTATTCAATACAAGGAAACAAACAATCAAATCTTCCCTCTTTAAAATATTAGTATAGATGATTTAAAATGGTATTATTTTGACTGTCTTCTCTATAATTAATTATTTGTTGTTGCAGTATGCAGTTTTGTGGTGCACAAGCGATGCCACGAATACGTCACGTTCACATGCCCCGGCGCCGACAAGGGGGCGGACTCAGACGTAAGTAATGCCTAAGCACTTTTAATATAGATCGACAAACTTATCTGTTTCGGTGGCCAAAATTACTACTGACATTACTAAAACGACAGTAGCGACGCCACCACCAGAACAGATAAGTTTGTCGGTCTATACATTGTCCAAATTCGGCCCTGGCAGGCCAAGACCACCTGCTTTATGCTGATTGTCACAATTATGTCAATGGGATAAAGTTCATATTTGAATGAGATTAAAGAAAGCACAGTGATCCTCAAAATTAACTGGGTATTTTAAAGCTAAATTAAAACGTCATAATTGGATATTTTGATAGAGATCAACACTCGATCCGTTTTTCCTGCGACTAACTGTACTCTGTATCTCATACTAATAAAATCCGTTAGTGTTGGCTTGCTTGGGTAAGAAATATTAATTTGTTTCTTCATTTCATTCCAAACAGAATTAATTACTTATTCCTAATAACAGTCGGCAACAAATAATGAAGTATGTTTCTTATCTTTTATACAGTCGACATCAAAAGTAACAGCAAGTTTTAAACGTTGCCATTACAAAGTGTTTTCATTCCCATATATGCCTTAAAGCCAGTCAAACACCCAATTACTTTTGTGGTCGACTCATTGACAAAGGACAATGCAAAAGACTGGGCCCAAAAAAATAATGTTGTGCAGATTTGGGACATAGCCTACGAAGTAGATCCAATAAACACCTTCAACTTTTATTATGGCGTCGACAAAATTGGTCCTAGTAAAAAAAAATATGTTTAGTTAATTATTTATGTTCGTTCATATAAAATATTAGGTTTTAGGTTTTAAGAATAATAGATTATTAGGGTCGATAACTTTTCCCCCTCGGACCGATTATGGTGTCATCATAATAAAAGTTGATGGTGTGTGGGTGGTCTTTCACATAGAATACATCTCATCTCTGCACATTAACTTAAATTTTTTGGGCCCATTGTTCTTAGCAAGTTTTGCATTCTCTTTTCTTTTCATTTTTCAACGAAAATCAAATATGTACATATTAAATTACTGCCGTGCCAAAGAGGAATAAAAGTCATTGGCCCTGATTGTCATACTAAAAACTCTAAAAAGTTTACAACCTGTGAAATTCGAAAAAAGACCAAAGAGCATTATAGACCGACAAACTTATCTGTTCCTGTGGCGGCGTCGCTACTGTCTATTTAGAACTGTCATTAAATATAGTTTTTGCATTGCATTTCACGTAGTTCCAATTTTGGCCACCGGAACAGATAAGTTTGTCAGTCTCTAGGCATAATGGCAATAATGGCCTTTTTTATTTTTTTAAATTCGTTTGTGTGGATTTGTTAGGGTTCAATGACTTTTAAGTTTGTGGCTTCCTTTTTGTGAACTCATTATGTAACTGTTCTTATTTTTAATTAAATTAAGAAGCTAAACATTTTTATTACAGCTATTGAGTGGAAACGAAAATGACGATCAAAAATGCCTTTTATGAAACTTTCGAATGTACCTACCCCTAAGAATCTTGTCAATATTTTGAATATTATACATACTCTTTATTTATGTTTTAATGTTTACACGAAGTCTTCTTGTATTTGATAAGTGGTTATCAATATTTACAAAAAGTATTTACATTTACCGATTCTCTTAGAGTTAAATATATTTTTGTATACTTTTTATATTTTTTAAGTAAGTATTTACTAAATGTTGAAATCACGCATCGTTTTGAACGTTTTTTTAATGCGTGAAAAGTGCAATATAATTAAGAAAAATACTGACTGTCTAAACGTGTAATAAAATATTTAGCTGAACTATTTTTTTATTCGTATTGTCTACAACTCAAAAGTAGAGTGTATTAAATATTCGTCACCTATTTTATAATTTACTCGTTTAATCTCTATTTTTAATTCTCATTTGAAATTGAGTATTTATCAGTTTTTAAAAGAGGGATTGATAAGAACCCACGGCATTATAAAATAAAATAAAAATATTATTTTGCCTTAAACATTAGGATTTGTCATAAACATAATGTTTGCGTCGGACACAATTATTTTTTATACGAAGATAACGTACAATCCCAGCGAACCATAAAGAGAAGAACGGACAGGCCGTTTGCGGTTTCCCGCCGCTCTTTGGATAGCGGGTTTAATGGCCACTTCAGCCCCGTCAAGTGACCACAGATAAACGAAACGTTCGTTTTTCAAAAAGCAAAGCCAATATTATGTCCCCTTACAAAGCTGGCTAGCTAGCCTGAGCATATCGTGCAGTCTTATTATGTAATGTTTAGAAAAAATAAATTCGAATTTGTTTTTTAAAGGTGTTCTATAATTTAAAAAGAAATAATGATGGAAAGTCCAATGCCGTCCAATAAATATAAAAAATATAAATTGAAATAAACATTCGAAATAAGTTTGTATTTTTGTTTTTATTTTGGATGTAATGTATTATTCAATAACTAAATAATCAAATCGTAGAGTTTTGTGCTGTTATAAACCTTTTTTTTTTCGGAGTAGAATGCGTTTATGCTCCATGCCGTAATAGTACGAGATTCCACTGCATGATTCTGCAGGTATCTGTTTTTTCGATGCAACTTATTTTAAATGAATGGTAAGGAAGTAAGCAATGAATTAGGGGTAGGTTGCCTATAAAAAATTAGCCGCAAGTAAAAAAAAAAAAAATTTTATTTTTAATTCGCTAATATATTACTTGTAACTATACATATGTTTTTTTAATAAATTTTACGACATTTGAAAGGTAATGATGTCACAAATTGAAAAAAATATGGTTGCCAGCTCTCAGTCAGCCGCAACGTAGGGTTGCCAGCTGTTAACTGTTATATCAGTTTACACTCACCTGCTTTATTTTTTTCAATTTGTGACATTATTATCTTTCAAATGTCGTAAAATTCTATAAAAAAACATATGGTTGCCTATTATACTAGCGAATTATTAATACTAAAAAATATTTTTTTTTACTTGCGGCTTATTTTTTATACGCAATCTATCCCTAATCCATTACATATTTCCTTAACATTCATTTAAAATTAGTTGTATCAAAAAAACAGATACCTGCAGATTTGAGCAGTGGGATCTTAGACCATAATTATTGCCGTGTTGACTTATGATTATTTGGTAAGTACATACAATTTCGATTGAAATTATATGTCCGACAAACCGTGTGCTATTTATAATTATTACCGAGCAACATACGTATTATAATATTCGCAAACATTCATGATACGAGTAGTACATTTCCAACCCGAACAATACTGAATAAGTAAGCTAAAGATATCAATAACTTGTTTAGTGAAACAAGACTTAGCATATTTTCGCATAAAATGAAAACAGTTTAATTCATCTGAATGTATAAAATAGATCAGCAAAAAGTAGGTGTAACTTAATACAGCTAAAAAAACTGTTATTAAAATAATATTCGTTTATTTAATTTTCATTAATTGTAGTTGCCTCGACAATTAACCAAACGAAACATTTTCGAATTCAACATTCGAATCACGACACTCGACAGATATGACTCGATCACTAATTCACAAGATCTATAATGCTAACTCGAAAACATATTTAACATAAACATATCAACTCAATGATTTAATTTCGGAAATGTTGATAACGTTGATCATTCACTCGGCGTCTGTGAAAAATGTAATAAGGTTAATGCCGGGCTCCTCCGCGCGGAACCAATTCCAAATGGCCGACGCGCTCGCGTCCTATACAACACTCGTCAAATTAAATTAGAATTACATCGCCCGCAAAGTAATTGCTCCGATTAGGGTTGCCTGGGAATGTGTAGTTTATTAATTGAGCCAAAATCAAAAATCAAATTCAAATTCATGTAAACTTGTATCAAGTATTTATGAATCGTCAATTACAGAGTGACTCTACCACCAGATTCGGAACGCCGTCATCAGCTATGCAATTCACTAAGCGACACTCGTTCGATGCGCTCACGGCTGAGATCACGGGTGTGTCAGCCTTAACATCGTTCGATGTTTTCACGGCTTTATAAATTGGTATTCTCTCTGTCATCTGTCAAAGGCTTCGTGAACTAACTTTCAAAGAGACCGACAGACTTATCTGTTCCGGTGGCGGCGTCGCTACTGTATATTTAGAACTGTCATTAAATATCGTTTTTGCATTGCATTTCACGTAGTTCCAAATTTGGCCACCGGAACAGATAAGTTTGTCGGTCTATAGAAGAATATGTCAGTCAAGTATTTCCTTATCACACCGTTCAAAGCCTTGCGGCGCTAGTATCGTACAGCGTTGAAAAAGTTCTTTATAGAATACCAAAATGACTCTCACCGATGACACAGCCGCGGCGACTAAGGGTGCCATCAGACGGACTGCACCGCAGCGACTGCGCGCAGTCGATATATTCAACTGCATGCAGTTGCTATATACAACTGCTTACAGTCGCTGCGGTGCAGTCCGTCTGATGGCACCCTAAGGCTTTTATGACATTTGCGCTTAGTTAATCGCACTGCTGCCGAGAAGAACCGGCAAGAAACTCGACAGTTACTCTTTTTAATCGCCAAAATAGTTGGATATGAATCAGGTTAGATATTCGTAATTTAAAAAATCGGCAATTGTCGGCGAGTTTGTCAGCGTATTGGCAATAGGGAAGATGCATATATAATAATTATGAAAATTTTATGACTAAAATGTTAAAATAATATAAAATAAAGGTCACTGCAACATTTTTATTTTACATAATATTGTTTTTTAACTGTAATTACGAATTAAAAATAACTGAAACGAAACGTATTTTAAAACAGCAATCAACTTATTTGACGTTAGACATACAAACTTATTTGTTCTGATGGCGGCGTCGCTATTGTCAGTATAGAACTGTCAATAAATATCGCTTTTGCATTGCATTTCACGTAGTTCCAATTTTGGCCACCGGAACACATAAGTTTGTCGGTCTATATGGTTGAAAAAGTAAATATTATTTTATCGGAATATTAATTGCGTTTTTGTAATAAATATGGAAGTTGGGTTCATCAAAGCAGACTCCAGGAATTTACCAAGAGTTAGTGTTGACATGGTTCTAACTTTATTTGTCGAAAGTGCAGAGTTTTCAAGGGTAGAAATGAAAGGGACTAAATTACTACGGTATGTATAAATCATAGTTGTTAAACTTTGTATTTTCGCAGCTTGAAACCACTTTTTTCTCAGTTTTGGGTCAGAAGGTCCTGTCAAAAACAATTAATTTGGAAACTTTGTTGAAATAGATGTGTGTTGACCGTGTTGACTCGTGTTTTATGCCAATGTCCACATTGGCATAAAACACGGTTTTTTTCGGAATATTAGTGGTATTGTTATGATCACCTGATGTTGATAGATAGTCCATTTTAAATTTTTTACAAAAAAATATTTCAAAACTCGATAAAATATGCAAAAGTATGAAAGCCAGCGACGAACAAGTACAGTGAAGTACGACCACTCGACTAGTGAGGCAGTGACAAGACTTGAGTGACGTCATTCATGTCATCGGAACCATAGGTCCGTTTTCGCGCGAAAATTAAAACGGTCAATTTAAAACCGCATTTTTTCCGATAAATTACAATGTATTATTTTTTTAATTTAACTGTGGTTTATTCTACATGGAATTCTTTAAAATGAAGACAAAAATAAAAATAGTGCATGTTCCCTATTGAAAATAATAACTATCTTTTTTATGAGTTTCTTCTTTATCATCTCGGCAGATAGCAAAATTCTGAATGGTCACGAGTTATGAAGCCTACATGGGTTAACAATATTTAAACTTTGTTTTGCACGAAAGTAAAAACGAGTTGTAATAATTCGCCACATAGCGTCACCACCCCGGAATAATTTTAGTGAGCATGACTTTTGGTAGTCAGGCCATTCTATTATCAAAAAAATCTTAAAGGTATTATAACACCTGTAACTATAGGACATGGCAAACTCGTTTTCTATATCTATACTAATATTATAAACAGGAAAAACCGATTTGAATAATTCTTTCATTGTTGGAAAGCTACACTATCCCCGGGTGACATAGGGTAGGTACTTTTGATCCCGGAAATGTGGGGGGAAGCGGGGATATTTAAAAAAATAAATTACGCGCGGGTGAAACCGCGGGCGGAAGGCTAGTCTTTAATCTACAAAGTGGACAGGTACAGGCGGGGCGGCTTGGGGAAACCGAGAGAATCACATGATATCCTCACCACAATTAATAAAACATTTAAAAAAATCTTAAAAAGAAACAGCCCTATAGATCGCGTGCTTGCCGCCGCATCGCGACACTCCGCGCGTCGAGTGGACACCGTTTACATACACTCAAATTAGCCTATTTTATCAAACCACTAGGCTTCCGCCCGCGGCTTCACCCCCGTTGATGTTATCCCGCAGGGATGTGATAATTTTCTGGGATAGATATTGCCTGACATTCTGTGCTGACACTTTAAAGGCTATTAAAAATTATCTTTTTATGCTAAAATATGCTTATTTTTTTATATCAACACAACTTAGTTTATTAACAAGATGACGTCCAATTGATTATTTGTAATATCTAACAAATATAGTATATTTGGACCACATAGTATTCGTTATGAGTTTGAAAATGGATACTTTTTCCTCGGGAAATACGTAACGGACCGGCACCTAAGGGTGGAGTTTACTTACTGCATTTCTGGAGTGTTCCTTCTTGTGTAAATGTTAAAGTTGAACACTTGAATAGTTGAATGCAAAATATACCCTGGAGCCGAAACAACTCACGACAAGGTGATTTTGTGAGTATAATTTTTTTTTAAACTTAACTTTCTATTAGTTTATTTTACTTTGTTCATTACATTTAATTCATTTGTGATTTCAGATGAAGAAATGAAACAAAAATTATCTCGTCCTAGAGATATATTAAACGACAACAAGGCACATGTCCTTTGCTATAACGACGGATGGAATGGCGTCATCACTCAGAATTACTGGTAATAATAAATATCCTATAGATAAATTATTTTATCTTAAAGGGCAATAATTATGATTAAGGTTATGATTTGGATATTGTAAGATTTTTTACTGTCGGCCAAGAAATAGTTTTATTGGGTACCTACCGAAAGTCATTTGCAAATAATGATCTGAAGCACAATGACTTATTGTTAAATGATTTGTTTAAATTTGGTAAAAGTAAATCAAAGCAAACACCCACCACTTTCTTGGCCGACTGTACCTCACAAGAAAACCGATTATATTTTGCTGCGAACCGATTTCTAACCTATAACGGTAACATTAAAGAACGAAATGGCTTGCAGTTAATTTCCCATCACAATAGATTTACATTAATGGTAGTCTTTGATATCGGCTTAAGACAAACTAAAAAAATATAATGGAATTGAATTTATAAAAATATAACGTTTTACTAAATCAGCATGAAAAAATAAACCGAATCATTCTTTACTCAATTTGAATAAAAACGCGTTCTTAACGTTTTTCTTTCAATACCACTAAAAGCCTTGTAAATGTTTGTTTTGAAGATTTGTAAAAACGCGATGTTATTTTTAAAAATGTAATCCAACTTAAAAGTTCTGAGTGTTAAAATGATAGTGATTTTGTGATCATTAAAACGTGAGTGTTATTGTGAAAATTTCTCTAATTGATTTTCTAAAAGTGCTAAAACGCATGAGTTTCTTAACAACTATTCACATCGTAAGTTACAATAAAAAAACAGTGATAAGTAAGTGAATACCTATAGTAAACGTTTCACTACTTACAAAACGGAGTTGAGTTTTGATTTTAATTAATGTGTAAGTAATTTTAATTTAATGTTTTTGCTGGATGTTGCATTATTAAAACATCTGTCATATTAAAACAAATCATTTATCATTTTAACACTTATCAAGGAATCGCTGATTTCGCATGGATATGTTTGAAATGTTATATTATGTGACTAATCCGTATGTAGGTACTCGTATTAATGATTGAAATGGCTGCTTGTAAGTTTCTTAAAAAAATAAAAGTATTGAAATATAGGTAGAGGAAATGAACGGCTTATAAAGGCGCCACCGTAATGTAATTTTTTCATTAAGCTATAGGCTTTTCTTAATTTCTGTCAGGCTCTTCATACATTTTCTCTAATAAAAGATCATAGCCCTATATTCATATAGCTTGTTCCTAGCTTTGAATTCGAAACGTATGAAGAACACAAATACACATATTGAAGGAAGAAGGCGCATATTTTGTTTTTTAAGAAGTTAATCAGACTATTTACATACAACGAAGTCTGGAGGATGATGATTAAAAACAAAATAAACATCACCATTTTATTTTGCTTAGACAGTTAAAAACTATGTCTCCATTACCATAATGCAATTCGCAAAGGGCCACCCACTCATACAATTCTGAAAAGGTCAGATTTTCTAGAAGCAAAACGCCCACACTTTTATATACCTTTCTTTTCTAAGCGAAATCTTTGACAGAGTTTCAAATTGAAGTTTTCTCATTACAAAATACCTATTTCCAGAATTTTTTATTCCAATTTTTTTTTTTAAATTGTATTCTTAATCATAACCGTAGGTACAAACTGGGGGGCATAATTTGTTTAGTTCTTTGTTTTATATACTAGCTTCTGCCCACAGCTTTGCCTGGGCGGACTTCTACTTCTTTTGAGGTGTAATGTTTGAGAGGGCGGCTATTACAGAGGTCGCTGGTTCGATCCCCGCACGGTGCAATCATTTATGTGCATGAACAGTATGAACATGTCCGTTTGATCGGTCTAGGTGTTTCTGTGTATAATCTGTATGTATTTAAAAAAAGTATATGAGTAACGTTTAACAGTTGTCTGACACCCATAGTACCAGTTATGCTTAGTTTGGAGTTAGATGGTGGTGCGTGAATAATGTCCAGCATTTATTATTAATATTATTATTTAAACATACTAAGCGATGTCTTCTTTGTGAATTGTTATCATCAATAGAATAAGCCGTAGTGGAACATCCTTTAGAAGAGGATGTATAATACATAAACCAACTGAAGTTATTGATATAAAAGCAAATAAAGAATATGTAACTGTTTATCTGTTTTTTATTTTACTATACCACCCATTCTCCCATTCCATTACAATTATTTTCGAAGATACATCACATTATACATTTTAGTAGTGGTAGAGCCATGCTTTACAGAAAGAATGGGCCGGCTCGTCTGGGAAAGTACCACCCTCTCACATAACACCAGCGTGAAATAATAGTGACTACTATTGTGTTTCATCTGGTTTATAAGAGTGACGGAGGCCCACACACCCCATACCCCCAAAGGCCGGCAACGCATCAGCGATCCCTCTGGTGTTGCAGATGTCCATGGGCGGCGGTGGTAGCTTACCATCAGGCGACGCGCCGGCTCGTTTGCCGCCTCTGACATAAAAAAATAAACATTATGTTAATTAGAAATTTTGTACCGCAAGGTTCAGCCGTATCACAAAGGTAAAGCCATCTGTGTGGTCTAAACCTTATTTTTGCAGAAGGAAGTTTCTATGCACCATAACCGCAGTCTAGCAAGACTTGCCGGTTGTATGTGGTACTCGTCCCACTATTCACTAAACTCCTCCGGTTACTCCTTTACAATCAAAGAGGAACAAGTTGGGGTTTTCATATGATATGACCGGCCTTTGCTTTCTGTCTACCGTCACTCCCACAAGTCTGTAAGAGATTACACGGCCGCTCGTCTCGCTAACCTATAGTCTAGAAAATATTTTTAGTCTGACGGCATATGACAACCCTAGATTAAGAAGTGGAGACCCTTTGACTCTACCTACTCTTTCTCGATTACACGAATACATAATAAACCTAATAACATTTAGACTATTTGTCAAATAATTCGTAGATACCACAGATCCGCTGTGTAGGCGGTTTGCGAGAAAAACTTTTAGTATATCGTGACCTTTCGTCGTTTTAACAAATGTCATGTGACGTCACAATACGACCTATACTCGGGATTAATTTTAGTGGGGACCTTAATATGAACTCCAACATTATTATCTGACAAATTAATTGTCACGATCTTATATGTCAGTGTTAAAAATGGCCCTACGAGTCGATTGTCAGTATGCCAGTATGTACAAAATATGTGGTCCACATTTTGCATTGAAAAGTAGTGCCAATATAAAGATAACGCAAAAGCAAAAAAAAAACAATATAAATCCACCTTAACACTTGTTGCTCAAGATTACTAGCATAACATATAAATAGAACCACTAAAAAGATCGTCCTTGCGAAAGCGAAAGAAACATCGTGTCGAGGTAAAATTTATTGGATCCAATGAAACCCTCCTGCAAACGTTTGTGACAAACAAAACTTAATTTGATCCCTCTTCTACCGGCGCTTAAGTGCTTTTCCACCCGCCCAATATTTACAAGAGAATTTAATTAATCTAATACAAACAAAACAATCTGCTGTTTTTAATTTCACATAATATGTTTCCACATATTATGTGAAAATAGTGATTATAATTTCATAAGGGCATCAATTTTTTCATTTCAAATTAAACACTTATACGAAAATGGTCACATGATTGATTACTACATCATAGTATAATTAAATTAATATGTATTTTATGCGAGATGTACAGCAACATTGCAAAAACCAAAGTCGGAAACTACCATAATTACTAATTTATTGTTAATGGCATTTTCCGATAGTAGTGGTAGTGTGTAGAAAAAACCAAAAGGATGAAAATTGTAACGTTTTTAGTCGAAGAATTATGTTAAAATTTGACCCATTCGTTGTATAAAAAAACTTTAGCTGAACTGTTTATCTCGTAAATAGGTCTGATGTCATAATAGTTAATTGTAAGATTATATTATTAGGTTACATTGTTAAATTGTTACTGATATGTTCAACAGCATGTTCCCTAAAAACAGCTATTTTAACAGGACACACGAACGCGGCACAACTTCCGCGCACACACATACGCGTCCCCAGCATTCTGCGACCATTGCGGCTCGCTGCTGTACGGCCTCATCCACCAGGGCCTCAAGTGTCAAGGTACACCGGGACGGCGGCCGGCGACTGACGCTTCCTTCGCTTGAACTCTCTAACGTGCTTTATGTGTGCTCTTTACGCTGGCCTTTGCTAATTCGCTGGATAGGCTTTAAGTGGCGCTCTAGAAGCGCTGCACGGAACTGAATCAGTAACCGCCAAAATTTTCAAAATGGCTGACGCTGTCACATGTTTGATCGTGTGACAACTAGCGCCAATTGTTTTTGCTACAATAATTGCAGCAAGATAGTCGTTATCCTTAGAAGTCATGAGTATCATATTATGATTACAGATCTGTATTATTTCCGGTCCAGCGAGTTAGTCAAAAGAACAGCACTTCTTTAGCTCTTCGCAGAACTTTGGTGGTGGTTTATGCTAATGCTTTTCAATTGTTTTGTCTTGTAGAATAACATTACCTTGTCCGACTTCCTTCCTTCTTCGGAAGTGCGAACCTGTCATACACCATGTATTAACAGTTATTTATTGTTGATAAGGCCGCCTACGCCCCCCACAAATGGAAAACGTGGACGTTCCTTGCGCCAACGTTTTGTGACCACTGTGGCACCTTGCTACATGGCCTGGCGCACCAAGGATTTAAATGCGGAGGTATTCACGTCGTTTAGATGAATGATTTTGTGAGAAACCGAGGAAAATAGTTCCCGGGGAAAACCCTTAGCGAGCAAAGAACGTGCCTGACATACACTCGATGTGGTTATTGGTGGGAATCTGTGGCAAGTTTGCTTGTTTGATCCGAATACTCGTTGTGCTGAATACAGTGATTAGTCCATAGTTTACTCTTCAGGATCCTGCAAGACCTGACCCGCTTCATTCAACATTTTATTTTTTAATCATTTTGCAGAAGTGTGCAACAGTGCAAAAAAACCTCTAAAAAAGATCTGCGTAAAATGTAGAACGGGCTTCTATTAGTACATACAGGGGATTTATGATCATAAGAGCTAATTTTTTTCTTAATATTTCGACAGTTCACTGTATAAAGCTCAATGCACCCGTTGACGCAGGCAAACATGTCTTAGTCTCTCTCACATCACATGTGAAAACGGTAGATACGAAAAGTATGGTGTACGTCTCGAATCAATGAAATAGATTTAAAATTGCACTGATAAAATGTTGTCTTATTTCCCTTAGGACGGCCCTTCCAGTCGCACGCAAATCAGAAAATTAAATAAGGCTCAATTCAGTTTTCAATTGAATGAACCGTTCCGACCGAGTCAGTGAACCAAATGGATTTAACTTCCCTGTTGTGTTTGCTTGGATTATATTAATTTTGCATGCAAAGCATTTTCAGACTTGCCTGGTTAAGTTAAGTAGTTTGTTTTTAAGTTAGTTTACAAGTTGTGATGTCTGCTGAGTGTTTGCACGTGTTCTTGTTAGCTAGTTTTCTGTAACAATTGTTTCTATTTCTTAGTGATGTTCTTGTTTCATAGCTATGAGTCTATTGTTGAAACTATACGCCTAAGATTGACTTGTTTTTACTTGTCGAAAATGAGCGCTTCATTCACCTTCTGCGGCTTCTGCTTCAAACCTAACATGTGTTGTATACTATTCTAAGTAGGTAAGAATAAGCATATCGTAAGAATTCGTAACCAGTTTTCACTTGATCTAAAGAGTAAGGTACATATTATAAATTTTTCCTCGCGGCGATATAATGTATATTATGTAATACAGTTCTCTGTTATGCTCAAATGAAGCCGCAATCACTTATGTGTTCATTCCAGTTGATGGATTGCAAAAACGAATACCCTGTTTTATTAAATTTAGGCCCGAAAAATCTTTATGTATTTTGCTTGTTTACTTTGTTGTAGTACAAAGTAAGTAGTACAAACCTTCATCATATAGAAGAGAAGAAGTATACATTTAACACTAAGATCAACTGGTGTCTGGGATGACCGGGTGGATCTTGTAACTAAATACTAAATAGTGAGTGATACTGTAAACTTTGATTTCAATCGTTATATTCGACACCTTAAAATCCATTAAGTGATTATCGATAGTTTTGGCAATGATACCATAGGGATTGGGACACAGCAGAATTCAAAAATGATTTTTAATCATAAAACAGATATAATAATATCATCAAACTTCCATTAATTTACTATGTTTAATTAGCTTGGTACAAAATGGATTTGGCACGGGATAAAGAAATCTTTATATTCCTAAATAAAAACATAGCAACTGTTTAATCAAAACTTCGAAACCATTAGTCGAAATTAAAAGGCGTTTCAATGGATTCAAGTAATCCGGTTTCAGCAGAATACCGACTTATTATATTTCGTTAAGGTCAAAGCTTCCGTCTTTGAAATGAAATCATGTTTGTGATAAAAGTTTGTACCTAAGTATGTTTCGGATTTCGGAGGGATCAGGTTTGTAACTAAGGGGCAATGTAGTGATCAATCCATTAACAAAATGCTGGATATGCGAAAATCATCTTAAGTTTCATAAAACATTATACTCGCATTAACGTTTAAAGTAAGATTGACTATCGTAAAACAGAATTTGAAAACACTGACCTAGCATTAATTTACTACTAAGTTTAAATAAAAGAAAAAGAGTAATTCATGGTAAATAAAAGTCTTTAATGTCTTACTGCACTAAAAAGGCCTAAATCATTTTAATGATGAAGTCAATCTAGATAACTACTGGCTTAACTGGCTTTATCACCACACCTGCCCCACTTTATAGATAATTATAATCTTATGGTGTGATTAAATCATTAAACAATCCTAACAGGGAATCGAACCCAACAGAGGAATAGGCAATGTTCTTTTACCATTTCAATCAATGGTAATTTTACCAAATAACTAACAAGGTTTGACCACAGATGTAATACAAGTATTTCCATTGACTGCGGTTGACGTTGATAAAATGATTACGCTAGGTGCAAGCCACAACAGTGCAATTTACATTTCAGAATTCCTGTTGGGTTCGTGAAACCGTTAATGTGAATAAATTATTATGTACAATTGCTCGTTAGGCCTGCCAGTGACGGCAACGATAATGGACCGGATAAAACGGAGAATCGAAGCGCGATGGCTCTTTTTGATGTCAAATGTTGTAGAATTTTATGTACTTATTGCGTGTATCTTTATGAGTATCGATTTACTGCCTTAGCGGCATTCGTTCGTATGTTTGTATATATTAAAATTCTACAGCTTCAGCAAAGTGCTCAAATTTTGATTTCCTAGCTGGTTAAACCTAATATTTCCTGTTGTTTAAGACAATCTCAATTTTGTCAGGATGGGTTAAAAATGCTTTGTTTCTCGAATTTTCCAATCTGTTGTGTTATTATTAAATTTTAAACTATCGACCTTTAGGAAATACCGTAAAATTAAATACTTGATTTGCTGTAGCAATAGACGTTTACCCGACTGTTTCAAGTTTCCTTGTTTTAATCATCAGCATTACGTCGAAACTATTTTAATTATATTTTGTAACTTTTATGATCCTTATTCCAAAGTATAAATACGTACACCGACCACAAAATTTTGGTTCAAACCATGTTCCCATTTTACAATTTGATCCTTGCGCGACACCTGCTGGGCCCCAATTTGTATACCTAATCTATATTGCATTCGAATTAATGTTTATTTATGTAATCAACTTTAGTAAACTTTATTTGAATTCCTTTTTTAAATCTCCTTCTTACTGCGTTCAGCTTTAGATTAATGTCTTAGAACCATTTCAACTTTTCTCATTTCTCCAATTCACTGTACGAAAACATCAATTATTGTTTTACTAAATGGCACCAAAGAGCCGTCTTTGAGTCAGTCCCTTTGCCGTAGAACCAGATGTTTGCACGAATTGCTTGCTGGAAGTTTGTTGATTCTCTTTTAAATTAATTGCCAAAGGACAAAGCCACTACGTTTATTTCTAGCGCATAATAAATTTAAACCTATTGTTTCTTCGCTTCAGACTTTCTTATCAGTTATCTTAATGTCTGTCCACCTTTTGTAGCACTTGCTAGCTTCTTAGAATTAACGTTTGAACTATTTAAAATTAACATTTTAAGTTAATAACATTCTCGTATTAATTAAAAATGTATAAGTATTAAGCTCTTTAACTTTAGCAGTATCTGTTTTCAAGTGTTAAAATGACTCCCAAGTCTGTAATAATAGTAATTATTTCATACATAATTAAGCTCAAAGTTAAAAGAAACACTGTTTTTGCAAACGCAATCAAAAATGTACGATATAGTTTTCCAAACCCTAAATAGAACTTTTGGAAAAGTTTATGGTTCATCCGTTAGTCTGTAAGATTAGACAACGGATTGTGGACCAGTATTGGTCAGTTTTTAAAGCTAGATGGCGCAATGTGCAAACTGTCCAGTCTCCAGGGATAATATTTACTAAATGTTGATATACGATCCAGCATGCGACATGAACGTGCACAAACGGTGCGAGGAGTCGGTGCCGAACCTCTGCGGCTGCGACCACACCGAGCGCCGCGGCCGCATCCAGCTCCACGTCTCCTGCGTCGGGAACAAGCTCATCGTAGAAGGTAATTAAGCCTGTCGATACTTCTAGAATGTTAATGAGTATAAGCTAATCAATGCCTTATTCTGCAATCAAGTCATAATTTCGATTATGAGTAGCGTCTTAATCAGAGTTGGTGATCCTAAAACTGAAGAATGTTTCTGATGAATTCATTAGGGCCATATTTATTTATTTTATTTTATTTTGGGAAGGTTTACAGCTATTGTTAACATAGGAATGACAATGTATAGTAGCTTAAAGCCCAGGACTCAAGAGATTAGTGGTGACACCAGTAGAGTACCTAACATAAAATATAAAAGTAATAACATTATAAAGACTAAATTGAAGATTATTAGATGGTAAAATTTATAATTATGTGGATCTCTTCTAGGGATTTCATTCCCTAGATTTGGGAATTCCTGATCTGATTTTTTCTATAAGATCGGATGATTGTTTTATAAATATACAAAATTCATTAATTTCATTTTTACGTACGATTATTGAAGTTGTAAAATTTTATTTTATCAACTTTAAAAAAAAATACGATCTGAAAGTAAACTATTGATTGTAAATGTGCCTGGACGAAACGAACGTCATCCATCACTCAAGTAAGATTGTTTACCGCCAATATTTACTGGATGTTTGGTGAGATAACATACACGGGAAGAGGGGGCGAATCAACTCAATTCCCGAGTTGATCCCATTTATTTTTGTTTGTTAGGACGGTGACGGAACAAAGGAGTTCCTTTGTGTCTATAAAAAACAATATACAGCCAATCGTTTTCCGATATTTACCTTTACATTGGTGAAACTGTATGGCTTGAAATCGTTCGTCTGTTTGTCATATATTTTAGGTTTGTAATCCAGGTCGAAGATTAGGTATGCGTTGAATGCCTACAAGTAAATATTGGAATGGGGACGAGATGGAAAGAAGGGGTTTCGGCCTCCATCACTCACATCAAAACAAATGCAAAGCTTTTATGTGAGAATGGTATTTCCTCAGTCCAGCTGGCTCTTAGTAATGATTTACCTAGCTCCAAATCGGAAAATTTTGTGAATCCTTTTTGCTAATTTGCTATACCCTTACAGGGCGCCCCAATATGTATACTCGTACCTTATTTCATTATTGTACCATCATTTTATGTAATCTGACATGCAATTAATACTATTTGATTGTGTTTTCAGTAAAGCAAGGCCGGAACCTGATCCCGATGGACCCAAATGGCCTCTCTGACCCTTACGTGAAGATGAAGCTGATACCAGACTCAGACAACGTCAAGAGGAAAACCAAGACCATCCGTAGCACGCTCAACCCCGTGTGGAATGAGACGCTCACCTTCGATCTCAAGGCGGAAGACAAGGACAGGAGACTTCTTGTTGAGGTGAGTTGTTTCGCAATGTAGAAGCAATGATACGGTGGTCTCAAATTAAAAGGAGATAAGTACATATTCTTGAACTTGTACTAGAGAAATAAGAGTTCAGAAACACATAAGCTTACAGACTTAGGTACCATTGCATAATAAGCAAATCTTATTTTTAAATGTTTGTTCTTTTTCATGACTCTTTAGGTGCCCTTTGTACGAAAATGACAGTTTTAAATTCTAATTTTTTTTTTCTGTTCCTACATAGTGCCAGGAGCAACATTCGACCTAAAGTGTTATTTTGTTTTAGGGTCGTTCTTCTTTTTTACCTACATAAATTTTGTCTCCTACTTAAATATTTTAAAAACAGTGTAATAAAATAACATATTAAATTTTTCAATATTTTTCATTTTCGTTACAGTATTTGCTATTTAAGCAATTATAAGAACTTCTAAATGCATGATTATATCTTACTCATTATCACAAAATTAGCGTGACAGAGGAGACAAATACACCTCCGTCACAAGATTTTTGTATGAGACTTTTGTAGGTAAAAAAGAAGAATGACCCTTTAAGGAAAGATATATATTTAATCACGCATGATATCATTGAACTTATATGCGGCCATAATGTTGAACTAAAATCTTCCAGATTCCCCTTAACACCCGAGAGAGACAAGCCGAAATTATTTATTTATCTTCCTTCTCATTTCCCCTACTTCCAGATTTGGGACTGGGACCGGACCTCCCGCAACGACTTCATGGGGTCCCTATCATTCGGTATCTCCGAGCTGATGAAGGCGCCGGCTGAGGGGTGGTTCAAGCTGCTCACGCAAGAGGAGGGCGATTTCTATAATGTGCCAGTACCGGAGGAGGGCACTGACCTCGCGCAGCTAAAGAACCAGATGAGAGCCACCAGCGTTGGCGCGAGAAGGTACAGTATGTCAATAGTACAAATACTATAGTTGAGGTCAGATTTGGTGTAGTTAACTAGTATCAGCCTATTTAATGTCCCACTGGGCTGCAGGGCAAAGGACTCTACAAATTAAGTATATAACAATGACGTTCAATATACAACTAGACTCCCATTCACGCTCAAATATTGTCCGAAGCAAAAGTCTGCCCACGCAACTATTGGGCAGTTTCCGTTTATTTTTGATGATTTTTTCTTAGAGATTGGGTGTCTAGTTGTATAGGTATTGAACGTCATTGGTTTAAAAGCAATATTTAACTATTGCCTTACACCCATCCATAGTACAAGCTAAGCTACGCAGAGCTGTGCTTCTAATCATCCAAGAGTTATATTTAACAATCTGTACACACTGGCCTCAGTTGAACCACGTTAGTACTTAAAAATTCAATCATTTATTGTTTAGATTAAAACAATTATTTTTCTTAACTTTCAGGGCCGCGCCTCCACCGGACAGGGAGGTGCCTCATAACATGGCGGCCGCTGACGTCATCAGAGCATCAGATTTCAACTTCATCATGGTGCTTGGAAAAGGATCTTTCGGAAAGGTAACTTTTTTTTTAACGCGGAGCATGCTTTATGACCCTGCTGGGTGCAGAACAGAGTTTTGTGTAAGGCTTCTTGAACTCTGGAAACGCGCTGTTAATAGATATTTTTGTAGGGGATTAACCATTAAAGTCGCGGTACTCCCTCATCGCTCTTAAGCACGAATGGATCAGTAGAATTCCTTGCTCCGCATGATCCGGCCTCCTACCTTAAAACAGCGTATTATTAAATAAAACAACCTAAACGGATTCAAATCTCGATTCAATACTACATTACTTTTTTTTTAACGAGATCGGACGAGTAATTTAAAATTATCTAATAACTAGCCTTCCGCCCGCGGTTTCACCCGCGCGTAATCTCTTTTCAAATATCCCCCCTTCCCCCCACATTTCCGGGATCAAATGTACCCTATATTGGGTTAGTTCCGCTATGGTACTGTACCGGTATGGCACCCTCGCAAAATACCTACCAAAAAGTCCCGCTATGGTACCCTTTAGTTTTCGGACTGGTTAGATGAAAAGTTTTACAGTGTTTTTTAAAACTAACTTACTCGTTAAATTGGGGAATGGAAGATAAAAAAAAATAACCACGAAGGCAAAGGCGGGAGCAAAGCTCCCGCCTTTGCCTTCTAACCTATATTCATCCGAGTCGATTTCCGCCTCCGATCGTTCTTTTTGTCTTTTGTTTCTTAATCAAAGTCATTTTTTGTGACAAAATAGTTAGTCGCCAGTTAATTTGTTTATCGCCCGAAAAATAATAAACCATAATATATCTTTAAATAAAATATTAACAGTTGCACTATTCGTTTCAAGTGTACCTTATATTGTTTGATGTAGATTTAAAGGATAGGTTCCATAGCGGGACTTTTTGGTAGGTATTTCGCGAGGGTGCCATACCGGTACAGTACCATAGCGGAACTAACCCCCTATATTCACCGGGGATAGTGTAGCTTTTCAACAGTGAAAAAGATATTCAAATTGCTTCAGTAGTTTCAAACTTGTTATTCCCGCGGGAATGCGACGTTTCCCGTAGGAATTTTATAGCCTATGTCCTAATCCGGGTTATAAACTATACGTGTGCTAAATTTCATCTAAATCCGTTCAGCCGTTTAGGCGTGATTGAGTAACAAACATCCTAACATCCAAACATCTAAACATCCAGACTTTCACATTTATAATATTAGTAGGATAGTAGGATGTCTATTTCATTGACCTCTATGTGGATGATTTTTTTGTTTCTATCTGACTTAAAAGTTTGTTTGCAGTCGGATTTTTGTATTTAAATTACTTACTTTTTGTTAAGATTTTAGTTATTTATAATTCCAGGTGATGCTAGCAGAGCGGCGCGGCACGGACGAGCTGTACGCCATCAAAATCCTGAAAAAAGACATCATCATTCAAGACGATGACGTGGAGTGCACCATGGTCGAGAAGAGAGTCCTCGCGCTCAGTAGCAAACCGCCCTTCTTGGTGCAGCTGCACTCCTGCTTCCAGACTATGGTGAGCTAAATAAACGTGTGTTGGCAACCCCAACGGAAACGCCCCTTTTGGGGCGTAAATGTCCTGGAGTGGTGGCCACTCAGTTAGGGTCTATCTGCTTACTGAAATGACATAAAAATACGTTATGAAAAAGCGTCAAAAGATTTACATGTAATTCCAATTGAGGTTGTGTCAGTAATATAATTGTATTTTTTTCCAGGACCGCCTTTATTTTGTGATGGAGTACGTAAACGGTGGAGATCTCATGTTTCAAATTCAACAGTGCGGGAAATTTAAGGAGCCAGTTGCAGTGTAAGTTAGACCATGTACCCATTAGACTCATTTTAGGAAAAAATGAAGGGATACAAAAAAAAAACAAGGTGAAATTTTTGGTCTTCAGATTTTAGACTTCCAGTTTAACTGTAATTTCCTTGGTGCTCTTGTTGTTACGTAGTAAACTCTCCTTCAATAAAAAAGTAGAAAGTTACTTAAAAATATTTTGCCATAATGTTCCAGATTCTATTCAGCAGAGATTGCGATTGGCCTGTTCTTCCTGCATTCCCGCGGGATCGTGTACAGGGACCTCAAGCTGGACAACGTGTTACTCGATCAGGATGGGCATATCAAAATCGCTGACTTCGGTATGTGCAAAGAGAACATCAACGGGGATAAGACTACTAAGACCTTCTGCGGTAAGTTTTTAATAACACCTACTTTATTTAAACCACATGTATAGCGCTAAAGCCTGACGCATGAAAGATGTAGCAAAATTGTAATTAAAGTCCGACCGAAACTGGTTTCGCGGCCGAAATCGAAACCGAATATTCGGCCGTGGCTTCAGTTTCGGCCGAAACCGAAACCGAACTTTCGGTCGGACTCTAATTGTAATAGTTAAGGTAAGTACGAGAAAACAAATGTGAACGACGTAGGAATGGAACTTGGACGTTTGAAAGAAATAGCAAGATTGGAAGAGTTAAGGTGAGAAATAGAGAGCAAATATGAATAACTGAGTCAGGTGACGATTTGTGAATTATATAATGGAAAAATTTAAAAACGGAATGTTAACTATTGTAAACAACTGCATCTATAAGGGTATTCCATCACCGGGAGCATTCGCGTGTAATGTACGTCGCAGTAAAAAATATCAGACGAATAAAAAAAAAAAGTTTTATTTTTCAATCTCTATATTTTTTGCTCCTAAGCAGCCCAAGTCACATAAAACACCTCATTTAAACCAATAACATCTATTCCTTAGGCACGCCGGACTACATAGCCCCAGAGATAATCCTATACCAGCCGTACGGCAAGTCAGTAGATTGGTGGGCGTACGGAGTGCTACTCTACGAGATGCTGGTGGGACAGCCACCCTTCGACGGCGAGGACGAGGAGGAACTCTTCGCCGCCATTACTGACAACAGCGTGTCTTACCCTAAGACCCTTAGCAAGGTTTCTATCAAATTCTAAATTATGCATTGACTAACAGAAATACACTTAAAAAGATCAAGAAAGGAAAGCATTTCGCACAATTTCTAAAGCTTTCCAAATTACAACTGTCCTGTATCTTGGGAAATCAGCGTTGAAATAATAACATGCTTATTATTTATATTTTGTTATTTCATAGATGACTTAGCAGTTTAAAGGAAGAACAAAAAATATTTTTGTTTGTTATACGTGTGTATCATAAAAAAAAAGAGTGTCTACCTACTTGTTTTTTGATAATTGTTTAATAACAGTCTGGTCGTAGTCTAAAGTAATAAGTAAACTTATTTATTTATTCTTAACTTCGGCTGGGTAAATAAAACTTTTTTAGTGGCTCGCTTCACTTCGTAGTCAAATTAACCCTTCACCAGACGAGTAAAAATTTTTTTCTTTGGATTCGATTCTATGTCAAGGTCATAAAGTTCAATTTAAATGGTGGTGACGTTAGTGGTTTACAATACAATGCGTAATAAGAGAGGATGTTATCTCCTCGTGCAGGAAGCGAAGGACGCGTGCAAAGCGTTCCTGACGAAGAACCCGCAGAAGCGGCTCGGCTGCAACGCGCGCGGCGAGGAGGACGTGCGCACGCACCCGTTCTTCCGCCGCATCGACTGGGCGCGCATCGAGGCGCGCGACGTGCAGCCGCCCTTCAAGCCTAAGATCGTAAGTAGACCCCACAGACCCTCTTATTAAATAGATATTTATAATATAACTGGTTTAAGGAGTTTATAACCTAACTGGAGGTCGCACGTCGAACATAAATTGGAGACTTCTTTTTAACTCTCTCCACACACTAATTAATCGCCATTAGCACAATAAGATTAATTTGAAAAACTAAAATTTCGAAAACTAAAAGGACGATTCAGACAGCTGTTTGGATTTGTGATCAGATCACCAATCAGCATTCGGTAATTTTTTGGTGATATAGCAGTTAGGTTCTTACCGGCAGTAAAATATTGAATAGAAGATATATATTATTGATAGTATTGATTAGTTAATTATGTTTTACATAAATCCCAAAAAAAAAATCAACTTACTAAGTCTTACATTATTCCACATTAATTCCAGAAACACCGCAAAGACGTGTCGAACTTTGACAAGCAGTTCACGCAGGAGAAGACGGAGCTGACGCCGACGGACAAGCTGTTCATGATGAACCTCGACCAGACGGAGTTCATGGGCTTCTCCTTCCTCAACCCGGAGTACGTGCAGCACGTGTGAACCAAGCCGGTAAATATTATCACTCATTTATTTGTGCTTGCTAGTATAAAACAGATTTATTTAAGCCCTTTGAATTAGTTGACAAAAAGGCACGCAGGTCACTTGAAAATACGTGGTCTATGATATCTCATTTTATAAGACACCGTCGCCTCCGTGGAACAGTGGCTAAGCCGCTCGGGTATAAAAACACGGAGGCCGTGGGTTCGATTCCCGCCTTGGGTCTGGCTAGTTGGTGGTAGGGCTTTTTCAGAGTCCGATTGGCTAGCTACCACCCCCATAGGTGAAATTTGCCGCCATAACAGCTCTAGCTGTGTTCCGCCAAAATTAATGTGGGAGCCAGTACACTTAAAATCGGAGGCTCGATGATCAGATGAGCCTACAGTCTGGCAGCACATTGAGCGACGCTTCCAGGTGTAGCGTCCCTCAATGGAATAGGCCGTAGTAGCCGCTTACCATCAGGTGGGCTGCGTGCCTGTCTGCCAACTGAACTAGTATTTAAAAATGAACCTATTACAAGCATCATAGGTAATCGTTTGTTCCTTTTCCGACCTGTATAAAATTTTGCAGTCCTTTTATGCGCAAAATAGTATTGCGTTTGTGATCAAAGTATAGGTAGTTCAGGAACGGGTGAATGAAGAAAAATATTTTTGTCTCCAGGGTTGAATCGTTCTTCTACCACTATTGACGCTGAATTGTCCTCGACGCCCGACTCGGCGTGCAGGCGCGGGCATCTCTCATCTGTCGACTGTCTCTGTCACTCTCACGGCGCCGGTCGTTCGCTATCTCACTCTCGACTGTAAGCTACGTTACATTCGGAACTATCTTTTAAAGTATTATCTTGGAAGGGAATCTGCGAGCATTTGACAGCAAAACGTATCAGAAAATTTCACTAAGACAACGCTTATTCCCGTAAATGTTTTAATTTAAAGATTATTATTTTCATCATTTTCTTTTTTATATCCATCCTATACGACATGACGAATATTAATTTAGTTACACTGTAGCGTGTGTGTTTTCGCAATAATTTAATAATACCTAATAATATTGCAATGTACTCGTACGTCTCAACGAATTTCGCAAAGCAATACTATTTATAAACATGTTCGTTGTTAAGTTTTGAGGCTCTCTAATTTATAGTATTCCCTTTTATTTTGCGTGTTAGAAGTTCAGCTACTCACTCACTTGTTTAAGAATCTCGTTAAGTGTGAAGAATATATCATAATATTGGGGCCACTCAGTAATCTTAGTAATATTGTATCGCTCACACAGTTTTGTGACTTTTTGTCTGAAAAGCGTAAGTGGTTTGGTCAGGTATTGACAAGTTGGATCGTGCGAAACTGTGTGCCGACTCATTTTGTTATTTCTCATCTTATGTCACATATCAATATTAATTGTAAATAGCGTAATTCAATGTCGTGTCGTGTGGATGGCAATTTATTGTTATATTATAATATACCCGCGTCAGTTCGACACTCTCGGTAAATGTTTGCGGTTTTCATAACATTTCTTGAATCTTTTCTTGTTATATTTTCTTACATTCTATCCTAAATTTTATAGAAAGATCTCGGTTGGTGCCCAAAAAATACAACATTTTGCCGAGAGTGTGAAAGCGGCTTACTAATATTTTTCAAAACTCACCGTTATTTTAAATGAAGCTCATTTTTAATTAGAATCTCGACGTTATTTTTGTAGTTAGCGTTTTTTTTTATTGTTGACATGGCCATTGACGAGGTCCGAAAAGACCTAATTTCCCAAAATGGCCAAAATATTTTTAATTAGTTTGTCTGTAAGCGTGCATTAAGTTTTCAATGTCTATGGTCGATCGTTACTTTGTTATGTTACGTTTAAATTAGTATTTTGCTCTATCGTGATTGCATTTTGTGATGTTTGATGATCTAATCATGTTATTGTATGAGCTTGATTGTGTGTGTGTGTGTGTGTGTGAGTATGTGTGTGTCCGTGCGGTTGTAACTTCGTTTTGATTATTGCGGTGTCATCTTATTAGATCGAGTTAATTGTATCCAATTATTTAATGTGACATTTTCTATATCTATAACAAAATTTTTGATTATAAATAGAATAAACACTGCCCATTACAATAAAATACACAGAACACAGTGTTTACTTTAGGCGTTCCAAATGTGTTTTGTCCTAATATTATTTTAACATCTTTCTAATAAGATGGCAATATTACACAGCTGTTTGCTGTCAATAATTGTCTACTAAAATAGCCTTACTAACTTAATATTATATCGCTAATAAAATACATTTAAAAGTTGTTTAACATTCTTGCTAGATTTAAAACAATGTGAATTTAAAATGAGAAAGCATTCGATTCTAAAATGAATTGTAATAAATGACATTTAGATGTTTTTAATTGATTTAGTTGTTACGTTTTATTTGGAGAATGAACTAATTGCTCTTCTTAAAGTAAAATTAAATTAAATATTTTATGCTAGCGTAAGTTGTTTTCAGCTAGATCTCCGTTCATCGTCGTGTGTTTGATAATTCCGCGTTTTTCGTAACGTAACTTTAAATAATTCTATTAGTATATAATTTAAATTCTTTATTAGGCTTAAGTGTTAATTTAAGGTCATCTTGCTGGCTCATTTTCATGAAAAGCATTTAAATGACGATTCACTCAAATATTCATACGAGATATCGTTTATTTATTTATTGACCTTACTTTTAAGAATAGACACGTCTTCGTGTCGGATTCTTTTAATAATTAAATCTAAGTATTTTATAAATGAAAAACATAAGGTGTACCAGATATGTGTACCTACAATACACAGAATTGTAGTCAACACCAAAATTTACTTCATATGAAGCCCTAAAAATAGAAAGACAAAGTGGCACTTTGGCAATTTTCAATAATAAATGACATGGAATTCAGCAAATGGAAATATGTTCATAACTTTGCAAGTCATTCGATTTAGCCATAGAAAAAGCCATATCATCAGCTTCTAAATAAAGAATATAATACTTTAAAAAGCGTAAACATAAGATGACAACAGCGCCATCTGTAATGTTTTTAAGTTAAACGTTAAATGAAAATGAGTCGGCAATGTTTGTAAGTATAAATCAGCTGGAGAGGGAGTCAAAGTAGCGAGCGCCGAGAGCGTCCCCAACCGCACGTATTATAAAGGCGTACCGACGCACTGGTGCATATTGCGTTACAATGGACCGTATGCGTATTGCCATAGAACGCATAATTGCGTGGCGTAAAACATGATACTAATAGAAAAGCGTTTACAATACGTATCGCTATACAAGATAAGGTATCGCAGTGAATTTACTGTGATCAGTTTTAACACGTATTAGTCCAGCTTTGTTCATCGTTTAAATCCCTAAGTAATTGCATCATCAAAATGGAATTTTAAAATTAAAAAATAATGCAAACATTTTAATATGGATGGACGGAATATAATACTTACAGTCCGTATATGATATTTCGGAAAACCAAAAACAAGTCAAAAAAAACAAAATCAAAACTATTTAAAATATATTTTTATGGTTTTGTTAGTATATTGAGATTTTGTAATAATTTTTACTTAGGTAATTTAATTATTTACCGTTATTATTTCTTTTTCACTTAATTTGGTACTTTCTCTGAAAAATAAAATAAAACAAAAGCAATGAAAACGTCCATTGTAATGCAACTTTACATGCTTTTTAATGATACGGGGCAGAACATATCCTAAACTTGTATTGTTAATAAGATACCAGTGTGTTCTAATGCGCCCATTGCACCATCCCAAGCCATAACGTTGTTAACACTGTTTCGAATAGAATCTTATTCAAATTATAATAATAATAATTTATTTTTACATATTTTATAAAATGTTAGTTTGATATTCACAAAAGTATAATACTAATTCTAATTCGGTACATCCTTGAAGCAATAAACATTGACAAGAGACATAAAAGAACGGACGCTACACTAGCGCCTCCGGCGGCGAATCCGCGCGGTAACTCATTAAATCTGACATAATAATTTAGCTACTTTTCAGTAGGTAATAATATCAGATGACCCTGCTTTATAATAGGAATTTGAACGATCTATCGATGTAATATGTTTTTGCTGCTTTAATTAAGTAGCTAAAATGTATGAAAAACCTTATTCTGATTTAAAACTAACAAATTTAATATTCTGTAAATTCGATCAAATCGAAATTTTAAATTAAATGTAAACTATTGTAAATACTGTCTTGATTTGTAAATTATATAAAATGACATTCCAACTCATATATTTGCAAACAGTGTTGACAATGTTGATCTCCAAGCTACAAGTCTTGCTTAAAATCGCCTGATAGTTTACTTATAAATAGTGCGACACAACTCACAGTACAAAATCGTCTCTACAGTAGCTCAACAAAGCTACTACTGTTCTATTAAGAACTTAAATGGTTTCTTGACAGTTTATTGTAGCAGGTATTTACTACATAGCAGTTTGATTACGCAAGATAACGAGTCAATAGGAAAGAACTAAGTGAAGACTCGCGGCCATCCACCCCCAAATAAAACACTGATCTACATCGCGCTAGCAAAGTTATTGTATTTACTATCACCGTTCGAACTACAAGTAATTAATTTGCACTTGTATGTAATGCAGTAGCAAATATGATGACGTTAAAGTTGTTGTGAGGTTGTGTTGTACTATGTAATTAAATCACCAAATCTAAGTTGCAACTCTAATGGGTCATTTTGTTAGAATAATTTTAATATTAATGTTTAAGTATTAATTTCAGAATATATTTTATATGACATTTTATTTTATGAAATCAATTGTTTTAAAAAGGCAATAGTACGTAAGTTAAAATCATTTTGTTTTTTTAATCATCATTTTTAGTATTTTGAATAAGTATTGGCAGAAAATGAAAAGCCGTATGAAATGTTTCATTAGAGTTGATAAAGATAGTGGATATTAATGTTAATACGTGTTATTATAATTATTTATTTCCTTTATTAATAGTGTCTGCTAGCTTACGCCTTTTACACCCCTAATTTTACTGTGACTTGGTCATTTAGACCTATTAATAGAAGTTTATAAAACTTGTAGCCATGTAATGTATCTAACCATTATAATCATGTAACTGCTAAGATCTCACTTGTAAATAGGCATACATTACGCCTTTACCACTGGTCATTATTAATTATAAGTATTAAACAAGTATTGCGAACATTATGTACCTATAGCGCTTTCTATCATTAGCCTTACGGCTTTTGAGGTTTAATTTGTAACATCGTTTATACCCAAATGTCGTTATGGATACGCGTTTGTATGACATGATCAAACTCCCCCAAGGAAAGTCTGAGAAATTCTTTGATTGACAGCAAAAGTTGGGAAAATGTTGTAACATTTGAAAATATGGAGAAAGTGGCAAAGCATTCCATTCAAATTGCCAATAACGTCGTTATTTGTTCCATTCTGCAAATATCGACACTTATGAAGAATGTAAAGATCTTAAAATGATTTTAATGACGACATATGGGTAAAAGCGAATCATTTAGTAAGTAACTCATATTATTCTGAAATTATGAGTCAATCTGAAAACTGTTATTCTACGTTTGATATTAATAGGTATGGTATGTGTTCAGTGAGAATTAGTTTGTAAAGTAACTCGATATTATTTAGTATAGATAAAATTATTAGCTTTAGGTTGCTCTTCCTAATCCATTACTCCTTCAAGACTGGCGAAGTGACGTCACTTAAGAATGTAAGTCAATCGTAGGATAAACATCTAAGAGTGAAATACCTACTTGTTATATTACTGTCAGGCGTATCTAAACTTTAGACGAAAATGTTACTACTATATTATTGTAATAATTATACTTAAATTAAAAAAGAAGTAGGTTTATTATCGAGATATTTAATGTTATTAAAGGGTTAGTACTATTTAACCTAGTTGTTGTTTACCGTTTACAAGTTAGATCTTGATATATGTAATAAAAATAGATTTGTTTGAATGCGCTTGACAGTATTAAGGGTTAGCACGTCATTTGGGCGGAAACATCGAGATATACGGAATGCTCTCTTTTGGGTAAGATTGAAAAGAAAGTCAGAAATTCTGATCGATCGCGATATTGTTTTGGATCGGACGTAACTTGTAACATCAAACGGGGCACGCGGGGCGATCGGAGTTGCGATCGCCGATTCGTAGTAATCTTCGCGATCGGTCATTGTTGCTGAGAAGGGAGGCGTGACATGTCATTTTCGCCGTCATCTGATTAGTATTGTAGCACTTGGGACAGAGCTAAAGCCGCCCTGGCTCGCTCTGGTGACAGCCCGGCGCTTGCGAGCCACAAGCCCCGGTACTGTGCCCTCAGCGGGCAAGGCCCAGCTTGACAACACCTCACCGATATTTTCTCAAGTTAACGTAGATTTGTTTATCAATCTCATACAAGTATAGGCCTAAATTCACCTTCTTAGATTAAGCCCGTAGTTAATACAGGTCTTAGTATACTTTTTATTATTAAAATATTTTACTAATAAATATTTGACGTGTTTAAAGTTAACAGTGACGTTGTGTCGCCGAATGCACCATCGCCTGTGCCAAAATATATTTGTAAATATTTTTCCATATAATTAGAAGTATTCTATTGAATATTACGATATGAAAACCGGACGTTATAATAAATGACATGTAGTTATGTACCAGTTCTTTGTTTATTTTTGCATATAACTCGGCATCATCGCATACCTACCATTTTGAGAATTCTAACAGGGTTAACAGTTGAGCTTGTTTTTCACACTCATATGACCTCCCAAAAAAAGTAATTAAATATTACCAATCAAGACGGAAAATGTTAGAAACTTTTAATAAACTCAAAACAAAAGTTTTATGCAAAAATAAAAATTAAATATTTTCTCAACCATTAAAACTATTATTACACAGTTTCCACTACTTTTATGTAATATAATCGCTCCCATAGGACCTAGTTATATAAATTGTTTGATGCATTTTATCTACCGATGTAATAAATTCTGCATACTGTAAGACACAACACCGAAATATTTTTTGATATATTTAAGTTTTCCGGAGCGACGTGTGCCGTGCACTTATCTGCTTTAAGTCTTTTGACCAATTACTATACCTAAGCTTTAAACCTCAATAATTCCATATTTAGGGGACTTAGTCTTGCTAATACTCATACCTACCAATGAAGATATATACAAAAGTAGGTACTTAGTACTTCGTTAAAAGAAATGGTATTAAGTGATTTAAAGCAGACAAGTGCGTTGAAACCTCACTTGAATGTGATTTGCAGATCTGTTATAAGTATTTTGATCGAATAAAGTTGATGGATACATTTGAGTGAGGTTTAACATGTAATTTAAAATGGTGTTAAAGTGCAACAACGATCTGACGAGAAATTAATAACTTTATGTCAATGGTTTTCAAAACTTTCTGATATTATTGCAATACAATAACAATAAGCCACAAAATTAAGCAAATTAATCAAGATTATATTTCCGAGAGATATAATATAAACTCAAATTCTATGAAATAACTAGACTTACTGGTTACCAAGTTTCTGAAGCTATTTACAAATTAACAATGACAATGTAACCTTCTGGATGCCAAAAGAAAAAAGAGAAACAAGTTTAAAATCAGTATTTTAAAATACTGATTAAATTGATAGGATGGAAGTAATCTTATCTGTTGACACTTAGCATCGTTTTGAGATACGAGTATTGTGCCATGTATGTCTGATTGATTGAATACATTTAAATAGGATCGATTATCTCAGTATGTTATCGACTGTACCCACTATCGTAATCTAAGGTCACGTTGCAACTGCCACTGTGATATTTCATCTTTTCACGGGTTGTGAAGAAGAGTTTCTAGCAGTTACTTATCTTAGCAAAAAAGTTATTTTTATTATTTTTTATAATAGCAACATTTAACGTCGTAAAGTCACGCGTCGTTCGAAAATCACAAAATAAGTAGGTATGGTGCATTTTCTGTAACCAACTATGTAATGTGCCAAATATTTTTAAACAGCTAGAAACCCTTCTTCGCAGATTGTTTTAATATTTAAAAGTGCACTTTTCAATCGCGTTTAATCATACCGTCGCCTCTTAGATTATCGAAGTTTTTCAATTTAACCATTCAAGAAACGGTTGTGTGTGGAAATTTAACTTACCAAAGTACTTTATTTATAATAATAAAAATTTCTGCACATGATCTTATTTACGACATTTTATTGCATATTCTATTATTATCGATAGCGTAGTACAGTATTTCGATTTGTAGCATAACATTCGTCATTTTCAAATGTAAAATTGACATTTTCGATTTTGAAAGGTGTAGACCGTTGATCGATGGCGAGCCTCGGAGAGGTCTGACTGTGAGGTATTTTCTTGAGTGTAAATGTCGATTGTACTCAACAATATAAATTTCTAATCCATTAGATTCGAGTGTTTTATTTACAATATTAACCAAGTTGAAATACCTGAGCTCTAAGCTTTGAAGCACGTACAGATTTTCCAGAAAGTCGCACTTCTATAATTTGATTTCTTTGTCGCCTCTCATCACTTGACTCAGCATTTTATTACACAAGGCTGCGTATGGATTTAATTCCACAACCTGAAAAAACAACCAAGTACATTAAGTAGGTATAAAATTTTATAAAAATACTCTCACCTCCATACGATTATTTAATCTCAAGACCTAGTAGATATTTGACCTAGTCAGAGACCTATACATTAGAAAAGTCAGCTTCGGATATTCAAGAGGTTATTATTATGCTCAAACACTTAAATGATTTAAATTACATACAAGTGCCTTTTATATGCTTACCGTTAATAAGGTACAAGTCAAAAATTATTTAAATATGTACCTATCTCTACCCTAGTTTATACTATCTTACGTACCTGTTTCTTAGCGAAGCCGCTTCCTAACTTGGCCGCTTCAGCGAAGGCGGCGCGCGCGTCGTCGTCAGCGCCGCGCTTGCGCAGTAGCACCCCGCGTTGGCATAGTGCCAATGCGCGGGCGCGTGTGTTACTACCCGAAGTCAACTGCAATGCACGGTCGAGATCCGCCATAGCCTCTGAAACATACCGACATAACTTAAAAAACAAATTATTTATGTAATGTTTATCCGTGTTCTGGCACCCATAGCACAAGCTAATGCTTAGTGTGGGGTTAGATGGCGCTGTGTAATTTATTTAACTAATGTTTAATTTGTGACGAAAAGTAAATGTGTATGAAAAGATAAATATTAATGGGTAAGTAAAAAGACAGGTTCAATGCAAAAGGAAATTAAGGAGGTTCAATCGACTTTAAATTAATGATAAGCCAACAATACGAAGTATTGTTTTCGCACTTTACCTACAACTTCTTACTTAAAAAATATACTAAATCTATGTTCTTACTACTTTAAATTAATTGTAAAAGTGACGGTAGATGTAACAATCCATTTGACGCATAACATTTTAATCATTCCGTGATCACGTCGTGTTTTTTTGGAAAGTGTAGATACAAACCGCGAATCTAATCCGTTAAAAGTGCTTTCATTTGAGATATGAGTTCCACGTTTTTAATTAAGGTATGTGATGCGTGAATAAAAATGTTCCATTAAACTTCACAAACTTTCGCAGTTGTAAACAATAACCGTTTTGAACTGAATGTAGATTATCTCTTTGTCTTTGTGTTGTTGTGACGAGCTATTTGGTGTGGTTATCGTTAACCACTCAACGCCGAACCGGCACTCGGGTGCCGCATAACAATAGATTTTCTATTGTGTCTAGTAATCCGGGGCTAGAAGGATTAAACGTTAGTTACGTGTGATTGAGTAGTCGGATATTTCACCAGAGTTGGCGCGTTCGATCACAGTATGGTAAGTACTTACAAACGTTTATTTGCGAAAAAGTATTGCACAGGTTTATCAGTTGTACAGCACCCACAGAATATTTAAGCTTTATTTGCTTAGTTTGGGGCTAGGTGACGCTATGTGACAAATTTTACAAAATATTTATTTATTATGTATCTACAGTATTATACCTCTGATTGACTTAGCACAACAAAGCCTTAGAGCGTTTGTCCACCGCCGCCGTCACCGGGCCGTCGTTCACCGAGAATCGAGTTTATTTCTGACAAATTTTAAGATGTCGGCGCTCGGGTAACGACTCTTGTAAATGTATGTACCGCTACCTCGGCGCCAACATCTCTCGGTGACGGCGGCGGTGGACAAACGCTCTTAGGCCTTGTCCAGAAGAACGAATTCACCGCGAATCTTCGCAAACACAACGCGCGTTGGCTGGGGCTCAATACATTGCGTCCACAAGAATCCCACGAGTTAAAAAAGGTTCACGCCTTACCATCATCCCTCTGCATGAGCCTCAACAGCTGAGCTCTGTCGTTGTACGCAGCGGCCCTGTCTGGCGCGGCCTCTATGCCCTTGCTGAGGGCTTGGTACGCCTCATCCAACTTCCCCGCTTCGGCTAACTGAACTCCTTTCGCGCATAGTGCTTCGGACTCCTTGTATTTATCCGTCTTTGGTTCTAGGCAGAAAAAAATATATTATATTGATGAATTTGTTATGACCGCATAATGTCCATCCATCCATACCTAGTCTGACAGAGTATAGGTAGGTAGGTATATTCAAGGTAAACCAACTTATTAGACAATCAACTAAATATTTTTTTTTTTGGGGCCTATGAAGTACTGTACAGTCAGCAACAAAAGTAGCTCCACATATTGTCAACCTCTTTATCTTTGTAATGTTAATCATGAACTCTGTGCACTACGAAATAGTTTCTCTATTTGATACTTGATGAAATGAAAATATTACTTCATAGGTACCTAGTAAAAGTAAGTAGGTACAGGGAGCCTTACAAGCAAGAACTTTGTGTAGGTAGGTACTATAGTTTTTCCATTAGATACTTCATAGAATGAAAATATACGTATTATTTATATACATAGTTAAAAGCATACCTTCTTCCTCCTGAAAGCTATCACCATCATCAACAACATCACCTATAGTAGCTGTAGGATCAAAAATACTTCTCAACACAGCCTTGTCCCTTTCACTCAAATTATCGAACGGATCCATATCTAAACAACCCTAGCACTCAGTTCCACGTTTTACATCAAACTAACCAGGAATGTGATTTTAAAACCCGTTCACTAAAGATTATGAACTTCGTTGGACATGTTCTCAAGGCTCGCATCGGCACAGAATTGAATCTGTATAAACAAATATGTAAATTAAGGCAACTGGTTACTTGTTTACATTCAAACGCACCTAATAATTTAATGGAATTATCAGAACGACAATCTAAGGTAATGGTATATTTCTTATACTTATTGGATAATTTAATATGCAGTCGAACGACTGTCTATTTTTAAGAACGCTTAGTACGGTAGTAATAAACTGCCTCCGTGGTACAGTGGTTAGAGCGTTGGGCTCTAATACCCGGAGGTCGTGGGTTCGAATCCCGCGGGGAGCTTCACTTTGTGTGAATGTTTCCAGTTTGGTTAGGACATTGCAGGCTTGAATCACCTGAATGTCTGAAAAGAATGATGATTCCGTGCTTCGGAAGGCACGTTAAGCCGTTGGTCCCGACTATGTTCCAAGTAAGTCTGGTTTCCCTTGTAGGGTTACGGAGGTCAGATGGCAATCGCTCCATTGTAATAACCAGGCTTGTCAAATCTAGGATCATAGTCGAAGCGGACCCTGAGCTCCATACTGGATGCAATCGGGAATACGCTGGGATGATGATGAGTACGGTAGTAATAAAGTTGATTTTTCTTCGTTAGGACAACCCTAGAGGGTTGTTTTAATAAAATAATTTTGTAAATAGACTTGCAGATAATTTTTGGTGTGTGTAAGTTTACGAAAAGAATCTATAAATTTCCAAATCAAACCTTTGTCAATGAGGATACGACCAAATATACAAATCAGCGACTTAATTACAAAAGATGTTTAAAAAAAACCAAATAATATTTTTAACAATTTTAATAGTGTTTTCGGTTAAAATATAAATTTAAAAACTAAAAATACCTATTTCTTAAAATATAACCAAGAGAATTACAAATTGGCCGGTGTTCATAAAGTCCCGTGTAAAGGCCTTTGAAAGATCCAATAATTTAAAAACTTATTTAAGAGAGAGAATTGCACTCGCTTTTCACTTAAACATTTTGTAATAACAAGCTTCATCAAGAAGCGAAATAGCGCAGCGTTATAAGGAATCACAGAAGCTTATCCTCTTCTTATAAGTATATTTTGCAATATATAGTTCCCGATTGTTAGGATGTTTTGACGCCGTAAAACAAAATGATGATTTTGAACAACTTTAACACAAGATGATTATAGCAAACATTTTGGGTAGTCGAAATTGGTTGCGGAAAATCATCGCGTAGTCTTTTTGCCAAGTGTTTATTGATGCCTTAAATAAAGTTCTTCACCTAAAGATAGGTAGTAACATTTTCTATAGCGATAACAGTTTAGAACAATCCTTTTTATATCGTATGTTTTGTAATATAACAAAGAAACCTATAACAAATGGGAACTACCTATAGCCGTTATCAAATCAGTCATTTGAAAATAGCGTATCACCTTTGGCCTTAGTATGGTACAATAACTATTTAGCTAATAAATAATCTAGAGTAGGGCTTCCTAGTAATACCTATTACTACATAAAAACATTGGCATTCGTGATGTATTCAGCTGATCAATCTGCATTTAGGCAAGCAGTATTTATACAAGGAATCCCAAGGGAAAGTAATTCAAACATTGAATAAATAGACTTAAGTAATCATATATTTAAACTGTAAACCAAATCTATATGTGTATGTAAAACGTATGTATTTTTATGACCAGAATCGAAAGTAGTAACATTTCTGGAAACTTTTTAAGGCCTTGCCTCATATTAATTAGGCTCACATTGTGCGGCTGACTGTCCGCTGACTGACTCCGAGTATTGTAATAGTCAGTGACTCAAATGTTAAATTCTCAGCCGCGAGCATCAGTAGGTCGCTTCGACTCAGCCGCTCACTGAATGACTCGACAAGCGAAAAGCCGCTAACTGCGTACAGTGCGCGCTATGGACACTGCATTTAAAATATATAGGGAGGGAATCTAAACTGAATGGGGACGAGGCCTTAAGAATAATATAATTTAGTAATCATTTTCTTTTGAAGGCACACATATAATACTAATAACCAGTTTAGTGCTGCCTCTAGGGCCGCGGTCACGACTCACGAGTACAGACACCTAGCTCGGAGAAAAAACTTCCCTTCTCGCTGACTCCAGAACATCATAGATACGTCACAGTAAGATAAGTATTTTTTTTTTGTAATAAATCGTGTAAAACTGTACGCTAAATAGGAAATTTACATAAATCATACCAATTTTAATTTTCGTAACCGCAATTATTTAAGTTGTAACATTCAGCAACATGCACCAACAAACTCTCTCTGTAAATGCCTTTCGTCATCTTCGGTATAGCAGTAAGACCGAGTTTAATAAATATGTCGGACTTTCAATAACTTAGCAGAGCCTTGCTTTAATGTCTTCGTGATAAAAATCTCAGCGTTTGCATTTGCCGGCCTTGCCTGTCTAATTTGTGTTATTATAAATCATAAAAATATTTTTTTCCTGCGTAACATCACACAAGTCATGTCAAACAAACACAAAAAGAAGATATTGTTTGTAAAATTGTACTTAAATTGGGGTTGATTATTGAGTCTTAGCTAGATAATTAATAGGCGTAAAGTTATTGAAGTTCTAGAGAACAGATCAGACATTTATTTGATCAAGCAGCAAACAAGGTAGTAGAGATAACTTGCCGCTTATAAAACTTACAATAGGGTATATGCATGGTTTCACATAGGTAAAAAATTTATCTATCGATTTCATATTGATATTTTTCCGAATAGTTTAAACCGGAATATCTGTCCAATTTAAGAAGAATAATAACTTTAAAAATTTGTTAACAATATCTTAGTTATACTATTGACAAATCCTGCGCAACATTAGCGCACAATTTTTACAAAAAGGCGCGTCACGAATAATAATAAATTAAAAACAAAAATATCCATGTCAGTCATTTATTGTCCTTAATGGGTTTCAAATAGTTCAATATTTTATGTTGTTACACTTTTTGCATATACCCTATCAATAGAGTAAAATAACTCTCTAAGGTTAAAGTATAGTTTCATCATTAGTAACGTGACAGAGATCACAAAATGCACCATACAATGAGTTATTCCTCCACTATTTTCTGCTATGCTCCCAAATAATTTGAGGATTATTATAAAATATTATCGCAGAATTCGCAAACCATAATGTTACATTAAATTAATATTCCTGCTCTTTCTACAAACCATTTGGAATAAACGCTAGAGTAATAGTTGACTGATCTTATTTATTTTTTCTATTCCATCCTCAAATTGTCTGGGATCAAAGCACTGCCCACAAATTCTTTCTTGATATAAGCGCGCGATTAACAGTGTAGCAAATGATCGTGAACAAATTTCACAAGGTATTGAATTAAAATTTCCAAGCCGCCTGCCCTAAAATCTCTATTGGAAACAAGGCCATCCTCCACCAATGTTTTTAATTTAAACATGTAGAAACGAACGCAACTAACACAAGCAATAAATACGTTAATTGGCACTAAAATTTGTTCATAAAACATGAACATAATATACACAGTAGAGTAAGAATTATAACTATACAAATTACCTACCTACCTAATTTTGAATTTTTAATAGCGATAAAATCGTGAAATATTGTGTCTTTGTGTCCCATATATCCCAAATTAGTTACCAAATAAATTACCTTATAATTAGACTTACTTTCGAACAGTGGGGTCGTACTGTTAATGTAAAAATATATCTTTGTTGTCACAAAAGCTAATTCCTGCTCTAGATACCCAATTATCAGATGAGTAAATGTAACGAATACAACTATAGGTTTACTCTACGCACGGTGAACGACATTTCAACATAGAACAAACTGTCAAGAGATTAAGAACTTTATTTCTAACAATGAAAGTAGTTCAAATTAGATTTAAACATTTCAACAGATTTGAAATGATGTAATGAAGTTGTCCGTACAAAGCTTTGTAATATTTACATTTTTATTGCAGTCATTTTAAGAACCGGAATGGAATTTCGGATATAATGTTTGTTAAACGAAATTATAATGACATTTTAGCCTTAGTCTTTTTTCTTGCACGTAACTACATAACTATAATCGATGCTTACCAGTGAAGATACAATATAGAGTAGTTAAAACCATCATATTATTATAGACAAATTTTTAAATTTGTACGCGAGATAATGTGATAATTTGTAGAATTATTTCAGTTCTAGTTAACACAAACACAGATTTTTTCTGTCAGACATTGCTTTCACTAATCTTTATCAATATTCAATCGTTAATCAAGATTGGAGTATCTAAGGTTTAACAATTACTAAATAGCTATTATATTAATATTTGAGGACAAAACTCCTATTAATGAGTCAACTTTCATATAACTTGCAACAACTTTAGCTAGTTGTTAGGACATTTTCATTATGCAATTTGACAACATTTCCACTTAAAATGTACAGAAAATTACAAATGCTATTTAAAAAACTATACACAAAAACTGAATATAGGGTCAGTTAGGGTAAGAGGAACACCGATGGAAGAGGAACAAAACCATCATAACTCATAAACTACAGAGTTAAGCTGTATGTACTAACAGTCGATTATTATTGACTATTATTATTATTTTATCGACTGATAGAACATACAGCTAAACTCTGTAGTTTATGAATTATGATGGTTTTGTTCCTCTTCCACTGGAGTTTCTCTTACCCTAACTGACCCTAATAAATCTTAAGTTTTGTCCATAGTTTTATGGTTTAAGGCAATTATTGTCACAAGTCTCCATCATTGAAAACATCGTTACATTAATAGATTTAAAGACAACTATCGAAAAGAGACTAGTGACTCGAATAGAGTACAATGTGCGCCACGAAAGAAGAGACCTGATTTGACTTTGCATGTAGACGATTTCTTTTCTTTACCTATAAGAAATCGCTACTGCGCAGGTCGAACCACGTGATCCGTCAGGTCTCTTCTTTCGTGACGCGGGCTGTTTGTACAGGAATTCTATTAGTTCTGACTTCCGCTACTTGTCACAGTGGCGCCACTAAAATTCCCACACATCCGGTATCGTCCGTGCTAGCCCCATATATTGAATTAATTACCACGTTCGCAATGCTTGAGTTGCTGATCACAAACCAAAGTTGTTTCAAAAGGCCAAAAGAAGTCCTCGAACGGGTGATTAAAACTTTCCAATTTCCAAGTCAACAATTTTAGGTCTTCTGTACATTTAGGGCCTCAAATGTCAGATAACTTTCCAGTGATTTATTTGTCAGACATCAATGATGGTCCTCTTTGTTTTTGACGAAAGAGACAGCATCTTACGCATTTGACAGAAAAATTATCAGCAACTTATGGTGAAAGTGACTCTTGATTGAAAAAATGCTATCTAGCTGATGCCAGGTATCCAAGGTATCAAAAATTACTATTACACTATTTTTACTATTATAACATTCTAGATGGGATAAGGCTTGTAATAAGACGATTATTCTATATCACAATCCTCAAGGTTACAATATGTAAACTTACCCTAATTATTAATATTGGTTTGACGCATCCAAGCAGTTATTTTGACGCAGTACATGTTCATAATATGATATGTTCATAGTAGGCCGATTCAGCGATGGAGCGAATGCTACAACAGTACATGTTATTCGAGATATGTTGGTGATAATATATTAATAATTGATAATCTGAATTTTCACTATAGATTTTGGCTTATATTTTAAAAAGTTTTTGATGAATAATCAATCAATCGTTTTGCTAAACAATCTTGTCTTACAAATGTCAAAATTTTAAACATTTTTGATACTTGTATATAACTAACTGTTTCATGCCTAAAGTGCATAATAAACTAAGACTAGGAAATATGGCCTTTAAACCACAGGTCGACAATGATCACTCCTGCCAAAGTAACTGCTTGACACTTACACATTCTTCTCAGTCACACTTCCAATGCTTAATAAATACTTGTGTTAACAATACTCAGAGATCTTTACTCGGCTTTTCATGACTTTGTTTTTAAATCAGTGATCATTCACTTATAAAATTATAACATTTAAATATCAGCCTGTTGGCAATCTGTTTCATAACTGTACATAGAAGGATGCCAAAATAAACAAATCTATATATATAAAAGAAAGTCGTGTTTGTTACAACACTTATAACTCGAGAACGGCTGGACCGATTGCCATGGTTTTTGATTTGTTGGATTTGTTTCCGTCCCGAATAGCAGAATACATCTTAAAAAAGAAAGGATTTTGATTCCCACGGGAACCACGCGGGTGAAACCGCGGGCGGCCGCTAGTATCAAATAAATTTATTACTTCCTTCTCCTCGCAAGTTAAGATAAAGTGAGGAAAAGTAATGAATTAATTTAATAGTTATCTCTATCTTAGTAAAAACAGACAATTTAAGTCTGAGTCAGATAAATCCTGAATTTTTATTCAAATAGATCTGTGACAAAAAAATGTACTGTACATTTACTTCAGTCATTTTTTGTATCACCCATAGCAGAGAGAGTTAACACAAATATCGTGAAAGCATCAAAACTTAATAAAAACATAGCTAAAAATATACAATTAGCAAGTTCCTTAACCTAAAAAATATACTATACAATGTAGAAAAACTAGATATAAAAACTTTTATGTTAAAAATTTAAAGAAATCAATTGTATGCACACAATTTGGAACCACTTGAGTTCCACATTCCTTGTGTATAATATTTTCAATGACTTTATCCACTGATTCCAAAAAAGGAGTAATTACACATTAATTACTAAAATAACAATGTCAACTGCATACAAAATTATGCATACTTAATTTATGCACATACAATCAATTCCGCTGAGTGTTCAATTCATAAGATCTCACTTTACAATATCTTAGAATGATGTTAGACTTTAGAAATTCTATCACAATATGTGGTTGTTCCCTGAAATGAGCACTCTTAATTTAGACAATTACTACAACATAATTTGTAATTTATTAATTTAAATAGATAGGGTGAATGATCAATATTATGCCATCCATATTTCTAAATTCATACACTTTCATTTTCAGTGAATAGTTTGCAAATGTTGTTCAATTCTTAAGGTCAAGCCATTGAGATCACATACAATGCAAACATATTTCACTTATAAAACAATAAATCAAATCATCAAATCAAGATCAGTCTCTTTGTGACACTTTTTAGAAGTAGGTACCTATATAGAACTTCTCTTTTAAGTTATTTGATCCATTAGAGGATAACCTAAGTATATAAATGATATTTGCAGGCAAATTCTCATTTCACTAGGATAATTTTTATAGTCCTAGTGTGCTATAAAAGCCGTTCTCCATAAATAATTGTCACCTACAAAATTGAATTTCCAAAAATGTAAGGATTTGTCAAAACTTCCTTTTGTATGACAAATATTGAGACATAATGGATCTATAGTGTATAAAATAAATAAAGTATTTAGGTAAACAATAATAGTTGATTGAGTTACCAACATGTAATAATACTTGAGACTATAATTTTGCCTCATTTTAAGCAAGTTCATTGACTTAATACAAAATGTACTTATAGGTTGCCAAACACTAACCCTTTCAAATCTTTCAGAATGCAAATTACAAATTATATTGCATATTTGGTACATTACACATACATTTAGTCATAAACAACAATAATTTATTTGAAATTCAAACATCTTCTGCATGGGAAAGTTGTTTGGATGGAACTTATAAAGATTGTGAGTAAATAGTGGCTTACAACAGTTCGGTGGTGCTACCTTCGCACAAAACCTTTTGTGCCATCAGGCCCTCGTGGGGTACGTATCACTAAGACCCCCCTGGGAGGTGGAGAAGGGTAGACTCCTGTAGGAGTGGCTCCGGGAGGTAACCGCGAGAGTACTTTACGCTCCTTCCCTTTGTTGCTATTGTCATTGTGACAATTTTTCGTTTTACTATTACTATTTTGATTGTCATTGAGATTGTTGGCCTGAAGTTTGTCTTGTAACCGGCTGAGGCTGAAAATATGAATATATATTTTTAGTACAACAAAGAATACAAAATAATAATTTATTTATTGGTGATTGGTTTACATAAAGATTAAAACATACCATTTATGGTTAAAGAATGTTATTTACATTAAATGAAGTATTTATGTGTATTTAAAATTAGAAATCATTTGTTTATTATTATTATTATTCATGTATGATGCTGTTTTAATTTTCGTTGTAACAAAAGGTTTAACCCATGGTAATTTAAGCCTTCAAAATCGGTACAATTGAATTTAATATCGAAAGGTAAATTAACATTCACTATGGCAAGGTTTTTGGTTATGTAAATACTAAGTATGCTAATTATGTTTGTAATTAATCACTAATTAGTCTTACTTATCGTCAATCACGTCTTCAGGGCTCCGTGCCTCTCCCAGTATTCGAAGACGGGCTTCTTGGTACTCCTTCTGTCTTTGTTCAAGGGTTTTGACAGGGCGCGCTCGACTTTCGCCATTCAGCTGCCCACTCCCAGAAGACGAGGGCCGCTTCAGGATACGTATAGCTGGCTCCGGCATTACGCACTGAGATCCTATACACGCGTTATCCTCGACAGTAACCTTGCAACCCCTAAGATTTTTCTCAGGCACGCACTCTGGTGACATCAACTTGATCTTCTGGTCTAACTAAAAACAGGAAACGATCACAATGTACATCTGCACATAAACTCGTGTTTTAAGAACGTAGCACCCGAAATTACATTTACAAAAAACTTACACCAATTTCGTCCATATCCTCCCAACTTTCACATACGTCAACTTCATCTCGAGCCGCCATTTTGACTACTTTTTTAAAAAGTAGAAATTGTGTTCTCCACTCAAAATACTGAATCCTACCATTTCGAAAAGTCAATTTGGTTTTTTTATGTTTATTTTAAAATATGATGCTAAATTATGTAACCTACATTTACTTTACATGTTGCTTTGCTTGACATGGCACCAATTAAATATTTGTTTTTCGATTCTTAAATTAGATGATAATATAGTAGTAGCAAGGTAATATGAGTAAATATATCTGTGACTTTAGGGATGAATTGAAGTGACAGTGGTCGACCATTAATTGTGGTCGACCTTAGCCACTCATACGTCCACTGTAACCACAGTTACAGAGACCATATACCTCAGGACAGTCCGTGTAACTACAGTTACATTTTTGAGAATTCGCGCCCGCCGATTGTTTTTTTCTTTTTCTTATCGCTGTGGATGTTTATAGTCTGTAGTGTTGCTGGTTTTTGACGCTCTATGATATGTACCACACCTTATTTCAAGTGGAACATAACTTCGACTCATGGCTACAAAAAAAATAAATTGTCAAGTTGCTTGTTGTTTTTGTGGATCAGTTCGCGAGTGACTCCAGTTGTTTTATTCGAGAAATCATGCCGTAAGTAATAAAATATTATTGTTTTGTATATCAAAATATTTATAATCTTACATATTTTCATATTTTATAACATTATGTGCGATTCCAGTCAGTTTTTAAGTAAAAATTTGGATTAAAAATAGGTCGGTGACTTTGTGTTTTTATTAGTGAATAATTGGAAGATCTAAAAAAGTTCTTATATTATATCGTAATTAAATGTTTTAATATGAAAACTTATTAATATTATAGCCTGGTTATTACCATACTTTCTTGAAATATTCCATATTTTCATCTGGATTAGACAATTTACCATACGTGAACTTCGATTTCACAGATCATGTAGCTTTAGTTTTTATTTTATTTGTAATATTTTTAAGATGATTTATTATGGGATTTTGGTTTCAAATGAAAGGCCATTAAATTACCTAAAACCCAAAATTGTTTTAATATTGTAAACGTTAAAAATATCTAATATAAAAAATATTTAAATTGAAAACTAGGACAAAATTACCATTTCTTAAAGTTCACTGTAAGATCATTAATAGAATAAAATGTTAAAATCAAACATAACTATTGCCTAAAAATCGTCAACTAATGAGCCTTTCATTAGTATTTTTCGTTTTGCGATATTTGAGTTAATAACTGAGTAATAAGCATTTATTTAGCATACGTCTCCTACCGATTTTATTTTGCGCGTATCACGTGACTCGCGGACTGTCCTGACAACCTAGCGAAACGCGCGCGGACGTTTGAGTGGTTAGAGTAGAACATATGGAGATGCCCTATTGATCTATACAAAAAATTGCTTATATGAATATACATCGAATCGACACTTGCCTTACAAATATATACTTATCTCTTTTCATCTAAGTGATTGTTGCGTATGAAAAAAGAGACAGATATCTTTGCATTGTACCCATTTTGGCAGCACTTTTAGTGACGTCACACAGTTTTTGACGCGTGCCGGTTTCGCCATATTGTGTTCCAGCTAGTGATGTGGCACAATATTTTTATGTATCGATAAGTTTTAGATAGTTATATTCTGCAATGGTATATTTCTGCAGATTTCCTGTAAGTGAAACATTAAAGAAGAAATAGATAGAGTTAATAGGTGGGGAAAATATAAATCCGCGACATAAAATAAGGCACGCTTGCTCGCTACACTTCAACGAATACTGGTTTTGCAGAACTCTCGACATAACAAGATTACGTGATGGTAGTATGAAACAGTACAGTATCTTCACTTTATCTTCTGTTTAGGATTTTTGGAAAAATGTAATAGGTTTATTAACCATGTGAAGTTGAAATTTCCATTATAATATATTTAACTAACCTATTGTTATATTAAGGCACTGCATCATCATTATTTTGTGATAGGAAAAAAAGAAACTATTTATAGATTTCTAACAAAATATGTGCATTAATGATCGACACGTAAACTTGTATCGATAAATATATCGATATACAATATTGGTTGCACTACGGTCGGGCGCTATCATCTCAGAATAAGGACTATCTATCATTGGTGGCGCCATTTTGTGTTCCAACTTTAGGTATACACGTTTTGTACCTACTTAGGGCATCTCCATGTGTTCTACTCTAAGTGGTCGACCAATAATTTACAATCTTTGTTTTCGCTTCTCTTCATACGTCATACGTGACATTGACAATGACATACGTCAATAAACAAAAAGCAAATCAGGTTTTTTAGTCAGAAGATTAATTTTAATTAAAATAACTATAACGTTAAGAAAATACTTTGTATAAATAAACAAAGACGTACTCATAAGGTTTCCTTTATTTGGGTTTCTCGGTTAAGTGCATTACAACAAGAAAAATGGATCCGAAGGAAGTTGTTGAACATTTAGTTGCTTTAAAAGTTATGAGACTAACGAAACCAGCACTAATTAGTCCAAAAATTGTGACGTGTGACTCTAAAGATTTACCTGGGAACATTTTGAACAACTACTTGAAAGATGATCCAACTTCAGTCACTCAGATGGAGACACTTGCCGCTGGCCAATTTCTTCTGTTGCCGCAGAGCTTTGGAAATATTTACTTGGGAGAAACGTTTTCCTGTTACGTTTGCGTTCACAACGAAACAAAGCAACCTGTACAGAGTGTTTCTATCAAGGCAGATCTACAAACAAACTCACAAAGAATTCCTTTGACTACACAACAGAATCATTCACCTACAATGTTAGATGTTGACGAAACTCTTAGTGATGTCATACATCATGAAGTCAAAGACTTGGGTACCCATATTTTGGTCTGCGAAGTTACCTACATGTCCAACTACAATACTTTAGCATCTTTCAGGAAATACTTTAAGTTTGAAGTTATGAAACCACTAGATGTAAAGACTAAATTCTACAATGCTGAATCAGATGATGTTTACCTAGAAGCTCAGGTGCAGAATATCACATCAGGACCCATTACCCTTGAACAAGTATCCTTGGAAAGCTCTCAACAGTTTTCAGTAAGATCTTTAAATGAGATAGATAATGGAGTTTCTGTATTTGGGGACATTACATTACTCCAACCACAAGAAAGCTGCCAGTATTTATATTGTCTAACTCCGAAAGAAAATATTGCTAAAGAGATAAAGTTGTTGACAGCCGCCAAGAACATTGGCAAGTTCGATATCGTGTGGAGGTCTAACTTAGGAGAGAAGGGGCGGTTACAGACAAGTCAGTTACAAAGGATGACCACTGAATATGGGGATGTCAGGTTAACATACGAAATGTTACCAAACAAGGCAACTGTAGATGAACCTTTTGACTTCAAATGTAAAATTGTAAATGCCAGTGAAAGAACCCTCAATCTTATTTTAAAACTTCGCTCTCTCCAGGATTCCAGCTTACTTTGGTGTGGAATTTCAAATAGAAAATTAGGGCCATTGGAGCCCGGTAAATCTATTTATGTCAATCTTACAGCGTTGCCAATCAATACTGGCCTTCACAATATTACAGGATTATCTTTAGTGGACCTATTTCTAAAGAGAACCTATGATTATGATTATTTGGCTTCTATTTATGTATGTTAAGAATGTTTTTAAAAATATAACAACTGTTAGCATCATTGATTCTATCTAAATAGCTACTTACTTTTAATGGATTAAATTAGGTTTATAATTTGTTTAGACAGCATATTTTATCGTTTGTCCACTGTATTATTTATTACATTTTACAATAAATAAAGAATAAAAACCATTATGTAAGTGGTACATACTATATCCCTGATAGTTTTATTTTATAAAACTTTTCTTTATTATACAATGAATAATACTTTAAATAATATTATGTTTTTATATTTAATTCATTATTTACCCTTGCTTGATCGTAATAAAACCACGGGGAATAAAGGAATTTACGAACTCACTAAAGTAACAAAGCAGTATGATCTACTATTCCTTAACCAAATTTAAAATAGGTAGGTATTTTAAAAAGTATAACATATGTCAACTTGACGTTTGTTGTGGGCTCGGTCGGTTCAGTCAAAATTGTTGAAAAATATTCTATTCCTTTTTCCTTTTATTAAATTAAATTTTTCAGTGATTATAAAATGGTGCTTACTAAAGAATATAGGATCTGCATGCCGATGACGGTGGAAGAGGTAAATAATTCATTATAGGTTGATTTCATCTTAAATGTCGTAATTCATTGTGTCGCACTTGCGTCGAAGTTAGCGCGTGTAAGTTACACGGTTACACACGCAAAAGAATAAATATAGGTTGTTTAATTTGATTTAAACTGATAAGCTTATATAACGTCCCGTAATAGAACTATGGGATACTAGAATTCACTTTAAATTGATTGATGAAAACTACATATTTTCATAAAACAACCTTAACTATTATTTAATATAAAATGTACCTAAGTCACACTCAAGAAAAAGCCCAAGTAAATATTGTATTAAAATATTAATTTAAATTAGGTCACAAAAGGAAAATTATATTTTCCCTTGAGAAGGAGAAAAAACTTGCGTAACATATAGTCAAATATTGAGGTAATGAAGACTTAGAAGTACACTATGTGTTATGAACGATTTATTTAATCAAATCAATATGATTTTACTATTAAAATTTTTAATTTCTTATCTGCATTTTTTATTATTCTTTACCTGTGACTGACTGTATTTACCATTATGATTTTTCCTGCATGAGGTTTTCTTTTCATCTATAATATAAAGGAAAGTGATGTTAGTTACACTTTTCATAACTCAAAAACGGATGAACCGATTTGGCTGAAAATTGGTGGAAAGGTAGCTTAGAACCAGGAGGCATACATAGGATACTTTGATGGGAAAAGGGGGGGATAGATGGGAGAAGGGGGGGATAGATGGGACAAGGGGGGGATAGATGGGAGAAGGGGGGAAAGTTGAAAAAGGAAACTACGCGCGGGTGAAAACGCGAGGGCGACTGCTATTTGGTTATGCAAGCAAGGACAATTTTTTTTATGTTTTTGTATTCTTTATTTAAACTATTTGGTGTGGGTCTTAACAATAATATGACTACTTTAAACCAACCAACCAAAACCAACTTATTTCTTAAGTTATAGTATAATGTAATAATAAGTTTAAAGTGTAATAACCTGTGATATGAAGCAGATATTTTGATGAAAACTGTATACATATAAACATCAAATAATAATAAGTAAAAGATTTAGGAGATTTTTCTATACATAAATTACTAGCACCCTTAGCACTAGCAATCTTATGCTGGAATGTGATAATTTGTTGCGAGACTGGGTTATCTTTTGATTGGTATTAAAATCAGTTTAAATCATCAAAATGGAAGAGGAGAGGTATTGGTACTCAACTCTCAACTCTGTGAAAATGTTGGTTCACAGTACCGCATAGGTCAGCTGTACATGATAGCACGGCACAGTTTCGAGCAGTCCAGCAATGGAGAAGGAGTGGAAGTGGTGGCCAATGAGCAAGTTAACGATGAGGTAAACGGACAGGGACAGTATACAGAGAAAAGGATTCATCTTTCAAGGTAGGCACGGCTCTATTTTCATAATGTAGATTGCTTTAACTTCAAATATACATAGTACTAACTTGTTTTTTATTTCAAGTGAGTTGAGGAAGGGTTCATTTTCCTATGATAAACACATTTTTCTTTTAAGAAAACAAATTATTTGTCTTAGAATTTATTTATATCATTGATTATTTCCTTCTATATTATAATTTCAGCCATCTACCATATTGGGTACAGTCACTAATTCCAAAGATATTTTACATTACTGAAAAAGCATGGAATTATTATCCTTACACTATTACAGGTAAAAAGATATTTAATACCTAAATCTTTATATGTCATATTCTTATGTGTTTTATGATTCCTCTGTGGTTGTTTACTAATTGGAATTTTTTCTTTTTTTCATGTTAACAACAATAGAATACACAGTAAGTTTTAACTTTTGATTTAAAACATAATACAATATAATATAAAGTATTCTAACATTTTTAAGACTGACACTTTGTTTAATATTTCAGTGTTCCTTTATTCCCAAGTTCTCTATATCAATACAAACAAGATACGAAGATAACAATGGTACCACTGATAATGTAAGTCATTTGCCAATATTACATTATGTTTCGGTTACCAAATTATATTTGAAGTCACTCTAGATTTCGTGCTCCTGTATTTGATAATTATTATTTTAGAAAAAGCATCCTTAATCATTGTACAGTCAAAAGCACGTCAGACGTAACACTTTGGACTTGTACCGCTCTCATGTCGGGGGCATAAGTGCTATTATCGAACTGCAAGTGTTTACCGTGATGTGCTGTTGACCACTGTTGTTGTACATTGAATTCTTGTAACCTTATTGGCGATTGAAAGGAGTAACTGTTGGGTTTCTTGCCGGTTCGTCTCAAGGACCTATTTGAATGAAGCATATTATTTTGATATGAATCCTAATGCACATAATCATGTCTTGATCTTACTATGCATTGACTTCAAACAAAAATGCACTTAAAAGTGAATTATTTCAGAAAGTAATTATTCTTGTCATTTTTAAAATCAGTTTTTCAAAGGTAGGTATTTCAATGTATATCACAAAAATGTATAATGCAGCAGCTGTTATCAATCATTGGTAACAATTATTTTTATTGCTTTTTCAGTGCTTAGGTATGACTCCTGAAGAACTTGAGCAAAGAGAAGTAGACTTCCTTGACATTGCATATGATGAGATCAAGCCCCATCATTATAAAGAGGCTGAGGACCCCAAGTTTTTCAAGTCTGTGAAGACAGGTCGTGGACCGTTGGTTGAAGGATGGAGGGAATCTCAACAGCCAATCATGTGCTGTTATAAATCTGTCAGTGTCAAGTTTGAGGTGTGGGGCTTGCAGACTAAAGTGGAGGAATATGTACAGGGTGTAAGTAAAATATGCAGTTTTTAATTTAGTTATACTATAAAAATAATGAAATGGCTATTTATTTACTGAACCTTAATTATAATCTTGGTGATAATTGATGAACTTGTCTTCCTCTGTTAAATAAAAAGGCTTAAAATTGGGATGTATCGCCTTGGGTTTAGTTAGTGTTTTTTGCTTAGAATTAGCTTGGTAGTAAGATTTTAATTATTTCGTTCAATGATCGAAAGGTTGAAAAAAAAAACTTTACTACTCTGAAGAATATTTGTGAGTATAACCATAGCAACCAAGTGTTGCTATAACCAAAGGTAATGTGGCGCCTCCAGAGCGGGTATTTTAATTTCTTGGTCAAGCTATAATTATTTACATTGAAAATTAACAATTAAACACATAATATGTACAATAAAAAAAAGAAGCTAAACATAATAATAATTTTAATAAAATGTTATATTATTTTTCAGGCAATCAGAGAAATATTGCTGCTCGGTCATCGTCAAGCGTTCGCGTGGATGGATGACTGGTATAACATGACCATTGAAGACGTTAGAGAGTATGAACGCGATATGCAAGCAAAAACTAATATAAAGGTAATTTATTTAGTAGTTTTGACCGCCTCCATGGGACAGTGGCTAAGCTGCTCGGGTATAATACGCGGAGGTCTTGGGTTCGATTCCCGCCTTGGGACTGGCGGTGGTAGGACTTTAGAGTCCGACTCGCTAGCTACCTCCCTCACAAAGTAATGGTTATCTGTGGTCTGGCACCCATAATACAAGCTATGCATAGTTTGGGGCGTGGCTGTGTGAAATATGTCCAAGGCCGTTTATTTATTATTTATATTTATATTGAAAATATCACAATTTTCAGCTAAAAGCAACAGCCAACGAAACTGAAAACGTAGATGAGGAAGACAAAAAATCCAACTCGTCCAAACCGGGTACGCCTAAATCGCCGAAGTCTCCCAAGAGCCCGGGGTCAACGCCCTCGGCCGAAGCCCGGTCGTGGTTCACCTGGTCTTAAACACCGCAGCACCACAGACTATGATCTCATCTCGCCAATACAGGGTTATGTTTAGAGTCCGACCGAACATTTTTCGGCTTCGTTTTCGGCCGAAGTTCGGCCTTTTCGGCATCGTTTTCGCCCGATGTCGGTGATTTTCTTTTTCGGCTATAATAGCCGAAACTTTGGGCCGACACCTAAAGTTAGTTTGTGCTGAACTAAAAAGTTAAAATAGTTGACGCGAATAGTATTCATTAAATAAAACAACTTTAAACGGATGAAACTCGCGATATATTCTACATTTTAAATTTAAACCCGACGTTTCGACTTCTTTACAGCAGTCGTGATCACGGAGTAAAGTAGTAGCGAAAAGTATTTTTAATGAATTCCTACACATATTTAATCGATATTACAAATATTTTTTAAACTTCCATTGTGGAATATCCTAAGTAAAACCAAACCTTCGGTTTCGGCTTTGGCCGATGGTGACGCCTTAACCTTCGGTTTCGGCCAAAATCTCATCTTCGGTCGGACACTATTTATGTTTGTAAAGATGTGTTCTAGCGATGCCTTCAGTCATATCATGGCACGTACCAATAACCCGTAATGATATTGGTATACATAGTGGGATTTAATTATGTTCCTATTTTAGTTGAGCTTGTAGCGAATGCATTCAAGATGTTTAAAGATATTAGCATAGATTCATGGTGTGTACGGACACTGACTTAATTGATTTTAAGCTGGTAACTGGTGAACGCAAATAAAATATGTCACTTGAAAAATGCGCTGTGTAAAATCTATAAAGTAACACTTAAAAAAAATGGAAACTTTTATAACATGAATGCTTCCAAGTTTTATTTGCGTTTACTAGCGTCAAAGCATTGTTGACTGGGATCCTCAACCCATTGCTACAGCTATAAGGCTGACTTTTGAGAAGCCATTATCTTGAGCTTATAAAAATCGAAGTCCTTTCAAATATACATAATTTTTTATAAAAGATACTAATTCAACGAACTGTCAAATTAATGCCCTTAAAGTGGGGATGAGGTCCACTAAAACTAAGGATATTATTTCGGGTCAGTTTCCCCACTGACAAATAGGTTCTTGATTTCAGATAAAAACTATGCTAAGCGTCCACAAGTGCGCGTTGCACGCAGCTGACGCATCGGACAGATCGCATCAGACGGATTAATTTTACAGACTGCGTCCACTGTTCGGCAGTGAGCCATCAGTGAGCGGATTGTCGACGCGAGTATCAGCAATCCACTGATCGTCGACTGATCGGCATTACGTATGACGTCATCGGTACGCATCGCATGGCAGGCATTGCCGATGACGTCATACGGAATGCCGATCAGTGGACGCTGTTGTATGAGTTTTTATTCAAGGCAAACTAAAATCCGTTGCGTGCGATGCGGACGCTTACCTTTAGTTGTTTGACAGATAAATATCAAGTTTATCTGTCATTGGTGAAATTGACCCTTACCCAGATGTTATGTGTTAGATGTGTATGTTGTATGTAACACTTACAAACACTATATTGTGTGCTAATTGGTTATGTTTCACTACGTCCAGTTTCGGACGAAAGTATTGCTTATATAATCTTTAAGTGTTATCTGTACTTCTTGATGGCCTTTATATATTAATGTTAGGGGGTAGTTGTGTGTTATATTAGATAATTTAATATTATAATAAACTCGAATTAGTAATTATATTCATCTGATGACCAAAGGTATAGTTACAGTCTATTACGAATACTTATACTGATCACATTGGTCCGAGTAATGTTACCAAATGTTAAAATAGAAAAAAAGCTCTATTTTAAAGTAATTAATTATACTCGTATACATAATTATTATAAAATGAAATATAAATTATTAGCTGTAATTACGCAAAGCATTCCGCATCACTTTTGTTATCACAATGGTACTCTTCCTGAGTCTGTTTTCCTCGATAATTATAATAGGTCATTACTTATTACTTATATTATTATGTATTATATACCTAATAGTAATAAGTTAAATGAAAGTGCGAACAGTTTTTCGGACATTCAAATTTAAAAGTATTATTTCTCGTACTAACATGATTAAATTGAACGAAAATTAAACTAAATAAAATTATTACCAAAAACTCCCAAATTTTTAGCCTGGTAACCCTAGTAATAATAGGCGAAACGTGTCCCGAAACACCCACTTTTATACCGCGTTTACATTCAGCCATTTCCGTTGTTGCTTGCCTTGCCGTACATATTACCCCGTATATTGATGAGGCAACGTCAGCGGAAATGAGTGTTTACATTGCCGCTTCATATGTATTTTAAATTCGACTCTGGGCCATGGATAACGTGGAAATTGTCGCAGCGTCGGCGCTCTGTCTTTTAAGTTTTATTGATTATTTAAATGTTTAAAAAAAAATTGAATTCAAAAGAGACGTCGTCGTCAGAGGAGATGGTGGATGATAGCAATTCATCGTAATGAACAATGTAAGTATTTTTAAAGATATTAAACGACTGAACGAGAGAGCAACATGTAAACACACGTTGCCGCTCGCATTGCCGCGCTTTGATGTCCGCTAGAAAAACCGCCAAATGGGGGATAGCCGGGCAATGCGAACGGCAACGTCAAGGCAATGGAAATGACCTGTTTACATTCTCGCGTTTCCCAGTTTATTCCCCATGTTGCCGCGGCAATGGGCTGAATGTAAACGCGGTATTAAAGTTACAATTTAGGATCGTGTAACAGTATTTGTATTTACATTATGGTACAGTCTACAAAACTGCTTATGGTTTAGTCAACTGTACTTATACACTGTCTCCCAAAATATAAAAATATGGAATCATCTCTGTTTCTTTAAACTTATTTTCAGCATAGAATATAAATTGAGTTTAAAAATTGAAATTATTGTTTGAGGATTGATCTTTTATCTTTTTAGGGGAAAAAAATCAGTTGACTAAAAGGCTACCAATATTATTATTTTTTAACTTTAATTGCGTCTTTACTATAATTAAGTAAAAGTAACAATGGTGATTCTATATTTTCACCCGTGAGTGTTGGGTTTACCCAAATTATTGTCATAATTAAATTAATATTAATTTAAATTATTGGAGAAGCTTCTCATATCTATCGTAGATACAAAGTTAGGTACAAAGTAGTTGACTAGTCAAGTAGGTCAATTGGAATGGGTTTAATTTGCGAAAGTAGTTGTAGATTATTTTGCGGGCTAGTGATTTAAAAGAGTTACTGCGTGGTTGTGGAAATATACTCGTAAAGATATATATCTGTTACGCTCAAAGATCAAAAATGCTCATTGAGCGGAAAAATAGCTCACAACGCGTTGTGGTCACAGTAAAACATCCAACGTACTGACACACAGAGGAGATTATATTTTGAGAGATATTAAGTTAAACAAAAATAACGTCGGAGGCGAAAATCGACTCTGATGGATATAGATTAGAAGGCTAAGGCGGGAGCTCCGCTTGGCCTTCGTGGTTATTTTTTTTTTTAAACCTGAAAAAACCACAACGCCTTGTGAGCTATTTTTCCGCTCAATGAGCGTTTTCGATCTTTGAGCGTAACATTTCTAATACCATGAATTAATTATTGCATTCGTACAGGCCCTGGCAAACTTGTTGACTATCGTGCGTGGGGATTGCGCAGAACACGAATTTTGACATGCCTGCGCGCTATTGGTCAGAAGCACACCTAATGACCAATAGCGCGCGCGAATCGCCCGAACGCCCGCGCGCGCTATTGGTCAGAGGTATGTCGCAAGTGCACATGCGCGAACTTTCCGCCGTCTCCGTCGACCGATGGTCAACAAGCTTGCCGCAGTGTTGGGCATTAATCAATTAATTTGTCAATCATCTTGTCAATTGACTAAAAAAGTAATTGCAATTAAATTAATTGCAATTAAAATTAATCGCAATTAAACTTTAATTGCACCTTGCAATTAAATTAATTTGATTAACGTGTGTCAATTGCAACTCACAATTAAATTAATTGCAATTAACTTTTTTAGTTGTTTTACAAAACAATTAAAACAAACAATTAACTTTATGTATCAAAATGAAATTAGTAAAGATTTAGGAAAATCAAGCTAAAAGTACATATTTTAGACTTAAGACGAATCAAAATGTGGTCAAAGGTTGTAACTATAGCTATTTTTTTTCTAGATCTTTCTTTCTACATAAAAAAAAACTTGTAATTAATTTTTATGTATAACAATGTTGCAGTAATGGGTATTAGAGCCCGACGCTCTAACCACTGTACCACAGAGGCAGTATATTGTATATTTATATATGCCGATTACCGGCTTTATATTATACAGCAGTGTTTTTTAATTGTAATTTTTAATTGCAATTAAAAAAACAATTAAAAAATAATTAATTGTTAATTGTTACTAATACAGTTAACAATTGATTAATTGTTAATTGTCATTTTTCACAATTACAATTGATCAATTGTTAATTGTGGTTTTTCACAATTACAATTGATTAATTGTTAGTTGTTGTGGTCACAATTAACAATTAATTAATTGTTAATCATTAATTGTTCTTGCAATTAAAATTTGCCCAACACTGGCTTGCCGGTACCAATAACTCAAACCGTGAGTGTTGTGATGTGGTAAAGGTAGCTTTACGATGTTGTAGAATGTTACTTTAGTCACATTTTTCGTCACTTTGACATTCATGTTACTAAAGTGGAGTCATTTTAATAGGTAACATTTGAGAGTTCATTTATGCAAACAAAAATGTACCTTACGCTAAAGGAATAAAACTCAAGAAAACAACATCAGTTTTTTTAATACAATTATTTATTTAGAAAATTAGACTACTCCTGATGTACATAAGTAGCACTTTGCTTTGAATAAATGAACTGTCAAATGTTACCTATTAAAATGACTCTACTATAGTAGGTAACCTGGTGACATGGGCTTTTTAGCTCTTGATAAATAACTTGTTGGTCGCGGTCAAACATCGGAAGGTCACTTTTATTACCTTACATAACCGTGCATTGAGATAAAATGTGAAGTTACGATCCATCTTATTACTTACCTTACTAAAATTATCATAGTTAAAAGAGAAACGGTATGCAATCTGAGATCCTGTCTAATTGTAGATACTAATTTTTTCTCATATGTTTAGTGATAAGGAATAACCCGTTGCTTGCTGAAAGCAAAGGCTTCCTTTAAATACTCTCCGCATATATTAAGTTGTAGATCAAAATACATTTAGGCATTTGATAAAGTTCACGGCTTATTCTCTCCTTGAATTCGGCTTGAAGTGCCATTACTGCCGAAACTTGTCGAAGATGTAAATAAATATACTATAGGATACGTTTTGGCTCTATTTACTGACTGAATTTAACTTCCAAAGAATATTCTTGAAATTATGTATAAATAAAAATACGTTTTGTACGTTATGAAATTTAAATGTGTGGCACAGATTATACTAAAACGAAAATGAAGTAGAGAATATTGTTAGTTAAAATATTTAGCGAAATTTACTATTGGGTATTTAAGTTTGATTTTCTAATAGTTATGTCGATTATACCGATTGTAAGATTGGATTGGTTTGGTTTGGTTTTATGGATTTTTTTTAATAAAAAAATTCAAACTGAAAAAGTAATTGGATTGGGCTACGAGCACTGTTAAAAACGACATAGTTACAAAGAAATTGATATTTTTGCTAGACCTCTATGTATTGGCAGATCCTTGTGGGAGATCAGAAATAATTTAATTTGTTCCAAAAAAATATGTTGATTTTAATTAATAACATTATCTTGGACTTTGATACTTTCGTAGAACAATTGAAAATAAAACTTCACGAAAACAATATTTCAAACTATAAAAACTATTTAATTCTGAGGGAATTAACCATGTTGTCGATAAACCAACGAAAAAGTACTTAAAATATGTTATTTATTACAGTCATAGTTTTTTGAAACTTTAATATTGTTCTTACATTATTGCCAGGTCTAACTATATATTTGTCTATATCGATATTATATTTGGCGTTTGTATATTTTGACGGAATTGAAAGCTGGAGTTCTATATAATATTATAATGATATAAATATTTTGGTCCTACGAGCGGGATAGAAATAGAATCCATTATTTAAACAGTCTAGTTAGACCTGTCAATGACATGCAATATAATATGGAGTTGTCATTGAAGAAAATACGAAAAATATTGTGAAAACTTTACATAAATATGAAAGAAACAGAACAAAAACAAATAGATTAAAACCTTACCTTACTTTAGTTGAGCTTTTGTTAAGCTTTACAGTCTGTTTCAAACACGATGATATGGGTGACACCTCATCTTTGACAATTAAAGAGACGTGACCTCATGTGTCAACCTGCATAACCAATCGATTATCGATTATATCTTAGTGCTTATGACAATCGATTCAAAGTATAGATTTATAATGTATGATAATTTTAATTTTTTCTACTTTGATATTAGCTAGTGTAGAGGTTAATATCAGATAACGCAGTTATAAAGAGAAATATTTATTGTACATAAATAATAACTGGAAAATATTTGTAAGAGTGTAAAGACAATAAAACAAATATTTTCCAGTTATTATTTATGTTCAAACGCCTCAATGGTCTAGTGGTTTAGGTACCGGGCCGAGATCTCGGGGTCCTGGGTTCAATTCCCGGGTCGAGCTAACTTTGTGTCGGTTTTTTCGGACACAGCTCGGGTTTGTGATCACCAATCCGCATTTGGCAAGCGTGGTGATTAAGCCAATACCCATCATTGTAGCGATAACTTGATTTCAAGGATGGAGGCCTTTGCCCTGCATTGGGATATTAATATGCTGATACTTTTTTTTTCTTATTTATGTTCAATAAATATTTCTCTTTAAAACTGTGTTATCTGATATTTACCCCTACAAAGGTTATGGGCCCAGGTCCAGCGAAAATAAAGAGTGAGTAGGTACATGTAACTAAGAAAGGAGTCATCGAAAATTATTTGAAAAAGGGTACGACCGAATCATGTCTGCGAATGTATGTAAGTATTGAATTATTAACAAAAGATAACTATGACAGTTGGAAGGTACAGATAGAGGCATTTTTTTAAATATTCCTGGACACTTTCCCCAGACCCAGAGAATTAAAATACAATTATTTATTTTCTTACAAAAACGTGAATATTACAAAAACTACTAAACCGATGGTCAACAAACTTAAAAATTATATTAACTATTCCTACATTTTCGTCTATATCAGATCACCCGTTCGAGAATTTTCGCGGAACAAACATAATACCTTTATATGTACATACAAAAATGATTTGTACCCCTCGCTCGCTTCGCTCACTCGGTCAATAAATAGTAAGTAACGTGTTAGTTTTGTACATTGTGAACATCGATTTTAAATTGACGGTATTATTAATTACATAATACAATATTTTTTTACGAATATTCCACTATTCTTTCCCTTAAATTATAGTTTCGATTATTCACGATTTTTATCGATTAATAATAAAACCTAAGTCACATCTCTGGTATAAAAGACCATAGAACGTAACCTGTTACGTCTCATATAATTTTTATATTTTATAAAAAAATGTACATAAAACTTCTCTAAACCGAAAAAAAACACCATGACTCTTATTAAATCGTTATTAATGTACAGTATTTAGTGTTGATCTATTTCTTTATTATTCAAATTTGTATTTATATCGAAGTCAACATTTTCCTAAACGCAAACATTTACGTTCTATGGATGTGTCAGGCATATCATCGTGTTTGAAACAGACTGTAGTTAAAATAATCGATTCAATGAGTCAATGTATTTATTTTTCAGTTCAATGTCATTCCACCTATTTATTAGTTATGCTATGATATTATTTACAATAGATCAATTCTACTAATTAGTAGTATGTTATACATTCGAATGCTTTACGGGTAGGTTAAAGCACCATAGACAAAATGTTTTTTTTTTTAAATTGAATATTAAGTTCCCTGATGTCACGCTTTATTATCAACGTATATTATGGTTGTAATTAATAAAATCGTTGTGAATTAAAGAATTTAATGTACGAAATTGGTTTGTTTTTAATACACAGTAATTTTAGTACATTGTTATACCAAAAAAACGCAATCTTTATCTTTACCGCGACCTTAATTTTCGGGTTAGCGTGCCTAATTCCACAAGATGATTTTTCTGGTAGAATAATGTACTTTAAATTCATCAATAAATAGGTAAAATTAAAATGCTATAGACTGTTTTTGCTCTTCATGTTCCAAGGTCAAGTTGTTTCACTAGTTTTATAACTTAAAGTGGGTGGCCGAATTCTAATGCTCTAGTTTTATGTCTTAATGTATAGGCCGATTTATGATTCACTAGTTTCATGACTAATAGTGGATGGCCGAGTTACTACTATTCACGAGTTTTTTAAAAATTTAGTTGGTGGCTGGCCGAAGTTTTATGACTATGTAGTGGGTGGCCGTGTTATGATTTTGTTTATCCAGGGAAGATGCGCACCGATGCTGGTGTATACCCCTGGAAGACCGTGCACACCACAGCTCTGTCCGTAACTGCTGATGCCTTGCAAGAGGGAATCTGCACAGATTAACGGCCCTCCAGAATCACCCTGGAATTAATTTATTATTGATTTAAAAAGTTTGATTTTTAATTAAGGTTTAGTGCCCCACTTCCCGCGTCTCAGTCCAGGCATGAGTATTGTAAGATATTATTACTTAAATATATAAACCATGTTAACCTGCAAGAAAATTTTAATGCTCTGTACTAATTGGTGTTCTGGATATTCCAATAGTACTTACTATTCACGATCTGGATTTAATTCCTAATAACTAACACGTGACTTTTTAGATGTCTGATGAATAATGAATTAGAACGTTCCCTAATTGTATCAATAACAACCCACAATTTACCGATGTCTCCTCTTTTAAGTGGTTGCAAAGACCAAGGTGCCTTTAGCTAGTATAATTTGGATTCGATGAAGAATCGTTCCTGAGAGCTTTCAGAAGGTACATTCTTCGTATTATATCAAAATTATTTAAAATTATAAAGGTGGGTCTACGCTTACGAGCGGAGCACGAGCCGACCCAAAATTCGTGTAGTGTGGACCGACTTCGAGCTTTGAACGAGCGCGCTTCGAGCATTTGGCTGGTGTTCGACTGTGCTCCGCCTATTGTCGGTTTTTTGACGAACACAAAGGGATTTGCATCGCGCTCGCAGTGCTCTTGTGGATTTTGTGTCCACACTTGTCACCACGAGCAGAGCGGCTCGGCTTGCAATCCGCTCGTGCTCGGCTCGGTAGCGTAGACCCACCTTAAACTTTCTCACTAATTACCTGGCAGGCATCAGCATTGTCGCCTAGCGCACACAACATCCCACCATCGGGGTGTGGGGCGACGTACTCGCCCAGTCTTTCAACGCATTTGTCAAGCGACACCGTCTCCACCCGCCCGGCGAGCAAGGTTTCTGAAAGCTCCACAGTCGTAGGGTTCACGGTTCCGTAGCCGTATATCGTGCATTCACCTGAAAATATTGACTTTTTATTTGTAACAAATTACTAGTATTAGTATAGGTACAGGACTACATGTGACCTAAACAGTGATAGGTAGGTATATTTTACTTAATTTTTCAGTTTGTATTGAAATAAAAAAATTATAGTGACGCCATATTAATTAGGCAAAGATCTTTGATATTAGGTATATCAAAAAAGTTGATGTATGAAAATGCCATCTGTAACCCCCATCTGCCCCCACTTCCTATAATTAAGACACATAATTATTCCTCATCGATACACAAATAACATAAATCAATAAAATAAGGTGTTTAGTAAATAACAGAAATTTCGATGAAACTAAAAAGCTTTTTCTGAAAGCTCGCTAATTAAAAGTCAGATGTAAGGCTACCCTTATAAATGTGCTTCTGGGTGAAGGTCAAACCTTAGTGTCAAATTACGTTTTTGCACTCGGATACCTTCGTAATTGGATATGGCTTTATTAAATGTATTTAGAAACTATATTTTTCCGTTCCAAAACCAACACAGGACCTAAAAAATCCTGTCAAAAAAAAGCGTAAATTGATCATGCATGATCCTTTGGTTTTATATGCCTACGGAACCCTAAAGTCGTTATAAATGCTTGTTATTGACATGCTAAAGGCAATTGACGTGAGTGTATTCGATAACCTCTAACCCATGTCTACCTGTTACCTGCGGTTCCTACTTTATTGAATAGGACAGCGCGATGTAACGAGGTGTTCAATATAAAGATAGTTTTTTAGGTTTTTTGTAGCAACAAGTGGGTTTTTACGTAAATTCCACTATTATAAATGGCCTTGCCGGAATGCCGGCAAGACAGTACTCCGGCTGTTTTCGGGGCCTGCCTTCAAGTTTCAGGCATAGCATTAATTTTAGATTTTTTTGAACATAGCAAAACGGTTTAGTGAAGGCGTGTAATAAAATAATATACAATGGTTTAATTATTAAATCATTATCCAACATCACGACAACTAATTGCTATAAATAAATATAGGCCTTTGATCGGCAGTGGGAGAATATTATTCAGTACTCTTAGTCCAACTTTATTTTGTAGATATTTTTACAGTAGGTAGGTACGTATAGTTAGTATCTCTCGAGCCGAGTCAAAAGCATAATACCTATAAATTATCTTTCCTAATGGTGTATTGTTTGACGTGCTTTAAGAGCCAAAAATATCATTTGCGACCTCAGCCCAATAATCGCAGACAATTCGCACACAAGTACACCCCAAAAAGTTGTAATAAGTAGAGTAAAATACCTACTCGATAAGCCGAACGATGAGATCGGTATTATAGGGTCGTTAAGCCACGTGACGTCACCTAAGTCGAGTGTTATCTGTAGGATGGATATGTCGTGCGCCCTTGTGTATCTGAAACCATAGAGGGTAAGCTTAGCGTTGATTCAATGATAGCTGCACTGATTCTTTGTTGTATAGAACTCCAGTTGGCGTTAAAGCACGTATGTATGTATGTTCGCTTCTACCACTGCATAGCGGAGGCACTGTGGTGTTTAATAGATATTCCTACCTTCCCCTCTGTGCGGATCAGTACCACGCAATCCTAGGGCATTACGCATGTAAAGCTTAAGATAGGATTAGGTAGGTGGGCCGGTTATATGTATAACGACAAGGTTCGTCCCTCTCAGGAGGTACTACTACTGAAACTCGTGCTAAACTGGAAAAGTGTTGATTCACAGACATTGCACATAAAAGATGGAGATTTTTAAAACTGTCAAAGCCTTCTGTGCTTTCGTTGACGCGGACTTTTAGTTCCGTTTCCGTTGTTTCCCAAGGTTTTTATCCAAATTTCATCAAAATCGGTTCAGTGGTTTGAAAGTGTAATAGACAGACATAGTGAGTTACTTTCAATGAATTATGGTCTTAGGTCAGATGCCTTTGAGGAAAGAATATGGAGTTAGTGCTCCCGGCACTCACGTACATAAAAACTTACCTATTATACTTCTCATTCGTAATGACATCATCGACACGCGCTTCAGGGTACGTCTCATTATCTTCAACGCAGAAGTTCCTCAACTCGAGGTAGTACTGGTCTGCAGGGTTCTCCACGCAGTGCGCCGCTGTTATAGCAAACTGAGGAGTCACTATGATGGCGCCGCATAAGTGATCCCTCGTGGTGGAGTTGCGAAGAGAAGCCGTCCGGGGTTCTGTACCTGTTGAATATAAATAAATACTTTTTTTCGGAGGAGAATGCGTCACTGTGTGCGAAACTTGGTTAACTTGGTACAAAATAAGTTGGTAACGCTAACTGTGGACTCCCCCTGTTGCCACTTTACATCCAAAGAATAGAATATATAACAGTAGGTACTTTGCCGTACTTCTCTTGGACCGCCGTAGTAATACAGTTCAGTGTAAAGGTATCATTACTATTGAAGTATCACCACAGATTACTAATAAGTTACTACGTAACAGATCCATCACTTCCCGGCAAAACGACCAATACCTAGTATTACTCTAAAAGATAAGTGATTTTCCATGTAATTTATGCAGTTACAAATTTTATACGGAGATTTATGTAAGGCTCTAGGGCAAAACTATTTACTATTTTATTCAGTCCCATAAAGCTGTTAATCAGCCTAAAATAATAAAAAATACTTCATACAAATTATTTACAGTGTCGTCGCGTCGTCGTTTGCATCTGCCCTAACCTTATATAACAAAGTTACGACGTGCTACGAGAAACTGTAGCAGATTTCGTAGTTTGTTAAAGACCTTCAGACTAGCTACGGGCGATATAAAACGTCAAATAACATTTAAATGCAATCAATACTCTCTCGACTACAAGACTTCTTTTAATCCTTCTAGCCCCGGATTACTAGACACAATAGAAAATCTATTGTTATGCGGCACCCGAGTGCCGGTTCGGCGTTGAGTGGTTAAATGTATATTAGTAAACTACTAATCTCACCCATTAAATAACTACGTAGAACATTTTAGTGTTCAAGTGAGAGCGTAAACACAATTTGTATTTACATACAGGTGTACTGTCACGTGCATATTACAAACACATTCAAAACTTATTATGGAAGTCGAAATGAGTCTGTTGTTAAACGGACTGGCTTAATCTTAGTATAAATGTTATTGCTTGTGACTGTACTTATTAAGACAAAGGGCTTAGGGTTTTCCAAGCGTATTTCTATGTTGGTATAATGTAGGTATGAATTTACGAAAAATATTATTGACCAATTTTTTTTTCTCGTTGGTCTTGTTATCTAACGCGTTAAATGTTGTTTTTAAATATCTAATTACTATTACAAACTGTAATTTTCCTCGGATCAAACCAACAATCTATGCTTTTAAACCATTACAAATCATCACGATCATTGTGTTGTAAATTAATGTCTGGTGGCGAAATAAATAAATATCTCTGAACATTATTCACACAGCGCCATCTAGCCTCAAACTAAGCATTAGCTTGTGCTATGGGTGCTAGACAACGGATAAACATTACTTATATACTTTTTTTTGTAAATAAATACATATTATACATAGTAACACCCATACCGATACAAACAGACATGTTTATGCACATAAATGTTTGTACACCGTGCGGGGATCGAACCCGCGACCTCTGGTGTAATAGCCGACTTCTCGACCATTACACCAAATGGCTCGTCAAATATAATAAAAATTAAAACTTTTTTTATGATACTTCATCTCCCGACAGACTTTTTCCTTTGAGGAAAATCCTCACTAGGCTCCTCTGATCATTCAGGTGTGACAGGGGAACCGAAGGAGTTTAGTTGGTGGGACGAACATTTATTTACTAATGAGTTCCATACAGCGTAGGTGTCGCTAACCTTCGGGGGCGTAATGGTTGCCGGCTTTTGCCGGATATCCATTACCTATACTCATTGTGCTGCGAGAATATCGCAAAAAAGGCTCCTCTGATATTTGAGCCTTTTTATTTCAAAGGCTAATCTTATCGGAACACAGCCAGAGCTATTATAACCGCGCACATTTTTTAACTTATATATATTTTATATACAACTGATAAAATCTGCACAAACGGACGTAAGATAGCGTGATATCTACCACAGGAGACAGGCGTCCCTCCCACAATCCTTTTAATCCTTCCGCCTTGCGAAATTCTCAGACACAAAAATAAAATAACTACGTAAATATATACTCTAAGTATACTTGACATTTTACACAGCGATTATCTTCAGTAGTCACTTTATTAATGGTGAATTATTTTCATTGCATACCCACGTAATATGAAGTGGAAATCGTGACAATGTGTAAACAGATGTTTTAGTGTGAAAATTTCTAAAGAAGCGTGTAATAACGTACAGTTTTCTTTTGAATGTTAAGTATACAACTCTGTAGTTTATAGTTGAAGTCGTTGAAATTGGAAGAGAATAGCCACATTTAAATAATAATAACACATTTTTATATAGAAGTTTCTTTATTGCAAGTATCGAATGTGTATAAACTTAACCTAATTACTGCCTTTTATTTACATATTTAAACAAATAAAAAATAATGTTTGTGTTCTTTACGCCCATGACCTATTAATGCGATTGTGAAGTCGTTGCACCATAATAATATGTTTCTAGCCAAAAAGGCAATACAACCCAGGTGATTACATAGTATAGCTAGTAGAAAATAAATAAATAGCAGTCGTAAAATTCAAAGATAAAAAAGTATTTAAGAATGTTAATTCGTTGCCTAATTTCCATAGGTACTTATCTACTTAGATTAGGGGTAAATAGAGCTGTGTGTAAAATGTTATTTGTATTATTTGGTAGATTCTGCCCTTTCTAGGGCGTAGGAGACGCACAGTACACAAGCTTCAGTACACAACAAAGAAGTTGTAAAATGTATTGAATGGTTATTATAAATTATAAACATAAACATAGACTCATTTATGTAAACAGTTTTACGGCCGTGGAACAGTGCAATGGTAACACCGCTCGTGCACGGGGTCTAAAAACACGGAGGTCGTTGGTTCGATTACCGCCTTGGGTCCGGTCGGTGTAAAATCTGCTGCTTCATTCAAAAACATCGTTTATTGTATAGAAAAGATAACTTTGTCTCGTCTATAGATACGAGTGTGAGTGTAAGTAATCAGAAACGCACTAAATAAGTCAAACTGAACTGCAACGTATTGGATCTATTATGGTAATACAGAGAAATCTCTTTAATTTATTCAACCGAGAAACATGGAATCTAGTTTCGTGCCAATTCGTGACGCGGGTTCTCGCTAAATACATAAATTGGATAGAAACCCTACTAATTGAACTATTTTCAAATCTGTAACCTAAATACTTTCTGTGTTCCGAGGAAATGAAAGAACCGCACGTGTATTAATTTGTTAAAAAATTCCAATTTTTTTCATCTAGCTTGTTTGATCTCCTTCTTTGGGTTCGATTCCCGGATATTTTATAAAGTTGTGTAAAAATAAGTCTAGATATAGCGTTTTTTATTCGTAGTTTATGATGACAATCGATCTTTGAAGATAAAAGATTTGCTAAATACATCATTAGGCCTACTTAAATGCGTTTTTTATATAAATTAAACTTCTTAATGTGTTCACTTAAAAAAATTTTTAGTCATTTTTTTGTGAAAATAAAAACAATCAAAGTTATTTTCATTTTATTTTAAATAAAATAATATAAAATAAGAATATTAATAAGTAAGACCTAATCATAACATTTGTCGTACAGCAGTTTATAAACCTAGTTTATTAATTTAAGGACTTAATAATACTTTGATCTTAAAAATATATACATAGATTTACTAAAATACGTAGATTCAATCATCTCTACGTCGACTTATAAACAAAGAAAAGCCTCCAGCCGCTGCAGCAGTGTTAAACTAAACGTATTCTCAGCTCCACGCCAAATTTATTATAATCATACGCTATTTAAGACAAAGTGGTACAAATTAGTCGCACTCAAAGCGTTGAGTGAGCTTAAAATAGTGTGTTCTATAATTATTGAGTGTTATTGTTGTGGTTGCATGTGTGGTTGCCACCCGTATTTCTTTATAATAAAATATTGCAAGTCATTTCACGTTAGGTAGTTAATTGTACTTTATACTTTAAAAGGACAATAACTTAGTCGAAAATACTTTATTTTGCATGAGTTTATTTATTGGTGATTCTGTCAAGACTCAAGATACTAATTTGATACAAACTGCAAAAAGCAATAAAAAATATATTTACAAAATCTAATAATAAAGAAAAATCAATTTCATATTTTGATGATATTATGTACCTTTTTTCTTACCTACAATAACCAAAGTAGGTACACTGAGCTTTTGATCAACCGTTACAAATCGGTCAAATTCCTGCAACCAATTTGCAGCTTAATGTCCATCGCATAGTGCACTTTTCAAGTGAGACTTTTGAAAGAATTGTGAAGGTTTATCCGTGCTTACTGTACCTTAATTGCGAAAAAACAAGGTGACAACCCTAGTTGCATGTGATGCCAGAAAGTAAACGCAGCGACAACAGACAGGTGGGAGCGCGAGCGGGCACAGCGGGCAGCGGGCAAGCAGTTTATGTAACCGCCGGGCGCTCGCTGCCGCGGCGGCAGTGCTCCGCCACACGCCACACGCGCCATGTCCCGCGCCGGCGGCTCCCCGCCGCCCAGTCCCGCGCCGCACGCCCACCACACCGGCTTCGGCGCCTTCTGCAGCGCCATCTCCGACACTATCACGGTACGTACCCTCCCCGACCCCCCCGCTCAACATCGCGTGGGAGTGGACACGAGACATCTCATCGCATTTTGGCGCCGATTCACCTTCCACGAAACCCCTATCGATAATAAAATTCCACAGTGTCCCATCTATTTAAAAGCGCACGTGGCCCTCGAGGTCGCGAGGCCTCGCATCTAACGTGGAATCAGAAAAGTCGCGGGGAATAAAAAATATAAACAAGTTTATTATTAGAGTGCTCGTTGAGGCCGGGTCGCACGGTCGCGATTTGTCCGATGGCTGTGATATACCGAAATACCCGCGCTTTAAACGCGACGGACAAAGGCCGCGACGCCGCACTCTTGCTGGCTCTTCACGCCGGCCACCACGGCACCCGCAGTTGCTGCCTCCGCATCCGCCCGCGTCTGTTCTCGCACCCGCATCCGCACGCAACTCGGACATCGGACACTCATAGGTATAACTTATTACCATTCATTCATCTTTCAATTCAATTTAACCTAACATTCCACTTGTGAAAATGCGGGTAGATTAATATCTGATAGGAACAAGACACATTTTTTGTTGTATTCGCGTCGTTATGTTTTCGTGTTCCACTGTGAGGTGAGTGAGTCGTCCACGTGTTCTCGATAATTGGGATGTTTACATCGTCTATAGTTACTCGTAATTATGATTGTTCCATCCTTGGGTTCAAGTGAATGTTCTGTATCGGTACGTTTCGATTCAGTGAAGTGTCATTGTTGTGTTTTGGTGAAGTTTTGACAAGTTTTAAATACTTAGTGGAATTCTTATAAAATAAGTAACCGAGTTATTTAAGTCGCGTGTAAGTACTAATACTTCAATATCAAGTGATATGTGATAATTACTGTAATGAGTTTAGTAAAAGCTCTATGACTTGATACATATCCTTTTCATATAGTTTTTGTATGACGTTAGTATTAAGAGTGATAGTAACTTTCCCAATATTATTAGTCATAATATTTTCCACAATGACCCTTTATTCAACGACGCGACGGTGACTACCTGAATTGAATTTGCGTTAATACGAGTAGTTCTGTGCATGAGTGATTTAAATATTAAAAAAGAAATGTGTGTTCAATTTATTAAGTTCCTTGAAATTTCAAATGTTACTGTCAATCACAGAAGTAATTAATTACTCTATGCTGTCAATGATATTTTAAACAATAGATAGTAGCGTCTAGACACGTCTAGAGCATTTCTGCAGATTTTAGTTATTTATATTTAAAGTACTACTTACTACCTAACTACTTAGGCTACTAAGACCTTGTTTATCAAAAGATTTAAGGCCCGGACTTTTATGAAGAAATCCTAGGTTTAGTTTCGAAAACAAGTCGTCTTAATATCACCAAGTTTGTCAGTGTTCTGGTTTATTTCACAGGTCGAGTAAAATTTATCTTATTTTCTCGTTAAAATGCGACCTTATACTAACTTCGCTATTCAGCCACCTATAGTTCAATGAATCGTTCAAAACTTCAAATAGCTAACATTAAAAGTTTTGAACATAAAACACACAATTCACGTGTGAATTTCCTTGTTTCTTTACGAACTGTTTAGTAAACTCTCAGACAACAAAGGCAGTAGAATCGATCGTCCTAACGAACATTAGCGTACAAACAAACATACATTATGCCGTGAATACCGTCTAATTTTAAGTGTAATAACTAAAAAGAATGGTAATGGAGGGAGTAATGTGTAATCAACTGTTTTTTCCTATTTCATTAGTCAGATAAACACAAAGCTAACCTAATCAGAAATCAGAACGTTTGTTTTCAAGAATACCTACGTAATTTTTACGAGAGAGGCAAACGACCGCCTTCGTGGAACCACATAATGGAACTATGGCTTAGCCGCTCGAGTATAAAAATCGGTGGGTTCGGCTCCCGCCTTTCTAAGTCCACCTGGCTTGCTACGCTTACAACATGTAAAATCTGCCATCATGACAGCTCTAGCTGAGTTCCGAATTTTTTTATATGGGAGCCAGCACATTTGTTATTAAAGGCTTCAAGAATCCAATTGCATAGGCTGCTATTTAATTGAGGCAGACTTAAACAGAAAAATAGTGAGCAAACGTCTTTCTACCAACCCACCATTTCCAATTCGGCAGTGGCTTTCTTTCGTTACCCATTCTGCGACGACCTCTCCATCTGAGATAAAACGTCTTCGCAGAAGAAAACCGCCTCCGTGGAATAGTGGCTACGCCGCTCGGTTATAAAACTCGGAGGTTATGGGCCTAATTCCCGCCTTGGGTCTGGCTGGTGGTAGGGCTTTTTCAGAGTCCGACTGTCTAGCTACCACAGGTGAAATCTGCCGCCATTACAGCTCTGGCTGTGTTCCAGCAGTATTAATGTGGGAGCCATTACACTTGAAATCAAAGGCTCGAAGATCAGATGAGCCTACAGCCTGTCAGCACATTGGGTTGGGCGACGATTCCTGGTGAAGTGTCCCTCAATGGAATAGGCCGCAGTTACCGCTTAACAACAAGTGTGCTGCGTGCCTGTTTGCCAACTAAACTAGTATAAAAAAGGCTATGGCACAGAATACACAATTCGGCAACCTTTCGTTCCGGTCAATGTTAAAACGCGACCAACTAAATTAAGTACCAGGTAGTTACACCAGTCATTTGCCGTGTAGATACATTCCGTTCACATATCAAGATCGTGGTGTGTAAAGCCCGCGTGTCGGCTGGCGACAGTAATTGCGAAGCTACTTAGCGGATAACGCTCCGTCTCTCTGTTGTGATACGGTAATGACCCTCATTGGGTTCGGCTTGACAAACTACCTTCACTGCTTCATAAAAACCTAGATATTTCACTCAGTCTGACGTCACAATGGCTGCGACAATATCAACATTAAGTTTGTATTATGTTTAAAATTACGCTCCGTCCACTTGGATCCCATGTTTCGCTCCCATGGGATCAACAAATTATTTTTTTTGCATCTTGAATCCCATAGGATTCTCAGATAATACAAATTCTTTTTGGATCCCACGCTTCACTCCCATGGGATCCGCAGATAACTTTTTCGCCTCATTACCTAAAGGTTCAAAAATCAGGCTACTAAAACATAATAATTAAATAAATAATAATAAACATGGGAGCTTACTTTCTTGTCCTTGAGCCATTGGCTGATCCTAAGTCTGTGGGCTGATCTGGTTTTTGATATGAAATGAAATTAAATTGCTTGTTTCAGAAACAGATGTAGTTACATAGATTTAAGATTAATTGTATCAGATTGCTGTTTCATAGAACGAATCGTAAACAAATAGAAATATCGTAATAACTATTTTCTTTAGATAACAGTGTCGCGACTAAACTCAGTACATTCCTGAAGTGCTTGTGAAAGTGATTTTTATTAATTTTGTTTGGATGTCTATCCAAACCCAGTAGAAGTAGCCAATTTATCTCTACCATTTCGTTAAAAGCGTAGGTATGAAACGTTAATGGAACTAGCCCTTATTTCAAACCAAATACCTATTTGATTTGAAACCACTTGTTCCAAAATAAGGTGAGCTAGACAACTTAGAAGATAGCGGCCTTTCTCGCGTAGAAAATCGGAAAATTGTGACAAGGATTATATCTAAGTTTTATCGACACTAGTTTCCGAGTTATGACTTAAATATATACCTACTTGAAAAGTTTGATAAGTTTGTTCACAGCTGTTCTCATTTTCATAATACAAAACCAACAAAACACTGTATATTTTGAACTTGGTTTTAAATTGGGATTAATAAATGATTAGGGTTCATTACCCAAAAATCTCCTATTTTTGTCGAATTAATTAGGTCTTGACTGGGAAATTGTGGAGTAATAAAACCCTATTCATATTATTAGAGTTTTGACTTTAATCCAGAATAAATCTCGTTTAATAATATAAATAAGTAACAATTACTTATAGTACCTATTAGTGGCGTACTTAAGAATAGTGGGAATAATAAAAAATATTAAATTATTCCCATTATTCCTAAGTACGCAACTAATTAGCTATAGGGGGAGGGGGGGCACTTTGATACACAAAAATTCAATCTCTTTTCTGAGGACCATAAAGCATTATATTTAAATATTTGTTTTGATGTGTGCATTGGCTGATATGTCAGCTTATATTTTGGCTACGCAAAAACCGCAATAACTGGCGACGTATAGAGATAAACTGATTTTAAGAAAAAAACATTTTTGTATCATTCTGCCCCACTAGTGGGGCACTTTGATACATGGGGTGGGGCAGTTTGATACGTATTTTAGATCCATATGAAATGCAAATTTAAACTGACTTAAAACCTAATATAAACTGTATTATTACTTAAAATTAAGAAATAAAACAATTTTATTGATTGACATCGCAAAATGCTTTTTATTAAGAGTGTATTAGGTACTAGGAATATAATCACAAAAAAACAATATTGTCATCATAGAACAAGACTAATTCTCTGTTATTTTCTTAATTATATAATCAGTTATATACTTACTAAGTAATCAGACTTTGAATATTGTTAATGAAAATATAATATTAGAACCTCCTATCAAAATGAAAAATGTTTTTGTTAAAAAATTAAACAAACATCAAAAATTCAACAAAACTAATCATAAAACTTATATAAATTACAAAACAATCTACTGTATATTATATCGAGTTAAACCTACGGAAAATGAATACACTTTAATACACTAGATGGGCAGATTGATACGTATCATTGTACCCCGCACATTACCGTATCAAAGTGCCCCAAAGGACTTTTTCCACAAACAATTAATTTCATCAAATATAAAATAATCTTGCAATCAAAAACATTTTAAAATACAATAATAACTACATTTACTTACCTTTAGTAACAAATAATACCAAAAACAACTAAGAGTATCCTCCTGAGACACAATTACATTTCACGTATTTTTTTTGTAGGCAGCAGCGCACGCCACTTCCAATACGTTAGTGACCATTGAGGCCCAACGGCAAACGGGCGGCGAGCGGTGTCACAACTGTCATTCTTGTGAATGTCCTTGAGCATTCTAGTGATGTGAAGGACTGTGTAGCGTTTATAGGTTTTGAGATATAGATACTGTACCAATGTGCCCCGTGAATCAATGTGCCCCCCCTCCCCCTACCGATTCCAGTAATGCTTAAGTCTCGAAAATTAATCACAACAAGTTGTTATTATATTTTTTTGTGTTAGACATTTATATTCCTAAATCATGCTTAATTAATATTTCGCTCAAACACAAAAAATATCTAATTGGTGGAGTTAAATTACCAAGTGTTAAAAAATTATATAAGTAGGTGCAATATTTAAAACAATCTTTTCTATAATAAATACAAAATGCCGTAAAAAGAATTGGATTCGAAATTGAAATGTCACATCAACTTATTTCAAAAATGGAATCTCATAACACAACATAGAAAACGACATCTTGGGGGCCAAAGGAAATCGGAGCCTTTACAAAATGTTTGATTATTTGCTCGGGTGCAAGGTTGCTCGTAAGGTTGACCGCATCGATCGCCACGCGACGTTGCCATTGCCCTTCTTCCAAACACAATAACAAATTACAAGAAGGCTGTAATTTGTTCAAATCCGTGCGATGGACGGATTAAGTTCACGAAACAAGCTTAATAATCGAAGCAGGCGGCCTGTGAGATGAAACTTTTTGTTTTAAAAACTTTTTTGAACAGCAACAAATGAGAAAACAACATTCCTTTGGTTCCAACGGTTTTGATTTTAAAGGTGCAGCAACCTTTTCCTTTCTTTCAACGAATTTGATTAATCAGGAATTCCCAATAATTATTTTCCCTATTTAGGCTTCTGGTGTTAGGACCATACATTTTTGATAGTATTGTGAATATTTCTTTTATAATCAAGAATATTTTGATTTTTCTCGTACACACTCGTAACACTTTATTTCTCTTGGCTCCACTCGGCAACACGGCGCGTTTGGTAATGACCCTGTCTGTCCTATAAGCAGTAAGGCGTCGTTAGTTCAAATCTAACAGGCCATCAGGCAGGATAAACATTTGTGTCTTTGAAGGTATTTGGACGTTCAAAGTGAACACGGAAGATATATGTTGCCCAGAAATAGACTTGTCGAAAAAGTTAAACAGTATTTCGCCACGATTCATTAACGAGATTAATTCAAAACATTGGCATAACGCGAAGTACGAAGTTCACAATATCGATCCACGGATGTTGCCAGCCGATGGTCGTTGTCAGTGCGTAGGTTGTTGAATGCCGTCCAAACTCGTGGCCAATACAAAGAAATGCTCATTTGTAAAGTTTAATTTGACTGGCTACAATTTGGTTACAACAGATAGGTATTTGATAGTGACCCTGCCCTCTTAGTCAGCAGGACTCATGAGTACGAATTATAAAAAAAAATTATGAACACTTTTGTTTGTTTCGTGTTTGTCAGTTCTTTTATTATGTTGTTAAGAAGTGTTCCGACAGACAAAGTGCATAAAAGTTCTTTCGGGTTTTGGCCAGCACTTTCATATTTGGACCTAAAGTGTATAGAAAGCGAGTCTCTTGAAACGTGTGCCCTACCTTGAATTTCAATCTAGGACTCTGGTGGCCTTAAACTTGACCAGCGAGGAATTACGACACTGGCAGTGTAAACATATATCGGAAGTGAAAAACTGTATTATGAAAACCTATTCATCGAATGACCCTGGGTCCACACGTCGTGAAAAAAAAAGCATTTCTTCAAGTAGTATTTTAGTGTACGCACTAACCGAGCAGTCACTGAGTACCAGACAGCTCGGCTTGCGTATAAATAGATGATAGAAACATAATCGGGAATCTCGGCCACTGCTCCTTCTATTTCTGATTGTCCTGGATCAAGAACACGGTCATTGCGGGGTCTGGCGATGAACTCCAGATTCCATTGGACACGATTTTTCGAGAGGTTGCGAGGGCTCTTACGGCTAAAACGTCACGTGAGTGAAATTTGTACGTTCTAACTTCTAAGTGTAACCACACAATTAAAATAGTACTAACTAGTAAACATTTTAAGTACCCGATTCAACAACATACCTACTCGTAGGTAAATATGCGAGAGATTAAGACATAATTCTGAAGGTTCAACTTTCAGAATTTGCCAAATTTATTTGCATATTTAACGTGATTGCTTGCAACTGGCAAAAAATATTTTTAGTAGGTTTTGCACAATTGTTACCTACAAGTTCTTACTTGTTTTGGCTATGACTGTATCTTATAGTTATTTAGTATTAGAAAATAATTGAAATCTCTTCGTTTGGACGAAGACTAAACATATAAATGAGTACCTACATGAAGCGAAAAGTCCCTACATGGATATTCATGAAAGCTAGTAGATAAATATACCAAGCTGCTGTGTTTTTTTATGATGTCATAATCTTGCCCACATAATTGTTAAGGATTTAGGTAAATCTACGCTCGTTAATTGTTGCACGTCTGTTCATAAACCGCTACACATTTTTTACAGAACTTTATTAGTATTGTGTTACATCAAAATGCTGTTATAGCTTACATTGGACATTTCAAATATTTTATGTCACACTTTATTTTGGACTACGGCCAATTCCCAAACGATAGGTAGACTTATCTCTCTGAATTAGTCTGCGAAAAGTCTCGGTATCATCTACTTACTACCTATTAGAAATTATGTGACAATATTCATCGAAAATTATTGAGAACTTTTTTATATTTATGTTGAGTAAAAGTACTATAAAGTCGAGATGAAAAATTTACGTATTTGTTCGAGCACATTCACAGTCTTGTGTTGTTTGTTATTGAAAAAAATAAAATAAAATGTTCTATTAGTAGAATAAAACTTAAGAATCTTGAAATATGACAGACAGTCCATCATTTTCTGACGCGGTTCCGTTTTAAACGGGGTATGCAATTTGGCAGATATTTCAACACCATCAGCTGTCAGACCTCCACGAAATACATAACAGGCTTAGAATATTTTTTTATTCTAAGTTGTCAGGGAAATCACTGATTCTTACCAGTAATGTTCAGGATCAAGGGTAATTCAAGGAGCAACTAGCGTAACTAAAATAAGATTTCTTCCCTCTTAAAATAATTAAAATAATTATGTTTTTATTTCCAATGACCTAGTAAATCTCGACGGCTAAGATATAAGCAATGTAGTGTCAGCCTATTTAATCCGATGCCCTGAAGCTACTTTCGAACAAACTGAGCTAACCAAGCTGTTAGGACTCTTGCGTAAATGTTGAAAGTTAGGGAACAATGTTGTTTCCGTTAATGAATCAAATGGAGCAGGAAAACGTAAAAAACGTGCTACAGAAATATGTCAATGTGTTTATAGCACTGAAAGTGTTATTGTTATTATGTAACATCGCTATATAATGTAAAAGACCCCGTGGGCGTTACATGCGGTCAGAAAAACATATGATATTATTCAAGTGAAATGTACTTGTTTTCCGAGAGAGAATACGTTGAAGCATCATAACATAACCGCAAGCTAGCGAGATTTGGCTGGTGAATAGCCATACGGCTGGAACTGGAACCAGTTTGTCCCATTCGGGTGGAAAGGGGAAACCGGGGGAGTTTAATAGGTAGTGGGACGCTTTATTCTCGAGTCCCACACGCAGCCCACCTTCTTTTTAATGCTCTAGCTAGTCTGTGGTTTGGTCCCTAAACGGGTTCTCTTCCGATAAAAAAGGCTAGTGAGACTGGCTGTTTTGGGGGACTTGGGACTTATAATAACATACTGTTCGAGCTACCTCTTGGATACTGATAATTTTTAACTTTTATTTACACTTCAATTACGGAAGTTTGTGGTCTTCGAATTTGGCAAATTCACTTAAGTATCTCGAAAATAAACTTCATAAGATGTGAATTCGCGCCAAATTTTATGTAAACAGGCTAAATATAGGATTGTTTTTTTTTTTGGCACAATTAAATTAAATACAATTGAAAAATATGGTGATAATGAGCAAGCACCATGGTGGTTTCCTTTTATAATTAACCAAATTATGCTTAAATAAGTATAATTATAAATAATTATACTTGCGAGTTCAATATGTTGGAAACTGTAGTTCCGATTAGGTATACAGTAGTGTTTGTATAGTAAGATAAGTGTAGATATTATTTTATCTTTTTTTTTGAGTTTAAGACTAGACAATTCTTGTAAATAACTTTAAATATTTATCTTTGGTTATCTTCGACACTAGCTTTACAACAATCATGATAAAAATATATTGATTGACCAAAAAAAGGCGGAACGGATAAAACGTCTTTATACATATATTATAACCGCGAGATTTTACGTTTCACTTTGGTCCAAGAAATTTATTTGAACTATTTTCGTACACCATAACTTATATTTACTTGTTCACAACTTTTCACACATTCAATCACTCACCCCCATTATTGTAAAAAAGTCATTTTAATTCCTTCTTATCATGTTTCTCTCATTTTTCAGGGAATGGCAACCACTTCAAGGAGTAGAAGAAAGGTAAGAAATATTAACATATTAATACCATATATAAAATGTCATAAGAAAATGACGTTATCATAATAATTCATAATAGATAATCAAATTGTATAAAGTCCTAGTTTCCGTTAGTTCCTTTATTTTTCCCTTATTTTTAATCCGTTATCAGTTACTAAGCATGAAAAGAGAAAACTTGCAATACCTCCACAAATAATTAAATAGTACAAGATGACGCTGCGTAGGTAATTTTTTTTTTTTTTTTGAGTGTATAATTTTACTTTGCCTACAAACTAGGCGCAACCTTTGCACTACTAACTTTGATTCTAAGTTAAGGTACAGATGTTTCGCGATTAGTACATATACTCGTACTACGATCACAAATAAAGATCAAGCAAGATCTAGGCAATATCCAAGTGACCTATTTCTTTCAATGTTCGCAAAATTTAAATCCTTTGTCCGATAATTCAGTGACATTGAACTTTAAAACAGAGCCGAGTTTATTTGACTTTTGTACTAGGATTACGAATTTTTGTTTGACCAAGCGAAATGGTCATCACAAAACCCAACTGTCCCATTTTTCCAATAGCATTTTCATTAACCCTTCACCCGATTATCCTGTGACCTTGAACATTAGAACGGAGCGAAATTTCCACGTGGCTGTGAGGTCGTTCAACATATCGAAGTTACGAGTATAAGTATATCAGATGAAGCTAAGGTGCGCGTGGAATCCGTCAAAAGGATGTTTGATGTGCACTTGTCAACTCACAACTATGCTATCCTAAACATTCTAGAGTTTGACGGTCAGTCGCCGTAAAACAAACTTGTCCTTTCATTAATTTAAAGTCCAAGTACCCCATGGTCGCTTGGAAGGAAAAACGCATGGTGTGTAGGGTCAGTGACCAGTTGACCACGCGAATACGCGATAACTTTCACTTAATATATACTAGCGGCCGCCTCCGCAGTTTCACCCGCGCGTAATTTCTTTTTTCAAATGTCCCTTCCCTTCCCCCCCCCCCCCCCATTTCCGGGATAAAAAGTACCCTATGTCGCCCGAGAATAGTTTAGCTTTCCAACAATGAAAGAATTTTTCAGTAGTTTCGATGACCAAATATTTATTCTGTTTCGACTACATACATATTAAAGTAAGGGAACAAATTAAATGACCACCAAAAAACACAATCGTTACCCAAACAGCCTCATCCAAAATAAATATAATATGTACAAATAAACGAAACCTGTACCAAAATATTTCGGGCTATTTAAGTCATGCCTGCACTACAAAAACTTTTCGTAACCCAAAAAGGCCACGCGTGCACCAAATTTTAACTAGCAAAGTTTTGTGTCATTCTTACCCAAATGTATCATTACGTTTGCCATAAAATGTATTCATATAACCAAGTATATTAAATTGATTAATAAGATTTGTGTTAGGTTAGGTTAGAACTGCGACCACTAAACGAACTGAACCAGAACTGAATTCTACCCATTTTACTTGGTCGGGACAGAGAGAAAAAGATTTTGTTTATTTACTATCAAGCGTCAAATGGTATATAGTATCGGTAAATCTTTAGAACTTCATTTATATTTTTTGGGTATACAATGACTTTTGTACGCATTACTTTAATTTATTAGGATAAAAATATGTAACATATTTGGATGAGATTTTTAAATACAATGCGAGTACAAATTTGGTGCACGCGTGGCCTTTTTGGGTAGCTCAGCGATTATTCTGACGATACTTACGTTTTTTAGGTTAGCAGACTTAACGTTTATTGGTGATCATTTCATAATAAAATGGGGATTAAATTCTGGTAAGTACTTAGGATTTTTTGGGCGTTATATTTCATTATATCTGGTGGTTGCTTAAACCTAAGCCTTAAAGTAATAATATTTTTATAGTCGATTATAATTTTTTTATATCTCATTATCATTCTTTTCAAATAACATGCGACCTTTTTTGAATCATTAAAAACGCTAGCAGCATAATTTCCATTTTGACAGTAATAAAAAGAAAATTATTGTTTCTTTTTCCTTTAAAGGCGTTGAGATGTTTTTTCTGAAGAATCTAGCCAGCATCAAATGAAAAATTTGCATAACAACCTGCTTGGTTTTTTCAATGTAACTGGCATCAGAGTTACGATTAATTTTTTTTAAAAAGAAATATCAAAAAGTTTTGAAAAGACGTTGACCTTCTTTATTTTAAAGAGGCACTGGCAACAATGCTTCTGAAATTTGACAGCAATAAAAAGTAAATTAAATATTTTTTTTTTTTGAATGGCGTATAGATTTTTTTCTGAATAATTAAGCCAGCATTAAATTTTATTTAATACTGGCTATTAAAAACTTATACCTATTAACCTGCTTGTTATTAATTTGATGTGTAACCTTCGTGGTTATTTTGTTATTTTAAAGAAGCACTGGCAATAGTGCCACAAAAGTTTGACAGTAATAAAAAGTAAATTAAAAGTTTTGTTTTTCTTTTAATGTATGTAGCGTTTCGAATTTTTCTGAAGGTTTTTTCCTAGCGTTTTCTGTGACACTGCCTGCTAGGTATTCTTTGAAAAGGTCGTTTCTCCATTCATCTTGACTATCTATTTACGCAGTCTATATATTATTATGTATTTCTTTTTTCAAATATCCCCTCTTCCCTACACATTTTCGGGATAAAAAGTACCCTATGTTCACCAGGGATAGTGTAGCTTTCGAACAGTGAAAAAATTATTCAAAACTAGTATTTTCGGAGCCTATTCAATACAAACAAACAAACAAACAATCAAATCTTTCCTCTTTATAATATTAGTATAGTATAGACAAAAAGATTTTTTTTATGAAAGAGTGTGGCAAACTCGTCTATTGTGTGACACCTGATTTAGCGATCCCGTAACTAAGGGTCTCAGATGCTTAGCTAGCCTTTGACAAAACAATAAGGAGGAAGGGCTTACAGAAATGGGGATAAGAAGAAGGGGGAAAGGGTTGGAACTGTCAACATCCATCACACTTACACACTACGGTATAGTCTATTTAACACTACAATAATACTACTATTTCTACACTAGTAGTGCGATAAAAGCTTTATCAAAATCGTAAAAGGACATACCCAGCTTACACAAAATCTAATCCACCTGTATATTCCGATGTTCAAAGAATTTTCGTTAATCCTTTATTCAGCGACATTTAATGATCATTAGAACCGTGTTTCCACGTGGCCGTGAAGGCTCAACACGTTGCGACTACGGAGGATCGCGAGGAATCCGTCAAAGGCTGTTTGATGCTCGCATTGTCGGTGCCCTTTACAAGTCGCAATAAGCCATTTGAAACATTCTGAGAGCAGCGGCTTTGACGGACATTCGCCGGAACGCCCACAACGACGAAATTCGCCAGGGACTTTTGCCTTTCCGTGAATTTCGTTACGTTTCGTCGACACATTGTCGTCGGTGTCGGAGTTTTAAGAGCACCTGTTCAAACCTCTGACATTTTTTTTTTTCGGTTGCTAACTAAATTCTAATGATATGAGAAGAAACCACCAGTTTAAAGTGCATCCAAAACACAAAAACACTTCTTCCATCTAAATTGCTCCACAGAAAATGGCTACTTGGTTTCGAGTTAATGTAAAGGTAAAAAGTTAAAAAATAGAATGAATGAACTTTCTTCCTCGATGGCGTGTTTGGTCATACATGACTGTGATTGACGTCTGTTTCGTGACAAGTACTAGTATTTAGTAAGTGCGCAAGCACACGTGCAGCTTAATCAGCTAGTAATAATATAATAAGGATGCTATCAGTCCGAAAAAGCAATAATAGCCGTCACAGACAATTTTAGAGAACGACTGCATTATATCAAGCTTGTTTTCGTTTGCAAGTGTTTGTTTTGCAATTAAACCGCGTGATTTAGGGACGTGTTCAAAGATGGCCGCGCCACTCGTGTCTTTTATGCCGTCTTAAATCACGCTATGGTTTATTTACCATGTGTTTGGATGTCATATTTTTTCACAAAGCGCGTTTCTTGCGCGGTTTGATGTGGTGCCAAACGTCGCAGCACCATCTATTTCTACGCACACTCCGCCGCAGAATCTCTTCTATTTGTCTATGTGCTACGCGCCATTCTGATGTGTCATTTCCGATGTCCCCTCTCAAATTAACAGTATGTGTCCTCCTTCCTACTTATCCCGCTATCCTAATAATGTTATGAAAGCAACTTTGGGTGAGGAATGTGAGGATGGATATATTATCACTCTTTCTTTTATATTTCACAAAAAGTAGGTATTCTACGGATGAGATTTATTACTTACTAGCGACCCGCCTCGGCTTCGCAAGGATGCCATGGTGTTTCTTTACTATATTATGCATGTATGTATTATACATATTAAAGTAAACCTTCCTCTTGAATCACTCTATCTATTAAAAAAATCGCATCAAAATCCGTTACGTAGTTTTAAAGATCTAAGCATACATAGGGACAGACAGCGGGAAGCGACTTTGCTTTATACTATGTAGTGGATAGTGTCCGTACTTGTAGTCTTCTAATAACCTGATCTTGTGGTACTAGCGCATAGATAGGCTACCAACAGGTCGCCTATGAGCGCTTGGCGGGCCCGGCAGTTAGGTTTTAGAATCCTCGTGGTATAAAGAAACTGCATTTCCCCAGAAGTGGACAAAAACAATCGTAACCTTTTACTTTGATTAAATTATAAAAGTACACCTACACACGCCCTTGTACTCCTCAATTTAATACACATTATACATGACGCAAAGTTTCGTTCGACATTAGGTACCTACCTATTCGTGCGTAAATATCCGTCTATTTACAAATCAATGAATTATCTTCAAAGTAGTCGTTTCTGTAACGCATCGTGTGTAGATTAACAGTACATTAATGTCAGTTCTATAATTTATGAAATTGGGTCATTATGAAATCATTTATAATGTGATCTGGCATGGTTGGTCAACCAATACCTATTCGTTAGAGTTCAGAGAATTTGGCATCAGTTTCACGACCATTGTGAAGGACAAGATTAAATTGGATACTATGACTAAATGTATTTAGAGAATGCTGTACTATGTTAGTTTATAGATCATTTTCAAATTATGCGCGGATACACAGTAAACAGATTGTACTTTTTAAACATAGGTCACAGCTCTCCTGTGGCTCGATATCACTTAAGGCTTGCACGCATTTCTTGAACGAAGCTTTTCGCACGTCTGTTGAATTACCCCTTAATATACCGTATCTCAGCACCGATAACATAACCGTGATATGCAAAAAGAGCTGTATTTTCATTGGTTGAATACCTCAATCGATATAATGCATACACGAAGCTTCTCAACTTATTATACAACGTGTTAAGTACGCACAACCTGAAATTAGTTTGATCAGAATGACGAGTAGAATGTCTTAAACCATTTTAATATAGGTCACATTTAAAAAAAATCATTAAAAATGTTAGTTACCCTATTTATTAAAAGGTCAAGTCATTACGTGCGCAAACCATGCCTAGCGCCTACCGACTCGTTCCTTGACAAATTAACTGTCGTCGCAGACGCAAGAAACGATTTGAATTGCCAGTGAAACTAAAAGAGCTCATAAATTTTTTTTTTTTTTTAATGTTGTTATTTCCTTCACAATTTGGTCAATTGAATTAAAAATCATTTGGGGTGTCTGAGGTTTTGCATAACACGCTGAAGATATTTTGTATATGAGGTTTCCAATTACAAGGGGAGTAGTGTTTTTGTTTGTTTTCTTTGACGTCGCATCGAAACAATAGATCGACGTGATTATTGGGGTTAAAAGAAAATATGTTTATTGACCACATAAGTTGCTACAAGTAAAATAATACAGCATAAATTAAATTAATAAATGAAAACAATATGATATAATCCCGGGAAGGAGGTAAATTGAGTCGTTAAAATTAATCTAGTACCTGTCTATAGTCGGTTACAACAGTTTACTAATATATGTATGTACAATTTAAAAATGTATCTCGATTTTGTCAAAATATATAACTGGCTTGATGAATGAACTGATATCAGATAAATGACCAATTATCCGATTTGTTTTATTTATTTGCTATGTTGCTATATTATAGTTACTTTATCTCAAAAATATCACCCTAAGATAGCAGAGAGGATATTCTTAATATGCTCGTAAAACGAAAAAATATACAGAACCAAGGACAAAGGATATAAAATATTATACAACTTTTAAACTACGTTTGACCTCAATCAGAGTCGCCGAAAGGTTAAAAAGGCGGTCAATTCACATATTTTATGAACTTTACATGACTTGAATAAACAAAGAAAACTTCTCTCATATGAAATTAGATTAATTTAATTTGGTTCTTAAATACTTTCAAATCGATTTCTTTTAATTGATAATAATTTTAATTAACTAAAGTCAAACTAAGACTAAGTATAAATTACTGAGTCGTGTTAAAAAGTAATCAATTAGATTTTGTTATTAAAACGCTTTTTTATATAGCTTTATAACGTTTGCTTTTATTCTATTAGTTCTTTCATTATCTTTTTTTCGCAGGACCTTACTTTTAATATTTTTTATAAATCCTCTAGTCTATCAAATATATTACAGAGTGTTATTGAATCAAATATGTAGGTACGCTTTATTGATCAGACAATAGCCGATAAAACTCATGACAAGATTGATAATGATAAGGTCTAGCGAATTGATAAAAAATCAGTATCAATGTCCATTAATATATTCGCTGGCGATAGTACCTCACACTGTTGTTAAACAAGCCACGAATTCATCGTCTACTAATATTTCTCAATATCACACTGATATATAGTAACTCTAAGTGTACGCGATAGAAGTTTCTTAATAAGGATTCGTTACATTATTAACAAAATTACTACGTCACCGCGATTCACGGTACAAACAACGCCATCTATTGGCGCCGTGGGGAACTTAAATTAATAAGTGTGGTTAAATAGTTGTGTATGTCGGCTAACACGAGTGGTGTTTTGCAGGAAGATGAGAAAAAGAACAAGAAGAAACAATCGCCGGTGGACGAGCGGCCAACAGTGCCAGCGCCGAGCGAAGCCATGCTTAATAGTAAGTGATACGATACATACATATTTTATAAATGGAAATAATATATTATATACTAGTACATATTTACGACGAAATCGGCCTACAAAAGTTGTTGACAACGCGCGACGTTTACTATCGTAAGATAAAATATGTTCTTTTTACTCCCTCTTCATTTACTCGTACTATACCTTAGGGCACAGTAGATTAAGACAATAATACATAGCTGGCAGGATCAAACTAAGGAATATTTTTGAGAATGTAAAAAAATTAAAATAAAAATCTAAAAGTTAGTGAAAGATTCTTCTTCTTCAATGTTATGTAATCTTCTATAAGGGATTCTAATAGTGTGTGACAAGAACAATGTGTTAGACGCGTACCCAATAAATAATTGGGATTTCGGTTAATCTCAAAATAGTGACGCAGGTGATCCATAACAAAGGAAAAGTTCTATTTTCGCCTGTAACTGAATCACATACATTACAATGAAACTGTTTTTTACGTGGGAGCACCGCGGTGATTCATTTATCAAATAGTTTCATTCCAAATGTCAGTTTTTTTAAGAATGTCACAGGGCACTAATTTCGGTACACTAGGTCATAAGTTGCATGTAACATCGGCCTACCAAATAGCAACAATCACTCATTTAACTGCTATTTATACACTCAAAATATGACTTAATTAAAAATATAACTTAATTTCATGACTCAGTCTGTTACAATTGCATGTAAATGAATCGTATATTTTCGTCATAACTAAACTTAATTACGAGTAGTTATTATTACTTTTGATTGGATTTGATGGAGACCTGTTGGCTGTTGTAGAATGAAAATGGATGCGCCAAGTGGAAGATAGGGTGTCATGCATGATGCTTACTAGTATAAGCTCAGGACAAAGGCCTAAGCTCCATCCTTGATATCAAGTTTTTTTACTCGGGAGGTCTAAAGCTAGCAATGAACAATAATATCGTCGTACTAACATAATATTATCATTATCAATCGTTACTGCAATGTTATCACGAATTGCAGTACAAAAATAAATTACCCTTATTTTGAACAAACGACAGTGCTTTCCTCGCTACAATTCCAAAAAACTACGTACCTCGCTCGTACAAGCAGAAAATATTATTTTTTTCATTGATTCATCTCCGTTCTTTGGAAGAAAGGTTTAATTATTATTTAAGATGACGTTTGGTAAAGCATTATGTCAGACTTGGCGACTCGTAAAAATCTGAATCCAAATTAACCAAATAGAATAGATTTATTATCTTCTGGAGTTTATCCGAAGCACCTTCAAACTTTTGTCGTATTACACCCACGCGTAGAAGTCTGGCGTCATGTAAACCGTCATTCATTCGTGCGAGTATCTATTGTCTAATATACTTACCCCTCACCCGGCCACTCGCCCCTTTAGTTCGGTTGCACTTATTACGAAAATGTAGGCGACCTATTGTCGGTTCATGAAAAGTTTCCTACTATCATTGTTTCCACCAAACCAAATTGCTTAGACGTAATTTTCCCTCGCTTAATCTTTCAAGCCCCGGATCACCAGACACAATAGAAAATCTATTGTTACGCGGCACCCGAGTGCCGCGGTTCGGGATTGAGTGGTTAAGGTCGTGAAATTCTGTTTTCCTTCGTCAACAAAACCTGACAATTTATAAATTAATAACTAAAAAGTATGCCGCAAACACTTTCCAAAGTAGGTAAACTTTTGCGGGAAAACTTTAATAATCGTTTGAAAAACATACCGATAAAGAGATACCAAACTCTTTTCTTCAGATGACTGATTATTTGGTTGAGACACAGATAATATAATACGTTGAGATATCTGCTACGCCTGAACTCGCGGGTTCGATCCCCGCGCGGTGCAAACATTTGTTTTCCTGAATATTGAACATGTCTTTATCAGACAGGGTGTTTCTACGTGTAATTATGCATTAACAAATATGTATCAGTAAGTCATGTTTATTCGTAGTCTGGCACGCACAGTACAAGCTATGTTTTGTTTGCGAATGTGAATTACATCCAAGGATTCCTTTTTAGCAAAAGTTTGCACACAAACTTCCTATTGCACTTTTGCAGGATAATTTCACCAGGACTCGCCTCATTAATTCAATGGGCTGCCATGCGTAGGCTTCTCCGATTTTAGTGCTTTTTTCTTTTAAGTGTATTAGTTCGAGGTCTAGTGAAATAATAGTGACTACTATTACATTGTGTTTCGTCTGGTTTGTGAGAGTGCCAGAGGCCCATACCTCCCTTAAAAGGCCGGCAACGCGTCAGCGATCCCTCTGGTGTTGCAGATGTCCATCAGGCGACCTGCTGGCTCCTTAGCCGCCTCTGACATAAATAAAAAAATAGTACAACTCAAACTCATTAATAGTCGCATCGCGTGATGTACCTCTGATGCTTGGCGGTTCTTGTAAAATGCAAATAGTGTAAAGGCTAAGGTCTTCTGTGACGTCATTTGACTGTAACAATTAATTACTACACAGTTTATACGACAACAGCTACGGCCTGCGTGTATGGTTTAGATTGCAATCATATGTACGTACAATTAGATCTAATAATTTATTTAGGTATGTGTTTGTTTTTGAAAATGACTAATAATGTATGTATATTAATTAAACAAGCTATGTAGCTCGTATTATTACAAATTAGAAACACATGCAAATGATTCCGTGTTTGTAAATGTAGGGTTCAGTCGTTTCAGATGAATTGTTTTTTTTAATTAATGACGAATTAAGAGTCCCTGGAAAGGAATAAAACACTGAGAAAAACGATACGGGCGAAACGATAAGGATTTTCTTTGAGAACCCCTGTAGAAGTGTTGACTTAATTTTTCTTTATTATATAATAGTAATAGAAAAAATCGTTAACGATAAACTTCGCTAGCATGACAACTTTTCAAGAATCAACAATTATAAAAACACATTTTGTTCTTATTTTTTGTACGCGTACGCAGTTATGAATAGTAAAACAGGTCTGAAGATATATTTTCGTAATAATTTAAAGGTTAATTATTTAATAAAGGTCATATTCCGATGCCAAAAACATAAATAAAGCTTATAAATGTGTAAAACGACAACAGGTGGACACAGAGAGATCATAAAATGTACGCGTAATAGAGACGCAAATATCAACAATAATATCTCGTATCATGGGTTGCAGATTAGATTCTATAATACTTCTCGTTTTTTTACGGTTGTTATCAACAGATATGGTACTATAATTCCGAAGATTTGAAGTTCAAGTTTGCCAATCATTTCACTATTTTTTTAAGGAAGAGAATGCTTTGTGTTAGAGTCCGACCGAAACTGGTTTTCCGGCCGAAACCGAAACCGAAACCGAATGTTCGGCCGTGGCTTCAGTTTCGGCCGAAACCGAAACCGAAACCGAAACTCACGCGATCAAGTATAAAATTCCTTAAAATACTGAAATTTGGTGTATTTTACCCATTATTCTGCATTAATTGGGACATGAAATGGAATCACAGTATATTGATTTTGTTGTAATCATTTATTTAATACTAGACTTCCGCCCCTGGCTTCGCTGGCGTAGCCTACACGCTTTAAACCACCATGAAAAGCCCCCGGTAACTTCCAAAACCCTCTTAGTGGAAACTTACACATTATAAAGTACGCAGTACGCTTTTAGAAAATTTAAAGTAAAAAAATTAAGACACTTTTTAACACCCCTTGAGGGGTGAAATATTAAAAAGCTTACACAAGGCTCTGTCCCCACCCTTTCCATAAAAAGACAAATAACCAGTTTTAATCCAAAAACTGACGGGGTATTCAAAAAAATAAAACCGTGCTTATGCCGCACGCCTAAGATGCAGAATTGCGCTGTAAGTGTCTAGCTTGAAGTAGACTTGACTGTACAATATTTTTTTAACACATATTCGGGTAAAAGTACTCTATGTCAGCCGGGGATAGTGTAGCTTACCAATAGTGAAAGATTATTCAAATCATTTCAGTAGTTTTGGAGCCTATTCAATACAAACAAACAAACAATCAAAATATCTTTCCTCTTTTTAATATTTACAAGTATAGATAATACAAAAAAAAACATATTAATCATACTTTTAATTTTATTATATTTTCAAATCAAGTTCTCTTAGCAAAATGTTTATCAGTTAACAATAATCGAATCACTAATTGTTACTGTTTAACGCACTGACTATTGTGTTGCTAGTGTTGCTACAGAGCTATCCGAACGGCGCACGACAATAATTCCCAAACAGGTGCGCCGCCAAAACGTTGCTGCGAGAAACGAACGAGTTAACGGCGAGCGTGCACGACAACTTCCGAAATCAGTTTCGGTTTCGGCAAAAGTTTCGGCCAATTTTGGCCGAAACCGAAACTGCAGCCGAAACTTGATTTTTAGCCGAAACTCGGCCGAAACCGAAACCGAAACCGAACCTTCGGTCGGACACTACTTTGTGTCCATAACGTCAAGCGAGCGAGAACTGCGGTCTTGTGTGAGACCCAGGTCTTAAGTCATTGTCTCCATTGCATTGTCTCCATTGCACTCCTCTAAACTTTCCCACTTTCTGTTTCACACCCGAAAGGTACCGAGCTTTTTTTCTTGTTCTGTGGTACCGAGTCCTCCCCTTGTTAATTAACCTCCCTAGGGAGGATGATTTCTCCCTCCGCCGGGGGGAGGCAAGCGGGGCCCGCTTTGTAAGAGGTGGGCAGGTCGCCCTGCAGTGTCCCTGGTAGTAAGCTGATGCAAGGCCCAGAGACGCTGCCGATGGCGATGCAGGAGCGCGGGGGGGTTTAGTGGGTATTCTCGTGAGTCCCACACACGGCTCGTCTTCCCCAGGCGAGTTATGGTGCGTAAATGCGTTCCCCTCCACAAAAAAAAAGGGAGGATGATTTCAAAATGACTGTTTATTTATATTAAAGTAACCGAAAAGTTCTTCATTTACATGTCTTCATGTAGTACATACATAAGACGCAAAATTGCGCTATGAAGTACTAGTAAATGTAGCGTTATCAATTTACGTACACGTTGGAATAGCGCTATTATAAATTTTTTTTTCATTGACAAGGTCTGCGCTCAAGGCTGTTGCTCAGTAATTTGAAGGAAAAACCTTGGGAGCTGGTTAATAGCCACAAGGCTGAAACCGGCTCGTCCCAATCGGGTGTGAAGGGGAAACTGTGGGAGTTTAGTGGGTAGTGGACGCTTCAGTCTCGAGTCCCACACACGGCCGCAGGTCTAGCTAGCCTGCGATTATGGTGCATAAACGCATTCTCCTCCGAGAAAAGAAAGGAAAATCTTGGGAGCAAAAAAGTTCTTCCCTCAACCAATACCAGATTTTCCCAATTTATTTATTTAAACTTTATAATGCATAATCAGGAGTACATAAGGCGGACCTAACGCCTGATGGCATTCTCTGCCAGTCAACATTTGGTCCAAGCTGAAAAAAAAGAATTGTGGGTAGTGTGCTAAAGGGCTAAAAAGTGAAAATAATACAGTGAACTACATGTATTTCAATTAGGCTCTGGAGACCTTACTAATCGATAAAAACATACCTAGTACAATAATTACTGTAACAAAGCATTCGAAAAGAATCGGAAGAACCTTTAAGTAAAAAAATGTAATAAAATCTATTTTGATTAATCAAGTTTATCTGAGTAATCTCTAAGTAGTGTACCAGACGTGGTGTAAAGATCTCATTCAATTATCATCAATTAATAACTGAAAGGTTTCATATCTCGGCTATCTCGGAATCACTCGTAGATAACGTGCTTCCTTTATGACAAGAGAACAACAATGCTTTATCAATGTGTACTTTGAAGTGCTTATAATCTAAGAGATGGTATCTCATCAGATATAGGTACTGTGGTAAATTGGGCTTATCAGATAAGAATTCTTAATTTATAGTGTCATTTGTTTATATTTATAATTACATATAGTGAGGAAAGATGTAGTGTATTATGTTTTGTTGTTGGAGAATAAATAAAATATAGTATTTAAATATAGTATTTTTAGACATAATTTACATCGTACAGTTCACATATCCAAAGACAATATTTTAATATGGGCTGGTCAATAGCCACTAAGCTGGCTCCGGCTTGTCCCAATCGGCTGTGAAGGGGAAACTGGGGGAGTTTAAGTGGATGCTTTAGTCTCGAGTCGCACACACGGCCGCAGGTGTAGCTAGCCTGCACATAAACGCATTCTCCTCAAAAAATATATTTTAATATTATGCCAGTTTACCACTATCAGATTAGTAAGTGATAAAATAGCGAGAATATCGTGCCGTTATTCTTTTCATTAGTACACAATAGATTTGGTAAAAATATTTTCATGAAACCATAACAAAAAGCACCTTAATCGTGTTGAATTCGCGATATGCTAAACAATTTTAACATAAGCCACATTTTCTAGTCAAAAAAAAAATACACGGACGGAATAAACCCAGATAAAATATCTTTTAAACAAAATAAAATCTTTTGACTTGACTTGCAACAAACGGGAAAAACCGGTGAGTCTGACTACAAAGACTTTTATAATTTAAGCATCCGCCAAGAAAAGAGTTTTTAAGGAAGATACTCATTAGCTTAATTAATAAATTGCATCCGTGCGAAGCTGGGGCGGGTCCTAGTTTATAATATAGAATATTAGCGGTGACTCAGCCAGACGGGTATATTTTGGCAAGGAAATTATGTCGTTAAGACAATTTATGAGTTTGTGTCATCGTTCCGTAGAATTGGCTCATTATCGGAGTATTACCTAGCTTTAGGTGTAGGTTAGGTATAGGTGGTGGCTTACTGGTTGAACTGCGCAGATGATACCGTGTATCCAAAAACTAATTTGGTCAGCCTCTCCAGTTAAGGGTTAAGAGGGCTGATGGTAAAAGCCTCAATAAATTTCTCCATAATAACTGGACCCAATGCAAGTTTCTTCACAGTGGGCTGGTCAATAGCCACAAAGCTGGCACCGGCTCGTCTCAATCGAGTGTGAAGGGGAAACCGGGGGTGTTCAGTGGGTAGTAGACGCTTTAGGCTGCGTCCCCAGTAGCCAAACTGTTAGCGGCAGACTGAGTGAGCCGCAAAGTGGCGAACAGAAATTTAATTTTCGAACGTCGCAACCGGTTTTGCTGGGAGTCGGCCGCTTACTGAGATAGTCGACGCGCGTAACGCTGCAAACTGCGTACAGTGAGCGCAAAACTAGCAAACTGTGGACATTCCATTTCTAATATATGGAAAGGCGTACTAAATCGATAAGCCGCAAACTCAGTCTGCTGCTAACAGTTTGCCTACTGGGGACGCAGCCTTAGTCTCGAGTCCTACACACGGCCGCGGTTTAGCTAGCCTGCGGATGTGGTGCTTAAACGCATTCTCCTCCGAAAAAATAAATAGTTACTTAGAGTTTGAAAATCAATCAAAGAAGCCTACAGTGTGCCAGAACATTGAGCGACACTTCCTGATGAAGAAGGTATCCTTCGATTGGATAGGCCAGAGAGGTCATTTACCATCCGCGTTGCAGTATGTTTCACATTAAACGAAGCAACACTTTAATATCCGAACAAAATAGCTAAAAGAAAAGCTCGAAGATCAGGAAGACCTACAGCGCATATAGTTATGATTATTGTAGTATTGAGGAACATGGCTTACCACCAGGTGGGCTGCATGCTTGTCTGCCAACAGGTAACTACAAAGACCAGACACACACTTGAAATCAGAAGCTCGAAGATCAAATGAGCCTACAGTCTGGGAGCACATTAAGGGACGCTTAAATGTGATGTGAATGAATCGCCCCTCAATGGAATAGGCCGCAGTGACCGCTTACCATCATAAAAAATTAACTATTAGAAATAGCAAAAATAATAGCCGTAACCTTATAATGTAAGTACGGAATGTGTGAACGATGACGTATAAATGTTAATGATACATAGTATGATATGATAGGGCAGAGTAAACAAGCGGTCAGCGTGCAGTGTCGCGGCTATTACGCGCGCTGCCAACTGCATTAGTTTCCCTGTTCAATAACAGTTCTGGCAGCCAGCGGGATGCGCCGATAACATAATTCATGCCAGTTATAGGTGCGAAGGTTGCGAGTGCCGCTAAATGGTTAAAGCATAAACAAATACCAAGTAGAGTTGTTCATACAATAGGTTCCTCTGATCATAGAACCTAGTTAAAAAGTAATAGTCTTGGTTTTTTAAGTTTTGTTACATGTACTATACCTAGGGTTGCCATCCGTCCGGGTTTCCCCGGTATTTCCCTAGTTTAGAGGGCATCCGGGGAGCGTCCGGGGAAGGTTTCATTTGTAGACCGAGTTTTAAAAAATAAATAAATAAAAAAAATTGGGCCGCCCGCGAGACACGCACTATGCCCGCACACCACGATGTTTTTTATTACATTGAATATGTTTAAAAGATCTTGTTGACATGTCCGGCTTTCGGACTCTAAAATGCGGGGTTTTCACGCGTCTTGTCCTGTTTTCTAAATTTTATAGATGGCAACCCTAACTATATCCCCACTTTTGTCTTGAAAATAAAATAACAAGTACAAAAAGAAAAGCATTGTCAAATAAAGAAGTATATGCGGTTATGTTCAGTACGCAGATAGGTACGCAACCCACCGATGAAAAGCGACCACTGCGGCCTGTTCCATTAAGAGATAGCAAATCTTAAACAGAAAGCATCGCTCATATACTAAGTATTACTGACATACTGTACAAACATTAAAGCCTACCTTATACATTCTGAAAATTTATTATAAGTGGCTAGGCTTACGATAAAGATGATTTGAATTCAGGAGATTGGAGGAAAGCTCTTCAGAGACAAAGAAAAGTACCATTTTATTTTTTGTTAAAAAGCGAATACCTCGTGACACTAGATTAGCGAAACGACTTGGGAATTTCGACGCTGTTCAAAATATAATAGGTAATAATAGCTCTATATTTATAGATAACACATAACAGATGCACGAACACATGTCACTCGTTTATCAGATTCACTGTTCGTATAATGTTGCTATGTAGATTGTGGGTAGGAAATTAAAATACGGGGAACAAATATTTTTTATAGGTTTAGTTAGCAGGCGCAAGCAGCCTTGACACGGCTATAATGAATTGTGAATGTTCTTCACTAGAAATGGTAAAAAATTAGGCAATGCTGATTCCTGTGACACTACCACTACTCTCTGGATAGGGGAGATCCACATAACGTGATGTGGTCGCTTCCAAGCCTGCACCAATCTTCCGACGGTATGCGTAACGCATTTCCCATAAAAAATTGGAATTATTAAAATCTAAATATTCTATATATTCATCTGCTGAGCTCAAAGATGTACTTTAAAAAATGTCTATTATCAATGTTACAAAGTGACATCTACAACCAGTATTTGAATGTTGCTATCTATCGAGAATAAACGTCATCGTCAAGAATCTTGATAGTTACTTTTATTAATCGTCAGTACTTAGTTTCGTCATATTTTATTTGAAAGTAAGAAATAATAGGTCGGTACACGATATATTTCTTGAATGTTTGTGGCTGTAAAGAAAAATATCTAGGCCATATTGATTATTATTTACATTTGTAAAATTACTCGCAAAGTCAAAACAACCGCAAAAAACGAAAACAGTCTGGCTGTTGTGGTTTTTTCTACAAAATATTTGCAAAAGTCATTTATGTCAAACTAGTTTCATATTTTTTTGTATCTCCAAATAAGTTAATCACACAAAGACTAGACTTCCTCGTTATTTTATCTTAGAGTTCGTTACGCATCAACCACTTTTTGTATGTCAATTTAATTGTTAGACAGGCCAACCACCAACAATGCCTTTTTTATTTACGGTAGAAAATCCTTCAAATTCGTAACCGCATGTTAGCTACCCGCTAAACTCCCCCGGTTCCCCTTTTTACACCCGAAGAGGGGCAAGCCGATACCCGCCTAGGGTGGCCTATTCCATAGAAGGATACTTCACCGGGAAATATTTCTCATTGTGCTTAAACACTCCTGCGCAATGCTACTTGATCTGATTCGTAACGTTTGAATCCTACACTAGGCACCACAAAATTGTATGAAATTTTGAACGTAAAATTACGTAAATACGACGACATTTTATTAATTGGAACCACGTAGAAAATGTGTTTATTTGTCAAAGTTTTGTCATTATTAACGCATTAATTTCAAAACAAAATTCTATTAAAATTCCTTATATTATTTATTACACCGAAAATAACGGCGAGGTAACTGAAACGTTTACAATATTCACTTTTTACAACATTAAAAATATATACAAAAAAAAAAAGAACTAAACATAATTATAAATAAAAAATTTGGCCGAGGTCTCCGTCCATGGGAAAAGTACCCAGGACACTAGCAACGTTTCCACGCTGGATGGCTAGGCTGATACGCTGCCCTAGGTACAGACCAGCTTTGGGATCGTGAGATGACTCCAGCAAACGCTTAGATATCTCACGATACACCCTGCGAGCGCTTGGACCCCAGGGCCCCAGCGTTTCAACCCCAAAAGGCTCAAATATATAGGCATCACTGATGACAGAATATTTGCGCCTTTTGAGGTCTTCAGCCGAACCAGCCGCAGAACCAGCCCTGCCAACCGACAAAGGAAGATGAGACGGCGCCAAAGTATCAACACAAGTCGCGTCCCAAACAAGGGGCCGCCCCATCTTCCAGGGGACAAGGGTCATTCCATCCGGGCGCTTACCATCGCTGCGTGACCGATGATTTCTGGCCTATTTCCGAACGTCCCCCAAATAAAGAGATGCCATGAAACTTTTATATACCTTGATGCGCGTCTTTGCAATGTCACAAACGTCGCTTCATTCAGCTCTACTTCGTCTTCGAGTTTTCCCTTTGAATGTTTAAGAAAAAGAGCTGTCGTGAACATTATTCCATTGTCATCATTATAGATATTGGCTTAATCACCACACTTTTCCATGTGCGATTTGGTTACTCTTGTGGATTGATAAATCTTCGCGAAATAGATACATGCTTTGTTTAGCCCTGGAATAAAACCAAATTCTCGAAGCCCCAAGTTAAGGCCCGATATTTAGACCACCAGACTACAGGATGTACCTACAGCTTAATTTAGGTTTAAAGATATTTATTTTTCTCATAAAGATTATAAAATCACTTACATGAGAAAGACACATAAAACACTTTGTTGGGCTACTTACTTCGATCACTAATAAGAACTTATTAGTGATCGATGGCTACTTACAAATAATTTTAACTAACAAAATAAAAAGCAAACAATAATTACAACATTGTTGGAGGTAGTTTGTTTTTAATCCGCCCGCGCCGTGTCAGTTCGGTCACAAACACCTCAATACCACGGACATAGTGCGCAACTGGATGTGCCGGATAATAAAAAGTGAGAAACAGTTTGCTGAAACACTCACGCAATATAAATGTACATAGTATTTTTATTTTATATAATATATAATATATTTTATTTGTATAAGGTTGTATATTTATTTTTTTTCCGATCAAGCTGAATCTAATTTTATTAATATAAATGATTATTATGATTATGTGTAAATATTGCCGGATTTCTTTTTTTTTTTATTATTTTGTTATTTTGATGAATCTATAATAACTTTATTTAATTTACTTTCTAACAATTTCTTTAATTAATTATTTACTTTAAATAAAGTGCATGTTTTTTTAGGGTTACGTAGCCAAATGGCAAAAAACGGAACCCTTATGGATTCGTCATGTCTGTCTGTCTGTCCGTCCGTATTATTAATTCATTTTATTTCTTTGTAGACATAGTATTTAAGAAGTCTTTTATATGTCTTGGTGGATTTGGCCTCTTTAATATCGTTTGGTAGTCTATTATACAACTTTGCACCCTCATATAGAATATTTTGCTTACCATGATTAGTTCGAGGTATATGTAAGACTAAATTATTTGCACTTCTCAGTTGAATTTTTTGTATTTGATGTTTTTTAGTGAAATTAATTTGTGTATGTATTTTCTTCTTTAAAATTTTTCGTATCAGTATGCAAGTATTATATGTGTATAGTTGGTTAATATTCATTAATTTAGTTTCTTTATATATTTTATCAGTTGATGTAAGAAAGTTGTAGTGAAATAATCTTTTAATTAGTTTGTTTTGTGCTACTTGTAGAATCTTTTTATTGGTTGTGGCAGCACTTCCCCATATCTGTATGAGATAATCTAAATGGGGTTTCACAAGTGCGTTGTATACAGTGTATCGTATTTGCCTCGGAAGGCACCTAACTATGCCACGCAGTGCTCCTGTAAGAGACAAAATTTTTGACTTTATTTTCTCCAAATGAAATTTCCACGTCATACTACTATCCAAAATCAGTCCGAGGTATTTTTCTTTGTAAACTCTGTTTATAGGTAAATTATTTATGGTAAGAGGTGCAAGTTGCGGTATTTTCTTATTTTTAGCTGTAAATATTATAAAATTAGTTTTTGCAATGTTAATAGTAAGGAGGTTAGATTGGAACCAGGTATTTAAAACATCCAAATCCCTCTGAGCATCAGACATGACTGAATCGAATGTCTTTCCAAAATAAAATAAGCTAGTATCGTCCGCATACAGAGTAACGTCACCTATCAAACCAATATCTTTTACGCTATTGATGTACACGAGAAACAGTAGCGGCCCCAATATTGAGCCTTGAGGAACTCCATACGTTATTACACTAGTACTACTTTGCATTTTATCAATTTTTACCACCTGTCTACGATTTTCAAGGTATGATTTGAATATTTTTAGCGCAGTGTCAGTGATACCAATTAATATGCTCCCATACTGTAGGTTCATCTGGTCTTCGACCGTTTGATTCAGAATGTATCGGCTACTACGTAAATATTGCCGGAACACAGCCTTTCTGTGCAGCTAAAGCCATTATGGCGTCAAATTTCAAAAACAACTTCTACTCTACCACCCACCCTGATCTGAGGTGGCTATTGATACGACCACCTAAGATCCGCCACTCAAGCGGTTAACCTTTCTTGCACAGAGGCGGTCTAAAATCGATATAAAGTGATTAAAAACGTTAATAACGATAGTTCAACATTTTACGACAGCATAATACACAAAAATAGAAAAGAATACCACATACTCAAATATTCCACTATCACTATTATTATGTATTATTATGTGCGGAACAGCAGCCAACATAATTAAATCGTGTTTATCGCGAGCACCAGATGTGTTTTAGTATCACACAAACACTAAAAGTTGCAAACTGTGTGTACATATTTAAATTAGGTATCATTACTTAGTTCAAATACTAAAATCAGACTTTGTAAGTAGCACGTGTAGATGGGGGAATTCCTTGGATGACCAGTCAGCAAACTGGACATGGTTACATGACAACTTGGAAAATAACAAGGGATTATTAGACGTGACAATGTCGGAGAGTTAATAAACGTACTCATAGGGCTGCCAACAAACAACAAAAAATTTGACGAGCCATTTGATGTAATGGTCGAGAAGTCGGCTATTACACCAAAGGTCGCGGGATCGATCCCCGCACGGTACAAACATTTGTGTGCATGAACATGTCTGTTTATATCAGTCTGAGTGTATGTATGTATTTACAAAAAAAAAAGTATATAAGTAATGTTTATCCGTTGTCTGGCACCCATAGCACAAGCTAATGCTTAGTTTGGGGCTAGATGGCGCTGTGTGAATCATGTCCAGAGATATTTATTTATAATACACAGATTTGTTACGTCCATAATATTTTTGTCGAAAGTGCCGAGTCTAAAACTGTCATTCATTGACATTATTTTCATTGATGAGTGGAATTATTTATTCGATACATAATCACGCTAGAGAAAAAGATATTTTAATTTTAATGATAAGTCAAATCTAATGTCATCTTCAGTGGCATTGCAAAAGCCACTAATGGGTGTCTATTGTCTTGTATCGAAACTTACAAAATAGGTACATTTACTTTGTACCAAAAATAAAAAAGGACGATATAAAAACTTAGATATGACTTTGCCAAGGAAGTCCTTGAGACGAAGTAAACAAATATTTTGTTGAGTTAGCCATTTTTATTAATGATTTGTTTTGTTTGATATTAGTCTACCAAATAGAAAACTTCTTACAATATTTTATGGAGTACATTGAGTTCATAATAAAAATATTTTATTGAATAATCTAAATGAAGTATGTACGTAGTAGCCGCCTACATTTATTTAAAAAAATTATAAAAAAGTGTGTCGTTTTTGTTTATTTTGCCAATAATCTTTATTGAGTTGACTGTCAGTGCAAACACAAAGTAACTTAAAACTACTCGACTACTCGTATCAAAATACGTGCAGTCGATCTTTTATCAAATTTTAAACTGAATAAAAGAAATTAGATATGCTCGTTTAAAGTTTATTTGACTGTTTCACGTTGTAATTTTCAGTTAACATCAAACATTTCGAAATCGTTGATGTCCACCCTAATTTAACAAGAAATTTAAAGCTGGCAGATAGTTTTACAAGATTTTGACATGTTAATAGCGATTATTCGTTGGCATCTCTCACTAACACAAGCGCCAAAGAATATAAACTAAGTAAATAGGTGAAGATGACTCAAATGCTAAAAACTGATTTTACAAATCTAACGCCTCCATTAAAACTAGTATAATCAATTACAGAACAAGTTAAAGCATTCGTCATTTTGAAATCAAACTGTTTGTTACTATTAGAAGTTTGATTTCACCACAGTATTATACTATACCACCACCACAGTATACTATACCACAGAGGAATAATTGACCAGAAGGTGCCGCTTAATGTCCCAATACTGTGGGCTTCTCTGATCATGGATAACTGGCGCACGGGGTCATTTCCAACCGACGCGATGACAGTAAATGGTGCATTTCATATGGCCCCCGAACAGAAGTCGAATTAGAGAATTATCGCCCGACTAACTCTTACCCTACCTCTAAACAAGGGGGCAGACGGGTACTCGCTACCTCTCTACTGTCCCTTACTGGGAAAAGCTGGTTGGAACATGATAACACAATCAGAACTCCCTACCTGCACCGGTTTCCACAATATTTTTCCTCAACTTTACTGACGATTGGAATTTAGTTCATAACAGAAACTGTTTATTTACTGTATAAAGTGCTTTTCTTTCGATACCAATAAATTCTATCGGAATAGACTCAGTAGTTTCACGTGATATCGACTAGATAAACTAACAGGCGATCAAATAGAACAAGCTAAATTAAAGAAATTTCCAAGAATGTCGATAATTGTTGCTTCGAGTCATTCAAAGTAAAGTAACCAACAACAACTATTTATAAGCAATAAAATATTTTTATTGTTCTTGTCGTGGTCATTATTTTTTATGCCTATATGTGAAAATACTGGGTCGCGAGCACGTGACTTCATTGTCCAAAAGTTTTAAGATGGAATTTAGACTTTATGAGACACCATTTCCCCCTAGGGTAGGGTAGGTAATGAAAACTCGAGTTCATTCATAGTGGAACATTGAAGAATTCCAATACACAAAAGGGTTTTGCCCCAATTTCTCTTTAATCAAAATGAGAAGTTTCGCCACCTGAAAAGTGTTTTTCCCGTCATAAATATCTGATTTCTGTTTACTCCATGGGAGACGTGAGCCTGATAAGAGAGGAATGATGAGCCGCGTAATCTTGGGTCAACATTGCCGCGGTATATCATGCCGAAACACCGGCGCTCGCGCATTTCCACCAACTCGTCTATGAGATGCGCTTGACTTGGGTAACAAGAATGAAAAATAATTAGTGTTTGGTTAAATCTATTTTGTAACTATGACTCAAAAGGACAATGATTTCTGTAAGTAATCATGGATATTTGGACTCTCCTTTTTAAACATGATGTAGACATAGTTTTTCTAAACTAACGAGGTCAAGTGAGTTATGATAGGTGCATTGCCAGTTGTCTAACTCTTCGTGATAATATCGCTAAATTAAATAGTTATAAGCGAAAATGTTTTTGTTACAAACTCTTATAATAAGCTTCTCAAATCACCCCTAGATAAGAGAATTGGACGAATTCCGAAATCTTAACGTTGGTGTCAAAAAATCGACATGTCCTAACCTATCGTGTAGGAGTCAGCCTCTCATGATCCCAGAAAATACTTTATTTCTGCTGTCTTCTTTAAGCAGTATTTAAACCTGTTATATTTAATAGAAGAAGAATCTTTTCATTTTAAGCTTTACCTTTCGTATCCTTTTGTCCTATCCTATGTCCAGCACAGTCCAGCAGACAGGCCGATGATGATGATGATAAAGGGCACTGTAGCTAGTGAAATTACTGAGTCTCGGTGTAGCAGGCGCAGGGCGGTGCCAGGCAGTAACTGCTTAGTTACTGTTTGGCACTGAACTGTCTAAGGGCAGACGTGGCGCTTACCATCAGGTGTACGATCTGCTCGTCTTGTTACGTATAGCAACAAAAAAAAATGATGAAGATGGTGTCGTCACCATCTTCATCATTTTTTGATAAGATAATGATGACATACATATATGATGGCTGAAGTGTTTTACCTGTGTTTCGTTGTCCACAGACCTCCGAACAGCATTCGGTCTCCTGGACCGGGACAGCGACGGTCACGTGACACCGGCGGAGCTGCAGTTCATGCTGCGGAACCTCGGCATCGAGGTCAGCGACGACCTCATATCGGAGCTCATCAAGGACGCTAGTAAAACTGGTACGTAAGACTGACCAATATTCTTTCAAAAATCGAAATTATTCACGTAAACTTTGAAGTTGCACCTATGAATCGTCGATTTTACAGAGTGACCACCACTGGCTACGGAATGTTGCTATTTATCGAGAAGACCGGCAAGAAAGACGATAGTTACTCTTTTTTTTTTAAACTTGTCTGGAAGATCAGCTGAGCTAAGCTAGTAAGAAAAAGTTGTTTCTTAAAAGGACCTTAAATGAATCTGTGAGCGTAGAACAAATCCGGCACTGTTGCTTCAGACGCCTAGCAATTTCTGCATTTCGTCCAAGAATTCAAAATCTTCAAATTGACTTGGTCAATGAAATTTTGAGAAACTATTGAAAGTAACCGAAACTGAAAAATCCTTCTTAAAGAACAGAACAGTCTATAGTATAGTAGTAAAAAAGTTGACATTAAACAAGTGCCGCACGCTATTGGAAACGAAGACGTTTCCTATTTGCTATGAATTTTAATATCAATGCTACGCCTACGACTTTTATCATCAAAACCAATTTTGACATTAAAACCACCAAACTTCAGAAGACCACACGATATGATGATCTTCAGCTTTCAGAATTTAATCCGTAGGTAACATGAAATACGAATACATTAACACCTAACTATTAAAGCATGCACACGCGTGCCAATGATGCCAAAAGTGCAGCGAAACATATGCCCCAACATTTAACAGTCACACATAAATGGCATATTCCGTATGTAAATTGGGCAACTAATCAAGCGTTCGCATGACTTGTGACATTAGGTAGCTGACAGTCTGTTTCTTTTGACATTAGTGAAAATTAGGCATGAAAACGACTAAAATGAAAATTCTCCATGCCGATTTTCGGCTACGGCGGCCAATTTTTATGGCTAACTATGCAGGATACATTATTCATAATGCACAATCTTTTAGCATAACACGACGGGACAGAAGTCTGACATGACGGAAAACAGACCAGGCAGTCCTATTATTTCAGTGACAGTGGTCAGACCACCGTCAGTCACACTTATTAACAGGGCAGCCAAACCAATTGGAAATATTTCTAAAAAAAACACATCATTGTGGCAATGACTTGATTAAATGATGGAAGCTTTGGCCCTTCAGTGGGACATAATTATAGGCTGATACTTTTTTTGATAAGATTTTGATTTTATTGATAAGATTAACTTTGAACGTCTATAAAATAAAATGTTAATTTGATGGGGTTGCTCATGGTGGTCTTATGTTGATCATTTTAGTTAATGAACCCTCCCTATTATCTACCAATCCAACGTGTTTACTTTTCGAAGGAAAAGCGACCCGCATAAGACTAAATAACCACAATTAAAAGCAAACAAGCTCGCACTACATTCTAACTAATCTCAACAACTAGTTGCGTCTCTATATTTAGTTCAGTCCGAATCACAGAAAATGTACTATTCTAGCTAGAAATAAATTGGCCTAGCGTCGTCGTGCTTGTCTGTTTTGGTTAGAATTTCTAGACATGCTGTGTTTGCAGGGCTGCCAACTATGCTTTAGTGAGTAATACATTTTGTAACTTACATAATTATGTATGTAAGTTACAAAATGTATAACTCTATTGCGGGGATCAAAAGTCGCGGGGTACTCTGATGTAATAGCGGACTTCACAAATCTGTAGTCAAATAAAAAGTCGCTCCTATAGTTGTTTGTATTAATATTATACACATCATAAGATTATTATAGAAGTAGTCAACCCTAAATGAAGGTCGTCCGATGCGAGTAATTTAACAACTAACAAATTAAATACACGCTTGACTTGACTTTGGTGTCTGAAGTGTCATTAGTGCTGCTAATACCACATGTCACGTCTTAATCTCCTATTTTGAACGTAGTCGTCTAGCATTATTAACTACTAGCTTTCCGCCCGCGGTTTCACCCGCGCGTAATTTCTATTTTCAAATATCCCGCGGGTTTGAGACGTTTCCCGTAGGAATTTTATAGCCTATGTTCTAATCCGCGTTATAAACTATACGTGTGCCAAATTTCATTTAAATTCATTCCGCCTTTTAGGCGTGATTGAGTAACAAACATCCAAACATCTAAACATCCAGACTTTCGCATTTATAATATTAGTAGGACTTCAGTTGGCTTACAATCACGCTCTCCCGATGTTATGCGCCCACTTCACTTCACTTCAGGCTATTTCATTAAAAATACTTCCATCAAACGGTGAAATCTACTATCTCTCAGCTCACATTAGCAGGCATGCTTCGGTAGGACTAAAGTTACCGTTGTCAAATAAGTTCCTGGTAATTTTTGTGATAGATTCAGATACCAATGATGCTTTTCCTTTGGTCAATTTAAAAAATATTCCTAATATTATTATGGCACTGTCTACCTCGGAAGGATACACGATTTTTCAACCACCTCTCTCTCTCTCTCTAATAAAAAATCCTAGAATCACTCATCTTTTTGGCGCCTCAACATTGAATCCAGTGAAACAACTTGATTTTAACGTTGAAGGACACTTGGATCTTGTACTAAACAATTTTCCTTATAAAAAAGTTTTTCCTAACAATGATGCATGTTTTAACACGGTGCGGGAATGCAGCTATAATTGCATACATGAGGATTGATTAATGTACTTTCATGTCGGTTTTTCTGTCGTACACTAGTGCCAAGATTTTTTATTTCATTTTCAAAAGAATGAAAAATTATCGTAATTTTCATCCCACTTTATGACTTCACCTTGTTTACCACGAAGTGCAATAAATCATTATAACGGTTTCTAGCTGTATTTCAGCTGAAAAATCAGGGTACCCGGGATGGGCCGGTCAATCGCCAGAAGACGGGCACTGGTGGAAGGCAAGGCTATGACTTCGGGTGTGAAGGGGATTCGGAGAAGTCTAGTGGGTAATGGGGCGCTTTAGTACCGCGTCCCACACACGGCAGCAGGTCATCCTATCCTTTTTTTTTCTCGGAGAAGAATGCTTTTAGGCACCATAAACGGCAGGCTAGCTAGACCTGCGGCCGTGTGTGGGACACGAGACTAAAGCGTCCACTACCCATTAAGCTCCGCCGGTTTCCCCTTCACACCCCAATTGGGACGAACCGGTGCCAGCTATTGACCAGCCCAGGCCACGCTTAACCTGCGGTTAAGGTGCATAAACGCATTCTACTTTCTAAAAAAACACATTCACTGAAATAGTCGATGTCATTGTCAGAAGCCACTAATCACTTAAATATTATGAGAAAATGCGGTTATTTTCTCCCTCTTTAAAGAATGCACCGTCTTATAACGTAAGAGCACGTGCTCATGTTTGGCAAGACTTCAAATAGATGCAAAGAGGGGCAATGCTCACTCTAACGACAAGGACATTATCATTTATTTTTATATAGGTACCAGCTCTCCCTGCGACTTTGCTCGCTTAGAATTTGAGTGAGGATGGGAGATTCTTTTATAAAAGTAAATGTACCAGCCCATTTAATGTCCCACAGCAGGGCAAAGGCTTCCATCATGGCTTAATCACCACGATTGCCAAGTGCAGATTGGTGATCACAAACCCGAGCTATATTGTCTGAAAAAACCGATACAAATTTTGCTCGACCCGGGAATTGAACCCAGGAGCCCGAGCTCACGGCACGACCATCGAGGCGATTCGTCTATAAAATAATACAATAATTTTAATTTTAATATTTTTTTCTTTCCGGGGAAGATTTTATTAGAGAAATAATGACTAATTTTTAGTTCTTTCTTATGCTTTGAGTGCGTAAACACAGGTGCTCTCCCTATTATCTTAACGACTGTAGACTGATTTCGTATCGCGATTGTTTCACTAGTTTTCGCCCATTATGCGGATTGACCTGAAGTTCCAGACAACGTTCATTAGCTAATCTGTTTTGTGACCTTCACGCATCGCCTTGAACTTCCTTTGTACTGCGTTTGACTATTTACAGAACACCCGCTGTGACCGCGCCCTTATGATATTATCGTCTTTATTTATAAACTTAACAAGCATTTTTATACTGGCTTACTACGCTGGTAGAATGGCTGTACCTACTCAGTCATAAGAAAACAATTCTCACACGGCACACTTTTTTTAAGTGAAGAAATGCTTTCTTTCTTAGGGTTTTTAAAGTTTTTAGATTTTAAAGGGCAATACATAAAAAAACCAGGCCCAAAATGTGTATAAACGGTACACATTTTCTGCTGGAGTAAGGTGGAAAATCAGAAAAGGCAGAGGCGTGGCGGCGTAGGTATTGAATAATGCTTTCTGATAAAGCATTTGTGACTGGAAAAGGCCGTAGCAAAGCAACCATTTACCATAAGGTAGTGTGGGCTAAATATCTTCTATCATTTTCTTTCACGCACTTGCGTAACTTACTCGCTCATCACTTGCGTACTCGCTCATTTCGCATCAACACCACAAATCAGTCTAGAAAACAGGAAGACACAATTTTTCCGCGATCCGGTGTAGTTTTGGCAGCACTGGATTAGCTCCGAGATAGCGAGGACAGCATCCCGTCAACCCGCTAAAATTAACCTGTTTGCGTACACAAACCGGCGTCCGTATTGTTGTTGGCAACGCAGATTCTCGATAGTTCTCTGACCATATGGACAGGTGAGAGTCGGTTTATAACCGTCTCATGGAAGCTTTGAAGTTTGTTTTGATCGATGGACTAACCTACTTTTGTATCGTAAATATTTTTCTTCCTGCTTCATTGGAGCTGTATTAGGTAGCATTTGAACTTGATGCCGGCTTCCAGTTTTTCTCTGACAAGTGGGAATTAGTCCTCAAAACATCAAATTCGTTTTGGTTTGATCCACCGACGGGTTCCGACAAAGCAATCGCATTTAATTCTTCCAACCTGCTAGTAACCGATCCATTTTGTCTACAATAATAGATTAGTGCTAAGATAAGTGTGCCGTATATTGTGGTCCTTAAGATGAGAATCTTTACGTTGAAAAAAGGGCAACAATGCCCATTTAAACATTCTGTTGTATTAACCGTATTTTATTAGTCTACACCTAAAGACTAGTGATAAGACAAGTGTGGTGTATATTGTGGTCCTTATGATGAGAATCTTTACGTTGAAAAAAGGCAACAATGCCCTTTTGAACATTCTGGTGTATTGAACGTACCTATTTAATTTAAGTCTTATATCGCATAAACGCAACTCCTTAAGCTTTACCCTTCACCGAGCCAGACAAGGCAGATATGTATATTAGCTTAAGCTCAAACGATAACTTTAAACAGTAAAGTCAAAGTTACCGTGTAATCGAGCGATCGCGTCGTACAATTAATTCTGCGATGCAGGGTTATGGTGAGATGGCGTGCGGGGGCTCGTAGGGCGGTGCTTCCGGTGCGACCTCGCACCAAGGTCAGGGTATGTTCGCCAACTCTAGGTACCTACTGCTTGCTATCGGACGTCGTTCTTTGCTTTCGAGCACAGAGATTCCATAGATCTCTGTGCTTTCGAGGTACATTGGGAACCACCACTTAGCCGTAGAACCGATAACGATAATCTAGAGTGGAGTCCGCGGCACGTGAAACGCAGTGTAGGACGCCCTCAGGCCAGGTGGAGCGACGATTTGCGCAGGATGGCTGGCAAGAGCTGAATGCGAGTAGCCAATAATCGAACTAAGTGACGAGCATTGGGAGAGGCTTATGTCCCACCCAATGGGGACAAAGCAGGCTGAAAGATCGGAATAATTCCAGTAGTTGACTGAGACAGGCTGATAATGATAATAATGATGATGATGATGGAATGCGTCGTATTCATAATTGATTAGCTTGCGACCGCGATTTCGGTAAAACTAAAATAATATTAGCCAATCCGTGCAACAAAAGACTCCATCACAGAACTTGAAATATAGCAACAATTCAAACGCCCGTTTTACACCCTATTCATCAAAGGGGTTGGCAGTTAAACATCATTAAGATTCATCAGCGTTTAATGCATGTCCGTCTCATCTTTATTGTTCTCAGATGTTCCAAAACTTAATCAAGGGATGTTTGTCTTAATTTATCTCCATAAAGCCATGCTTCGTAAACTTGAAGCTGGAAGTCGATTTAAGTTTATTGCTACAGTCGTCAACACCGACAAATGACACTGAAGTTACAGACGCATAAAGTTTAAATACGCGACGTCATAATTAGACAACCGCAGTGCAATTAGACAAATTGGCCTTTTTACGATGTCGTATAACATTGGAATCATCCTTTGTTTGCCCTCCGTTATCAACATCATGGCCTGATAAAAATCAGTCTACAGTTTCAATTGCTATTTACGAACTTGAGCACTAACATTATACTAAACAAATAGGATCTACCTTACCTGATGCTCACCTCTGCAGTATATTTAAGACATCGTAATTCGTATTAACATATTCTCAAATGTAAAGAACAATGACATTTAAAATTATCTACGAATATTTTGTCCTATTCACTCTCTTCCGAAGAGTGATTTAAAAACATTACTAATAAACTATACAAATAATTATGTGAAATGCAATGTATAAGCTTTCCGCCACTCGTATTGCAATTAGCATACCACGGGCATTAGCGCGTAAAAGTGAGATTAAAACGTTAATTTATTTTTAAGTTCATGAAACTTGAGTTCTTTGCTAATTAAACGTAATTGAAATATAATATAATCTATCGTAAATCCTAATTGTTAAAAATACTTCGGAGGAGCGAGGCTTTCCCAACACAAGTATCATCTGATTACTTTCTGGGAAGCCCCGGCAATTTATTGTAAATGATTTACAGAAATAAAATACATTTTATTTTATTTTTTTATTATTATTAAACATAAACTGCTCGTATACCAAAAATGTATATGTCCCTTGTTCAGTTTATTTGACGATTTCAGTAAAAAGGCGCTACGTATTGCATAGTTAATATTACATATTATTTAGAAAAATAGGTAAGTTCATTTTAATCGAACTGCGTTTTCCGTCGTAGTTCCAATTTCCACCCATTGCAAACTAAAGCAAACCCGAGTCCAATGTTCAGATAACTAATTTTAATGTTAATGAAAGTTTGCTTACCCCAAATCAGTTAATAATTACGAGTCGCTAAACACTTTAGTGTGCGAAGGCTATAGGTCATTTTCCACCAACCCTGTATCGCTTATCAGTCGATTACGTTGCATTTTAAGAAAGTATACCCTTTCAGGGGTACGCTAGGCGCGATAGATGGTCGCCACGCCAGATTATGGTGGAGTGTGCGAAAATGTAGAGTTGTGCCGGTTGTGCGTCGTTCTGTGATATAATAACACGTAACACGTTACAGTTTTACCAAGTACTCGAAAATTATTGACTGTGTTTTGTTTTTTGGGATATGTCCAGTACTACAAAGTCCAGCACTAAGATATAATTATGTTAGACAAATAAATACACGACTTGCTTTTCTAGGAATTCTTTTTTCATCATAAAATTATTTTTGTCTTTGCCAAAAATGTTTACTCGTCAGCCAAATAAATGTCCAAAACATTTTGTTTTTCTTTTTTGGTTTGGGTTTGTACTTTAGCCATTGACGGTAGAAAGGTTAGGAAACGTAATATAAGGAAGAATTAGGAAAAACGCGGATTAGGACATTGCTGTAGCTGTCCGACAATTTTTTAAATATTTTTTTTTTATTCGAAAGGTGTTGGAAATATTTTGCGTTATATTATGTGATATCGCGTATTATCACATGATATAACGTACGCAACTTCACATCTCTACTGCCGGTATCTACCATCGCACAATGCTAATCGGCCAATCCGATCAGATCACGCCACTCCAAGAGCTTCGTAATGAGGTTAACGGTCAACCAAACACGCTACATTACCGAGACTTCTTTCCTATATTGCTCAAGCAACAAAAAATAAAGGAAAATACAGTCAGAATCGATGATTTGAAGTAGAACAACACTCCCTAAAGTATGGATAATTTGGGTACACCGGCTAGAATCTTCTAGGGTATATAGCTGAGGAGTTTAATGGGTAGAGGGATGAACGAAACTAGTCGCCCACACATCCCCAGCCTTTTTTTTGCGGACGAGAATGCGTTGGTGTACCTTAACCGCAAGCTAACTAAGTTACTGTTTGGCACTGAACTGAAGGGCAGACGTGGCGCTTACCATCAGGTGTACGATCTGCTCGTCTTGTTACACATTGTAAACCTGCGGCCGTGTGTAGGACTCTTCCCCGGATTTCCCTTTTCGCCTGATTGGGACGAGATGGTACCAGCCTTGTGGCTGTTAACCAACCACACGGCCGCGGCTTGCTATTATGGTGCTTAAATGCGTTCTCCTATGCAGTATCGATACCTAACGTTACAGTATGTTCCTTTGGCTTTTTTTTAATATATTCCTGGACATTATTCTCTTAGTAATTTGTTCCAGAAAGACGTGCTCAATCTCATGTACCTACACAAATGTTTGCGCGGAGACCTAATCCTTTCATATCATCAACTAGCGGCCGCCCGCGGTTTCACCCGCGTGGTTCCCGTTCCCGTGAGAATTGATCAAAATCCTTTCTTAGCGGATGCCTACGTCATAACATCTACCTGCATGCCAAATTTCAGCCCGATCCGTCCAGTGGTTTGGGCTGTGCGATGATATCTATCTATGTCAGTCAGTCAGTCACCTTTGAGTTTTATTAGATTCGCCTACATACATCGTAAATAGCACGTGAACGATTCATAATTATTTTAATGCGCACTTCACGAGGGCAATAAAGAATGTGTTTATGAACAATACTTAATGCATATTAATCATTATGAGTATAATTAGCCAAGCTAAAGGCTGTAAGCAGGGGTGAAGAATGACGACGTGGGTTTAACGAGCCCCGTAACTACCAACTGAGTTAATTAAGATTTAACGACACGAGCCCTTTTGGTGATCGTCGCGTTAAATTTTGTTACACATTTTGAACTGAACTTTATACTGTTGGGTGGTCATTAACGTTCCCCGCGAAAACGGAATGAAGAAATAAAAGGCAGAATACAATTTCGTTTCCCTTCGATGTTTTGTTTTTGAGGCGCTATGGCTCCGCGGCACGCAATGCAAGTCGATCTGTGGAAAGTGTTTTCTGATGTTTACGCGATTACTTCCCAGTGTAATACGTAAATCAAACTGAAATGAATACATCGCCGTTCTTAAAAAGGAAACATCTATAACTCGCGTAGACTGTACAACGATATCTCGCAGAATTGTGATATTTTTTCGGGTATAAAAAGTAGCTTTTGCCACTTTCCAGCTCCTAAACAATCCCCATATCAAAAACCAAAGTCACTTCGATCCGTAGTTATCCCGTGAGAACTAAATATTATCCCGGGATAATTAAATACTTAAATACTTTATCCTTTTCCAAAGTCTAGTCTAAGTCTGTCCCAATTTCATCAAGATTTTGCAGATTTGATTTTCATTGAAATGAAATGAAATAATTTATTCAGCAATTTGATTTACATAGTAAATTCTTTTGCACGTCAGATTTTTTTACTCTACCAGCGCCCAGTGGTCTGAGATTCGCGTTTCATACACTTAGAAACGAAAGTCGTTGAATGCGGATTTTTTTTGCTGGATAATTTTCTAGAATGATTTCTGTGAAGACTTATGTAGGTTTGGCTACCAGGAGCCACTTAGTTTAGCAATAAAAAAATTATTAGTTTTTTTTTGTATGGAGGAAAACACAAAAGTTTTTTTTTCTCAGAACTGCATGAAACTTCTGGCTTGCCGCTTACACGGTGTTTTGTCCCAGCAGAGGTGGTTTTTACAAAATATAACATAGACGCCCACGCGCGCCGCTTTGGCCACAGGAGGACGACAAATGTAAAAAAAATTATAAACTGAATTCTCGCTATGTTTTTCAACAAAAAATGGGTAGAACTATTTGTTTTTCTCTTTCTACATACTATTGGCTATATAGGGCCCATTCTATCCAAAAACATGATTAGAACAATTACTTTATCAACTGTTTTGTTCCCAAAATCGATTTCTGGCTTCTTGGAACCCATTAACAGATAATTAGTGCTCAATGAGTTAAATATTATTGATTAGTCATTAATTTACCAGGTAATTATGAAAAAAGGTAATTATAAAATGGTAAATCGTTTATTACAAAAATAACAAATATAAATAATGAAACAAAAACTGATACAACAAGAAATACAAGATAATTATAATTGTTATACATTTACGGAAATCACAGAAATTATTACAATCAGTTTTGGCTTAAGCTACTTATACCTATAATGAGCATACATGAAAATTATAAAAATGTCATTACTAACTACTTAATAAAGCACAAACAATTTTTCTATAAAAAGTCTACCGTAAAGCAACAAAGATTATTATTCTTCTTCATTATCAGAAATATCGGAGTCTGCTATATTAGAAACATCGACAAATTCAATGTCTTCTTCTTCCGTACTTTCCATGTCATCAGCTAAAAGAAGAAGTTTCATTTCTTCAGTTAGTTGCTCTTTATTATTTTTTCTTAGCACTGGTCGAATGCTTGACAAATATGGATCAGAAGATGTTAAGAATCCATTAAAAATATCTTCGTTTGTCACTATGCGATTAAATTTACGCGTATGGTGCTCTCTGATCTTTCTGAAATCTTTATTTCGAGCCTCAGATGCCTCTTCTGAAAGCTGGCCAATTGGCAGCATATTTAAATGTTTGATGATTTCTGCACCATGCAACAGAAGTTTGTGGACACTAGCAGGCATGTAATACCAGCCATAAAGCTCCACATACAACTGTGCAGTTCTCCGCGTAAAATCAGCAAACAAATCCGTATTAATAGGCTGACCCGATGACACAACACCTAAAATGACTGCAAACTTTTGGATAAGCTCCAGATTCAACCCAGTGATGTCTGCAGTCTTCTCAGGATTCTTGAAAAATTTTCTTGCCGTGTTGCCGTCATTTGTGGTGCCAGCTCCTGTAACAAAAAAAGTAGTTTTATTCCTGTAGGATTTAAAAATGTAAGTAACTAATGACAACATTTGAGTTACTAATTATAATACATACCTTGCTTTACGATATCTATTAAAAGTCCCATTTGATCTCGAAACTTTTCCTGTATACTTTGTTTGCGATTCTTCATCAACATTTTGCTGTCATCATCTCGGGCTTGCCACTTTTTGAAATCCAATCTGTAAGATATATGGAGAAGACATTCCATACATCTAATCCACGCATGTAAAGTTGATAAACCATATCTGTACAGGTTAGATGAAACAGGTTTTCTGAAAATAAAAACAAAAATGTTTTATCAAACCATTAAAAGGTGACATTGTAAGTAAAGGTCAAGAATTATTGGTTATTTAACTTACTCGTCTATTTTCTTCAAATCGTTCATTTCGCTGGGTACTGCTTTACAGATGTCACATAATATTAATTCCATGCCATAAACTGATGTCACATGTCTGCATTGATGTTTGTGACAAGTGTGACGTTATTTTGCCATCTATCATAGTCATAAGCATTGAATGTTTTACATTAATGTTATTACTAATGATAGATGGTTCCAAAGCTGCAATCTCGGCTTCAACCAAAGCACTCTCTTCTTTTATATCTAATTTATTTTCATTTATAAATTTAAAATAAATAGGTCTACAAAATAGAGTAGAAGATGGCTTTGGATTCTGCCAGATGACATCTTCACCACAAAGCAGACGCACAGGTACAAAAGAGCACATAAAATACTGGAATCATCCATATTTGCGTCCATCTTTTGTTTGTAGTTGCTCTGACTAGATGCACCATCTAAACCCCACTTCGAAATTAATTCCAGTTCTTTTCCGTGCAATTGGTCCACATCTAATATTTTAGTCAGTCTAGAGACGGTCACGTCCAAGATTGACTGAAGCCGAACTTTAGCGCCTTCTGCTGTTACTGTTATTGCTTCTTTTGGAGGATAACATGCTTTCTTGGCGTCTAGAATTATATTGTATGCAGGATATAAATCTATTCCATCTGGTTTAGCACATGTTCTTAATGTAGTATACTGCCATTTTGACAACTTTAAGGATACGAATATCCCTAAGGCTTTCTCTGGCGTATATTTTGCTACATTCTTTCCCTTTAAGAAATCTTTCGTTTCTGATATCTTGTCTGGGTGCTCGGTAAGATATTTCACAATACCTGCTAATTCCTTATTACCACAACTCATTGCAGTAGCATATGCCAACTGTTCCGTGTCATGGGTAAGAAGGTCTGATACTCGTCTCTTCTTCTGCATCGGACACAATTCAGAAAAAGGTTTCCTTTGCTGCATTGATGTTGAAGTGCCAAGAGTGCAGGTAGTGACGCTGGATGTGGATGCACCTTCGTTTATTACAGTAGAACTTGAAGTTGATGATGGCGGAATATTTTCCGTATCGTCGATGGAGGTTGCTGATGAAGCTTGGATGAAAGCAGGCCATTTAATTTCTTCTTCAAGCCAAGTCTCGTATTTTTTAATAAACGTTTTGGTTGTTCGATTGCACGATTTCCACTTGATTTTTAAATAAGTCAAATATGTTTGGCAAAATTGTTTTAATTTTTTATGTTCTTCTTCTGACAAACTTTGCACTTTAGCCAATAAACTCTCGCACAAAACACTGGGTTGTGAAAAACAATTACTTGACTTCACAAACATAAAAATATCAAGATTGGTTACGAAACCTTCCATGATATAAATCACAATTCAAACTTAAATCACAGGGTGAACTTAATGTAAGCGCGCACAATAGTTAACTTGAACTGGATGAATTCCCCACTTTCATTGCAATTTAAACCTACCCTAATTACCCTAACTACCCTAATTGCTTTATAATCATAAGCTTATGATATTTTCTTACTTCTCCGAATTCACCCCCTTATTACCATTTTATAATTATGTTCTTTTTTTATAATGACCTGGTAAAATAATGACTATTCAATAATATTTAACTAATTGAGCACTTATTATCCGTTAATGGGTTTCAAGAAGCCAGAAATCGATTTTGGGAATAAAAACAATAGATAAAGTAATTGTTCTTATCATGTTTTTGGATAGAATGGACCCTATATAGCAAATAGCATGTAGAAAGAGAAAAACTAATAGTTCTACCCATTTTTTGTTGAAAAACATAGCGAGAATTCAGTTTATAATTTTTTTTACATTTGTCGTCCTCCTGTGGCCAAAGCGGCGCGCGTGGGCGTCTATGTTATATTTTGTAGAAACCACCTCTGCTGGGACAAAACACCGTGTAAGCGGCAAGCCGGAAGTTTCATGCAGTTCTGAGAAAAAAGAACTTTTGTGTTTTCCTCCATACAAAAAAAAAACTAATTATTTTTTTATTGCTAAACTAAGTGGCTCCTGGTAGCCAAACCTACATAAGTCTTCACAGAAATCATTCTAGAAAATTATCCAGCAAAAAAAATCCGCATTCAACGACTTTCGTTTCTAAGTGTATGAAACGCGAATCTCAGACCACTGTGCCTCGGCGTGAATGGCCTGTTGAAAAGAGGCACCGCAAGAAACTCAACAGTTACAAATATCGATAGGTACATCTACTTGCAATTTGCAATCTCAATTGACGCAAGGCACAAGACTTTGCCTTAGTATTGGTTTTTGTATAATAAGTAGGGAGGATGAAGTTAGTTTTCATTAAACTAGACACAAAATAATTATCCTTCTAGACAACATTGTTGGCTCAGCTGAGCTGTGTAGCCTCGAAGCGCAGAAGGCTTACCTCAGCCCATTTCTTGTCACGTACATTTTGCAAAACAAATTAATTTGCAATCCTGTATCATGAATAGACAGGGTATAAAAAATAATGAGACTTCATAAACTACCTATGCGCAAAACAAGCAGAAAGATAATGGTCTCAAGACTTGTTTAAGTCTTTAAAAAGGTACCTAACAATTTATTAATATTTTTGTTCTTTCGCTTTACTTATCAATTTAAAAAGTCAATATATAATGTCAGCTCAATTTAGTATGGAACATAACATAATATTGTAAAATAAATATCAATGGGTAGGGTAAAAATCTGAAAATAGAGCTTCATAATAGGTTGCCATGGTAACGCAAATAGACCCATACCTACTATTATTTTATAGTGAACAATATCCATACTTTCGATAGCTATCAATACTATTGATATGACGTCGAACTATCGATTGTTGACTATCCAAATCTAACTTAAAATCTGGCGGGCCATTATGTTTCTTCTGAAGTTGAAAGAAAGAAATAAAAATGTTTTTTATCAAGAGACAATTGGGTACACTAAAATATCGTGTCCCTGAAAAGGCACGCATTATGCAGTACCTATGCTGAAGTATCACAGAAATACTACGACGCTGGTCTTCCTAACACGCCTTATTAGTTGAATAAAAGTCGTGACTAAAAGCTAACGTAGACTCTTGTTTGGTTCCAGGCAATGGCCTAATAGATGAGAACGACTTCATGCAGTGGGTGACGAAGATACAGGCGATACAAGGGATGGACGTCGGCGCGAGCGGGGGGGACTCCGAGGAGGAGATCACCAGGGACCTAATGGCTGCGTTTAAGTACGTATTTTTTAATGTTAGGGAAACAAGCAATGAGCTACCTGACGGAAAGTGTTCATCGCTGCCCATAGAAAAATGCTTTGCTGGCCATCAAAACAAAAAATAATTCTAAATCGAAATCGGAATACTTTAGATCGACTGTCTTCCCTGCGACAAACAGACTTTCTTACCTTACTGTAGGATAGGACTATAGTACATATCAGCCTGTTATTACTGTCAAACAGCAGGGTAAAGGGCTTCATCTTTTAATACAATCACCGTGCTTGCCTAATGCAAACTGATGATCCCAACAAAGAGTACAATAATGGAAAGATCCCCAACTCGAGCTGCATAAAAAACCACCACAAAGTTAGCTCCAGCCGAAAAACCCTAGACCTACATTGGACTGGACAGCATTGAGCCACGGATCAACCTTTACAAATCACTCAAAAAGTCTCACTTGAAATAGAACTATGCGATGGACATTAAGCTGAAAATTGGTTGCAAGAATTTGACACATTTGCAAAGGTTGATCAGACAGAGGCATAGTGCACATAAGGCTGCGTCCCCAGTAGGCAAACTGTAAGCGGCAGAATGAGTGTGTGGCTTATCGATTTTCCATAAATTAGAAATGGAGTGTCCACAGTTTGCTAGTTTTTCGCTCACTGTAGGTACGCAGTTTGCAGCGTTACGCGCAAACTGTGGACACTCCATTTCTAATATATTATCTACGGAAAGGCGTACTAAATAAATAATCGTCTCGAATCAACTAGGAGTTGGTAAAAATAAAATAAAAATGGCATTCATTTATTTTATTCATTTGTGTCGCAGAGTGTTCGACCGCGACGACAACGGGTACATTACGCGGGACGAACTGCGCACCGCCCTCGAGATGATCGGCGAGCCGGTGACGGACGCGCAGCTCAACCAGGTGCTCGCGCTCGGCGACATCGACCACGACGGCCGCATCGACTACGAAGGTAATTACTTCCTTCGAGCAATTTCAGTCTAGGAAGGCAATAGGTTCATTACGCGGGACGAACTGCGCACCACCCTCGAGATGATCGGCGAGCCGGTGACGGACGCGCAGCTCAACCACGACGGCCGCATCGACTACGAAGATAGGCACATTACTAAATGATTTAGCTAATTAGCATTACTAAGCAATCGCCCCCCCCCCCCCCCCACCACCAGCTGAGCTCTGCTGCTTTTGGTTCATTCCCGTTCGTCCCACCAGGCTTCGTCCCACCAGTGGGACGAACGGGAATAGTGCAGCGCTCCTCAGCGGGAAAGCGAGCTTAGCCTTTTCGACAAACCAACAACCCGGTAGAATTTCGCGGTGTAGGTTTTTTGGGGTTCTATGAATTATTGCTCCAGAGAGTTGCTCATCATACAGGAGTCGGTAATACTTTTTTAATAATGACGCGGAGCTTTTTGCTTGTCGGTAATTGATAAGACCAAGCAAAGAAAATCCTAGTTATGCAACATACCTAAATCGATGTATAGGTATCTGTTTTTTTTTTTTTGGAATTGCATTTTGCCATATTGAATGAATTACGTGCAGTGCAGGTGGTTTGGCCGTAGTCAGAGGTGGATTTCGCGTGACTATCTGCACTCAATATTTTTTATTTGCAAGAGAAGTGATTTAACCCCTTCTGGGTTTCTCCGGTAGGCAAAAATGTTTTACGGATGTTATCTTTATACGATAACCCACTTCACGTAGACTTCGCTCCCCAACCGTGACAATGACCTATGACTGAAAATAAACTGTTTGTTACAGAGTTCGTGAAAATGCTGTTGTAACGTGTACCTCGCTGAGCAAGTCCTCATTAGATGTAATGCTGTAATTTAAAGACAAACGGTGGTCGCCGTGCGTGTTCCTGATCGCTAAGAGATTGTGTCATAGTACCTACCTATTAGGTATAGGCAGACGATATGTGGGTTGAGAAACTCTTCCAGTCATATTTTATACGTTTTTAAGAATCGTTGTAATAATAAGAGGCATACTTTGTTTACACAAATACTGCAAGAGTAAATATAAATAATATTAAAAAAATCCTTATGGTTTTCGAACTCATTAGGTAACAAAAAATATGTTAAAAAATAAAAGCTGGAGATGATTGTTATCACATAAAATATGCTTAGGTAAAATATTTAAGGAAGAGAAAGTATATAGCAGTTATAAACTGCTAAAATATGAATGTACATAAGAGTACTTTTGTAAAATTAATAAAAGTAACAAATTACGTAGTGTAACTAATTTAGGTTTAATAACTATACTGAACAAATGAAAATGTAAATTTATATTTTATAAACTGATAAAACCTGGTTGAAACATATTATTATTATAATGAGCTCAATCTTGTTGACTACGAAAATGTTAATTCTTTTTACTAAATAAAACGTCCACAAAATATACAGGTAAGCATAAAATAATTATGATTTTACATATTACATTAACATGTTTCCTTAAATATTGAAATTGACAATGAAACCGAAGTCAGATAGGTATTGTATAAAACAATTAATAAATACTCGATATAAACAAAATATATAAGTCTTAAGACATTAATTTATCAGAATATGTTGTAAGAACTATGTACGATATCTTTTATTTATATATTTACAATGAATATACATAAAATTGTACAAAATTCATAATATGCTAATAAACTGTATTTTTTAAAAGACACAATTAATGAATTTAATAATAATTGATTCCTTTAATACTTATGTACATTTTAAAGCTTCAAATCTTGCAAATAAATGAGTGTCATTGACTACTGCATTTGAGAGTCAATGTATGTAATTATGTATACCTACATATATCTATTATTTATTAATTTATCATAAAATATTGTAATTTTATGGTTGTGAAATATGTTTTAGGTACTTTTATTTGTTATGCAATACGTTTACTGCTTTCAGCATTATTAATGAGTTTATCAAAGTTGTATAATAAATAAAATGTTTTAGTACCTGTATGAAATGTGCGAATGGTTATGCTAGAGTAATTAGTAAAATCATTTTAATTTAATAAACGTAGCTGCTTACTAACAATGTTTAATTAAATTAGTCCTATCAAAAGCAGCAATATCATCATACCATAAAAAAGAAAAAGGAAAAAATAATTATCAACACAAAAATGACACACAATTATTATGTTATAAAAAATACCTGCTTGTTTTGACAAATTAATATATTGTCAGTGGAAGTCAATGGGTTAAATGATAAATCCCAATATCAACTTACATGCGAATCTAGTGTAAATTGCCTTTGGCACTTTGTTAAATAAACATATGATTAAAATTAATGAAACCATGCATAGTTATTTATCTACATTTATAACAAATTATAAGCATAAATTTCAAATATGATATCTTTTGGTTTTATTTAACAATTAAAAATTAAGTATCTCATTAAATGACGATATTGCGTAGTAGGTATTTTTTTAATTACCTAAAAATATCCAAGTGAATGCATAATACAAAACAACTATTTATTTATTTTACAGTTTCTTACACCCATAAAGGGAATTAAACTATTTAAATAAAACACTATTCGATATTTTTAATTTTTTTCTTCAATTCTTTTACAACGACTTTTATAATAGTCTATTCTGGCTTCCTTAATCTTCTCATTGCAAGCGATATATGACCGACAAAATATGAGTTACATAAGTACCTAACTTTTACTTAATAGATATACTTATTCGAAATTTATGCTTAGGTACTTTATAAAGATCAAACAAATAGTAGATATGACTGTTATTATAGTGTAATAGTCAAAGAGCCTTTTGAAGGCAAGTGATTGGAATGAAAGTGATCAATAAACACGAATTTGTAGAATCGGTTTATTATTCGCCTTACCTTACCTTTGGTAAGTAACTACCAGCGATTTGATGGGCTTTCCGAGACATGGAAGTGTTAAGATTCCTTTATTTTCCTTCGACATTATTTACACAGCACCATCTAGCCTAAAACTAAGTATAACTTGTACAAACAATTATTTACTAAATCCCGATTACAAGAGAATATTTAGTAACCAAAACATTTTTTGAAACACCACAGGAACATTCGTCGCCTTAAAATATTTAGTTACGTCGAAATGGTCTAGTATAGTCGTTTAATACTGGGGCGTGATATCGGGTTCAATTCCCGAGCCGGGCAAGAAGTTTGGAATATCATCAACAAGCATTTGGCAGGCGTGGTGATTGAGCCAGAGAACCCATGTGTGACTTGATGGAGGTCTTTGCCCTGCAGTCGGACATTAAAAAGGCTGTTATTTGATATTTTACTTTATTGTAATATTATGTATGGGTAGTGGGACTTATAAGATTTCCTATCGAATGTCGATCTTTGTCCCTTTATAAAAATAACATCCTTGCGTGGTCTTCCTACCTACACTAAAATAGGCGTCTTTTTGTCTATTTAATAAAACATAAAAAAAAATTGTCAATAAGTACTTTATTAATAATAAGTAAGATCAGTGCTGACAAATTATTGTTAAATTGATCGGAACATAAATAATAAATTGTTAAATATTCAGTATTAAATACTAAAATAAAAACTTTTTTGTACTAATCATTTCCATCTAAAAACTTTCCGATAAAGTCACATGGCTTGGGCTCCAAAGTCGGTTGGAAATGAGCCATTATATGGCCTTTTTGAGTCCACGTGTGTTTTATTTCTTGCAAGTGCATGTAACCCTGAAAAAGAGGGTAAATTCAAAATTGCAGATGTACCGATTTACTTTATTGTAAAAGAACACTCAACTCTGTGAAGCACTCAAACTGATTCAATAATTACAGTAGGTACCTACAGTTTTAAAAATCGTAGGTATCGGTAGGTACTTATTCAGGTTAGATTTTCAAGAATACAATACGAAAACTAGAAAATACCTTGATGACTAGAAGATCTATAACACGTATGTCAGTGACGCACGCATTTTTGTAAAAGTATTCGCGGATCTTGCAGCGACAATCAAACTCCGTTTTTTGGATATCATAATATTTCACTGTGAACAAACATATTATTTATTTCATGTACCTTATGTACCTAGCAACTTATAAAAGGTGTTTCAAAAATATCTGTCATAATTCCCATAGATTGTGTATTATAGCTGTGCAAAAACATTGTAATACAATGTCAGTATTACAATGTTTTTGACGTAGGTACTTACTTATCTTCATACTATGAAGATAAGTAAGATTCACTGGAGGGTAGGCGATGGGTCCACGCGTCTTTTAGTTTTAAATCTTTTTATTTGTGATCTAGTGCAGTTTGGTGTTGAAAAGTGGTGTGATTTTCATTCAGTAAAGTGTAACGAAGTGTCATAAATAAGAAAATTGAAACAAATTGACTGAATGGACGGGTATTGCGTGTAGTGTGTCTCATCGGTAGATGAGACGCTCTTACCGCAATGGCGTCCATTCCCCCGTGACCTTGAGAGTATCCTCCAGTGTTTCCATGAAGCGTTAAAACATCTTAACACCAATGTTTTAACGCAAGGAGAAACTCCCAATATATCACTTGACATTGGCAGAATCACCGCGCCACAAACAGGCGCGGGATAGAGTCCATATATAAAAAAAAAAAAAAAAAAAAAAAAAAGAAGATAAGTAAGTACCTACTGTCATTTTGGAGTAAAGTACCGCGCCGGAACGTGCTAATAAGTTTTGTGGAATAAATTATAGTCAAGAATTTATTTCTCTGTAACCGTTCTTAGAGTCAGACAACATACCAAGTTTTGTCCCTTTGATTAATGGAATGGTAATTCCGATACGTCATCATCTTAGCCGTTCTTAAAAGTTTTATGAGTGTGGGTGGTAAGTTTAATTGAGAATACCAACATTTTGCCTAATAACTATTACATCTTTGTTAATTATATTTGCATAGTCTAATTGGTGTTGGTGATGGCAACCTTGGTAGATCAAGCTTCCATTCATCTTCCCATGGAAGTATTACGTCGAGTATCTTCAAACGCCTCGATGGTTTAGTTGTTTAAGTACCGGACCAAGATCTCGGGGTCCTGGGTTCAATTCCCGGGTCGAGCTAACTTTGTGTCGGTTTTTTCAGACACAGCTCGAGTTTGTGATCACCAATCCGCATTTGGCAAGCGTGGTGATTAAGCCAATACCCATCATTGTAGCGATAACTTGATTTCAAGGATGGAGGCCTTTGCCCTGCAGTGGGACATTAATAGGCTGACACTTTACTTTACTTTACTTTTATCTTCAATCGATATAAAGGTAGAGATTCCTTGGATTTAAAAAGGTGAGTAGAGCATGCATGGTATTTAAAGTAATTATTTCATAAAAATATTTCAAAACGATTTATCTGCTAAACATTTTTAGTAGGTACTTAATAACAAATATTGTTATACTCGTTACCCGGGTTCTATCCCCGGCAGGCACCTGAGACCAGTTGAAGTCTTTCAGGTATAACAATCTTTCAAATCATAATTAAGTTCAGAAGGCGTGATCTTCTGAACTTTCTGTGAAGGTTTTCTCACTATAATTTTCGTCTCCGGAGTTCTAAAGGTAAATAAGTAGAGCGCGCCAGGATTTGAAGCATGGACCTGACGCATTTGAAGCGTTTTTGAAACCACTCTGCTATCACAGCTCATTGCTAATTGCCTAACTGCCTTTAGGTACCTAATTAACTTGAAACACTAGATACTTTCACGTGATTCAGCATGACTACGACCGAGCAACAAAAAGGTGTCCTATAAATGAATTGTTGCACAAGGGCTAATACGTTGAAACTGGTTACTTACCAATGTAAGGGATGTATCGATAAAAAGCTTTGTAAAGACCCAAAACTCTTCTGCGAGCCTCGCAGTAATCCGTCGACATGATGGGCCTGACTTGCCTGCAACCTGACTGTATGGTTTGTTTTGCCGCCATGTTTGTATAATTTGAATACAATTGTAATAGGATATCGCTATTATTTACTTTTAGTTGATTGACGTCGTCTATAAAATTTTACGATTTGATTTTAAATGGATTTTAATGACAGTATTGACAAGTGAAATATATTTCAAATAGGTATCGGAAAAGGTCAAATAGTAAACAGGATATTGTGATGTGTGTGAAACCCAGCGAACTATTAAGTTCGCTGGTGAAACCTGAGGGTGAAACCTTGTCCAACTAAATATGAGTTTTTTTCGGTTTTCGGTGGTTTTCGTCTATGCTACGATTAACAACTTCGCAGGATAACTACGAGTATTATAGCACAAGTTAGTGCGCAAGCACAGGCGCACTCCCTATTCCCTTCACTTTCATAATTCAATTCAAGCACGGTGGGACTGCAGACTGAACGACCGAAGAAAGACCAGGCGCAGCGCGCCTTCTTTATTACCAACGGCTTTACGTACATCCCGAGACACGGGGGTGTTTTACACCTCTAACTTTTAGACTCTGGACTGTTACTGGTTAATTTCCGAAGAGAAAAATCCAATAATTCCATCCAACGTCACGTTGGATAGAATTATTGGGTTTGTGGGAATGTGGGATTTTGAACCAAAAACGCGGGGCGTGGCCGCCGCTTATAAAATGCACCATCTATTACCCGTGGTCCACCTAGGTAGACAACGGGGAATTATTTTTTCCCGTGGTTCACCAGAAGGCCCATACCACGGAGGCAGTCAACACTAAACTGCTGCTTTGCTTTACTTGCTGACTGTCGATCAAATTATTTTAAAGTAACGTTCGCCTCCACGGTTTCACCGCGACAGTGGAAGAATTTTTCAAATCGATACAGTAGTTTTGGAGTTGTTTCGGAGCCTATTCAATACAAACAAACATATTATTATTGTTTTAGTATTAATATAGATAAAGAAAACTTATGCAGAGACACAGACACTCTGCTGCTCATGTGGCTTCTCAAATTAAACCACATAAGTACTTATTAATTTTCTACCAATATTCAGCTACCAATATTGGTATACAAAGAGTTTAAAAACACTCTAGGAAATGTAGGAATACCACAAGCAGTTATTATAAGTATGGAAAAATAAATTATCTTTTCATGCAAGATATAGGGTTATTAGCTAGTAAAACCACTTTTCTATAACTTCAATTATCTATTGATTTCATGTTACACTTGAATATTATAAATAAATGGGCACTATTATGATAATCTATCTACTCGTTGCTGGCAAAGAACTTTGATAGGAAGTCTTTGGGCTTGGGCTCTTCAGTAGGCTTGAAATAAGCCATGATGTGTCCCTTCTGTTTCCACAAGTTCACTGCTTCTTTTAATTCCATTTGGCCCTGAAAAATAAAGGTATAAATAACATCACTATCATTATAATATTTTAATAATAATGTTAAATATATTGTTTCAATGTAAATAATTTAATTCATAACTTAAAAATTTTAAAAAACAAAATATTAATGGACCAACATAAAAATTATTTATTACTAGCCACCTGCCCTACTTTGTTTACGTGGAATCAAAAACCATCTCCTTATAACAACAAACGAAATAGAAAAAGATATATCTTTCAGTGTAGTTCTTCTAATCTTGCGTGTGCACATGCAATTGAGTGATAATTTTTTATTTATGAAGTAAGTTTAATGTTTATTCCTTTTTTTATATGCCATGAGGGTGATGCTTAAGCATATTATAGCCCACCTGATGGTAAGCAGTTATCATTGCCTGTGAACGCTAATAGCACCAGAGCTTACGCAGGCAAGGTTTTACAGAAATAAAATGCCTAATTTTTTTTAATAAACTTAAAAGTTTTACAGTATTTTTTTTATGCATTACTTACTTTAATAACCAGCATATCAATAACTCTGATATCAGTGACATGTTTGTTGTTCAGGAACATTTCTTTCAATTTGGCTCTGCATTGGTCTTCAGACTTGGGAATATCAAAATCCTTGACTGAAATATAATAATAATATGATCAGATATTATTAACACAATATCAACAGTATTTTTTGAACCTATGACAAGTATTGTTAACTCTTGATTCATTAAATGAAATGTAATACACTCTGTCACTTATTAAATCTCAATTTATTCAAATTTAATGATTATTTAATGAAAGAGGGATAATTAAGAGAGTCATTCTATTTGTGTGTTCACAACAACAATCACTCCACCCACAATCACATTTATTAAAGTAATTAAATTATGTGGATGTTCATTAAATAAAATATTGTTACTGTCCTGAGGGAAGAACTGTAGAATAAATACCCACGATTTTAGGGACGGGGGTTGGGGGGGATGGGGGAGGGGGACCCCCTGATCCCCCCCCCAAGGGCGGAGGTTGCGGATTGCAATAGTTTCTGAGATATGTTTTTTTTTTCAATTTTTAGGTTAGAAAGCTATTATACAAAAATACTAGAATTTGGGGAGGGAGTGAGGGGTAGGGATGTGGAGCGAGGTGACAGCATCGCCTTAAACCCCTTCCAACCCTCACAAAGTCAGAAACTCCCCCTTTTTGAAAAGAGAAGTAAAAATAGGTAGTTATTTGAAAAAGTGACAGGAAATTTTAAGTGACAAAAATAATTAATTTAACAAGAATTTTATCTTAAATTAAGTGTTTTAAAAAGAAAAACTAACTAACAGAAGAAAAAAAAATAACCACGAAGACTAAGGCGGGAGCTCCGCTGCGCTTCGCTCCCGCCTTAGCCTTCTAACCTATATTCATCCAAGTCGATTTTCCACTCCATTGTCTTTTATAATATTCTGGAACTTTCCATAAATGTTATTTTTGTGAGAACAAAATCGCGCAGCCCATTTTGAGTAAGCTTGTTCTTGATTTTGCTAACAAACGTAACAAATTTCGGATTTTCAATATTTTTTTTCTCAGAAAGTATAGCAGTCCGCAACTTGCGGTTTTTTGCAATGTTAATGTAATTTTGAGATCTATCTGCTATAAAAGTATGAAAACCGAAGTCGTGGGTATTTATAGTACAGTTGAGCCGTCCTGAGTTACAAGTTCGTCATTTTACCATAGGACCATTACGAACATCGCAAAAAGAGACGTTCGTCTGTAGAAAATAAAAACAAAACTCACGATTACCCAAATAGTTCTTGTCGACTAACTGGCATATTATTAGATGGCATTTAAGTAATATCTGGGATACATAAGTAGATGTTGGCGTTACAATTAGATAAAATAATAAAGAACAAAAATATAGGATGACATAACAGGTTACTAACCTAAGTACGGAATTTGACGATACCAAGCCTTGTAAAGGTTGAGTACTCTCCTTTTGGCCTCGCCAGGAGTCGTGGATAGTAGCGGCTTTACAGTTTTCGTGCCAACTTGTATAGCTTGTCGTGCAGACATTTTAATATTTCTCGAACCCTTGCTCGCTGATTTCTTTGTTTTGACAGTTATGACAGTACGATGTTGACATTTGACAATGACAGCTTCCATCCCTTTCCATCCTTCATATAGGTAATGGTCGCGTTCACTCTGAGTACTGAAACTGTTTCAGTACTAAGAGCGTTCACTACATAAATATTCCGGCTATTCTACATATCCCAACTAAACTAGCCATCCCACGTGGGTGGGAAAAGTGGAATTTTTTTCCACTCTTCCCACCCAGGTGGGATAAGTGTAATATAAGTTCATGTTGCTTTTCCACTTATCCCACTCGGGTGGGAAAAGTAGATTTTGTTTCCACTCTTCCCACCCAGGAGGGATACCTACCTGTAAGTGAATATTTACCAAAAAAACGGAATTTAATAAAATAGCAAAGTCAGTGAACAAGTGTTTGGGGACCATTTAAGTCTATGTTGGGGACCAGCAACAAAATTATACCCGTGGTCCCATTCTAAAGCAGTGGGGCCAAGGGAAAAAAAACTGCCTGTAGACCCTATGTGGGACATAACCGTGGGACGTGGGACTGACTACGGGTAAAAGGTGAATTGTAAATATCAATAAGGTCGAAAATTACTTGTTTTTGTTTTTTAGGATCTAACCACTAGACAATGTTTTTCTACCTTCACTTGTTTCCTCGCCATTCGTTTCCCTGACATTCATTTGTTTTCCTGACATTCATTTGTTTTTCGAACATTCGTTTTCCTGATATTCATTTGTTTTTCGAACATTCATTTGTTCTCCTGATATTCATTTGTTTTTCAGCATTCACTTGTTTTTCCGACATTGGTTCATTCCCTTTATGTTCCACTTATCGCTCCTGGGTGGAAAGAGTGGACACCAAAAAATCTACTTTTTCCACCCGGGTGGGATAAGTGGAAAAGGAAAGGAGTAAGGAAAAGTTAAAAAAACTTTACTAGAAATATCATTTATTCGTTTTTTTTCTTAATAAATAGATAACACAAGTTGTAAAACACAAATCACGCTTAGCTTTAATTACTTTTGCTGATTACATGAGCAAGTGGGAAGGTAATGAGAGAGTACTTTACATTTTTTTTCTCATTACCTCATCTCCTCTTTCATAAAACGGCCGCCGAAAGGCAGCAAGCACAGTGTTATGTTATCGTACCTCAATGTTTACCACAGCTTAACTGTGCGGTGTTAGTTACTTTGGTGAATTTAAGACGTGAATGAATACATTTACAGAAAATGGTAACTACACTATCACTATGACAAAAATTATAAACACTCAAATAACTTGTTCGCCAAAATATTTCCTTTGGTATTTGTTTTGTTTTCGCTAAAAATAAAAGTTCGCATAGCTGCTCTTTTGTTTCTAAATCTTATGCAATTCCACAATGGGGAAACAATGGGTTTTATAGCCTTAATGGACAAGTTTTGGCGCCATATTTCGGAGTAAGCTCTGAACTGTACGGATTTATTAAGAAAGTATCCTTCATTCTTCCGGGCATATACGTGAAGTATATATCTCTGAAAAAAAAAAGACAAATGTAACAAGGTATACATAGTTAGTGCCAGTTTCATCACTGTCAAAATAAATTCAAAATAATTTAACCATTAGCCTTTATTCATTTTTGAAAATTAACTTAAGAGGCAGCATCTAATTTTTCACAAACAAGGTTCGAAGATAATATTTCTAATATTTAAGGAACTTACAAAAACGCTTTACTTGGGTAGGGGTCATATTTCATAGTAGACCACCATAGTCGGGTTTGATTCAATTGGTTCATTCTGTTCCGTGTGACGAAGTCATCCAATAAGATTTCGAACTGTAAAAAACGTCAATGGGAAAATAAAGAACTTGGGATTTTTGAAAGTATTGGCATAATAAATTAGTAAACCCATTTAGTGTTACGATAGTATCCAAGAAACTCTTACCAAAGTTTGAACCATTTCTCTATGCGACCAATCAAAATGTTCCAATTGTTTAAGACTGAAAGGAATCCTATACGCACGAGCTCTAAAGTCCATGTGTTTCAAATCTAGCCACCTACGCTGCGATTGTAAAATCATTTGCCCTATAAAAAAGAACAAAATTACTAAAATTAAACGAAGTCATCAAGATAAAGGAAAATTTTGAAAATACAGGCTATAATTACAAATGGTCCTTCGACGCCTGCCAGTCCACAATTTTTTTCTTAAATCATAGTTTTTTTTACTATGGAAATCGATAGGCCACTTAGATAGGCCATGGTCAGTTATACTTACTGTGTTGTTTGGGATCGATTTTTCCCTTGACCCGTTTCCTGACCCATTCCTGCAGGTTATTTAGTAAATTAGCCTGTGGCAGATGTGGGATAAGGAGTGCCGTATCGGAAAGGTCAGCGAGTAAAGCCTGTGGGAAAAAAAAAGATATTATTATATGAATGTTGTATGTACTAACTAACGTACTTACTCGTATATTGATTTTAGCAAAACGTTAAACAAATCAATCTCACCGCTAATAGTTCTTTCTCTTTTAATCCAGAAGCAGATATTGTAGGCATAGATGGTTCGGGCTAAAACAATGAATTAGAAGATCATGGTCACAACAACACAATAACGCACCGAATTTTTTTCAACTTTTATAGGCATGCTCGTGGAACTATAAAAGCTGAATAAGGCATTACCTTCTTTCTGGTTCCCTCAAAAGAAGCGTAAAAAAGCACTACTCACTATGCTGAACTAAAAAAAAACAATTACCGTTGGTTCACCAGACTGAAGTGCTTCTCTGAATGTGTCCCTAATGAAATCCTCTGTAGGATACATTTGGTAAACCTTGGCGTGGTCCACCCAAAACTTTCCGTGTCTTGTAGGCGGGTAGAAATACTTCTCTCGGGATCTCCCCTCGTGATAAAAATCGTAAAGATGGCCGCATTTACACTTAGACTCCTTTATGTAATTCATTACAGTATCTTCCCTAAAAAAGCGTAAATTATTCAAATTATCGATTTCGTTAAGGCTAGCTGTGTTTCTTGCGGGTAGTGTCTCTAGAGGTGTATTCAAAATTCGATTTAGTTGAAGAAATATTTTTTGTTTTATTATAAATCGTAAATAGTACGAACGCATAGTAATTTAACATGGGCATATTACCCCAGCTAAAATGGGACCAAAGTCGGAACAAAGAGGAAGTATGACAAAAATGATTCCTTTTTAGTTTTTTGCCGCGTGTGTCGCAAACATGGCAGACGTAACGTAATGCTAATTTAAATGCTCACCATTGCGTAATACAGTCACATGAATCGTCGCATTTTTCCTGCACTTCGCGGGGGAACCTCCAGAAGCCATTAATGACGGTGATGAACTCTGTCCCGTAGCCGATAATACCTCCATTGATGGGAATGTAGCCAGTAGGTAGCAATGCAACATCTGTAACGAATTTTGTGAGTTGTCGTTAAACGGTCATGGAACGAACTTAGATTATTTAAAATAACTTTCCAAGCGTTAGCTTTTACAAGTAAAGAGAAAAAACAACCACTAACGTTGTCAAAATCATTTTTTTGACCAATAATAATGTTTCATTTATTTATCTGAGGGGGGGGGGGCACGGGGATTTTAAGAGACTTACTGCTCAAAATATAATGCGGTGCTCCGCGTTGGAATGCTACGCCCGACACGAGGTATTGCACATTCTTGTACGGCGCTTTGTACTTTGCTTTCGCCTTTTTCTTCAACATCTTTAGCTTGTTCACGTAAGCCACCATCTTAGGATCCGTATTACCTATAAATTACCATTTATTAATATTTTTGTCAAGGAACAAACCTTCTACTAACCCTTACTTTAACATTCTATGTAGATACAGAAGTTTATCGTGTCTACTGCAAGCATCATAGTATTCATAGTCACTGGCGATTGTGCATTGTTCGCAACGGCGATGGCAAAAGAACAAGATCTAGGCAGAGATTTGTTTTTTTAATTACTACCGCTCAAATAATTATTGTGCTCGTTAAAGCTTCTGAAATTTAGAATGCGCTCACGTAATGTGCTAGGGGGCTCCCAGAACTTGTAGTTGCATACTCTTTCCATTTGTTTTGCTTTTTTGTTCCTTTCCTTACGTTTATCCAACTGTAGTCAAAATAATATACTAAGTTAGTTGGAAAAAATTATTAATCTTTAATATTAATTACAAAACAAAACAACTTACAAATGTATGGTCCTTGCAAAGTCTTTCATAACTCTGTGGAACAATTGATGGGTCAGATTAAACTCATTGTACATTTACTTACTCATGTCAACGCCTCTTTGGGAAAACTAAAAACATTTTAGTGAAAATAGGTAAGTAATAAAAACAATAATTTATTGAAAGTATTCAGATGTTACATTCAATTTCTACTACGATCCAATGGCCCTCCCGAGTCGTAATCACACCAGATTGTCACACCAGTATGTCATTCCCCGACATTCACTTGTTTTCTTGACATTAATTTGTTTCCCGACGGTCATTTGTTTCCCTGACATTCACTTCTTTTCCCGACATTCATTTGTTTTTCAGAATAATTATGCACACATGTATTTGTGATCTTAGATAAGATTGTAGGATAATAAAAAAAGTTGACTATTTCAGATCACATCGACTTAATTGTGTACGTACTGCACTAGCAATGGTGGTTTAAAGGGTGTTGAAAAATCGGTAGTGTGACGTGACAAACAAGAAAAAAATTCTTGTTTGTCATACTGGTCAACTGGTGTGACAATCTGTTGTGACTACGAGTCGGGAGTGGTACATATTTGAACACGGTTCAAAGTTAACGAGCCTATAGGTATTCGATGTCTGATGATAAATAAATTGTAAGTGGTACCTCCTCAGAACGGAGACGGAACTTATATCCTAAAGGTAATGTCTTGGGCTTCTTCTCCTTCCCCGACGAATGAGTGCTGTATAAGGGTACATACATTTTCTGCATGTATTCACCGTACCGTATATCTGGCTGGAAGTACTTATTCTTTTCTGATATGTAAACAAAGGTTTTAGTTAGCTTATGTACTTTTAATACCTGGATACCGCGAGAAATAAAGAAAGAACTACATTGCTTGTGAAATAATTTTTAAGCTTCTACGTTTACAAAATCGTGTTGAATGTTACGAACGTTGTTAACCTTTTAACCGCCGGACGTCCATCCCACAAAACGTGCTCCTAGCGCCGCACTTATTTTACAACTTACCTACTTTATTTACTTTTGTGATTTTTTTTTCAGTCAGTAGTTTGAATAAAATTAGACGAAAGTTGCAGTCGGAATTTTACGACTGTGGCGGTTAATGACCCGAATTCTTGCTGTCGGATAAATACGACTGCGGCGGTTAATGGGTTAACGTAGGTAAATAAAAATTGTGCGTAGGTACTTATGTTGGGTAATGTTGAGAAAATAAATATTATTTTCTTTTCATTATCGGCATGAAAGAATATCCGATTAATTTCGCAGTTGTATTGAAAATTTTGAACTTACTTGGTGGGCGTTCCGGTGGCGGCATTTTGTCTACATGCGTAAGTTGTTCCAATTTCTCGATACATTCTTCCAAGTCAATAAACACCAGGCTTGACATTAGTATCATGGCATTTATATCGTATTCTGAAATCATGTTTTATGTAAAATCAAGAATCTTCGGTGAAATTCGTAAGCTGAAATTGTATCGATGAGCTTCATGATTTTTACCACGTTCAATCAACTAGGCAATTATTGATCAAAACGAATTGAGAAATGTGTCCATTATGCATAGCTGGGCATTAACTCGTTAATCCGTTAATCGTTAATTAGCGAAGTTAACATTTCCAGTAACGGATTAACTTTTAAGTTAACTTAAAAAAATGTTAACGGACTCGTTAACTTCCGTTACATTTTTCCAAGTCCGTTAATCCGTTACTTACTATTGTCCCACCGTATGAGAGTGAGGGAATAGAGAGTGCACCTGTGCTTGCGAACTCACTTGTGCACTTAAATATATCCTGCGTAGTTTGCTGATCGTAAAAAGATTGGCCGCCGTAGTAGTTGAAAAACTCGGCTAGGAGGACGGTTTACCGCACCGTGCCATTAAACATTCTAAATATAATAATAATAAATGTTTATTTCATAAAAGCACTTACAAAAATAACGAATTGCTGTGGTAATTGCACTAGGCTCGAAGACCTGAATTGCAATACTATGGGTGAGATAACAATATGTGCTTAACTAACAAAATTTGTTTCAGCTCCGGTTCTGTTTTATACAATTTTAAGTTAACATAAAATTTTAGAAAATAACACAAAAAAAAATAATTAATATTTTAGGAAAAAACAAATAAACACTAAAAATGATTTAAAAGGTAGTGGGAAACAGGCTCGGCAATTGAGGTGTGGGTGAGATAAAGAAATGTGTGAGTTTATGTGGTGTGTGTATGTGTGTGCGAGTAAGTCTATGAGATGATTTTGTGGTCGAGTGTAAGCATGTAAGTAGGTGTGTGTACTATGGATAAGGTAAGGGTTCAGCATATTAATTGTTGGAGGGAATAAGCTGTTCAGTTTCCAAATATGAGAGGTTCAGAAGCCAGGATTTGACAACTCTTTTAGCTTGATGTGAGGTTAGTGTTTTTATGGGGCAATATTTGTTAACTCTGTTGTAGATAAATGGGTGAGAATAGGGGGGCAAGCGTTTTGCAAATGTTGTACGGACGGGAGGGACAGATATTTTAAAAACCCGGTTTTTAAGTAGATTTTTGTATATTTGTGAGCCAATAGTTATTTGATGTTGGGCACACGCCACACGCCAGATATACAACTGACGAACACGGAGAACCTTTGCTTCTTTGTAAAGTAAGTCTGTGGGGAATCGGTACGGCTTGTTGAACATGACTCTCAAAACGGCACGTTGTGCTCGTTCTATTTCTATGAAGCTAGTTTTGGCCGCTCCACCCCATACTTTCAAACAGTAAATCAATATAATATACACTCTTTTTTAACATTGGAAATGTTTTTTCGATCGCGTTGGTAGGGGGCCAATTTCAGCGAAAGTGCGACATCGCTCCGGTGTCGTCAATTTTGGGGTTACGTAGGTAAACAAGGTGTCAAAAGACGCGTCTTGACGAGGTCTATAAGACGGTGAAATTTTTTTTTGAAAAAGTCAAAAACTTTTTCGAAAAAGTGCAAAAATGTCGAAAAATGTTGTGATTTTTTACGGTCTTCTCAACTTGAATCAACGATTTCTCAAAAACGAAAAACGATAGAGACAAAATTAAAAAAAGGTATCGGGGTAATTAGTTGGGCTACAGTTTACAAAAAACCGGACCTCGCTATCTATAACCGTTTAGGTGGTAGTAGCGCCCTTTTTATCGGAGTTGTCCGGCGCGTGGACTGGTGACTCACGTAAAGTATTGATAACGGTTGGCCCAACTAGCACCGTAGCGTTGAAAAGACTCTCACATGAGTTGTATAAAGGTGTTCGTTGAGAATTAAATACTTCAGATTACCTGTAAAAGAGGCGTTACAGAGTCCTCTAACACCCTTATAACCGCGAAAAAGGCGACTTTGAGAGTAAAAGCTTTAGTTAAGCGTATAAAGTGGTGTCATCGAAGTGCTTAAGTTATAGAAAGCCTATAGAGCGGTGTCATTGTTAGTTTGACTTGTTTTTGTACAAGCACTTTATTTTTGGAAATTGCAGCTTCACAGTGCAGCAGATGTAAAACATGAGAACTTATTTGTTTTATTTTCCATTCCAAATATCATTATCGATTGCGTGATGTACTGATGAAGCAAATATATTTTTTTGTCTTATACGGAGAATGAAAACTTACCTATAGGCTGTTTTTTTTTCATTTGTTACAAGATAAATTGTTTGACACATGAAGTAGAAAGTTCCTTCAAGTAAAAGACTATGTTCATTTTTTACATAGTTCGTCTTCTCGAACGTAAGAATAGCGTGGCTTGGGTAATGCTGATGATTCCACATCTGGCGGACGAAAGCGTGTGTGCAAAAGGCGAAAAAAACTGCGTAGTCCGCTTATAAAAAATAACGTTACTCGACGCGGCGACGGTACCTGCTACTATTATAACCCTTGTGTATCTCTTGCGCAAAGAGATGTTTTCATTATAGTTTGCCCTATCTAAGTACATTTCCAATGTACCAGAAGGTCGTGAAAGGCACGAGATCTGTGAATTTTTGTTTGTGTCAATTAATTTAAATTTTCTATCATTTATTACTATGTCATCTCGACACGTGTCCACTTAAGAAAACTTAAAATAAATCACTTTCATGTTTTCGTCAACTGAACACGTTTGATAAAATAAGAACATTATTATGGTGAAGTAAGTACAAAACATTGAACGAACAGCATAGCATGGAACGGGACGTGCAGAATAGAATGAATGCAGCATGGATGAAGTGGCGACAGATCTCGGGAACAACATGTGACCCACAGATACCCCTTAAGCTTAAGGGAAAAAATTACAAAACGGTCATCAGACCTGTCGCAATGTATGGATCGAAAGAAAGGTACATGCAACTGAGATGCGCATGCTAAGATGGATGTGTGGAGGTTGGATACGATTAGGAATGAGTAGGTATATAAGAGGAAGTTTGAAAGTTGCACCGGTAGTGGATAAAGTAAGGAGTGCAAGGTTAATATGGAATGAGAAGAGAAGACACACAATGTCGCCAAAAGAATGATAGATATATATGTGCGTAGACGGAGATTTAAGCAGAGGAGGACCGAAAAAGAGATGGATGGATTGCGTGAAGTATGATTTGAAAATAAAAGGAGAGAATGTAGAATTGACGGCTAATAGGAGTGTGTGGAAGGAAAAAACATGTTGCGCCGACCCTACATAACGTGGGATAAGGGCAAGGAAATGATGATGATGGAAAAGTGCCTGAGATCACGTAGATTAATGCCACGTAAATAGACCATCGTCTGACTAAACGATTTGGCAACTATAAAGAATCAAAGTTACGGAAATATAAGTATCGGTGTTGAAAAATATAATAAGTAGAACTCAAATTTTGCGTTTTTTTAATGTACCTACCCGATGGTAAGCAATCACCGCCGCTCATAGATACCTGACACACCGGAGGAGTCACAAGTAAGTTGCCGGCCTTTGAGAAAGAAATTAATTGCCCGAATAACAACCTTACTTCATTTGGATTATTCCCAAGGTCCACCAAGCAACGTTGCGTTGCGACAACTTTTAAGTTTTGTTCGCAAAGTTCACCAACAGGGCACGTTAGGAACAATAACAGCGAAAAAGAGATAAATATATTATTCTGAACGTCCACCTCAGAAAACGTCCACCAGTCGTGGACCTGGAATGAAATGAAGAAGAAATTGTAAAAGCACTATTCTCAACCGGTATCTTTGAATTAGTTCTTCTCTTGTCTTTTATTATCATTGAATATCATAAAGATAACCTCCTTACAGTGTAACTGGAGATTCAATATTTTTTGTTGTAGATTGAAATATTGAATGAGTGTGACTGGTTGGGAATACGCTACGCCACTGCTCCCAACGGGTTACAGTCAAGTGTGACTCTGTGTGACTAGTTGGAAATCATTTTACAAAGTTATCCCAACGAGTCACACTGTAACCTGAAACAAAGTAAATCTTTTCGTGACGAGATAACAAAGTAATAAATGATACAAATTTTAATTTCACTAAATGGACCCACCTTGTCTAGTCTCGTGTGTCCAGTTGGTAAGTAACCCCTTTAATTTCTGATTTTTTTAAGCATTATTTACCATGTGTTTACGGATTAACGATTAACGTTAACTTGCGTTAATTCGTCCCAAAAGAAGCGCTTTAACGTTTAACGAAGTTAACTTTTTTGGAAAGGATTAGCGATTAACGAAGTTATCTATTTGATTAACGATGCCCAGCTATGCCATTATGTTATTAGAATCTAAAGTAATCAGACCCCCCATACCTACTTATAATATTGTAGTATGTATGGTCAACAAAATAAGTACCTAGCTAAAAAAACTTTACAAAAAATATTTGAATAATAATATGAAAGTTTATGCGATATTTGTTATTTTTTTAGCAACTTCCTTCAACCTTGAATTAAAATATCTTGAACACTGCTAATTGAAAACCCTATGTATGGTAACTAGCGGCCGCCCGCGGTTTAACCCGCGTGGTTCCCGTTCCCGTGGGAATTGATCAAAATCCTTTCTTAGCGGGTAAGCATCCGCCGACATAACATCTACCTGCATGCCAAAGAACAATGGCAAAGTCCCATACTACGTTTGTCCTGGATAAAAATTGGGGCGTCTATGATTTAAAAAATGCTTATACCTACACTAGCAATTGCATTACATAAACATTTCCAAAAAGAATTTTAACAAACGGTGGTTGACAAAAAAAGTTATAAGTATTTTTGTACTTTGAGGTTATGTTGGTAATGAAACAAATCCTTGTTTATTTTCTTCTTTTAGTAATTATGTAATAAAATTATTTTTTATTAAAATAGTCATCTTAGTAGCATTCAGAGGAAAAATAAACAGTCTCCTAAAACATTTATGAGAATACTGGACCTTTTAAATATCGTCTATGGCTAAAGTACAAACCGTGCAAAGCCAAAACCAATAAAAAAAATAGACTGTCAAACAAATTGCTTTGCAGTTTCCTGCTGTCAAAATAACTTTGATAAACAATATTATACACTATTAAATCTTAGATGATCTCTGCGACAGCTGTCATCGATTTGACAGCTGTTAAATTTCACAATTTTTGACTGACAAATGTATGAAGAGAAATAACGTTCATGATTGTAGGTTCCCGCCCACTTAGAGATGTTCATTGCTATTATCATTCGCTTACACGTTATAATCGATTATGAAATTTTAAAACATCGGAAAATTTTCTTTTTGTTTATCTCTTTAAACGTACGATTTTATAATCAAAAACCAATTAATTTAATTAGAAGTAAGTCGGTTTGGATAAAACAATTTGAATATGATTGAAGTCCGAAATTCGAAAATAACAATTTGAGAATCTTCGAAAAACAACCAAACTATATCACAAACATTGAGCTGATCCCAAAGTTAGTGAAAAGAGCACATGACATGGTGTTACGAGTATCAAAAATAACGAAGTTACCACAAATTGGTACTTAATTACATATTAACATTCAGACACAGCACAGAACAAACACAAATCTTTATCACATAAAATTTTGCGTATAGTCATAGTCATAGAGCATGCCAAATGTGCTATCGAACCATGAGATGAGGATGTCCTTTAGTTATAGAGGTCCTCAATCGTTCAGAGTGGATCGATAGAAGAATCGATTAGTTACGAATCGAAGTTTTAACATTCGTTTATGGTAAGACTACGCCTCTAGTAATGTCACTGCGACAGCTGTCGCAGAGATCATCAAAGATTTAAACAAGTATAAATCATATGATCTCTGCGACAGCTGTCATCAATTTGACAGCAGTTAAATTTCACAATTTTTGACTGAAAAATGTATGAAGAGAAATACGTTCATGATTGTAGGTTCCCGCCCACTTAGAGATGTTCATTGCTATTATCATTCGCTTACACGTTATAATCGATTATGAAATTTTAAAACATCGGAAAATTTTCTTTTTGTTTATCTCTTTAAACATACAATTTTATAATCAAAAACCAATTAATTTAATTAGAAGTAAGTCGGTTTGGATAAAACAATTTGAATATGATTGAAGTCCGAAATTCGAAAATAACAATTTGAGAATCTTCGAAAAACAACCAAACTGTATCACAAACATTGAGCTGATCCCAAAGTTATACTTTATTAAATCTTTGATGATCTCTGCGACAGGTGTCGCAGTGACATTACTAGAGGCGTAGTCTTACCATAAACGAATGTTAAAACTTCGATTCGTAAGTAATCGATTCTTCTATCGATCTACACTGAACGATTGAGGACCTCTATAACTAAAGGACATCCTCATCTCATGGTTCGATAGCACATTTGGCATGCTCATGACTATGAATATACGCAAAATTTTATGTGATAAAGATTTGTGTTTGTTCTGTGCTGTGTCTGAATGTTAATATGTAATTAAGTACCAATTTGTGGTAACTTCGTTATTTTTGATACTCGTAACACCATGTCATGTGCTCTTTTCACTAATCGTTTTTGTTTATGTCAAGTTTTAAGACACCCTAAAAACATGCAGGTATAAAACTACCATTGTTCTTTCAGCCCGATCCGTCCAGTGGTTTGGGCTGTGCGGTGCGGTGATAGATCACTATGTCAGTCAGACACCTTTGACTTATTAAAATTAAGATTTAAACAAAAATATCTTACTGGCTCGTAACTCGCTAGGTGGTTTCTTATAATAAGCAGTATACAGATTCCAAATGAACACTCCAGGATCTGACACCGATTCATTCATCGCTTTCATCAACAATGCTTTTGGAATCCTCAACGTCACTCCAAGATCGGACAACGAGTTACGTATACGAATCGGCAAATCCTCTAGTAGATCTTGATGAATATTTGCCTTAAGATGTTGCAAAACCTCTCTTTGCTGACTGGACAGTTCGCAGTACCATGCCGGTCCTACTTCAACGTTTAGTCTGCGTTCTTTCTTTTTTCCTAGACACAAAAGAAAAAGGCACTTAATTTACTATTTCCTTTCGTTTTCACGACATTACTATTTTCATATTTTCTGTAGAGGCTAGAGACACTAACGCAAGATTGATTTGTGTACGTAAAAGGTTGCACTCTAATCTTAGATTAAAAAGCATTTAGGTACATGTTGTTGATTCTTCGCCTAAATTTTAACCAGCCACTATCATAAAGTGTACAAGTTAAAATTTAATAAGTACCTACTTAAGTAAGTACGTATGTACATACATACTATGCTATCGGCAGCCACGAAAATCGTGTGGAACACTGTATGCAATCATAGAAATATTATGTACTGACGTATGCAATACACAATTTAAGGTGTAGGTATGCGGGTAGTTTACATAGGGACTCCACGCGCCATCAAGTTTGAATCGCACTGTAAGTGACTAACTACAATACAAGCCCATAGACGTGTGTAACAACACCAAGAGCCACAAAAAGCTAATGGTGTAATGTAATGCATTGTCGTGAATTTTATAACAATAACGAACCTTCACAATAGAAGTAATATTTCAAATCTCTTAAAAATCTCAGCCATTTTCCAACCTTTTCATTGTATGGTTTTTTTTCAACATTTGCCAACATTTCTTTTTCCAGAAAAACCCATACTGGGTCCTTTTTGGGCCCATAAATAGTCTGAAAGCAGAAAACGTGTGTTTTGGTCTAGTCTTTCTTTACGATTAATTAGATTAGATAAAATCATTAAGATCATTGGATAAACTAGTAAATTACATGCCTACATACAAACATATGTAAATTATTGGAATTATTACATACAGTAGGTAGGTACATACCTACTTGTTTTTTTTTTCGCAAACTTACCTTTTTTTGCAGAAATTGCGGCACTGTAGGCATTTTATACTTCCCCATTGTTGATCGCAAACACTAAAAATTTTACAACACTAAACAGTTACAGGAATTTTAGAAAGCCAACTTAGTTCCAAGAACATAAAATTTTGACTGATAATAAGATGGAAGAACAAAAAAGAATTTAAGTCTATTTTTCTTTTTATAACTTGCCAGCAACTTGCCAGTAAAACTGTCTGTTTGCGGGAAAAAATACCTACTTGCACAAACACATACGGAAATGTATGTACCTAAATCCTAATCCGTCATTGTATATACAATTCCTAAAATCGCCCGGAAATGTGTTAAATACCTCAATTATATTACACACATTTCCTAAATAGCAATCGGAAATGTAAAACATGTCAGTGTTTTGGTAACTGAAATGAATAGTAAATCGTTACTTTGGGGAATAAGTAGGTGTTAAAAAAAATAACCATGAAGACTACTAAGGCGGGAGCTCCGTTACGCTCCGCTTTCGCCTAAGGCTGACCCACAGAGTACCTTATAGGCTGACCCCACATTTGGCGGGCGCGGTTGTGGAGCGGGCTCCCGACGTGTTCGCCGCGTGCACGCTGGCCGCCCGCCACGATCTTTGAGCGGTCGAGGCGGGCGGCGGCGGAGGTGGCGGGTGAGGGGGTAGCGATCGTCGCACGCTGGTTAACCGCCGCGGCAACGCGGTGAACACGTCGGGAGCCCGCTCCACAACCGCGCCCGCCAAATGTGGGGTCAGCCTTAGCCTTCTAACCTATATTATCCATCCGAGTCGATTTCCGCCTCCGGTCGTTTATAAGTACAATACAATTTATACAATGTTTGTTATCTCACTAATAATATTAGTCGCAAAGTTATTATTTATTACACCTCATCTAACACTTGTTTTATTACAGAAAGCCTTCTTTTTATACATTTCCTAATACAATATTCCTAGGAAATGTGTATATCTCCGAGGAATATGTATAATTTAAAGAATTTTTAAAACAATATATTATATTATACATTTCATAATTTCATACATTTCCGGTAACACATACCTACATTAATTTAATATACAGAAATGGACTTATAAAAAGTTTTTAATATAAAAGCTTATCTTTATTTTACATTTAACTTATTTTTATATTTCACAAAAAATATCAGCTAAAACTATTAAGATGTGAAATAAATATTTATAATGTAGGTGATATATCACCGGAGTGGTCAATAATCTTGTATGTTTTAATATTATGTTATGATTATGAATTAAAAACGTTGAGTTTAACAGCAGTTATGTTCCCATGTGCATTTAGCACACTGAAATAAAGGTATCTCAACAACAATATTATCTCAATAACATACTACAAAATTCTTTTTTAATATACATTTTATTTTAAGTTTAATTTCTTTGTTTTGTCTAGTATTTCCTTGTATGGTGGATTAATTGGTGCTTGAACAGGTTCTTTGTATTCATATGTGGTTTGCCCTTCCAACAGCAATGGGTAAGATGTGTCAGAATCATATGCACTTAAATCGCCACATGCATTGAACGGCACAATGAACCTATTAGGTCCAGTGAACTGATTGAAGTCACAATACTTGTGATCAAGCAAAGGGTTCACCATGGTAGGCTCGTAACCTTCTGGAGGTTGATAATTCTGGCATACTACAAAAGCTTCTATACTTGAATTCCGTGAGCTCCTTGGTTTAGAAACAGTAACAATTTCAAAGAATTGCTTCAGCTGAGAATACAGCAGTGTGACATCTTTCCCTCTAAATATCTTTGCAACAAACACGCCGCCAACTTTTAGTACATGCGTTGTTATATTCAGAGCAGCCAGGAGTAGTTGTGATTGCACATATTCATCAATATCATGTAAGCCAGTCACGTCAGGAGCGCCGTCACATACTACCAAGTCTGCCTTCATTCCTTCGAACTCTTTTATGATTGAATTAGCTGTAGACAATTTGGTTATGTCGCCTTGAATCTGAATGACTCCGGGCAGAGCCGCCATCGCTTGTAGGTCGACGGCCACAATCTTAACATCATCCACGTTGTCGGCGTTTCGTCGTAGTTTTTTAGTTAACACTTGGCTCCAACTTCCTGGTGCTGCGCATAGATCTACAGCTCGTAGGACACCTTTAAAGATGTCATACTCTTCATCTATTTGCAAAAGTTTAAAAGCGCTTCGAGCACGCCAACCTTCTTCTTTAGCTAGTCTATAATATATATCCCTTTTATCTTTCGAAGTTTTGCCCATCTTGAGGCACAATATCAGTGAAGAAGTTGTTGTCTGTACAAACAAAACTGCGAAAATAAAGCAAAGCAACTAGCAAGTGCAAGCAAGTGTCAATCAACAATTGTCAAGTCAAATGTCAAACAAATGGGCGATTTTCTCAGGGTTGCCAACTCTAAAAAATATTTATCCCTAAAACCTAAGTCAAAACCCCCTAAAATCACCTCAATTGCTTGAAAATCCCCCCAAAAATATTTAATAAAAATAATTACAATTAATTAATAAAAAATGTGTAGTAATATAATTTGTTTTTACTCTTTTACTAATATTATAAAGAGGAAAGATATAATTGTCATTGTCATATTTGTCATAAACAACATGGTGGAATTCGTGTTTTATTTTTTATTCAACTCTGTTACTCTTAATAACAAATAACAAACAATCGGACTAGATGTCGCTACGCTAAGGCGATATGTATAAAAATGAACATGATTCGCTGGATTGGATTATCCCAAGGCTATGGAGACTATACTCACCTTTATTTTGCTGAATTTGGAATAAAAAAATATATATTTAAAATTATAAAAATCTCTAAAAATACCCCTAAAAATATAACACCCCTAAAAAATCCCATCTCACTTTTTTACCCCCTAAATCTGGGGGGAAAACCCCTAAGTTGGCAACCGTGGATTTTCTGCATAGAATATTTTTCTGACATTCCGTTTTGTTAGATCTCAATCTTAAGCCCGCTCTACACTTAGCCCGCGAATCACGGCGCGAATTCGCGCCGCGAACTTGCCGCGAATTCAACAATGACTCCACACTCGCAATGGTTCGCGGTATTTTCACAGTTAAGTTCGCAACTTTGAATGAAATGGACGTCGAAGTAGCTGTTGCTGCGTCCCTAACAATATGCGCGTTAGCGTACTTTAATTATGAAATATAGAAAAAAATAATTTCTTCCGGTTTCACGTGATGGCGCTGATCGGCGATAAAGCTGATGACTCTATTCCCCCTTAATAAGTAACTCTTTATGAACAATTAGCCTTCCGCCCGCGGTTTCACCCGCGCGTAATTTCTTTTTTCAAATACCCCCCCCCCCCCTTCCCCCCACATTTCCGGGATCAAAAGTACCCTATGTTCACCGGGGATAGTGTAGCTATCCAACAGTGAAAGAATTATTCAAATCGGTTCAGTAGTTTCGGAGCCTATTCAATTCAAACAAACAAACAAACATTCAAATCTTTCCTCTTTATAATATTAGTATAGATACTGACCGTCGCGGACTGCGAGTGTGGAGTCATGCACGTTCGCGTCACGTTCGCGCTTCGCGCTCCCTTTGACGCGGACCAAAAAACCGACAAAAATTGGGGAACAAAGCGCGAAACCGCGAAGAATATGCGAAACGGCTCCACACTTAGCGTTCGCGCCCTTTCGCGGCGTTCGCGCGCGATTCGCGGGCTAAGTGTAGAGCGGGCTTTAGAGTTCTACTCTAAGATCTCAATAGATGGCGGCGCCGTTCCACAATAAGGTTACAAGACTCACAAGGAACGGAAATAAAAAAGTTTAGGTACTTCGACATGACTTTTATTTCTTTTAACGGAACGTTTTGTTTATGTCAAAACGTTCCGTTAAAACGTTTTTGACATAAACAAAACGTAAAGAGTAAAGGCTCCTTTGTACAGTCCATAAAAAAGTAAGTGTCAAATTTGACAACCAAACTTACAAAAAAAAATTGTTTGTCGTCCAGGGTTGCCAGAAGGATACTTTTGTAACCTTTTAGGTGATTTTTGACTCCTTAAGGTTACTTTTAGGTTACACGACTCAAAAGGTTACATACATTTAGTTGATTTTTCGGAATTTGCGTGCGGGAAAGCATTTTTCAAATTGAACCGACCGTCTCCATCGTCAATCGTATTTGTTCGTATCTTGTCGACGTTTTTTTTTGCTCATTAAAAACCTTGGTGGTCCACCAATGGTGGAAAGGTTACTTTTCCTACAAAAAGGTTACTTTTTTGTTCATCTCAGATGACTTTTGACAAGACCTCGCTGGCAACACTGTTGTCGTCAGCCAAGGTCAGCCAGCAGGTATTAAGTGTTCTATGGCCAGCAGTCAGATTGTTTTCGGCTTTTGCAATTTACTTACCTACTACTTAAAGTTCGAAATTGTTTAATTTTTGAATTTTTCCGTGTCATTCTCATAAAAATTTTACTCACATTCTCCTCTGAGTTGTGTTTTGTGTTCATTGTTTTGTGTTCATTGTTTTGTGTTTCTCTGGTCCGTGATTGTTTCGTCAAAATCGTCAATGTAAAGTTGTCTGTAATTTAAAAGTTCTATGTTAACATGCTACAGAAGTAATTAGTTAAAATCTGAGGTTAAAATTGAAAAATAATTGGACCTGATAATGGATTACTTCAGTGGAAGCAAGAAATTAATCAGTTTTATAATTGAAGACTGGAAGTTACTGTTATTTCTTACTTTAATTTTTGCACTTTATTTTTACTATACCAGTACGTTTGATTATTTTGAAAAAAGGGGTATTAAGTACAGAAAACCCACAATTATATTAGGAAACTTGGGCTCCCGATTACTAGGCAAAAAATCATTTCATGCATTTCAACAAGATATTTATAATGAATTTAAAGGACTTCCCTATGGAGGTGAGTAAATTTTTAATTAAATTATAAATATACTTTTTTTCAGTATAAATTAAAATACTTACTCTATACTTTTTTCAGTATAAATTATATTAAAAGATTTTTTTATATTTGTACTAAGCTAGCACTTGACCACATAGTTGCCTGATGTTAATCAACTATGCGGTCTATGATGGAGCACGCTTGCTTAGAAAAGACCTGTTAATTCTAAAATAATATTATTGAGGCTAAATGGAGCTACAAAAGATTTAAATTTTATACATTAGCTCCAGTTACTGGAGGGGTACGGGGGCATCTCTCTGGGGGGGTACGGGGGCCCTTCCGTCCGGCGGGCCGGCTTCCTTTGTACCGTACTGTCCAATACCAAAGCAGGGCTCCTCGCTTTGTCTCGTTTTTGCCGCGGTAGCAGTCACCTTTTTCGCGCCCTCCCTTCCCCCCCTTTTTTACTTCAATGGCACGAACACGACATCGCACTCGTCCTACAGCGGCATCCTTATCCCCCACCAACTCGCTGTTTGAGGTGGAGTTCACTAACATCCGTGGACTCCATGCAAACCTCAACGCCGTCCACCAACACCTCGAGACGGCCAGGCCTGCGATGCTGTTTCTGACGGAAACACAGATTGGCTGCCCGGCGGACACGGCATACTTGAACTATCCCGGCTATGTACTGGAAGAGTCCTTCCAGCCCAGGGCCGGGGTATGCCTTTTCGTCAGGGCGGACGTCTGCTGTGCCCGTCTTCGCTGCCTTGAAGACCCATCCTTCTCCATCCTCTGTGTGCACGTGGATCTTGGCTCTACGAGCAGAATCTACGTGTGCATATACCGATCCCATAAAGGAGACACCGAGACAACTCGACTCTTCGACCACCTGAGTCAGGCGGCAGATTTCGCTCAGGCGCGGTTCCCTGATAGCGAAATGGTGTTTCTAGGGGACTTCAATACTCACCACGATACCTGGTTGGGTTCCCCTAAAACTGACCATGCTGGCCGGACCGCCCACGCATTTGCTCTCACGCACGACCTGACCCAACTGGTACTTCAGCCCACCCGGATCGTCGGTCATGCGCCCTCCTTGCTGGACCTTCTGCTGACGAGTCACCCATCTGGGTATCAAGTGTCGGTTTGCGCCCCTCTAGGGTCTTCCGATCACTGCCTGGTTGGCGCAAAAGCGCCTTACACTGCTCCCCCACAACCTGTGGAGGTGACGCGGAGACTATGGCGCTACTCGTCGGCAGATTGGGACGGTATGCGGGAATACTTCGCGTCCGTCCCTTGGGGGCAGAGCTGCTTTGGAGAAAAGGATCCCTCTAAGTGTGCAGCGGCTATTGCGGGTGAGATCAGTATTGGAATGGAATACTACATTCCTTTTACTGATGTCACCAGCGGTCGCAAAGATGATCTCTGGTTTAATCGTGAGTGTGCTGCAGCCGTTGAACAGAAACGGGCAGCGTACGGCGCTTGGGCCAGAGCTCATGCCTTGCGGGATCCTAATATAGCCTCCCTTAAAGCTGCCTACAACAAAGCCACCAAGTCCGCCAAGAGGGCCTACATCAGAGCAGATGCCCAGCGAGTTGCACGTGTTGGCCAGGAGCTCATCACGCACCCCACGGGTAGCCGTTCCTACTGGCGCCTGGCTAAACATGTGCAATCCAATTTCTGCCAGCCTTCGCTGCCCCCGCTGAAATATCCCGATGGATCGCTGGCCCATCAGCCGCAGGAGAAGGCTGATCTGCTAGCCAACCTCTTTGCCGCTAATTCCTGCATCGATGATTGTGGAGCAGAGCCGCCTAAAATTCCTGACTGCGGTACCACAATGCCTGAAATTCGAATCAGGCAATGTGATGTCCGTGCTGAGTTGCAGTCACTCGATGTTAGGAAAGCCAGTGGCCCTGACGGTATTCCAGCGTTGGTTCTTAAAATATGCGCAGCGGAGTTGTCTCCAGTACTCACACGCCTGTACCGCCTCTCGTACACCACTGGTATTGTGCCCCAGGCTTGGAAAGAGGCGAACGTTCAACCTGTTCCCAAGAAGGGGGATAGGTCCGACCCTGCTAACTACCGGCCCATAGCCATAACCTCTGTACTTGGAAAGGTGTTTGAGCGGATAATCAACTCCCAACTTGTCCGCTACCTAGAGGATCACTCGCTGCTACATGACCGACAGTATGGTTTCAGACAAAAACGGTCCACGGGTGATCTTCTAGCGTACGTAACGCACCTCTGGGGGGAGGCTATGGAGAAGCATGGTGAATCTATGGCTGTTAGCCTGGATATTGCCAAGGCTTTTGACCGTGTTTGGCATCGCTCGCTTCTTTCCAAGCTTCCGGCATATGGTCTGCCAACTCGCTTATGCGTCTGGATTGCGGGATTTCTGGAGGGTCGCAGGATTCGTGTCCTTTGTGATGGACGCGCTTCTCGCTTCCTCCCAATAAATTCCGGAGTGCCTCAAGGTTCCGTACTGTCGCCGACTTTGTTTCTTCTGCATATCAATGACATGTTATCACTAGGTAGGTAATATTCATTGCTATGCGGATGATAGCACTGTCCACGCACGTTATTTCGGAAGACCTGCGGCTAAACAGACCGAAACCGAGGAAAAGAGGAATCTTCTTGTCGCCGAGCTTGACGAGGTCCTGGACTGCATTGCCAAATGGGGTGCCAGCAATCTCGTCGAGTTCAATGCCAAGAAGACACAGGTGTGTGTGTTTTCTGCGAAAGCTTCTCCTTTCCTTTCCCATCCCACTCTTCAGAGCACGCCCTTACGAATACAGGATAGCCTAAGCATCCTTGGCATCGATGTTCGTAGCAACTTGAACCAACGGGAATATATTGAGAGCGTCATCAGAACAGCTTCCCGTAAACTCGGAATCCTGAACAGAGTGAGACGATTTTTCACTCCGGTGCAGCTTTGTCTCTTATACAAGGCACAGGTTCGCCCGTGTGTGGAATATTGCTCTCATCTCTGGGATGGTTCCGCAAAGTACTTATTGGAGGCTCTCGACAGGTTGCAGCGACGTGCTATCCGTATTATCGGTGATCAAGAGGTGACTAAGACCCTAGAACCTCTTCAGTTACGTAGAGACGTTGCCAGTCTTAGTGTTCTCTACCGTCTCTATAATGGGGAATGCTCTGAAGAGTTATTCCAACTCATCCCTTCCTCCCCTTTCCACTCCCGAACAACACGCGCCGGACTGCGTTGCCATCCCCATACCGTCCAGACACTGGTGGCCCGTACCAAGAGGTATAGTTCCTCTTTTTTGCCCCGTGCCATTAGGGCATGGAATGCCCTTCCGGCTCACGTGTTTCCTTCCTCCTATAATCCTGGGCTTTTCAGGCGGGGCGTGAAGCGGCATCTATGCAGGCCTTCGGGGTGAGGGTGACTGGCTCAATTGGTATGATCTATTGAGCCAGTCAACCTTACATTTGGACCTCACTTCCGCTTACCATCAGGTGGAGTGAGGTCATCCTGACTGCCTCTTTATAAAAAAAAAAAAAAAAGTTACTTGATAAGGATAAAAAAAACTCTTTAATATAAAACCAGCTCTCTGAGAACAAGGATTCTAAAATAGTCAAAATATTAAAAAAAATTAAAGTCAGAAATTACTCTCCTAAAAATAAATTTGGAGAGGCGTATGCTCTACGGTGGGGAAAAAGTGCTGAAAAGAAGAATAAATTTAAGAATATTATATTAATAAATTAAAACTGATCTCTTACCCATTATCATGCCAGTTATTTTATGAAATTATTGTTGAAGTGTTGTTTTTTATTATTTACAGGTATATTCGAAGGAAGAAGACCAGTATTATACCTCATTGATCCCGATCTTATCAAGGCTGTGACTATAAGAGATTTTGAATATTTTGTGGACAGAAATACACTCAATTCAAATGAACCAAGATATTTGAAGCAATCATTATTGAATTTGAAGGTTACCATTTAATTCTTTTTTGTTAATGGTCTCCCCTTTTATACACCAATCTTCTGTAATGAGCTATGTCCTGACGATAGATGGACTTTAAAATATTCTAATGATTTTGCATTTATATAATTGGAATTAAATGGATTATAATCAATGACGTTCAATTAAAAAACTAGACTCCCAATCATGCTCAAATATTGTCCGAAGCAAAAGTCTGCCCACCCGACTATTGGGCAGAGTTTTCGATTAGTTGTATACAATTGACATTAAACACTAACTGCCACGAGATAAGGTCTTAATTTGAACGAATGTGTTAATGTCATCTGTGTCAACGCCGCTCGGACGTTTTTTGAGGAATTTTTCTTAGAGATTGGGTGTCTAGTTGTATATTGAACGTCATTGATTTGACGAGCCATTTGGTGTAATGGTCGAGAAGTCGGCTATTACACCAGAGGTCGCGGGTTCGATCCCCGCACGGTACAAACATTTGTGTGCGTGAACATGTCTGTTTGTATCGGTCTGCGTGTTTCTATGTATAATATGTATCTATTTACAAAAAAAAAGTATATAAGTAATGTTTATCCGTTGTCTAGCACCCATAGCACAAGCTAATGCTTAGTTTGGGGCTAGATGGCGCTGTGTGAATAATGTCCAGAAATATTTATTTATTTTATTGATTATAATAATGTATGGAATGGTTTGAAAGTCAGTTCCTTTTAAATGTTTAAAATTATTTTTTTATTATACAGGGTGCAGAATGGAAAGGCGTAAGAAGTACATTGACCCCAGCATTTAGTTCTTTAAGGCTAAAACACATGCTGCCTCTAATTGAGATGTGTTCTGGACAAATGGTTGACTTCTTAAAACAATATGGTAAAAAATCATAAATCTCATTCTTGGTATAAAGTTTTTCTTTTTATAATAAAGAGAGATATTAGGAAAAAACAATAATTTTACTGTTGATTGTTATTGTTAAAATTATTTGGAAAGCACCTCAACTTAATGGTTCTATTTAAGAGATTATAAGGTTAATGGTACAATAAGCTACATAAAAATGGGATTTTAATATAAATTTCCTGTTATTTTGCAGATAATAAGGACATTGAAATGAAAAGTATTATGGGCCATTTCACACTAGAAGTTATAGGAGCATGTGCATTTGGAATAAAATGTGATGCATTAAAAGACGAAAATGCTCATTTTATTAAGGTTAGTTAAACTTTTATTTATAGTTTGTCCTATTAGGAATCTATCACTGACTGCGGTTGCAGTTGCTAATCAACTTGTACTTTTATCATATTGTACCTACTATTTATACATAATGATATTCTTTACAGGTAGCAGAAAAGTTCAACTACATGCCAGTTTATAAAAGAATGTCCATATTATTAATTCTTATGTTTATGCCGAAGATGTTTAGATTTTTGAATATATCATTTTTATATTCTAAGAGTATTGAGGAGCTAGTGCGTATTTTGAAAGCTGCTAAGGCAGAAAGGAGATCATCAGGAGTCAAGTTAGTAGAATTAATATTTACTATAAATTAATTAATGCCTCAATGGTCTAGTGGATTAAGTGCCAGGCCATTATCTCAGCAAAAACCGTCATATTTTTTGAACACAGCTTGGTTTTGTGTCCACCAATCTACATTTGGCAAGGGTGGTGGTACAATTTAAACTTAAATCTATTCATTCATTTGCATTCATTCAATTTTTAATTAGACTGCTTTTAGCCAAAAGATCGAGAAGCGATGTTACGAGTAATATTGAATACGACGTTTCGTCAAGAGTTGGGCAACTATCGACTGTTTTGCTTAAAAATTAGTAACGATATCGATAATATTGCTGTAACGTCAAACTATCGATAGACTGTCGCCAGTCGACTATCGATAGCCAACTCTAGTTTCGCCTATGAATGTTACAGAAAGAATGACTTCCTTCAACTTCTGATTGACTCCGCCGAACATGAACAAACCAATGCAGGAGATGGGAAGACTAAAACATGTAAGTATCCCAGTACTTAGATGCTTTTTTGGCCTGGGATTCCGGGTCGGATTAGGTTTTCTGTTCAGAATACTTAGTCACAGCCCAGAGCACGTTTGGCCGTTGGTCCCCTGCGCTTGATCTCTCGTAGGTCGTATCGGACTGTTGCCCCACCGTGTTACGGGGGAATAAGGAGTGCCCCTGTGCTAGCACAATCATTTGGGCTATCTAATATATCTTATGTAGTTGGTTGATCATAAAAATAGGACGCCGTAGCCGAATTATCTCGTCTAGGAAGACATGTTTTGTGGAAAACATTTCGGTCTAAAAATTTAAACAATAAGCTACTTATTTTTTTTAGATGATTGGAAAAACTTTGATTGAAATAATGTAATTGGGTTCTTATACTTCTTATTAGAATTGTTTTCTTGTACATATTGCCGAAACATTGACCTCCTGTTTAATTTTATGCATGAAAAGTCTCATAATTACGACGTTCTTCTATTAAATACAATAGACCTGTTTATCGCATTGTACAAAGTAAGTCTGGTATGTTAATCAGTTTGTTATCAGACAAGCTAAACAATTTTAACAATGGTATTGTGTAAATAGTGAATGTCATACAAATGCATGTTTGTTTCTCCATAATTGATAACCTACTACTTAAATACTTGAATATCTTTACACTAATTATAATGGTAATTTTTATTAAAAAAAAATCGAGTTTAACCTCTGCAGCTGTTTTTGCTCATAAAACACTAATAATAATATTATATTTAGGGATGCCTCGATACGCCTTTTTGCCGATACGATACCGATACCGATACTCTTATAAAAATATCGGCGATACCGATACCGATACCGATACGCTTATTGAATTCAAAAAGGAAGGTAGAATAAATAAAACACAATTAATTAATAGTTTTAGTAATCAAAATTAACATTTATAAGAATATTTTTTTAAAAACAAAGTATTCTTAATTTTGCGAGCAAAGGCTATTTCGCAAGTCTGTTTGAAAAAGACCTGCGGTGGAAAATAGTCTCTCAGATGCGACAAAAGTCATTTGGAAAATAAAATACTTCTGCGCCATTTTTTTCAAATTTGGATATAAGACGTCATGGCGCCAGAAAACGAACGGATCTTCGTCTCTCGATATATTAGGCATAGTTAGTTCGTGCCTGGTTTGCAACGAAATAGATGGGACAACACGCACGTGTTTACACTGCATTTTTAATGCGCGAAATTTGAAAAGTATCGTTGAATCGGCCATAAAAATCGCCGATACCGATATATCGGCAAACCCGAAGTATCGCCGATATATCGGTATCGGTATCGGTATCGGATGCATCCCTAATTATATTCTTTAACCCGGGGATGGGCTGGTCACAAGGCTGTCACCGGCTCGTCCCAATCGGGTATAAAGGTGAAACCAGGGGAATTTAGTGGGTATTGGGCTTTAGTCTCGAGTCCCACAGACGGCCGGTCTAGCTAGCCTGCGGTTATGGTGTAATAAACGCATTCTCCTCCGAAAAAAAAAAAAAAAATTCTTGTATATTATAATTTTTTTGTTACTTACTTTACAACTCACATACATTGATCTGATACGATCAGTGTATGTGATTTTGTCCGATATTTATTTCACATATATATCTGGCTCGATGGTGTATTTGGTGACCCTGTGCCCAATGCACCAGAAGCTACATGCATAGGTTCCAATCCAACCCAGGCCAAACATTCATGTGACGCATACGATACGAAATACAAGGTCACCAGATAGACTAGTGCTGCATTTTAGCCCAAACACAACTCTATGCCAGAAGAGCTGTTACTGCATGTGTGTTAAAATATTCAACAAAATTCCAAACAAGTTTAAAACAGGGCCAATAAAGTTAATGACCAGCAAATTGCGAGAATGGCTGACAGCTTCTTGCTTCTATAGTGTCCAAGAATTCCTCAATACTAAATTTGCATGTTAATGTATTTTAGCAGAATAGAGAACGACCATTATTTGTAACGCCCTGTACTGTAACACCTATTCTATGCAAAAGTAAATCTTTGAATCTTTATTCTTTGTTTGGATAATGATGCCTAAACAAAAGTGCCTACGCTACTTACTTACTTAGGGATTTTTTTTTAACTTAGGGGTAGGTCAATGTACAATGTACATATGTATAAATGATGTTTACATTTCAGACTTGGACGATGACACAATCGACGCTCAATCGTTACTCTTCCTCATAGCTGGATACGAGACATCCAGTACACTGTTATCCTTTGCCATCCACGTGCTAGCCACCAAGCCAGAACTACAGGAGAAGTTGAGGGCTCATGTGATGGAACTGACCGATGGGAAAGAAATGAGTTACGAATTGCTTGGGCAATTGCCATATCTTGAAGGGTTTTTATTAGGTGAGTACACATAAGGGATTTATATGAAGAGCCATTTGGCGTAATGGTTGTTGAGAAAGTCGGCTATTAAACCAAGGGGTCGCCGCTTCGTACAAACATTAGTTTGCATGAACATGTTTATGTAACGGTCTGGGTGTTCCTATGTTTACATATTAATTTAGTTTAAGCTATGCTTAGTTTGGGGGCTGGACGGCGCTGTGTGAATAGTGTTTACGGAACTTCATTTATTTATTTAAATATTGCAGCAATCATCGTGTTTCTGAATGCTAACGAATGCTTATTATTACATGTCCATCTTATCGCATATCAAATTAAAATCTTAAGCATTCAATTGTCGTTTTATATATGTATAAACTAGCAGTTGCGCCCAATCTATATTTATTGTTTCACCAACAATTGTACAATAATACCTACATAGTGCGATACAGAAATTTATAATTATAGCGAATGACATTAACTTATAATATGATTCCGAATGATCTACATCTTTTGGTATATAAGTGTGCTCCATAGATAGATGCATTTTAAATTATCAAATTAATTACACCCTTTTTTTCAGAAACTCTACGAATATACCCCCCAGTGTCCCGAGTAGACCGGGTTTGCACTAAAACCTACACGATTCCCGGGACATCAGTGCAAGTAGAGAAAGGCAATGTAGTCGCCGTGCCCATATACGGCATCCACATGGATCCTGATATCTACCCGGACCCGGAGCAGTTTCGGCCGGAGCGGTTCATGGACGAGCAGAAGAAGGAGAGGCCGTCGCATCTGTTCCTGGCGTTCGGTGCTGGACCACGGAACTGTATTGGTATGTGGATATTTGGTAAACTTATCTACCCATTACATTCCACTGCTAGACATAGGCATTTCCAAACGCTTGCCACACTGACCCTCGGCCACTTGGATCCGCTCGCCAGCCATATTTCGCAAATCAAGAATTAAGGTAGGTAATAGTGGAATAGCGGTTGTCACTATCACTCTCAGGGTAGTAAATAGTAAAGACTAATTTGTTATAGTGTCCGGTAAACATCTTGAAATCGGGTGGTGATTGCGCAGAACGCAAAATTTAAGCTTCGTGGTCGCTATTGGTCAGAAGCATATCTCTGACCAATAGCGCGCGGGCGACGGGAGATTCAAGTGAAATCTGTGCGAAGATTACTTCTCCTGTTGAAAGTCACGAAAAAGGTTTTAAATTAGAAAGGAAATAGAGAAAAGCAAGAGTGGCACATGTAAATGCATATTTTTTCTGTTTCAGGCCTGAGATTTGCGATGTTCTCTGCAAAGGTGGCGATGATTGCTCTTATTAAAAACTTCAAATTCTCTGTATGCGACAAAACTGTAGATCCCGTACCGTTTAATAAGAGAGCAGTATTACTACAAGCGGAAAAAGGTTTGTGGGTGCACCTGGAGAAGTTGAATTCGTAAATTCAAATATTTTTTGTATGAAAAATATTTTTTTAATCCATCAAGCCCCGGAAAACCAGACACAATAGAAAATCTATTGTTTACGCGACACCCGGCTTTCGGTCGGGTGTTTAAGAGTTAAAGTCAAATATCCCCGAATATCAAAAGACGTCAATGCAAGACTCCTTCTGGCACATTGTGTCATAATTTTAGACATCTAACTCCATGTATATTATCTATTTAATTAATGTAAATATATAAAAGTAGCTCCATAATATATTAGATAAATAAATTATCCAGCTATTTTTATATATAAATTCTTGAATAAGCACAAATTATAAATTCACGATGTAACCAGTGGCGTAGCGTGGGTGTCAGCCGCCCGGGGCGGAGGACAATTCTGCCGCCCTTTTTCTTTTTTGCTCCTCCAGGAAATTTTGCCGCCCCCTAAAAAGTTCCGCCCGGTGCGGACCGCCCCCCCCCCCCCATCGCTACGCCACTGGATGTAACAGCAGTTACATGCAAGTATTGTATTGAGATTTTTTTAGACAAGTGCATTAGGCATTATGTATATTGCCAATGTGTGTGGTGTTCTTGCCAATGATTTTGCGTTGTGCGATGATTTATCAAGATCGAATCTTTATTATGAAACCGTGTATACTTTATACTTACAATACGTAATAAATTAACTGACAGGCTGCTTCATTTAAATGAATAGTACAAAGTGCAAGCATATTTCATTTATTATTAACATACTTTCGTAAAGGCTGCTATGAAAAAACCTATAGTATCCCTATATACTTGCTCGACAGGTCTTAGAGGATCTTCTGTAGGGCTGAACCTTTGCACCATTAATCTGAAACAAATGTGATCATGATGTGATATCAGTGCCACTTTCATTATTATTAATATCACATTAAGTATTTATTTTTAAGAGTTGTATTATTTTTGTAATTTAATTTCAATTGCTGAAAGAATGTCACATCTCTAGTTAGTTTGTTGGCTTTGGAAAGGGCTATAACGATTTTGGTCCACCTTGGTTTGGTAAATAGCATTCACATAAAATTCAAACTCAGCCTTCTCAAAAGTCAGACACTGGCAATTTTTTTTTTAGAGTGTGGCAATCTTCCTACAATGAGGGCTACTGTTTCTGTGCTAACCAGATGGCGCCATGGTCGCGTAAAGCCAGAAAATAATTCAAAGTCATTATCTCAACTAACACAAATATATTAGCAACATCTCATAATGAGTATACAACATCTCATAATGAGTAAACAATCTCGTACAGAGTCCGGCAAACATCTTGACGCTCGTTCGACAGAGTGGAGTAAAATTCGCGCATGACAATAGTGTGCGCGCATCTCAAAATTAGCGTTCGGCGCAATCGCCACCCGATTTGAAGATGTTTGCCTGGCACTATTATAGCAGGCAAACGTCCTGATTAGGGGTCACAAAACCGGAGATATTTTAGAAAACCGGTTTTTCGGTTTTGATTCAGTGGCAAAACCGGTTACCCGGTTTTTTCGGTGATTTCGATTTTTTTTTATCTTGCAATAAAACTATATTTCAAAGAACTCTACTTTAATAATGCAGTCTTTATAAACACTTGTCTTACTGTAAACAGTAACATTTAGGCCTATTGTCCACGTAAACCGCACGTCATGCGCACGCTTTCGTCAATTGACGATTACAAGACGAATGCTTGCATTTTGCGTAGAAACCTTCAATACTGTGTCCACGCTGCCGCGCCGCACCGCATGACGAACGCACGACGCGACGTGCCGCAGCGTGGACACAGTTTTAAAGGTTTCTACGCAAAATGAAAGCATTCGTCTTGTAATCGTCAATTGACGAAAGCGTGCGCATGACGTGCGGTTTACGTGGACAATAGGCCTAAGGTTTGCTCCCGGGAATTCTCGGTTCTGAAAATAGCGGGAATTTCCGGGAACCGATGTCGCAGGCTTTGCAAGCTAAAGTGGCAGTGGGATGGCCAATATCAACCGAAGAACCGATAACCGTTGGGGCAAACAGATTCTAGAGTGGATACCGCGTCTCCGTACACGTAGTGTAGGATGCCCTAATGCCGGGTGGAGTGTCGATTTGCGCAAGATGGCTAACAAGAGCTAAATGCGAGTAGTCGAGGATCCAACAAAGGGGCGAGTTTTTGGAGAGGCCCATATCCAGCAGTAGACTTAGGTCCACATCCATCTTTTTGCCTGCAATTCACACCTATCTGCTAACCATGTGCCACCAAATCTTTTTCGTGATGAATCAACATTTGAGTTCACCAAAATTCGTCAACGAGAGTTGCTTAGTTTCTGCGCAGTCTTAGTGTGAACAAGGCGACTGGTCCAAATGGGATATTAGCGAGAGTATTACAGAGTAATGCACACAAGCTGTCTCCAGTTTTGACACGTTTGTACCTCTCTCTCTGAAGGAGGGATTAGTTTCAAAATCGTGGACTTACTACCGACCCCTCGAATTACCATCCAATAGCTATAACCTCCATTCTATGTAAGATAATAAAGCTTACAATTAATAACCACTTACTTGCGTATTTAGTCTACTAAGCGATCTCCTCATTAGCTCACAATTCGGGTTTCAAAGGGATAGGTCTACTGGGGGGCCTTCTTATTTGCCCAACGCATTTATGGAGCAAGCCCAGGCTATCGAAAACCACGTTGAGGCCATTTCTGTGTCCTTGGACATAAAAATGCTTTCGACAAAATCTGTGCACGATGCCCTTATTGGCAAGCTTCTCTCCTATGGGATCCCCGCTACAGTTTGTGCTTGGATCCAAGATTTTCTGACTGGACGTCGAATCAGCCCCCCTAGACAAGCGGCATTTATGACGTTCGTTGTAGCTCAATTTGCGATAGCGAATGTCAAATTCCATACTTTCAACACGTGACTTTTCTATGGCATCTGTCAAATCCATACAATTTAAAGTTAGCGAATTTCGCTATCGCTGTCAAAATGTTACTTTGTCTAGGCCCTAAGAGTAGATGTTGATGGGTTCAACTCCGACTTATTTGAAATAAATGCTGGCTTTCCTCAGGAATCTGTGCTCTCGGCTACATTTTTTCTGTTGCACGTTAATGATCAGTTGGCTACTCCCGAAATTCTGGGGTACCTATGAATTTAATGTTATGAATTTATTTTTAGTTTTACTTTTTCGGCCCTGGATTCTGGTCATTTTGAGACATTCGTATAAAAACTGTTTAGTAACATAACATAAGGAAACCATGATTTTAATATCTACTAAATCATCATCATCCACTATGTCCACTGCTGGACATAGGCCACTCCAAATGCTCGCCACGCTGATCGATCCTCGGCTACTCGCATCCAGCTCCTGCCAGCCATCTTGCGCAGATCATCGCTCCACCTGGCCTGAGGGCGTCCTACACTACGTTTACCGAGACGCGGTCTCCACTCTAGAACCCGTATACCCCAACGGTTATCGGTTCTACGGCTGATATGGCCAGCCCACTGCCACTTCAGCTGGCTAATCCGGCGAGCTATGTCGGTGACTTTGGTTCTCTGCCGAATCACATCATTTCCTTGTGTCCACAAGTTTAAGGTCGCTCAGCGGGCTATGGAAAGAGCTATGCTCGGCGTCTCTCTGCGGGATCGCATCTACTAAATAGTATGATAAATCAAAACCGAAAATACCGAAAAACCCGGTTTTGTCAAATTTCCAAACCGGTTTTCAAAAATAGCTTCAAAACCGGTTTAACCGGTTTTTTCGGTTTCGGTGAAACCGGTTTTGTGACCCCTAGTCCTGATACCAAGTGACATTCACCTTACGCTATACAAGCGCCTCTAGCGAGGAAAGTACTAGTAGCCCTCACTGAGCAAAATTGAAATTGTAATGGTAGCGGTGATCTATAAGCATAATATAGTATATAATAGGGCAATGGATTTTAATTTAATAGGTTAAGTATAGTTTTTTTTTTTATTATTCTTTATTTGTCATTTTTGTATTATAGTTATTATGATATATTATGACAGCTTGAGATTGTAGTTTTTGCTGAGATTGGCGACAGTAATCGCCATGTTTTACAAAGTGCCTTTAGCAAACATTATGTAATACATAAAAAGTGGATGATTTGAATTTTCGAAAAAAAAGGGGTTATTAACTCAGTAATATTTTATACTAAAAGATAATAAGATGAAAATTTACAAATGCAAAATAGTACAAAGCGAAATAATTTATTTATCAATATTTTCTGCCATTTTAGATATTTGTATTTATTAATTTACAAACATTATATTAATCCGCCTACTGTTATCATTAATTATATTTTAATCAATAATAATCAATGAACTGTTATGCAATATTTATACACCCATGGATATAAAAAATAAATGTTTTTATTTATAATGAATCAGCCTTTTTATTTACTTAATTTAATCTAAAATTCAAAATGATACTAGGTGGTGAAAAGGGCGTCACCACTTATTTTTTTATATCGTACAAAGTACAACCCACAGAGACACTGTAATTTGAAATCTGTATTATAGTTAATTTCAAAAAGATGGAATCGATCTCAATGCCTAATGGACGTATTTCGGCTGATGATAAATAGGAAAAGGAAACTATTGAATGCACTAGATTATTGACAATTTGACATACCTTTGATCATCAGTAAGCCCTCTGTCCGGAAGCCCAGGTCCGCCTAGTAGTGGTTCAGCAGGTATCAACTTGAGGCATGGGAATTTCTCCAAGGCCCACAGCACCATACCTTCGTTTTCATCAAATGTAACTGTGCATGTACTATACACTAACTTCCCGCCAACTTTTAACACTTCCACAGCCTGAAATTAATAGTTAAATATTTTTAGTATGCTTACTAAAGGCATATCGCGTATTCAGTACATTGAATAAGAATTAGAATTCTTCTTACTTACAGCCTACAGGATGATCTTAACAAAAGTAGGTATTTAAAAGCACTTTATTTTGCTAATTGTTATAGCATATTCCAGCTTAATTTTTAAATAAATACCTAGTCACAAGTCACCCAAATATACCAGAACAAATCTACTTGTCCAGATATACAGGCTAATTGAATATTGTTGTTTTTTTTTTCAACTATTTAGGCCAGTTTGTTTTGTGTGAGATCACAAAGCAATTACTATGTAATATTGTAATGCAACAGTGATACTTACAGCACTCATTAGCTTTCTTTGAACAAATTTATAAGACTCCAAAATTTTTGGTGTCATTTTGTTATTTAGTTGTGGTCTCTGCCCTAAACCACTGCAAGGCGCATCTAGTAGCACCTTATCAAAGGAGTTAGGTGGGAATGAAGGTCCAGACTTTATTCCTTCACTATCATGAGAACAGCACTTGGTTGAGTCAAAGCCATATGCCTGGACACAAGTAACTCCTTGCTTCTCACAGTTTTCTTTAATTTTTTCTGCTTTCTGAGGTGTTTTATCCAAAGCTATTATCACAGCCTGTAAGATGGCCAAATAAAATAATTATAAGTTGCTAATAATGCTAACAGAATATGGCTTACAAACATGACTAGATAAGTTTTGTAAATATTGCATGGAAAATTTACCCATCATATTTTATGAACTTTCTAAATGTTAAGATTGTAACTAAACTGCAAGTATACTATACATTTTTGTTCAACTTTTGGATGGGTTGGCTGATAAATACCTACATGTGAGTACTGACTTGGTTATTTGACATCTCTGCTAAGTGTGTTGTTTTGTTGCCTGGAGCAGCACACATATCGAGTATGCACTCATTGGGCTTTGCATCAACCACCCACCCGCATACAATTGATGGTAAGTTTTGTAGGAGGACTACACCTTTAGGATACAACTGTTCATTTACAACTGGCAGTCTCGATGCTGGTAATATTGTCTGAACAGCTATTCCACTGGAAAATTCAATAAATAAAAAGTTTATCTAAAATTGTCATCAATGTGTTTACTATTTATAACTGAGAACAAGGAAATAGATGTACCTTGGTTGTACTCCATTGTCAAACAAGTCGTTCCTTAACATTTTCAAGATCCCAAAGCCCACAAATATTTTTTTACCATCATAAGGAACTTTTAGACCTCTTTTGCACTGACCGTCCATATCACCATAAATATCAACTTTTTCTCCAACTTGACAATCTGAAATAAGTTTAAGTCAGAAATAAGCATTAGCCAGGGCTTGCTAAAAAGAAATGTAGACCCTATAAAATTATAGATTTAGCGTCTTTTTTTCTAATGCTAGATCAGATTGTAGACAGGCAATTAGCCCATCTGAAATAGTAAGCAGTTATTGCTTCCTATTAACAATTATTCCTTGGTCCAAGGAACACCTTGCGTTCAATATTAAGTAGATAGACTGGCACTTAGCCCACTTGAATTTGGACATAAGCCCTTAATTTGGCAGCTGTAATAGCCGTACAAACATGGAAATACATTATCTGGTTTTCTATCAATGAATAACTTACTACTTGGTAGACCCACAACACCTGGAGCAAAAACATGTGCCCCCCTCAACACGGCAGCAGCACATTGGGCGTCCACAATTACTTGTTTGTTACATACTTCCATGTTTACCTCTTCAGGCCACTGCCCTAGCACCAAGCAGTCTGATGCCAAGAAGTAATAGGAAGGTAAAGATGTTGTATTTAACTCTTTAGCTTTCTGAAAGAAAAGTAATAATAAAATACTAGAATCATTCTTATTAGAAAGATAATTTAACAAGCAATGTGTTGATTACTACGAGTAAGAATAAGTTTAATACATACAGCATTCAAAAAAGTTTTAAGATTCACGTCGTCAAAGTTTTTCAGTTTGTTTATCCTGAAAGTAGTATATTTTGGAGGTTGTGTAAGCCATTCATGTACTTTTTCCATGTTTGTGCTTTCTGATAGAACTGTTTTGACTCCAGAATTTTAAATAATTAATGGAAAAGATCTTTTAAAAAAACTTTATGAATGTGCTTGGTGCAACTTGCTTGACAGAAAAATGAATGAAGTCAATGAAGTCGCCAGCTGGTTGTCAAATGTCAATCAATAAACTGTCAATGTCAACCCGAAAACCTCATATATTGTGTGACATGTGTCAGTCAATTGTCAGTACTCAGTTCAAAAAAGGTTACGCGTTTTTGTCTATGGATGCAGTATAGACCACAGATTAATATATGTAGCAAGCTGTATAGACCTACAAACTTATCTGTTCCGGTGGCCAAAATTGGAACTACGTGAAATGCAATACAAAAACCTCAGACAAAAACGATATTTTAATGACAGTTCTAAATAGACAGTAGCGACGCCGCCACCGGAACAAATGAGTTTGTCGGTCTATACGTAAGTAAACCGAACTTAGTTTCCGAACCGAATATTTACTGAATTCGAAATAATTTTTTTGTAGTTTAAATTATTAATTAATATAGACATGCTAAAAGTGAATAGAAAAGCGTTATAAATATTTATTTTATTGATGCCTCGCCCTCTAACGACACTAAATACCATATTATCAAAGCCTAATAATAAATCACAATCTGCGATTTTGTATCGAATGCGTAGTGGTGTGGTGATATAAAATTTAAATTGAAGATATCACTAAATTAAGCCAAAATTATTTAATTCAACTTTCTTCAACATATTCTACAATCGATGGACTTGACTTTAATTAAAATTAAATAAAATTTTATATTATTTCGAATATTTAGAACTGGCCACTTTACTCCAATACGTGGCATAGGCACGAACAACTTCCACGTTCGCCGCCATTTTGACATCCAGCGAATTGTAAAGAATTCAGTGGTGTGTTGCGTTTTTTCTTGATAAAATAGTTACTTGTTCTTGATAATGTAAGTACATTTGCAGTCGGTAATAGTTAATTTTGTGTTTCAAATAGAAATAAATTACAAAACAAAAGGATATGTTGTGCTATATTCAAATTACAAGTGAGGGTGGTGACCGCAGCAGGGACCAACAGCGGTGTCGGATAAGCTTTGTTGCATTAGTGGAAATGGTGTTAAACCCGAACTTATGTGTTCTTTAGAGTTAAAGTTTCGTTAAGGTCTATCAATTATCTGTTTTTAATCATCTTAGAACCCCGGGGTTCGTCATAAGTATCGACTTGGTACTTGTACGGTATACGTAGTGCCAGCGAGGACTTGCCATGTCATTATCATTGATTGAAGTAACGTGCATTCTGACGGATGAGTCAGACTGAATATCCTAATTTATGTGTACTTTCAGATCACTCATAAAGCTTCAAAATGGGGAATATGTTTGCGAATTTATTTAAAGGCCTATTCGGCAAAAAAGAAATGAGAATATTGATGGTCGGCTTGGATGCAGCTGGTAAAACCACAATTCTATACAAACTTAAATTAGGCGAAATTGTTACAACTATTCCCACTATTGGTAAGTAATTATTTCCATAACCTAATTTAATTAAAATTTAATGGAAGCTTTCATTCTTAAAAACTATTTTCTCTTTTGTATGGTTTATATAGGTGCAATGTCTTTACTACAATTTTTATGTCAAAAGGAAATTCCACCATATTTAAAAACCAAAACTAAATCAAAAATAAAAACCAGTTATCAAAATCTTTTATAATTTCAGGGTTTAATGTGGAGACTGTAGAATACAAAAACATCAGTTTCACTGTGTGGGATGTGGGCGGTCAAGACAAAATTAGGCCACTGTGGAGGCATTACTTCCAGAACACACAGGTGAGAAACATTTACATTTTGCTGTTTTCTACATGTCAATATTAGATTTTAGGAGAATTGAACCTTAACCCTCTTATTACAAAAAACATCGCTAAAACAGGTTTAAAACTGTACTAGTTAGTACAGGTTTAGGTCCGGACTATTTTTTAAAACTTTCCTTATTACAAAACAAATACCAACATAAGAATAATTTACTGGTACTAACTCGTTCAGTGCGTTTCATTTTACAAGACTTTGTTTTATGAAAATGTTTTAAAATCTTTAAATAGGATAGTAAAAATAATAATTATTTATTTATAAATGTGTTTTAGTAATGTGAGAAAAAGTAACATAAATTTTTAATTTTCTGTTCACAAATTAAGTGATTCTTTTCAAAATTCGTCTTTCTATACGTAGAACGGAGCGAAATTTTAAAAGTGTTATCGTGTTGACGTTTGAAAGTTAGTCCATAGTAAAACTAGGGGCATCGGCGGACTTTCTTGGGTCTAACTTTAGTACTCGAAATGAAGTAAAACTTCGTTTTGTAATAGCGTTTGACTTTAGTCAGGAGTTTAGTCAGGACTAAGCTCGGTTTAATTTTAAAACCACGTTCTGTAATAAGAGGGTAAGTGGCTACACAGCACTTGTTAAATGCCAGGTTCACAAACAGTACTTGAACAAAGGTAACAGAAATGAATCACCCTCGTTAAAAATGGGGGACATAACAAATTATCTTACATTTGAAAGTTATATTGTAAACTACAATATTTACTATTTATATTTTAGATTGCTAAATTGAGATATAAAAGTATTTTATTCTATCGGCTAAGCATTTTGTCATATAATGTTTTTATAATGGGTATGGGTCTGTAAAAAGTTACGTCATATTTTCTTTAGCATTGTTAAAGATCTTTTTCCTCTAAAAAGAAAACTCTTTGTTATGCCAAAAGCAATGTGTACTTTGGTCTTTGGTCTAGTCTTACAAGCTTTTTTTTATACTTCATTGTTAATACCTTCACAAAGGTGTTTATTTGACACAGGCAAATCCATCTCAACTTTGCAAAAACAATATACCTAATTAGGTATTAGAAACATGGCAAAAAAGCCCGCTATACCATAAAAAAAAAAATGAGTGTTTTAACTGTTTAACCCACAGACCAGAGATTAAAATAGACCCCGCAAGTACGTCAATTTGTATGAGAACCGACCGTGCCATATTTTTTGTACCTACTGTGACGTAACGAGCGCGATTTAGTGATGAGAAGTAGGGACACGCCCACTTCGTCTCGATTCTCGATTCGATTATAAAAATCACTACATAATATAAAACACAAAGTCGCTTCCTGTCTGTCTGTCCCTATGTATGCTTAGATCTTTAAAACTACGCTACGGATTTTGATGCGGTTTTTTTAAATGGATAGAGTGATTCAAGAGGAAAGTTTATATGTATAAAACATGCATAATATAGTAGAGAAACACTGATGATTTTAGAGGTTTTTAATTTAAGGTCGTAAATAATCGCATTTTTTTGCGCTTACATTGCAAACGCTGGCTGAACCCTACGAGATAGATCAAAATAATGTACTACACTATTGTACACCTTAAAAAGTTTTACAATAACCATTTTCCTTTACTTATTACGATAAAATAATGGCTTATTTACGAAAAAGTGATTTTAAGCAATACAGTATTAATCCTTATCCAATAAAGTACCATAAATAAATTGTGCATGTAATATAGATCAATATGGCCCTTTACATCATGTAATTTAAATGAATAGTTTCGAAGATATTACAGATTTAAAATGCAGGGACATAGCGATTGCGGCGGTACTGGCCGGGGAGCGGATGGATGAACTTTTGTTATTCTTTCACGTAAAAACTACTAATTGATTTTAATGAAACTTTACAATAATATAGCTTATACATAAGGATAACACATAGGCTACAATTTACAAGATATTCCCGCGGGATAACGTCCTATACACTACTACTGTTCACGCGGGCGAAGCCGCGGGCGGAAGGCTAGTTTATAAATAAACAAATTATTATTTTTAACTAATGTTAATAAATATCCATTTTTAAACTCTTCTTAATTTGTACGCCGGTTGACAGTACCTAATGTAACCTAATTGTCACTTTATGCTTGATTTTATTTTTCACATTGTCAAATAGCCTATTATCATTCCTGCTTCCAAAATCGACTAGGTACCTTTAATCGATTTTAATACATTATGTGTATGTTGCATAGAATGAACATCACTAAACGCTGTATTTGACTAAAAACGCCTGTGCCACGAAACTTAAACGATATGCGAAAGTACCGCCTTGTTTGATATTCATTGCTTATAAAGCACGCAATACAATTGGAAGGCCAGTATAAAATACGCAATGTATTACGAAATTGCGATTCACGCGGCTTAAGCATTATTTACATAATTGTTTTCTCAAAATTGATAAATAATTCATTTTAAAATAAATTACGCGTATTCAGATAACAAAATGACTTACCGATGAAAGGAAACATCTTTGTTTTGTGGAGTAATCTTTTTGGTATTGTTTTTGCAGCTTAAAATAGCACAAATCGTCATTTTTTGCTATTTCGTCTGACGTCTAACAAGGGGAACGGTCGCGCGGGACTAAAGCTAAGAATCGGCACATTCAGTACGATGGACTGAAGCTGGGCACGCGAAGTAGCTACACTGGCGGGCTCTAGTCCAATACATCTCTGTGGTTTAACCACTCAACGCCGAACCGGCACTCGCGTGCCGCATAACAATAGATTTTCTATTGTGTCTGGTGTTCCGGGGCTAGAAGGATTAAGTAATATTTGTTATTTTGGAATAAAAATTATATGTATTATGCATTTGCGTCAAGCTACAATTGATCATTTCTGTATAGTTGGACAAAAAAATTGAACAAAAATGTTAAATCCATTTATTGTGGTGAAATCTGTGCCAAGCTTAAACTCATGCAAATTGACATGTTACACTGATAGTTGGTAGAAAGACACAATACACATAGGCAAGCAAGAGAGAAAATGGCTGTAATTTAATAATTGGTCAAATATTGTCCATAATATTGAAAACATAATATGTAATATCATTGCCTAAAAATATTAAGTTACAGCTTAATCAACCAAATTATTGAAGATAAAAAATAAGATAAATGTAATATTTTCTTGAGTCATCAGAGTAAGTAATATTTTCCTGATATCATTAAGATTTTATGTAATTATTGTACAGGAAAAGTGTTTAATGCATCCCTGCAATATTTCAATAACTTGGGTCGTCACTGAAATGGAACTTATGAAACAATTGTTTTATGTTTTAAGATAACAGATTTCTTAGAAATGTGAAAGTAGGTCACAAATTCACAATGTTCCATGGTGCAATGAGGTTTTTTGCAACTTTCATTGTTTTCTGTTTGTAAATATCTGTTCGTGAATATCATATGAATTTTTCTGCATCTTCTATTGTGTACAGGTAGAAAATCCTTTATCACCCTTTGGTTAATCTGCTTTCAGTTTGCTATGGTGCCTCTTCGGTCATAACATGCTAAAATGAACTCTTTGTTATACGAATTCTTCTAGAATCCCTTATTGAGTAGAAGGGGTCCCTCATCCTCTAAAAAGTCCACAAATTCTAGATTGAGTTATCTGAGACCAAAAGTAACCTGCTGCCAACTAATCTAGTATTTAAAAAAGATAGGTTCATACTTTTCAAAACCAAGATGAGTATACAGTCACCACCATATACTCACCTTGGTTTTACACTGGAATTGTATGAAAGTATCATTTATTGTTATTTGAAGCGCCCATATATTTGGTTAATTGACTACTACTACTATTAGGAAAGGGGATACCACAGCCATCAGATCAGTCTCACAGTATTGGCATAGGCGCGCCGAAAGGTGGGGCTCGCGTTTGACGGACCCAGTTATCTATAATGTAATGAGTCATTGTTGTTGCAGATATTCATTGCCTTTAACATCATCAATAGGCGACCATCATCAATACTAGGATACATACAACTTAGGTTAATTGATTATTAAATGTTTTCAATTTTGATAAGTTATCATTTTGACCTTATTGCAAGATGTTGACTAGAGATGTGGCACTTCTCAATCTACAACACAGACACTTAGGCTAGGATCAATATAGGTGATGCAATCTGATTTCTTTTTTGTTTATTTCCAGGGTCTCATTTTCGTAGTAGACAGTAATGACCGAGAGCGTATTGGAGAGGCGCGTGAGGAGCTCATGCGAATGTTAAGTGAAGATGAGCTACGAGATGCTGTACTCCTGATCTTTGCAAACAAACAGGTAAATTGTTTACGCAACATTTTAAAACTTACAACTGTTCAGGCGTTCATTGCCGCTTGAAAACATTTGACATTAAGATTGGTCACTTGCCTTACGCACTCCTCCACCAACCCGCATTGGGCCCTCGTGGTGGATTGTGTGGGTCATACCCACACAATCTCACACTTGAGATAAGGCCTGTGTCCCATCCGCTGGAAATATTAAGGTTGATGATGATGATGAAGTGTTCATTTGGTCAGTAGTATTTGAAGCGTATTCAATTTATGCTTTACATTCTTGTGGTAAAATTAAAAATGTATAACTTTATTCACAAAATTTTACAGCAATGAAATATTTAATACATTGACGGATTATTATTTTACTTTCATTGTAGACATCAGACGGTTTGTTGGATGATACAATACCTAATTCACCTTATCTTCTTGACTTAATAATTCAATGTGATAAAATTTATGTTTTAAGCAGAAATATAAAATAAGATATGAGATTGTAAAAAATTTAATGATATGAATCAACTATTGATATGATACAAATAAGATCATTGATATCATTTCCATTAAAAGTGAAGTTCATAATCAATTAAAAAACAATTTCTATGAATTTTATAGGGTAGCATACTTAATTTACATGTTAAGTGGAAATTGAATCATTGTTCTCACACATCCCACTTCCTCATTAATGCTGATTGATAGTATTTCAGCATAATTAATTTGTTGAATAATTATTAACATTATGATAAGATAACGCTTGTAATTTTCTAATTAGCATGCTTTAATTTTACCACAATTTTTTCTACAGGCATAGCATAAATGAGTAATATTATTTGTAGAGTGGTGTGGATGGGGTGACATGTTCTGTCTCAGTAAACACATGGTAGTGATAAAGACAAGTAGTAAATACAGATCATCGCACTTATTATAAGCTGGGCTGGTTAATAGCTTCAAGGCTGGAAGCAGCTCATCCCAGAAAGGGGAAACTGGGGGAGTTTAGTAGGTAGTGGGAAGCTTAAGTCCCGTCCCACACATGGCTAGCCTGCAGTTATGGTGAATTTAAAAGCTGGGCTGGTTAATACCAGTTTGTCGCAATCGGGTGGGAAAGGGGAACCGGGGGAAATTAGTGGTAGTTGGACTAGTGAGACGCTTTAGTCCTCAATGCCACATGGGGACTTTTGTGGTATGTAGTGGAACTAGTGGGAAGCTTTAGTTTTCAGTCCCACACAGGCCGTAGGTAGCCTGTGGTTATGGTGCCTAAACACTTTCTACTCCGATAAAAAGGGACTTATTATTTTCTATGTTTGTAGGGCTTCGTTTAAGTATGATTCAGGTTTTGTAACAGTGAGTGAATACTGAAGTGTGGTGTTTGTTGTCCGTAGGATTTGCCAAACGCAATGAACGCGGCCGAGATAACGGACAAGCTGGGGCTGCACTCGCTGCGCAACCGCAACTGGTACATCCAGGCGACGTGCGCCACGTCCGGCGACGGCCTGTACGAGGGGCTGGACTGGCTCTCCAACCAGCTCAAGAACGCCAACCGCTAACCGCATGTGCGCATCATCTCACAGACAAATCTGATAACGGAAAGAGACTATGGTTTAAGATATGTTAACTTTATTTGCTAAATACAATGTATTATGTGCGGAATCATAAATGTATTACTGATGCGTCACCCGGCGACCGAGCCTCCATCGCATTCGCCGACCAGACGACGACGGGCTGCGCACGTAGTGAAGTGGTGTAGGGTCCATGTTCCGGATGCGGTGATCGTTCGATCCCCGATGACGTTGAACAAAATATAGTGTGTAAATTTAATGCAAAATTACAATTTTGTTTATAATTATCAGTAAACGAAGGGAACGGTGTACACATAATGAGTGAACGCGCATTGTGATGTGGATAGGTATGTAGCTGACACGTGATAAAGTGAATCACAGCATAACATGTTTTATATGTATACTATAATGTGGAATAAGTTGTCGTAATAAAGTATTTAAAGTTAATTCTCTAATTATGACTTTAATTTTTAGTCATACGCCTGTAGTGACCTGTGTCGTGTGGGAGCCGGTCGGGAGCGGCGGCGGCCGCTACCTATTCACATTGCTCTGTGATTGGACTCGCGTAATTTAATTATTCTCTGACTGTCACCGATATTTGTGCATATTCCACTAATACTTCGAACGATTTATTGTATGATGATAGTTTATTTTTTATGGAAGTTAACTAGGTAGAATAAGCTGTTATGTATTTTACATTCAAAACAGTTCTTATAGACGATTCCGTTACTGAAACGGCTCGTTGTGATGAACCTGCATTTACAGTCGACTTCTCATGGCGATCCGAGATTAACTTGTAATTTAGGTGTAATATGTATTAGATAAACATGGTGTCATTTTGAGACGTGTTTCCGCCTAAGGGAAACAGTGCTCAGAACTTTCAGCGGTACTTTGCTCTTACACAATTAATTATAACTTAGCATTTTTATAATAATTTAGAAGAAATTGTTAAAAACACATTTCAATGATACAGTTATGTGGCAAGTGTGGTGGATAGATTTTTTTTAATTTTTATTGGAATCAAAAGATGATAAAATGCGAAATGTGACATTCCGGTTTGTCTTAATGCTGTATTATGGAATAAAATATCCTCACCGATGTTTGAGTTTTTGCTTTGAAATTAAATCCTTATTGCTATTAACGTTTATTTTTAATTTCGAGTTTTTTTCGAATATAAATGTTAAAACTGATAAAAAAGTTTAGTCGCTTATACCCGTTACGTAGATGGCGAAGTTGAAAGGGGCTCTTGAAAATAGCTAATGAGCAAACAAGATTTTTGTTACAGAAATGGTACATCATAACAGTAAAACCATGCCAGGTCCAAAAATGTAGGAGCTAACCACAGCCACTGATGACAATACATTTAAGCTGTAACTTCGTGAAAATCTTGAATGTAGGTATTTCTAGGAATACGCTGAGATGATAATGATTCAATTGAAAAAGATAAGTACCTATTATTGTATAAGATTACTTTAGCCTTTTCCTCTACCTTACGGTTGTCTGGAAGAAATCGCTATTAGCGATAAGTCCGCCTACATTGTACCATCCAATTTTGTAACATATTTTTTCTTTTATAATTTTGTGCAGTAAAGAGTACCTATATCTAGCTATCTATTACTCTAAACTTGTTTTTATGAAGTGATTGTGGACTCTAGAAATCTCTGGCACCGCTGCGCCGCTCCAAACATAAACGCTTTTTGTTGCACATCATTGTAACATTGTAAGCCTAAGTGTACACAAAAAGTGTACATCATCAGGTTGAGTTCATAGTCGCTGGCTACGTAAGTATATAGTATACCTATCCGACAAAAGACACAAAAGTGCCAACGCGTTTGCTGCTACCGGTACACGAAGCCATTCTCGTAAGGTTCATGTCCCACATAAAACAGATTTTCGCACTGTTGTAGGGATGTAGAAATGATGCGAAATAGAAAATTTACCTGTTTGGTTAATATTTTTATTTGTCAGTTCAGATAATGCTTTATTAAATAAAAGCAAATAATATTGTTGCGGGTACGGGGTACGTCAATTCAAATTAAATGCCGGTTACGAAAAGACAATTATTTATTAAAACCACTAAACTGATATACACCACTTTAACACAATTACACTTCACACTTTACGTAGACAATTCAAAACAAACACTGGTAAACGCTGTTCACTTCAAACGTCGCAGGATAGTTCGCACTGATCGCTTTCCGAAGAATGAATACTGCTCGCAGCGTCGCTCACTCTCTATTTATACCCGGCGCGGGCCCTCTAGTATTTCGTGGATGATTCGTGAAGCCTCTCGAACTGGCGCGAGGACACGCGTTTGAACAGGACCGTTCTTTTCATGAAAACAATCGCGCGCAGGTAAAAAGCAGGCGGGCGCGCGCGAGAATGAACCTTATTGCGTAGAGGCGTGAGGTCCGTTTTCGCGTGCAAGCTCCGTTGCCGGGCATCGTCGTAACATTACCCCCCTCTTAGTCATGCTCGTCCCGAGCATTATTTGATCCGTAGTAGCGTGCCAACCGATCAATGTGCACAATCTTAGGTTTGCCCCTTGTTCCTTGCTTGATCCGATATGTGAGGTCATTCAGCCTTGTGATGATCTTGTAGGGTCCTTCCCATCTTGGCTGGAACTTTGGTGACTTCCCTTTCTTCCGGAGTGGGTTGTGTAACCAAACCAGTGCCCCTTCTTCAAAGCCGGTAGTGTTGGCTTTACGATCGTAGCGAGTCTTCATTCGTTCGCTGGATTTCAGACTACAGTCTCTAACGAAGGCATGAATCTCGTCCAATCGTTTCTGGAGGTCAGCCACATAATCTGTGACAGGTTTCGGAGCTTCGGGTGGTGTACCAGTCAGGGCATCCACTGGAAGTCGCATTTCTCTGCCAAAGTTCACCATTGCGGGGGTGGCACTAGTACTATCGTGTACGGCAGATCGATAGGACAGCAGAAAAAGAGGTATGTACTGATCCCAGTCTCGTTGATGTTCATCGACAACTTTAGCCAAGTGATTTTCGAGCGTTTGGTTGAATCTCTCGACCATGCCATCAGATTGTGGATGTGCTGGGGTAGTACGAGTCTTGTGCATACCAAGTAGTTGACAAACCTCTTGGAATAATGCGGACTCGAAGTTTCTTCCTTGGTCTGAATGTATCTCGAGGGGTACACCAAATCGGCAGATCACTTCCTGGACTAACTTCTTCGCAACCGTCTTAGCTTCTTGATTAGGCGTCGCGAAAACTTCAGGCCATTTACTGAAATAATCTTGAACCACAATGATGTATTTATTTCCCTCCTCAGATTCTGGAAAAGGTCCAGCAACATCGACCGCGATTCTTTCCCACGGGGCGCCGACATTGTACAGCTTGAGTTTTCCTCTATTCCTGGTTTGTGGGCCCTTAACTGATGCACACGTCGTACATTTCCTGCACCAGTCTTCAACGTCCTCTCGACAGTGTATCCAGTAGAACCGTTGTCTCAGCTTCTCCAGGGTTTTCTTCACGCCTAAATGTCCTCCAGATACCCCATCGTGTATATATCTCAGTAAGGGCGCCACTTGTTTTCGGGGCACAACTAGCTGTAAATTGCTTTGGTCCCCTCTTGGCGTTTCCCATTTTCTAAACAGAACTCCGTCTTTAATTACTAGACTGTCCCACTGTGCCCAGTAGCTTTTTGTAGTGGGACTAAACGACGATACATCACTCCAAGAAGGCCTTTGGTCTTTTTCTTTCCATTCAAAGATTTTCTTCAGGTCGATGTCCTCCTTTTGAGCTTTTCCAATAGCGTCCTCACTCCATTCATGGTCAAGGCCCTGGGTGGTTATAATCCGGACTTTGTCTTTGGTTTCTGTCTTAGAGCAGTGACTACAAGACTCAGGGCAAGGTCTTCTTGAAAGGGCGTCCGCATTCAAATGCGTTCTGCCGCTTCGATGTTCCACCACGAAGTTGTACTCCTGTAGTTGCTCTAACCATCTTGCAACTTGTCCTTCTGGGTTCTTGAACTGCAAAAGCCATTTTAATGCTGCATGATCTGTCCGTAAGGTGAACTGTCTGCCGATGAGGTACTTGCTAAAATGTTGTAGAGTTTTCACTACTGCCAACAGTTCCTTACGAGCCACGCAGTAGTTCCTCTCTGGCTTTGAAAGCGACTTGCTGAAATAGGCGATAACGACTTCACGGTCACCTTGCTCTTGTGATAAAACTCCACCAATTCCAGTATTGCTTGCATCGGTGTCCACGATGAATCTTCCTTCTCTGTTCGGGTATCCAAGTATGGGAGTGGTGCAAAGGTGTCCCTTCAGTTTATTGAAAGCTTGTTCACATTCCAAGTCCCAGGCAAATACTCGTTTGTCTTCCGTAAGTCGATGAAGTGGCTTGGCGATGTCGGAGAAGTTCTTGACAAAGCGCCGATAATATGCGCACAAACCCAAAAAGGATCTAACATCCGTCTTGTTTGTTGGTGTAGGCCATTCTTGGACAGCTTTGATCTTCTCTGGATCGGTCCTCACACCCTTCGCCGAGATGATGTGTCCTAAATAGGCTACTTCTTCCTTAAAGAATGCGCACTTCTTCGGACTGAGCTTTAAATTTGCTTCTCGAATCCTGGTGAACACCTTCCCCAGATTTCTTAGGTGTTCTGCGAAATTTCGTCCCATGACGATGATGTCATCCAGGTAAACAAGACATGCGTCCCCCAGCAGTCCAACCAAAACCCTCTCCATTAGCCGCTCAAAGGTCGCCGGAGCATTACAAAGTCCAAAGGGCATAACGTTGAACTGCCACAGCCCATTTCCAGTTCCAGTGGTAAATGCCGTCTTTTCTTTGTCTTCTGGATGGATGTCCACTTGCCAGTAACCACTTTTTAGATCAACTGTTGAGAACCACTTCATACCGCTCAGCATATCCAATGTATCGTCAATTCGTGGCAAAGGGTAACTGTCCTTCTTTGTTACATTATTTAACATCCTGTAGTCAACGCAAAATCTAGTGCTGCCATCCTTTTTCTTAACTAGGACTACAGGCGATGACCACGGGCTCGTCGAAGGTTCTATGATGCGGTTCTTGTGCATCTCGGCAATCATCTCTGCTACTTCCTTTTCCTTGGCAAACGGAAGGCGCCTAGGAGTCTGCTTGATTGGTTGCGTTTCTCCCGTGTGTATGCAGTGTTTAACAAGGCCTGTTCTTCCTAAATCATGGTCACCCTTTGCAAAGATGTCACTGTAATCGTGTAACAACCTCTTAGCTTGTTGAAGTTCCTGTGCAGATAACTTATCCTTACAATCTTCTAGAAGCTGCATGACGTCATCTCGTTGACAGGATTCTGGCTCCCGAGTTCCTTTCAGCTTTCTTATAGAATAACCCGTTTCACACCGACCGATCACGCAGTTTCTTCGTAACTGTACTTCATTTCCACTAAGATTTATTATCCGCACTTTCACTCCTTCTCTGGTCATTGCCAACGTTCTTGCCGTAATCCAACTTGGATGATCGCCGCAGTTTTCTATTACTACACTACGTCCTTTACACACATTAGGAGGGAATCTAACTTGTACTAAAGTTTCAGACCTCGGCGGTAATGTTGTATTTTTCAGGCAGTAGACTGCACACGATGATCCTCCCTCTAGGAATACTTCTTGCTCCGGAAAACTTAGTACTCCCTTAGAGACGTCTACTACACATTTCTGGTCTCTCAAAAAGTCCAATCCGATGATGCATTCATCCGTGATATTTGCTATTAGCACCCTGTAGTCGAAGGTCTGGTCTCCAATTGTTATCTTCACCACTGTCTCACCGAGGACAGTTACTGGCTGGCCTGTTGCTGTTTGCAGCTGGATGGGTAGAGGTCTGCGTCCCCACATGACAGTTCTCTTCAGTAACTCCGGGCGCACTATGGTTCTTGAAGCACCGGTGTCTATTGTAAAGATACATGTTTTGCTGTTCAGCTGTCCTTCCACTGAAAGGTTGTTTCCATTTCCCATCTGTGATACAGTGATAGTAGGGGCTTGATGTTGACCAGCCAGCGCCTGCCCCGCGGCCCTGGCTCCATTTAGTTTAACGACAGCTCTTCAGCGTCCACTTGGGTTGAGGACGCTACTGTCGTTCTGTGCGGCAATCTTCTTTTGGGGCAACTAATCCGGATGTGGCCCCTCTCTCCGCAGCCATAACACATTGGACCCAACGATGGTTTTTCCTTTACCACCATTTCCCGTAGTCTATGCGTTCTAGGGTCCTGGCGTACAGCTTCTACCTCCAAGGCATGGGCCAAAGCTTCTTGCAAGGTCTTATGATGTCCCAGCCTAACTGCTGCTCTGATCTCCGAGTCCTTGATTCCATCGATGAACGCTTGCAGGATGGTTGCTTCTACCAACGTTGGGCATGAGACATAGGCACGACGAACTAGTCTTTCAATTTCTGTGGCCCATTGTTGCAGACTTTCACTCGATTTCTGCATGCGGTCACGGAGCTGTGCTCTGTACGCGTGTTCAAGATGTTTGTCGCTGTACCTGCTTTCTAGTGCTTTATGGAGAGCATCCAAGGTCCTACTTTCCGGAGGCAGGTTTTCTAACGTCAGCAGGGCATCACCACGTAGAGCTAGAGTAAGCGCCATCATCGATTCTTTGTCGCTCCAGCCCTTTCCTTTGGCCACCGTCTCGAACTGGTACCAAAATGCTGCCCATGATGTTGTTCCGTCAAAGTGGGGTACTTCAATCCTAGGAGACCCAATATGTGCTGGAAGTACGGCACCGCCTTGCGATTCAACCTTCAGAATTTTATTGTGCAGTCGCTGCAACGTCACATCGTGTTTCTCTAGCGTTGCATCAACCTGGGTCAATCGCTCTTCGTGTTGGGTTTGCTGTGTCTTCACCTGAAGTACGTCCTCCTTGATGTGCCCTACCACGTCCGATACAGCAACAATTTGCTTTTCCATCGCCGCCTGCTTTTTCTCAATAGCCCCCAACAAAGTCTTTGCTAACTCATCCTGACAACGGGCCTGGTCCTTTCGTAGTTGAGCTAGCTGCGCCTCTTGACGGCGAGTTAGTTCTTCTTGTCGACGAGCTAGTTCTTCTTGTCGACGAGCTTGTTCTTCTTGTCCACGGGCCTGGTCCTCTCGTAGTTGAGCTAGCTGCGCCTCTTGACGGCGAGCTTGTTCTTCTTGTCGACGAGCTTGTTCTTCTTGTCGACGAGCTTGTTCTTCTTGTCGACGAGCTTGCTCTTTTATCAAAATTACCAGGGTGTTAAAGTCCACAGCCGGTGGTTGTGTTGCTGCTGAATCCGTTGACGAAGTACTTGCGGCTCCATCTCCTTGCGAAGACGCAGTTTGGCTCCTCGTCACACGTCCCTCGCTGTCTTCTCGTGGCATCTTGAATTCCGCTTCTGACACCAATGTTGCGGGTACGGGGTACGTCAATTCAAATTAAATGCCGGTTACGAAAAGACAATTATTTATTAAAACCACTAAACTGATATACACCACTTTAACACAATTACACTTCACACTTTACGTAGACAATTCAAAACAAACACTGGTAAACGCTGTTCACTTCAAACGTCGCAGGATAGTTCGCACTGATCGCTTTCCGAAGAATGAATACTGCTCGCAGCGTCGCTCACTCTCTATTTATTACCGGCGCGGGCCCTCTAGTATTTCGTGGATGATTCGTGAAGCCTCTCGAACTGGCGCGAGGACACGCGTTTGAACAGGACCGTTCTTTTCATGAAAACAATCGCGCGCAGGTAAAAAGCAGGCGGGCGCGCGCGAGAATGAACCTTATTGCGTAGAGGCGTGAGGTCCGTTTTCGCGTGCAAGCTCCGTTGCCGGGCATCGTCGTAACAATATTATCTATTGAAATTAAAATATGATATGTAATACGAGTAGGTATACACTGATCATTATATTCGTTATAGAGTTAGCTCTATTTAATAGATTTAAGTGCCAACATAATCTACTCAAGTTCAAGAAGTTTGACCAACAGGAATTTTTTTCCTCGTGGTCAAATCAGTTTGACAAAATAGTTTGACCACCCGGAAGAACCGGAATTTGTTGGTCACGGTCTTAAGTTTCAGGATCCAAAGATTGAAGGTAAATAGGTAGGTAGGCTACCTTCCTCTACTCATAATTCCATGACAATCATTCAATCACACAGAATGTAAGTCATCTATTTAATCGTTTTCTAATGAAAAATGACTACAACTATGTAGCATACTTACTTGATTGATTTGTACACACGTTCGTTTCAAGTATTCGGTACCCACATATTCGTGGTATCCCTGTTATTCTGGCGATACAAACACCTACACTCACCGGCAATAAAACTTGGCCACTGGGCTTTTTTCATACAAACATGGTCACTTTAGCGTCTCATAGATAGAAAACTATTTGCAGCTGTGCAATGATTATCACGTCAATAGAGAGGCCAAACGCTCTATCGAATTACAGTTTCAAAAATTGCCAAAAATCGTTTACTATTCTCAAAAAGGAAAAACAATAAACCGAACTCAACGCTCCATACATCGTAGTATGGAGCGTTGAGTTCGGTTTATTGTTTTTCCTTTTTGAGAAAATTGAGCGGTTTTTGGCAAATTTTGAAACTGTGATTCGACAATAATTGGGCGTTTGGCCTCTCCATTGACGTAATAATCATTGCACAGCTGCAGATAGTTTTTTATCTTTAAGACGCTAAAGTGACGATGTTTGTATGAAAAAAGCCCAGTGGCCAAGTTTTATTGCCGGTGAGTTTATGAATTAAAATTAACGCATTCAAATGTTACTTTTAATTAATTACAGATATTGATGAAAGAAGAGCTGACCTAGGATTTTTCTTGGCCCATTGGGAAATACATAGAAGCGTCGACCAATGTTGACCGTGTTAGCAGCAATTATTGAAATGTATAAGACTTACCTCACTTGGCGACGTTTTGGCAACGGTTTCAATTTTGACATTTGCATACTACCTATTTGAAGGAAAGAAAAAAAGACCTTTCCACTCCCTAACAACACGCGCCGGACTGCGTTGCCATCCCCATACCATCCAGACACTGGTGGCCCGTACCAAGAGGTATAGTTCTTCTTTTTTGCCCCGTGGCATTGAGTTATGGAATGCCCTTCCGGCTCACGTGTTTTCTTCCTCCTATAATTCTGGGCTTTTTAGGCGGGGCGTGAAGCGGCATCTAAGCAGGCCTTCATGGTGTGGGTGACTGGCTCAATGGGTACATACTACCTATGTTCTATTGAGCCAGTCAACCTTATATTTGGACCTCACTTCCGCTTACCATCAGGTGGAGTGAGGTCATCCTGACTGCTTCCATATAAAAAAAAAGAAAAAAAAGAAAGGGATACGGTAGCCGGCGACGTCGCCATGGCTTCCTGGTGAGGCAGGGCACCTATGGTACCTACAGGTTGAGAAGTTAGCTATTATTCCAAGAAGCATCGAATTTGATTCCTTCACGGTACAAATATCTATTCATGCGCATGAACACGTCTGTTTGTATCGGTATGGGTGTTTCTATGAATAATCCGATGTATTTACACAAGAAAAATTTGGTAATGTTTATCCGTTGTCTGGCACCCATATTTCAAACTACGTTTAACATCTAGATGGCTCTGTGTAAATAATGTCCACTGCAACAACTTTTACGAAGTTAATGCAGACAAAATCGGAGAGAAAAACTTTCATAGATAAATGTAAGTTCATTCACTATTAAGTCACGTATTAGCTATAAAAAATTGTACATACTTATACCTAATAAACGTTTTTTCTATTTCTATTTCTATATATTACACCTATTTGTGACAAAACGTTAATAGGTTGTGCTGAAACCCCACTCAAAAAATACCTAATTTTAAAATACATTCCAATGGCGGGTGCAGCTAATCCTTTAGAAACATTACTCGTCGCGAAAGCTCGAATGCAATCATAACTCGTCCTGATAATAAGTAGGCACAAATAAGTAAATCCCTCCCGTCTGCGGCAAAATGAACGCCTATTGATATTTCTGTTTATTTTCCGCTAAAGATATGAAATATACGACTAGCTCGGCCGTCTGCCAAATTCAGTTCTGCACCAGATATAATTCAGTAAATTATTTGAATGTCTTCAATATGCTCGGTGTGAATACATTCTAAGGCATAACAAAGTTACTTTGCCATTACTGGCACTTGGTAGACTAAGAATTGTTTGAATAGAAATGAAAAAAGAATACGGATGGGAATTCCTTTGTAGGTATCTATTATGAAAATAATTGACAACGTTAGAACCATAGTGATCCAAGTGACATTTTTGTCAAAATCGATATTTTGTAATTAACATCCCAAAAAAAGACATATTTTTCATGCCACACTGATCCAACTGCTTATTATAGCAATTTTCATAAGGAAACTCATATCGGTCACTTTGGAATAGGACAATTTCAGGAACAAAGCCAAACGCGTTTCCCTCGTTTTCTCAAAAAGTTGAAAATGTGACTTGGATCACTATGGTTCTAACGTCGCTAATAATTATGATAATTTTACATTTAAATTAAATTTTAATTAGGTTTCTAAAGTAGGTATGTATAAATACTTATATTATGATAATTTTACGTTCAGAATCAAACTCATAAATTTTATAGAAATAATATCATTCATGTAGGTATAGGTACAAAAAAGCACTGAAAAATCGTCAAAAACTACCAAAATTAAACATTATTATACCTAATAGTTTAAATTGTACATAAATTATGTACTTAAATTTTGTTTTATAACAAATTGACACTAAATGTTTGGAATGTTGCTTCTGCGGCTATACTCTTACTCCTTTTTTCATCGCCGTGATTGCTTACAATAATAAATAGTCTTTGAAACCAAATCATGCAGTATGAGACTTAATCTAGAGCGGGCATTCATCAGGACTTAAATTTTACTGGAACTCTTTTACACAGCAATGCACTCGCTAATGTTTAGTTTTTAATAGTCGGTGTTAATTATTACTATTATTAGTTATGCAATTATCCGATGGCTTGGAACGAGTTTTAATGTTATCGTAGGAAATATCCATGACGTGCAAATGTTTACACCCAGGGGTCATTTTATATGGTTATTCAAATGACATACCCTGTATACTATGTATGCACTCACAAACACTTGGAGGTATAAAGTAAAGTATCCTACTGCAGGACAAAGACCTCCATCATTGAAATCAATTCATCGTCGTAATGACAGGCTGGCTTATTAGGTAATTGAGATTTTCGGACACAGCTCGGGTTTGTGATCACCTCAGAAAAAACCGACACAATTTTTTTGCTTAACCCGGGAATTGAACCCGGCTTAACCACACGACCACCAAGGAGGTATGTGTACATATCTACAGGTGTTTGGAAGAGGGTTAACCGAACAACCTACGAATATTGAGTTGAGTTTCTTGCGGCACTTCTTCTCAGCAGCAGGCAAGCAGCAGGCCATTCATTCACGTCGAAGTGCTGGTAGGAAAAAAAGTTTATAACGTGCAAAAGAATTTCTTGGTAAATCAAATTGCAAAATAAATACTTTGACTTTGATATAAAATACCTACCTTAAAAACTTAGGCTCAAGGGACTAATTCAATCTAATCGAAGTCTTTAGGCTTGTGGTATAAATAATGTAGAGCCACGCTAATGTATGCGCAAAGCAGCGGACACTGCTGATTTTCTTTTCAGTTCAGATAGTCGCTATCTTGCAAATACAGTGATACTTACTTGCTTCTATGCGTATGGCTTGCTTACTGATAAGCAACTGAGGGCGTTAAACCCAATCTTAGACGAAGTTGATCGAAAACAGTATGGAAAAACTGCGCTCAGACCTCATAGAGGAAGCAAATTAATTCGCAAGCAACTGCACTCCTTATTCCCTTAGTCATAGCTCATTTGGACAGCAATGACTTCGTCTTGATATATTTTTCGCGTTGCGACAACGGGTAATTTCTTACTACCCATACCAAATTGTTTCGGCTTAGGTTTAAGCAACCACCAGATATAATGAAATATAACGCCCAAAAAATCCTAAGTACATACCAGAATTTAATCCCCATTTTATTATGAAATGATCACCAATAAACGTTAAGTCTGCTAACCTAAAAAACGTAAGTATCGTCAGAATAATCGCTGAGCTACCCAAAAAGGCCACGCGTGCACCAAATTTGTACTCGCATTGTATTTAAAAATTTCATCCAAATATGTTACATATTTTTATCCTAATAAATGAAAGTAATGCGTACAAAAATCACTGTATACCCAAAAAATATAAATGAAGTTCTAAAGATTTACCGATACACCATTTACCGATTGATAATAAATAAACAAAATCTTTTTCTCTCTGTCCCGACCAAGTAAAAGGGGTAGAATTCAGTTCTGGCACTCGCCGGCCGCTGCCGCGGCACGCTCGCTACGCTCGCTCGGCTCGTGCGTTTAGTGGTCGCAGTTCTAACCTAACCTAACACAAATCTTATCAATCAATTTAATATACTTGGTTATATGAATACATTTTATGGCAAACGTAATGATATATTTGGGTAATAACAGCGAACTTTTAGTTCGCTGGGTAATAATGACACAAAACTTTGCTAGTTAAAATTTGGTGCACGCGTGGCCTTTTTGGGTTACGAAAAGTTTTTGTAGTGCAGGCATGACTTAAATAGCCCGAAATATTTTGGTACAGGTTTCGTTTATTTGTACATATTATATTTATTTTGGATGAGGCTGTTTGGGTAACGATTGTGTTTTTTGGTGGTCATTTAATTTGTTCCCAATTGTTTCCATTTCATGTGGATGGTTATAGCACGAACGGGAATAAAAATTAAATAATTTATTCTATTCCCGTTCGTCCCACTGGTGGGACATTGTCATTACCAAACATATATTATCATTGTCATTTTAAAAACTATAAAACCGCACAATATACATACCTAACTAATTTATTCTAGTTCTATGATGTTTGTTTGTTGTGATGATGTATGTGATGTTTCGTATCTATGGTTCTATTCATCAGTAAACCTAGCCAATGTTTGTGCAATTTTAAGCTCTGTACAGAATACAGATTAGGTACTACGAGTAAAAGTAAGAATTGGTACTAAGAGACGTTACCTCAACGTTTTTCAAGTAAATCTCGTTAAAGCGTTAATTGAGTAGGTATACTAATTCTACTATAATTAGCTTATACATACAACAAATGCCGATATTGTCTAATTTGAATTAATAGGTAGTAAACAGACTATGTTACGCAGTAGAGGTTTGAGATTAAATCTTTACTGCATCTCGTTATGTCAAAGGAACAGAGGAACAAAACTATTATACGTGGTTCATTTGCATTTCCGCGGTCATAACATGTTTAACTATCATGTGGTTGCTAATATGAGTCTAATTAAATGTCCAAATACAGGTTTTTTATAAATGTAAAAATCACATCGTAACTGGCGCCAAAATGACTTGAACATCAAAATTAAATGACTGGCTATACAGCTTTTCATTTTTGTACCGTCTGTTTTTGATTCTAGTAGACTCAAGTATTCTATGCCACACATGGCTTCAGGAATCTTGGATTTGTGCCAATAAAACCAACTTAATATGGGTAATTCTTGTACTTCGATTGGTTCCATCTTATGATGATATAATATGTTACAATTACTTACAATAGTTCTTTGGAGAAGATTGGAGTACCTGGCAGTAAAGGGCCAGTTCTGTACGACTGTTCAAGACTGTCTCTTTTGTTAATTTAAAAAAAAAGAGGATACCATCGTCACGCATTCATCTGTCTGTGGTAAAATTGGCCCCTAGTCTTTTTGTGTGTGTTCAATTTTGACCAAAGTAACTTTGTTTACTTTGCAAATCACATAAGTGATTGATTAAGAAAGATTCAGTTCTGAAATAAATACTGTAATCTGTTACCAAGAATTTTGTAACAGAAAATGAGTGAGACTATCTGCCAACAGTAGCATATAAAAATATAAACACCTGTGACGTCAGCAAATAAAATACTAAATGAGATTATGTTGCTTGATTACAAAATAATAGGCGATTAATGGATAGATAATGGTCGTATCTAAAACGTAAACGAGTTAAACACGTGTTAACATAATAAAACACAACTTAAGAGTTGAATTCTAACAGATATACTCAATCAACTCGGGAATCGCTTGTATAAAGTTATCGTAAACACTTTTTCTTACTCGGTAGCTCTTGACAGAGTGGTGGATTTCGATGAATTTCAGTAGTTGCCTCCTTTGCAAGCTTCTTCGACCAACCATTAAACCAATGTATTCTGCCACAAGAGTCCTGGTAACGGATTGGCACGACTTCTGGGTCAAAATAAATAAAATTCGTTTATCCACGAAAAGTATTTCCACAACTTTGCTAGTTCGCTGGCTGGAAGTTTTCATGGATCGCTGTTTTGAATCCGAAATAGAAATAACATGAATATGTATTTCATAATAGTTTCTGTTTTTTTTAGGTACTCTGATATCGATAAATAATTAACAGTATCTTGATTCTTACCTTAGGATAAGATCAAACCTATATAAATGAATTCTCGAGTATATTCACTATTTTATTAATTAATTCTATCAACCTGACATGATCTTTAGCATTTATGTGTTGAGATCATAGATTAAATAATTAATCTGTGGTGGAGATCAAGCCACGTGACATCATTAATTACAGTTTGACAATTGATGGAAAGATTATTGATTTAATGATTATGTTTTATGGTTTATTAATAAAATATATCCTTGGATATTTTATATGTCGTTGTTTTGTAGTATATTAAAAAACATTCAAAAACTCCGATTGGCCCCTGGGTATAGGTACCAGAGAAGAAAAACGTTGAGTATCGCACCGACTTAATAAAATATTGCTATAGAAAAGCTTATTACTTGACGAGGAAAACGGCTCTCTCTTTAAACTGTTTAAATACAGTTAGTACAGTGTAAAAAAGAACATTAAATAAACATATAAAACCTTATTGAGAAAAAACCTTCTTAGAAAACTGGCCACTAATTTTCAACGTAAAAAAAAGAAAAAGAATAAATTTTATTTGTTAATAATATGACAGATGTATTTTTTGTAGAAATTTTAAGTAAATAAATATTTTATTTTGAGTTCAATCCATAACAGCAGTGGTGTAATTTATTTTGAAGAAAATACGCGCAAAACAAACATATGGTGCCGAAACCCGGGATAATTGAGAAAATTCTTCGACTTACATAGAATAATTCGAGTGAAATTTATATGGAGTTTGGACTTAGAGGAATTTTGTGAATTTTTCGAAATCGCGAAGTTGGATCTTTGAATTGGGCTGGTTTTACTTATCAGTTTGGACATTTCTTGGAGGTCAGTCTATGTTTTCCTATTATTTGAAACGCTAAACTTTGAAATTTATCATGGAGATTCTTTTGCGGAAACAAGATGAGATTCGTGGACAAGTTAACAAGGCCTATACTAATTATAAGAAAACAGGCAAAGATAGATTAACAACGATATATATTGAAACAAAATTAGAGAATTTGGAATCTTTGTGGAAGAAATTTAATGATTATCATTTTGAGATTATTGTAAAAGTGTCAAAGACCGACCGAGAACAATTACCCTATTTTATTGAAGATTGGTATGAAAATGTGGAAGAGGTTTATACTAACTGTAAAACAAAGATGAGAGTAGACTTGGCCACAAGTAAAACCCTTCACCCAAGCCCCAATATAAGTTCTGAAACAAATTCGAGTATCCCGCCGAAGCTAGAAGTGAAGTTACCTCGCATACAACTGCCGTCCTTTTCTGGTGCTTATGAAGAATGGCAGAGCTTCCATGATATGTTTGTCTCACTTATTCATAATAATCAAAACTTGAGTTCAGTGCAGAAGCTTCATTACCTAAAGAGTAGTTTGAAAGGTGAACCTGAAAACCTGTTAAGAAGCTTGTCTACGACGGAGACCAATTATGAAGAAGCGTGGGATAAATTGATGCGTCGTTACAATAACAAAAGGTACAACTCGAACGAGATTCTGAAACTATTATTCTCACAGAAAGCCATTCCTAATGAGTCTGCCGCCTCCATAAAACAGCTGATTGACACTACCTCAGCGTGCCTGAAATCACTCAAGAATTTAGGCATTAATATTGAGTCGTGGGACATCATCATCAACTACTTGATTGTTTCAAAGCTAGATTATGAGACCCGAAGACAATGGGAAACAGAAATTGGTCGATCTACGTCAGATGAGTTTCCAACGTGGGATCAACTTGTCCAGTTCCTAGAAACAAGATTTAGAACATTAGAAATGCTAGCTGGAACAAAACAAATTGTCAAATCTATACCGAGTATAAGTAGTACTAAGCAAGTCACTAAACCAAAAATGTTTCACTCAACTATTCAAGAAGAAAAAGGAGAGAGTAAAGAAAATAATAGAGGCTGCGTATTTTGTTCAAATCATCATTTATTATACCAGTGTAAACAATTTGTAAGCAAGTCTCCCGAAGAGAGATCCGAGTTTGTACAATCCAAGAGACTTTGCTTCAATTGTTTTTCATCCACCCACAATGTGAAGAGCTGCCACCAATCTACGTGCTGTCGTCGATGTGGCAGGAGACATCACACCCTGCTGCATTTTGAGAGGAGTGCACTTCAGGAGTCTGAAGTACCATCCACGAACACGAGGAGTTCGTCGAGTCCAGCCCATGCTGAGCAAGGTCAAAACTGCGAAAAAAAGGTAGTAGCACATTTTGTAACTAAGGAGCAGCATCAAAGCAAGGTGCTATTAGCCACGGCATTAGTCAAGGTTAAATCAACAAATGGTTACTGTCAAACTGCGCGAATATTAATTGATCAGGGCTCAGAAGCGTCATTTGTGACCGAGAGTATAGCACAATCTTTAGGTCTTAAACGTTTACCAATCAATGGCTTAGTAACAGGAGTAGGTGACGGTAAACTTAGAACTAAGAATGTTGTTAATTTTGAGCTAGAGTCATTACATAATCCTGACTTTTCCATTCCAGTAAATGCCTTTGTTTTAACTTCTTTGACGTCATTTCTTCCATCGAGTAAAACTTCCATTCTTAACTGGCCAGATCTTAAAAACTTACCTTTAGCAGATCCTCAGTATGGTTCCCCTGGTAAAGTTGACATTATTCTGGGGGCAGATATGTATAGCCTTATAATATTGAGTGGTCTTCTGAAGCACCCATCACCTGGTGGACCGGTCGCTCAAAATACCCAGTTAGGCTGGATATTATCTGGAAGAGTAGGTCAACACGATGAGTCGATCCCGCGGGCCGTCAGTCTGCACCTGCAAATAAAAGAAGATATATTATTAAAACAATTTTGGGAAATTGAGAGAGAACCAGGTCTGATAGTCAAGAAACTTACCAAAGAAGAGAGCAGATGTGAAGAAATCTATGAGGAAACAACAACAAGAAATAGTGAAGGTCGGTATGTAGTGCGCTTACCTTTTAAAGAGTCTGATCCAAAGTGTGTTTACGGAAAATCGAGAGAGATAGCAACGAAGAGATTTAATCTATTAGAAAAGAAACTTAAGAAAAATCCTACATTATGTGTTGAGTATGCTAAGGTTTTGACAGACTATCTAGAACAAAATCATATGGAACAAATCATAGACCAAACTGAGATTAATAATCCCTTCGCTGTCTATCTCCCTCATCATGCAGTAGTGCGAGAGAATAGGGAAACCACGAAGGTAAGAGTCGTTTATGATGCATCTTGCAAAGGTGTTAATAACGTTTCATTAAATGATTCTTTAATGGTAGGGCCTAAACTCCAACAAGACTTACACCACATCTTAATGAGATGGAGAACACATCCGTATTGTATTGTTGCTGATATAACGCAGATGTATAGACAAATAGTGGTAAATAGAGATGATGTAGATTTTCAGAGAATTGTTTGGCGATCAGATCCTGAGAAGCCCTTACAACATTTTAGACTATTGAGACTTACCTTCGGAACAGCATGTGCGCCATATTTGGCTGTGAAATCCCTTCAACAGTTGGCGAAAGACGAGGAATCCAAATATCCATTAGCTGCAAAAATTACCCTTGAAGACTATTATATGGACGATTTATTGACGGGATGTCAAACCGAGACTGAAGCTGTAGATATTTATAAAGAGATGAATAAATTAATGAAGGAAGGAGGATTTCAGTTACAAAAATGGTGTAGCAATAGTGAAACTTTATTAAAATATATTGAGGAAGATAATCAGAGCACGAGTGACACTTTTGTGTTTAAAATAAATGAAACCATTAAAGTGTTGGGAATCGCCTGGAATAAAAACACTGACAATTTTGAGTACAATTATAACTTACCAGAGTTAGATGAGCCTGTTACCAAACGTAAAGTGCTTTCAGATATTGCAAGGCTTTATGATCCAATTGGTTGGGTAGCCCCAGTTCTGATAAATGCAAAAATCTTTATGCAAAAGCTCTGGCGATCTGGTTTGAGTTGGGATGACAGCTTGACATCTAACTTATTAAATGAGTGGCTTTTATTCAGACAAGAACTAAGTAGTATTCAAGATGTCATCATACCTCGCTGGTTGTCGATGAAGAAGGATAATCCAGTAGAGCTTCATGTGTTTGCTGATGCCTCTCAGGTGGCGTACGCTGCCGTGGTTTTTATAAAGACTACCGATGAGGATGGAAATACTCATGTGAATTTAGTGACAGCCAAAACAAAAGTTGCCCCAATCGAGAAGGAGATATCAATTCCAAGACTGGAACTCTGCGCAGCGTTGTTGGCTTCGATGTTGATATTTGAAGTGGCACAAATATTGAACATTCCCCAAGATAAACTGTTCGCATGGACCGATTCGACGGTCGTATTAGCGTGGCTTCGAGGAGAACCGAGTCGTTGGACAACATTCGTCAGTAACAGAGTGTCAGAGATCTTAACTATTCTGAATTGCAACCAATGGAACCATGTAACCACAGATCAAAATCCAGCTGATTGTGCATCGAGGGGTATAACTATAGATGAGTTAGTTAAACATGAGCTGTGGTGGCATGGCCCCAAAAGTATTCATGAAAATAATACTTACACGACCAATATAGAAGTTAGCACTACTATTGAAGAGAGACCTATCAAGGTACTTACAACTGGAGTTGAATCAAATGAAGATTTTATATGGAGTCGATTTTCTAATTTAAACAAGATGTTGAGAGTGTTGTCCTACTGCAAAAGAGTGTTGAAATTAAAAGAACCTGAAACAAAAAGAGAAATTAATAAAACAATTACAGTCAAGGAAATGAACGATATATTAAACATATGTGTGAAAGCAACTCAAGAATTATATTTCGAGGAAGAGATTAAGCAATTAAAATCCGGTACTGTGTCCGTAGCTAAGAGAAGTCAACTGCATCACCTTTCCCCGTTTCTTGACGAAAAAGGGTTGTTAAGAGTGGGCGGTCGGATTGGGCACTCAGCTGTGCAATTTGACAAGAAACACCCATTGATTTTGCCTAGTGAGTCACATCTCACTAAGTTAATAATCCTGGACGCTCACCAGAAAACACTCCATGGTGGTCCTCAGATCATGATGAATTTCCTGAGAAGTAAATTCTGGATTATTAGAGCCAGAGATAAGGTCAAGAAATGTTACAGAGACTGTGTTACCTGTGTTCGTTATTCTCGCCAGAATAATAACCAATTTATGGGCCAGATTCCTAAAGTAAGATTGACTCCAGATAAACCTTTTCGATCATCAGGTGTGGATTTTACTGGTCACATAAATATCAGGTTTTCTCCTGGCAGGGGATCTAAGTCTTTCAAAGGCTACATATGCGTTTTTGTCTGTATGGCAACTAAAGCCATCCACTTGGAGGCTGTATCTGATTTAACCTCAGCAGGATTTATAGCTGCTTTTAAAAGATTCGTGTCACGTAGAGGACGCTGCCAACATTTATATAGCGACAATGGGTCTAATTTCGTCGGTGCTGATAAGGAGCTGCAAAATATGTATAACAGAGCTAAGTCACAGTTACCAAATGAAATCGCAAATTTACTTACCCAGGAAAATACTACATGGCATTTTATACCGCCTCATGCGCCCAACTTCGGAGGCCTATGGGAGGCCGGTGTCCGATCTACCAAAACACATCTAAAAAGAGTCATTGGCGACGCCACTCTTACTTTTGAGGAGTTAACGACGGTCCTCACTCAAGTAGAAGCGTGCTTAAATTCGCGTCCCATATCTTATTTGAGCGATAATCCAGACGATCCAATGCCCTTAACACCGGGTCATTTCCTAGTTGGGGAACCGTTGGTCACTATACCAGAGGAGGACTATACTGAATCTTCTTTGTCAGGCCTCCAAAGATGGAAGCTTACTCAGAAGATGGTAAATGATTTTTGGAGAAAATGGTCTAAGGAATATTTGGTGACTTTAAATAATAGATATAAGTGGTTTACAAAAAAGTCTGAGCCTGATATTCATGACATTGTTATTATAAGAGATCATAATATTCCTCCAGCTAAATGGTTGTTAGGAAAGATTATTGAGAAACACCCTGGAAAAGATAACCTAACCAGAGTCGTTACTCTTAAAACTAAAAATGGTTTATGTAAACGCCCATGTAATAAACTGTGTTTTTTGCCAAAAGCTTAGTATGTTTTGTTTTTACTTTATGTGATTTCATGAGCATTGTCTAGTTGATAAGTATTGTAACAATTATTTTTTTTGTTGTACTTTAGATTTATCTTATGTGTAAGAGATATGACTATTGTGTTAACATGTTAGTTTAAGTATGCAAGAGTATAACATTTATATCCTGCCTTATAATTCTAAGTGTCATTTAAGTTAATGAGTGTTGTTTTTATGTATGTAAAGGTTCTGTTTTCAGTTTTCTCTGAGTTTAGTTATGCAAAGATTAGTTATTCATTATATATGATCATTTTATTGTATCGAGTCCTTACGGTGGGCGGTTGTCGTATTTAACATCCTTATAATATGTGAAATTGTAACTAATAAACTTGTGTATTAAAAAGGACATGGCCCTTTTTGGTGGGCGGGATGTTTAAATACAGTTAGTACAGTGTAAAAAAGAACATTAAATAAACATATAAAACCTTATTGAGAAAAAACCTTCTTAGAAAACTGGCCACTAATTTTCAACGTAAAAAAAAGAAAAAGAATAAATTTTATTTGTTAATAATATGACAGATGTATTTTTTGTAGAAATTTTAAGTAAATAAATATTTTATTTTGAGTTCAATCCATAACAGCAGTGGTGTAATTTATTTTGAAGAAAATACGCGCAAAACAAACAAAACATAAATCTGCTTAATATAGTATTTTTTCTACAAGGAACATTTTTTGTGGAAATCGACGTTCATTTGATTTAAAGTCCATTAATTAGGCAAAGCAAACAATTATTAATTATTTATTATGCCTAGCCTACATCATTAAAAATATTCTGAATTCTACAGATTAATATAATCGAAGTTTATATTTATATTACGATACTCAATTGAATAAAAGTCCATCAATAAAATTAGATAATTATTACTAAATAAATAAAAACGCATTGTAATTGAAATGCGATTGTTTACATTGACGTGATTGCTATTTTCTTACGGCCTTTTTCAAGTAATAATTAATTATTACAAATATCTTAATTGGTGGAAGTATTAGCCTCAATAAAACCAGTGAATTAAGGTTAAAGAAAGAGATAAATACTTATTTTATAAACTTGATAAATTGTTTACGTTTTAATTACACAAACTTTTATTTTTTCTGATTTTTACTTCATATTTAGTAAGGTATCAGTTTGAGAAAATAGACTATTATACATGTAAGTTTACTAAAAAGCAAACTGTTTTCCTGGCCAGGCAAAATATTTTTTTGGAATCGCCGTAATTAAAACTTTACAGAGAAATAAAAATAAAAAAGTCTCTAATTGATTTAAATTTTAATTACAAAAAAATCTAAATAAGATACATGCTCTCTGTTATTAAATACCCAAGTTAAATGTACGCTAAATGTTGTCTTATTTGATATAACTGATTTTTAAGCCGAAATAATGTTGATTTTATTTTTTTGTATTTTGTTTATGGAACGTCGTGTAGTGTTGTGGTGCGCGTGAGCCGGTACCGGCGACGTCGCCGCGGCGGGGCGGGCGGTCGCAGTTTTCCCCGCCCGCACCGCGATGGGCCGCGTTTTCCGCGCCGGCCCCCTCGCGTCATCGCCGGGAAATCGCTCAGTCCGGCTCAGCCGTCGCGCTACGACGACGTTTCCGAGACGCGCCACCGCGATCGCGATCGAACCTAACGCGCGGCGAAAATAGTGAGCTCGTGGCCGGGAGAAGACCGCCACGGTGTAGTGATGTGGCCGGCGTTGCTGCTGGTGGCGGCGCTGGGCGCGGCGGCGCGGCGGCACGCGCCCGCGCTGCGCGAGGACGAGCCCGCGCGACGCACCTCGCGCCCCGCCGGTGAGTGCCCACCACTCCCACCGCAATTAAATGCACATCGATCTAACGCATCTCGCATCCGCGTCTATTTTGTCTGACGCGATTTGGAACGCAGCGCGGACACGTGTGTTTATGTAAATAATTGCATTCCGATCTGCGCTGCTGTTGACTGGATCAATTAACGCACGCTAGGAGTTACGTTAGTTTTTCAACTTTTATCGCGCTGTCGTGTTATCAGACTGATATCGACGGCGGGATAATAAAAACAATACCACGTGAGCACGGCATCCAATATCAACAATTGATGGAGAGGAATGTCAAGAGTGTGTATTTTTGTATGATGATCCAATAATCTCTGTTATCGGGCAAGGACTCGACTAAAGTTATCCGTGTAAACATATAACACAAGATTGTTATGTCCGTTTTACAATATCGTATTCAGTTATAGAAAATGCATACGCAAGTGGCTTGAAGAAGGTCATCGGAAACGTGTAATTAAATACTTATGCGTAATTAATAAATACGCTTTGATACATAAGGTAGTACAGTGCCATAATTCATGGTTTAAATGACAATGAATACTCATTGTAATTTCCGTTGCGAATAATTATTGTCTTAAATACGTAAGTAGTATGTATGATTAACTTAAGCCATTACATAGTGTTTTATAAAAGGTTCTTTGATTTATTTAAGGAAGAAAAACAAAGATTATCTTAGCAATTTAATTTGTTGATATAATTAAGTTTTTGCATTAAACAATGATGATACAAAATATTAGGTAGAGATTCTGACTTAACGCGTTAAAACATAATACAAATAATTCATAAACAAACAACACAAGAAACAATTTTGTGTATGTTCTCTATGTCTTGAACAAGTGCGTAATACATTTTATTTATAATTAATTAAAAGTAACAAATTAAGAATCTTGAACACAAGAGGAGTAATTGGCACGCTTACCAGATATTGGCAGAATTTTACATTGATTAGGAGGAGAATACAAAAAATAATATTTTTTATTCCAATTATCATTTAATACACATTACATAAACACAATTTATAATAAAATAATATAAAAAAAATAATAATAATACAATGTCCAAAATAAAGTTATAGGAAATAAATGAGTTCAAGCATGTGAAAGAAATAACAAAAATAATTTTGAATGCTTTCAATAAGCCACAAAAAACACGCAAAATTTTCAAATTAAATTTAAAATTTATTTTATTAAATAAAGACTTAAAAGCGAATAACGTCGCAATATAAATGCTTATTTAGCATATTATAAAGTAGCTACCAGCAGCCCGGTTTCGCATAGGGGATATATATTTATAAACACATGAAAAAAAAATATCTAATTCGGTCCAGTCGTTCTGGACTTACGCGCATACATTTCGGCCATTCATTTTTATTAATGGAGGCATTGAGAAGGTTTCATGTGTTTTCACCTTTGAAAACAGTAAAAATAAATCTTAAACATTTATATCACATACGTTATTGGACAGGATGAATCAAAATAATGAATGATACAATCCATCTACAGAGCAAAAACTAGGTAGAGTTGGCTTTTGTGTTTTGTATAGAGAATCATGTAAAGCCAGCGGAAGGGAGCGTTTCGCAATGCTGCTGTCAATTATTGAAAGTAATTACTTATGAAATTAAATGTGGAAAAAAAAATCTGTCCGTTTACATTAGTTTTATCATCTATCTAGTTTACAGTAAATGCACTAAGGCATACTGTTAATGAAATATCTTAAAATGACATCGGGACCGCATATGCATAGATTGAATTCACAAACTCTATTTAATATGTGCAACTTGTAAAACCAGGGCCATTAAATCTCAACGAGTAAAATAGTTAGTAAATAATCATTTCTTGCGTAACTTGATTATTTGAGATAATGATGTAACGTTTATTTATATACCTGTCCGATGTTATCAGAAGAAAGCGTATCAGATTGTGAGCGATTAGCTGAGTACTGTCCTATCCACTGACACGAGTGACACGGCAATGTTTGTGTGCATTCATTGTTTCTCAAACTTTTTAACTTTGGAATATACTCAGAATAAGGACTATAAGCATAGAAGTAAGGCTAAAATAAGAATTGAACAACTGTTATCTTACTCATTTTAACTTCATTAATTCGGCCGTAGGAGTGAGTGAATCAACATGATCCGTATTCGTTTCTGTTTTCCAAGGGTCGTCGCTAGTCTAATGTCAAACGGATGTCTTTGGATGTCTTTTAACTCCACCAAATTAAAAATGCGTAGGTTGTTTCCTCATGCTGGGGAAAAAGTGACAACTTAACTTAGTTACATCATATTGACAAATACTTTCGCACAAAATTTGAGACTCCTCTGAACTAAATTAATTTAATTTAATGCTAATAATCAGTGCAAGGCTTGAAAACAAGATAAATCTTGTTTTGTGATAGATACTCGGTGCCTGTGTTAAATGTCTTGTGTGATTGAGGGCTGTAAATCACACACTGGAAGAAAAGAAAATATTCAAGAAACCGTAACCTTTCATCGGTAAGTTTAGATTGTTTTCGATTATTACCAATTAAGAAAATAGTGTCCTAACTTTTAAACTATGCTTAAAGTTTTTGATTATAGTTGTTTTTGTCCAATTCAGTATCGAATATTGCTTGAATCAAAGAAATTTTGTTCAGATCTTAGAGGTTATATTATTTCGCTTAGTGATGTGCATTTCTATATCGATAAATCAATATTAATGAGTCATTGGACTCATTGGTAAAAACTAAACCATTTTAGGGCTGGATTGGATTTATCTTTCAAACAATAATATTTACTTTTACTTTTCCTACACTTTGATTAGATTCAAACGAATTGGTTAGATGTTTATTTAGTGTTTATTTCTATACAATACTTAATTCACTAAATGGTTCAAATATTTTAAGATTTTTTTTAAACATTAGACTAAAATATAAAAAATTAATTTGTAAATTTGAATTATTACCAGAGAACATAATATTCAATATCAAGTACCTACATTTTTATTTTTATTTCAGGACAGACTACCAGTTCCTATGGACATCTGTGATGCGAGTGATGCGAGACATGGCAAAGTTTCTAGTTCTGTAGCAGAGTCACATAAAAATGTAATCATTGTTGTTGAAAAAAAAGTAAGAACACTGTTTTGTGCATTTATTTATAATAATAATAATAATTCTTTATTTCAGATCAAAATCCATATCAAGATTTATATTAGAAGTGTATTTATCCGGTGTCTAATTTACTTAGTTCTCTAATCTAATTTAAATAGGCAGAAATTTGACCGCCATCTTGCCATTTATGAAATACCAACTACTACAAGCTCAATTATTTGTATTTCAGTTACCATTGCCCAGAATAAGACAATTAAGCAACACGTCTGCAGAGACTGCATGCAGTCGTCATGAAGCAATTATTTTAAGATTGCAGCGACAACTAGCAAGAACTAAAAATAAATAAATATTGTAACCGTGTAAATGCAATAAAGAAATAAATAAATAAATAAATAAATAAATAAAATAGTTTCCCAGCGACGCCTTCGGAAAATAAACGCACTTAAAAAAATCTTTTATATATTATTAACCTTGTAACAACCTCTTTTCACAAAACCTCAAAACGTCAAACATAGTTAGTTCATTCCCGCGCCAATAGATGGCGCGCAAAAGACTTTAATTATACCAAGCGTTACGATTTTTCGATTGTATAAGTATCCTCCATACATTTTGAACTTTGTCAAACATTATCAGTAGATTGCACTCAAAGTAGCTTCTAATCGTTAGGACTGCTTTGAGTATCTAATTGTTATTGTTATACGCTCCACTGTGTACTAAGCGCACCACGCCTCGTGCTTTTACTTAGTAAGACACGTTGCGGGGTCCACCTATATTTTATGTAGCTTCGTAAAATACACGAACTACCCAACGTTGGACGTTTTATTCCTGCTCGCCACCGCCGACCTCTTCCTCACCCGGCTACCCTGTTACAACCTATGATTTATAATCTTTCAAATATAAAATCTCTACCATAAGGATGGAACAAACAACTCACTTTCGCATTCATAATAATAAGTAAGGACTTAATCTTACTAATCAAGTAGTTTTTGAGTGAAAGAGTAACAAACATCCATCCATATATACACACAAACTTTCGCCTTTATAATATTAGTAAGTATTTCGCCTTTATAATATTAGTAAGATAAGATATAATATTAAACCTAAGTCGTAACTTTATCTGTTAGGTTTATTTTTATCGACTTTAAGTGCCGACAAGGAACGTCACTACCGTAGAATAAACTAGGGACAACCTACAGAAACTGACTCATGACAAATATTATACATCCCTTTCTAACGCATTATTGTCATTCGTATGAATAAAAAGGATGAGTATATGTCTTTGCTTGCTATTTTAGTCAGGTTTCTATGCTTATAGTCCTTATTCTGAGGGAATATAAAATGGATGTAGTTCTTAAAAATTTTAGGCGATTGAAAAGAGTAACTATTCAGTTTCTTGCCAGTTCTTCCCGATAGATAACAACATTAAGCTGGTGGTAGAGTTATTGTATAATTATTATTGTTTATAAGTGCATCTTTGAAGTGTACATGTGTAAAGTATATTTTGATTTTAATTTTATAAAAGATTTAATGCTAGTTACACCAATTTATCTCATTTATTTTTACTCATTTTTTACTTTTTCTCAGTGACACCACAATTTATCTTTCGGATATCAATGACGCCGTTTTTTTTTCTGAAAATTAAATATAAATAACAGAACTGTGGCCACTGTGATTAAGTATTAAGTATTATTGAAGCAACTACCGATTCAAAGTGAAAATATGTCTTTAAAACTGGTTAAAAAATATTATCTTTTACTTAAATACAAATAAACATCCAGACACAGAACAAACACAAAATGTTCATCACATGAATTTTTGTCCAGGGTGGCATTCGAACCCACGACCCCTAGCGCATAGGGCAGCGTCACCATCAAATGCGCCATCGGTCCAGTCCAAGAATAGGTTATCATTGCGGTTTCTTAGCACTTGTGGTTTCAACGCACGGTAGCAGATAGTGCTCGTAATAGGTACCTAAACTTGAGTACCTACTTATCACTGATACGTACACTTAAGTTTACCGAGATTTTTCTATAATTTTAGTTGGTCACTAATAACTGGCTTTTCCTGGGGTCGGCAACCTTTCGAATCAGAAGAGCCAAAAATTTTCATTTCAATGTTTTTGAAGAGCCATAAAAAATTGTCTTGCCTACAATAACACTAACACTTAATTTACATAATTCAAGTATTTTGTTAAAGAGCCGCAGCATCATATCCAAAGTCTCAGGCTGCCAACCCCTGGGCCCTTCCATTGAGAGGCCATCAATAGAAAGTGTCGCTCAATGCCATTGGGTGCGTTTGGCCAAAAAAGCGCTTGTGAGCTCTTACTAGCGCTGAAAACAGTTTTCGCCCAGGACACGTTTGCTAACTTCATAGCGCTAACATAATCCGCCATTTTGCTTATTTATTTTGTCTGTATTGCTAGCGCTTTTTTCTGCCAAACGCACCCATTGAAATTAAGTTAGCGTCACGTTGATGCGCACTGTCTTAATCACCACGCTTGCCAACCGGATCAAAGGTTGCAAACCTGATCGGTGTCCGAAAACTTGGACTTGTCCGATGGCGCATTTAGTAGTGACTCTGCCCTGTACGCCAGGGGTCGTGGGTTCGAATTCTACCCAGGACAAACACTTATGTGATGAACATTTGTGTTTGTTCTGTGTCTGGATGTTTTTTTGTATTTAAGTATTTATTTGTGGTACCTTCGTTGATAACACAAGTGCTTACGCTACTTACTTTGGGGTAAGATCAATGTATGTGATGTTGTCCAATATTTTATTTATTTAAAACTCTGACAAATTATACCCGGAGTTGAACCTAAGCCCCGAAATTACGGACCAGTACTTAAACCATTAGACCATCGTGAAATGTTAACTGGAAGGATAAAAAAGTTGTGACGGGCAAAAGAATTTCATGGTAAATCAAATTGCAAAATAAATACTTTGACTTTGACTAAATTGAAGTGAATGAATTAATATTATAACTACACAACATAATTTAGGTACAAACACGAGTATCATTGTCGTACGATTTCGCAATCTTATCAGTGTGATATTATGAATGATTGCTTTGACTGGTGAAAGATTTTCAATTTGCTTAGGCCTTTTATTGCTTTACAGTATCTTGACAAATTGTGTATTGTTTTATAGGTTTGTATGGATTGTCTTTCTATTTAAAAAGTGTTGTGCTTTTAATTAATGTCCCATTGCAAAGGTCTCATTGGAATCGCGTCATCGTTACTATCATGGTGGTTTTTTGCCAAAAGCGGGAATGTGGTCTGATGACGAATTCTCAGAAAATTTCTCGACCTGGTAAATGAACCTAGGACCTTACTTATCATCGGTTATGAGTCGGTCAATGTGCCATATGAAATGTATAAATAGTTTTATTATGGTGGAGAAGAAACTTCGACTGACTTCATTTAAGATGTCGTCGGCCTGTAAAATATCACTAGAGGCGGTATGTTCGATCTCCATACACAGACAAAATACAAACAAAAGTGTCCAAGTATAATATTATTTGCAGAATAAATTATTTCATTTCATTTCAATTAATAGTAAAAAAAAATATCCACTTGTTCGGTGGCGCATTTGCAAATGACCCTGTCCTTCGAATTTTGCCAGAGACAAACATTTGTTTAATTGTGTTCTGTGTAAAAACTTCATCATTTTCCCTCTTCTATCCTATATGTATCAAATCCTAAGGTTACTTTCATATCTGATCAATACAAGTGCTATTATCCAATCTTCAGAACTTTCCCGTCTATTATTACCAGCACGGATTGAAGGACTTTAGCCTCGAGGAGTATGAGTAAGCTCGTCAGACGGTTTTCATTCATTTTCCGGACGAAAGCTGCTAACGTTTGCCAAGATTATATTAACGGGCCTGCCAAAAATCGTTTGTATTACCGAGAAGAGAAAAAGTCTCGTTCTGTGATGTCTAGACAGGCGACCGAGACACTACGTGAGATGGAAAACTTAGATACATTAGTTATAGACTATTGTATACGCGTTTCGTATAGGTACAATAGTTATAGTACACGCGCTTCGAAGAACTTCTACGTTATACATTGTAATGTGCCTCTTAGAAGCATTCATTTGTTTGTGATATACTCGTTAATCGATGTATTGATGAATGATGTGGTTTATTTTGATTTATATGTTTTGATGACAACGTACGCATAAGTAACTCAACTCACAAGTGTCATGGACATGAGAAGTAAAGATACATGTGTGGTAAATAAAGTTAATATAATAAATTGGACAGTATTACAAACATTGATGCCAAAGCAGTTAGCGTAAGCACCTGTGTGATATAATGCCTCATCATCCATCATCAATCATACGCCTTCTGCTGGGCATAGGCTTCCCTAAGCGGTTTCTTCGAACTTCAAAGAAAAAACAACATCCAATTGATACAGACAACATACAACCCTAGTAAGTTTCTTTAATCGACTTCTCGTCCATAACGTCAAATAAGTCGCTAAATCAACTATCGACTCATACCTATCGATAAAGAGATGATACAGCGACCTGTATGATGACTTTCCGACTAATTGTCGGAATATGTTCCCTGAGCAACGGACATAATCGATAACAATAGTGATTTTATATCCGATAATCTGTCGTGTTAGATAATTGTTTATAAGTAGTATTCGACCGTGGTGTGCGCGTGACGTGGTGTTGAGGTGGGTGTATGTTGGCTGAAAGGGCGCGCTAAATTCAGTGTTGCTTGCGTAACGGTATAGTACAAACGACAGCAACGCGGAACGGTTTGTCTGACTCAAGTTTTTGAATGATAACTGTTGGTTGATATTTATTTTCATATCTAGTTTTGGCTGGCTTTTCACGCTGTTTTTTCGGCATGTTCACCAGTAAATAGAAGCGCTGCTGTGTTATTTAATTGTGGCAGCAGCTTATGCTAGAGAAATAACCCAAGAAGATTGGGTAGAGAATGCCATAGCATGGTGTGGCATTAGTGGGTGGTGTTGTGCAACAATGAATTATTATTAAATATAAAACCCTGTTAGCCTTAAGTATTTTTTCTTTAAATGTTTGGCCATTAAAAGTTTTTTCTTTCTTCCTAATATGTGTTTTCATTCTAAAATGTTCACACTCTTGTTTAATCAATTTGGGTGAAGAGCTAAAACGCTAATTTTAAAGTAACTTAGATGACTTACACTGTATCCCTTTACAAAAGAATTGTAAAAAACCCGCAATTCTTAAAGCACTCGCTAACTAAAATGACATTAAAAATCAAAAGAAGAAGACATCATCATTTTTATCTCATTTATATGATCTCAAGCTTATACAGTGGTGAAACTGGGCCCTTAGTGTAGTCCCTGATTCTCTCTCTAAGTCTCCAGTTTTTGAATTTGTAATTTATAATATAAAAAAAGGCAAACTGTTGAGTTTCTTGCGGTACTTCTTTCCTCAACAGGCCATTGACGTCGAAGTGCTGGTAGGGCAAAAAAGTACGAGTATTTTTATAAAAACTATTTGCTGAATAAATTATTTCATTTTATTTCTCTATAAAAAATGGAAAATGGAACGAATACTTCCAAAAATCATCTGCTCTTTGAATTCTTCATCTTATCGTGTTGGTTACGTGGTCATCTTCCGACATCACCATGTAAGATTATGATTTCAATTTATCAGTTACGATTTTTCAATATCTGAACTTTCCTATGTTTATATTTTCAAGTACATATGTACTGATATGTGATATGGTTTGTTTTTAAAGGTTGTTTGCAATCTTTTCAATGTCTAACAACTTTTCTGATTAGGGCATTCTAAGTACGAATGCCCTGCTAAATTTACGATAATGTAAGCATATTATTATAATGAACTAGTTTTCCGCCTGCGGCTTCGCCCGCGTTAACTATAGGACGTCAACCCGCGGAAATAACTTTAAAAATTGTAGCCTATGTGTTATTCTGATGTATAAGCTATGCTATATTATTGTAAAGTTTCATTAAAATCCTGTCCGAGGATCGATCAGCGTGCAACGAGCATTTGGAGCGGTCTATGTCCATCAGTGGACTTTTACAGGCTAATGATATGTCCCTTCCTAAACACATAAGTACAGAAATAATTACTTTTGCATATTAATATTATTAAAATTAGCATGGAAAGAAAGCAATAGGTATCCCGACACATGGTATCGTATTATCATCTCCACTCCCAGATTTAAGAAAGATTTTGTTCACCACTGTACAAGACACGGGAGTGACAAACAAAATTCTTCGCCGAAACCATATTTACTTATACGAATTGACAAAAGCACGCAATATGCTTGCATGCCCAAACCGGGAGCTAATGGTGATTGCTTAAGTGATTCGGGCTGGCCAATTAAACACGCCAGCACACATTGCACTAATGCGGCATTAACTTTAATTAAATATTAATTTAAATGCAACTAGCGAAATGTTTGCAAAATAATTTTGTCTGCGCGTACTCAATAATCCTTTATTTTGCTTTTGGATACCTCTGCTGAAAAGGGCGCGGGTACATAATGTATGAATAACATAGAGAATTACTCTATGATGTATAAATATTATACATTGTATTATGTCAATGTAAAATTGCAAAAACCGTGAGATTATAATATATGTAGCGAGAGATGTAATGTGTCTATTCATAATTTAACAGGTATTTTTCGTTAGTTTACCAACCTAAAACTGATTACTGATTTCAATCTATTGCTCGTCAAATTGTCAATTAAAAGGCTTACGCCTTTTATGTGGGACGTTAAGTAACCTTAATGTAAAATGTTATAAACGCACTACAATTTATACAAGTCTGACATGCCCATACTCGGGGTGAGGCCATTATTAAGTATATTTATAAATAAAAGTGACAACTTACACCTAATAAGATAATTCTCTAGCTATTATTATTGGTGTCAAAGTTTGTATGAGCTAATCTAATCTGACTATAAATATATACAAAAAATCACTTTCGTTTATTTCCAACAACGTCATTACGTCTTTATTCAAGTCGGCATCTTATTGTAACGATGACTTAATTTCAATGATGGAGAGTATGGAGACCTTTGTGTTTGACCCCATCGGGAGATTAATTGGTTGATTCGTAATTAAAATAAAACAAACGAATGAACTCATACGACTGATGAACATTCGGCTATCTAGTCCCGCATGGAAAAATATACACTTAATATTACCAATACAGTCAATGGGGGATACTTGAGACTACAGTATTACTTACTTAGGAAATTGTCATATGATAATTTTTAACTAATCATTATGGCAACTTAGATTTCTGTGATGGCAACATTTACATAGTGCTGGAGCAGAGAAGTTGCTGTCAACATCGCGGAAGAGATAAAGTTTGAACAGGGTACGTTAAACGTTAATATTTTTCGATGTCCTAAAAGTAATACTTACGTTAGTAACTATTAAGTAATCTGTGGTAATACTGTAGTCTACTGTAAGATTTTGAACCCGTGCTGCCAGTTAACCCCTTTCTTCTAAACTTCATTATAATCATCAGCTGAAAGACGTCCACTGCTGGACATAGGCCCCAAAGATCTTTAAACTGATCGACCGATATATTTTAACGAAAAAATAATACGTCAAATTGGGATCCGTTTACGCGGTTTACAATTTATCGATAGATTACAATCTCCCGATTCATACTTAATATAATTGCAATTTTACGATGTCTCATATAAAAAAATAACACACATTTTACGTTGTATTTTAATGGCAAATCTAAATGCGGTGTTTTAAAGCATTAAGTAGCATTCTTGTACTACAATACAGTGCTACAAACACAATATTTTTATTTAAAGTTAAAAATAGTTGACATTCGTAAGTAGCCATCATTTCGTAATAAACTTATGTATTGTGTAAAATAACCAGCATTAATTGAATATCAATGAGGAACTGATTTTTTACGCAGGCGATTTGGCGGCCCAATTTAAATAATCTCATGAACAGAACGAAGCTTCCATTCTAAATGAACACTGCGTAATGTCACTAACAAAACGCACATGACTTTGTCCACGTTCGACTTTTGATAAAATAAAATTTAATTTCATCGTCGGGAAATCAGAGACATACGATACGTCATCTTTACGCGGTTGAGACAATCTGGCGCATTTGGTATCGACCTTATTGATTGATATTAAACGATTGCAAATTAGGTAAACTTTGACTCCGAGCGCTTTGATCCGAAATAGTCAGGGTAACCTTATATGATGACCAGAATTTGACAAGTTCAGTTATTACATTAGAGCGACTGCAATTTGACTTCCAATCCTTACAGAGGAACTAGAGTCTAGACCTATTGGACCATGGCTACACTACAGCCTTTTGTTTGCAGGTTTCCTCAAGATGTTTCCCGTCACTTCAGAGCCTACATTAACAACTTAGTAAAAAAAGAAAGACAAATTATGAAATGTTTATAATCGCAATTCGTATACGGGTGCATGCAATTGTTGAATGTTTTAATCATTTGTTAATCTTATAAATCTGGACAAAAAGTTCAAGAACTGTGAAACTTTTAATGGCTAGAGTCGGCACACAAACTCGTTCGTAGTAGGACAAATAATAAAGTTCGCGAATAAACAAGAATTCAATTTAATAAAAATTTAAATATTCTTTAATTACCTACCTACCCCCACAGATGAAATCTGCCGCCATAACAGCTCTGGCTGTTCCGGCAGTATTGATGTGAGAGCCAGTTTACTTGAAATTAATAGCTCGAAGATCAGATGAATCAACAGTCTGGCAGCACAGTGAGCGACGCTTCCTGGTGAAGGGTCCCTCAATTGAATAGGCCGCAGTGACCGCTTACCATAAGGTGGGCTGCGCGTCTGTCTGCCAAATGACCTAGTATATTTTTTTTAATATATAGGTATTATAGGTGTAGGTATAAGAATCGTCAAAATCAATGCTATGTACTCTACCATGATGACGTAAGCCTTTGCGGTTACATTTTCCCGCGTTAATTTGACAGTCAGATCAAACTTTTTACAGATTATCGATTGACTCAATGTAATATTTTTTATTACGTTATCTGTATTACTCACGCTTATAAATAAATCGTCTCTTTATCGCATAAGATTTTATGGACAAAAAAACTGTTCTGTTTGTTTTAATTGTAATTGATACTAAATGCTATTGTTTTATGTATTTGGGTCACGCACGGGTTACGATAATTTATACATAATGTGCGATTCCTGGTATGCAAATTTTTGAATGTATGTAATAAATAAATTGTGTGTATTCAATGATTTTTTATTAGTTGTGTTGTACAAGCATAAATATTTTTAAAGTCATTAAAATTGAATGAGGAGACTTATACAAAAGCGTATGACCACAGAAAATATTAAATGTCCTTGTCGTCTTTTCTCACGGTTGCAATCACGTAGAATTTGGGAGTATTGTAGGTACCAGTGAAGGGGATGTTCTTTTTGGTTTTTTCATTTATATCCAAAGTGAATGCGCTTAATTGGATGATACTTGTGTTGTGAGCATAGGTCATAGAGTCGTTAAAAAATTATATTTTTCGCGACCACAGATCAAGTTTTTTGTGTTTGCGACAATTAACTTTCTTATTAGACAGCGCTTTTTTTGATCAACTGAAGTTTTATAAAAACAGTCTCACATCGCTCTCATACTTAGCGGTACCTACAGTCACCCGAATTCGTTTAAGCGTGCCTATGCGATGCACATAAAGCTGAAAATCGGTTGTATTCGTGATGTTTTTTTTTGTAATTTTTAACCCCTCTTCCTCTTGGTGATATATGGTGAGGTTTAAGACTACCCCTACACCCCCCCCTCCCGATATATCACGTGTATTTTTAGTACCTACAAAAAATCTTTTTTTTAAATATTTATAAAAAACAATTATCATCTAATTTTATCATAAAAAAGAAATACTACATTAATAACGTTTAGAAGTACGCAGCTTTTCGGTTCAGAAACGCGCGTTTAGTGAAAAAATAAATACACATGATATATTAAGTGATTAATAGACGGCCCGTATGAATAGGTTGAAGTGCAGCTGACTGTATTTTGCATGTATAGTGGGTTCAAGGATAAGTGTTGTGTGTGCTTTTTATTCAAATGCAGCGAGCGAGGGGAGGAACATGGCCGAGCAAACAGACAAATCAACGGATTTTAGCATTAATAATGTTTACAAATAAAGGATGCGTTATGTAAGTTTGTCGGACCGCGCGTGGAATGAGAAGTGCTGATTCAGATGTAGGTACTCGTGACAATGTTTAAAGGTGTGTACGTAATGCGAGAGGAACGGGGTTCAATCCTCGGTTCGGTTAATATAGGAAAAAAAATTTTTTTGACAATTTATCATAAATCATAAATGTAATTATACCTACTATGGATTACAAAATATTACAATAAGTTTTTTTTATCATCTTTTTTTGATTCTCAAAAGGCAAATTCTTAAGCTATTGCTTTGGGGTCAGATCCAATAGATGTAAGTAATTATTTTGAATGGGCTTGTACTTTTGCCATACTTTTTAAAATGACAAGCAAATTCACATCTCTTAGTCCTTACATTGTTGCATACAAATATTGTCATACTTTCCAGTTTTGTGATTATTTTAATGTCTCGGCATTCGTATGCGTAAGTATACAGAATCGCGCAAGAATGTACGAGATAAAAATTCCGTCGTTCATCGAACATGTAGGGTTGTGGAGAAAAGCCATTTCAATACCACGTTACTAAGACCAAATTACCCGATTTTAATACCTTCCAGAAACTAGTGCCGCCAATAAAAAATAAATCATAAAAATAAATAAATAATTCGTACCTAAATAAAATAAAAAAGGCTATTTTATACCGGTAAAATGCAATAAAGTTTTTTTTTGTAATACATTGTCAATAATCTAAATGTTGTTAAAAATTGGGCTTATTTTTAATGCACGATTTTAGCTAAATCGTGCATTAAAAATAAATTAATTTTTTAAGACATGAAATAATAAAGTAATAGTTTATTGCTGTAGGGAGTCATCTTTCCAATGATAGGTACACAATAGGTACACTTGCTAAATGTAGGTTGGTGTTCAGAAACTCGCTGTGATTACTCTCTAGAGCCCAAGAAAAATTGCTATGATCTAAAATCCGATTTACAAATTTAACCTGGGATCAAAACAATTGTCTACTTCTATTTATATTTAAAAATTATAATTATATTTTAATAATTTAAATACAGATGTGGGGTGTCGCTTGTGAGGACGCGATCTGCTAAAGTATCGGTATGCAAATTTTTATTTATTATGTAAGTCATTATTGGCGCCGAACATGGGCATTAGTTACGTTACGAGTATGTTATTGAAATATACTTACGCATTTTATAATTACCCAATCTGACGATACATATTATAAATAAAGAAATATTTTTGTTTGTTTAAAATATCGAATTAGATTTTTTTATTGCATAATGCAAGAGATGTATAAACAATATAACATTTCTGTTTCACGGCAGAATTTCGCAGTGGCTAATTAAATATAATGAACACTTTTATTTTAAGAAAGTAGTTTTTTTTAATCCCCTCTTTTTGGTGAATTAAAAAATAGAGCTGATTTTAAATACAAAAACAATAATGCCTTGAAACTTGACTTGAAAAAAAAAAACCTCAAGACAAACTTTAACAAAACACTACCAACAAATATTGTGTTTTGTAATTACCCGTTTTCGGGTAATCAATTAAAATCAGATCCCAAGTACACGTATCGACATGTTTCGAGAACCGGTGTGCAAATTTGGATTCCCATTATACTAATTATCATTTTAATGTACGCAATTGTTTATTATATTTGAAATAAACACGATAGAGGGCCAACATTTGCGCATACTACGTTGTATTTAGAATAGAAGTCTTTTTTTTTTTTGTAGCTTACAAATGTTTTTTTATAAATAGAAACATTATCTTCATTCATAAAATGAATAATTTGTATACGATTTTAGCATTATTTTCTTATGATATTTTATTTTATAAAAGATTATGATATTGCGTAATGTATTTTTTTTCTAATAATATAAAAATAGTAGTTATTTTTTACCGAAAATGTATTTAGATATTTCAGTTAGCTTATTACTTTTCTTTGCATTGTTTCCTTGCTACCAGAATAAAGACAATAGCCAATCTAAATATTTTACTAAATTAGTAAATAATGACATATAAATAGTGTGGTCACGGGTAATAACTTAGTGTTTGATGTTCACAACCCTATTTTATGTGTGAAAGTTGTCCAAGGATATTGTAGCATAAATTATAAGCTAATATTTGGCCAATTTCCATTAATCGCTAGTTGCCAAAACACAAGAATAAAATCCGCAAAGAAATAATACATTTCAGCGATGATATCATTTGTTGAGTACGTACATATTTTGTTGATGCGATGTGGTAGTTAATTTAATTTAGAAACCCAACCAATAATGTTTCATGCCGGTATTTGTAGCTTGTTGTGTCTGCAACCAGTCGTCGTATTAAATATTTACATAGTTGAAATAAAACATTCGCGTCTATTACTTGTAAGATTTTGCCGCGCTTTTCATAGTGATGTACAGTCGACAGCACATCAGACTACCTAATCTGTAAAATTTCTACAACCAATTTTCAGCTTTAGTCTCTTCACATAGAGTTCTCTTTCAATTGAGATTTTTTGACAGATTATGGTAGGTTGATCTGCTGCCGTCCGTACCTACCTCTTCCTAACTAACATTATTTAGAGAGGGATTAGTTCTGGTGGCATTTGGAAGCGCCATTTTACCCGGAAAATAGATTTTAATATTTCGAAAGTATGTTTTCGGGTTCGTTGGAGGGCATTTGAAAGTGCATGTAATTTTTATTTATCATCGGGGGACTTTCCTTGCCGTTGCGTCCACGAGCACATTTATAATAGTTTAATAGAAGACTTTCGGATTTTACCTTGGGAAATATTTATTTGAGCAACGGTGGAATTTCTATCTGTTGTTTTTTATGTTATTTAAATATATTATATTTAAGTGTGTATTAGTGGTACGACTATGATTTATAAATTGTTAAGAGTCAGATATTATGGATGAGTAAACATTATGCTTTCGAAATATTTTTGGATGGTAACATTCTAAATTCTTATTAGATAGGTTCCTGCCTACGTTTAGGGTTACAAGTATAAGCTTTCTAACAAGAAATACATTTACTTTTTCTTACATGAAAAAATTTAATTACACTATTAAGCATTTGAATTTTATTTACTACTCTTGTTCTATTTATTAAACAACCGGAGTCCAATAGTAATTCTTAATAAAGTCTTTTAACACTTACTTATTAACGCAAGCAGTTTGAGTTTTCACTAACACAGCGATATTGTCCTGCGTCACCAAATCGCTATTACGTCGCGTACAGTCGTGGACATTAAAATGTATATACAAGCTCATTTAAAAATGGACCTTATAACACACGTAATAACACATCGCTATGACGTCGCGTACATCGGCGCCCGCACAGGACACTCGCTTCCAATCCAGGCGGCCATTGCCCTGGGCATAGGGTTGCCACCTGATCATTATAATAAAGTATTGTACGTTATTTCAATGGAGTGATGATGTGCGGAAGGTCGCCGGCTGGATAAGTCTCGCCGAAGACAGGGCGCAATGGCGGCCATTGGGGGATGCCTATGTCCAGCAGTGGGCTAACGATGGCTGATGATGATGATGATGACGTTATTTCATGTAATTGTACTCTGTACTTTATAGGAACAGAAAAGTACACGAAAATACTTTATTTCGCATGAATTGATTTCTTAATATAACAAATATCGTTTTTTTAAATAAAATAATAATAAAAAAATACTTTATTTGGTAATATGTATTTTTTTTTGTTACCTATTAACCAATGTTATTTTTATTGTTTCAGGTGAGTTTTGCCCAGATTGTACTCTTGTTGATGCATTTGAGTGGTTAATGGAGACGGTCAATTTAATAAGGTAAGAGTTGCATGAAGGTAGCCTGTCGCGAATTGATACGACAATATTAACCATTGTACTTTAATTGCCAAAAAAAAGGTGGCAACCCTACCGGGCGTGACGTCACTCCTGCCGACGCTGCATCGGCTGTCACTCAACCAGGTGCAGTTTTATGGCTGAAAGGGAACTCGTGCGCAAACGCAACAATTGGCCGAAACCATATCGTAATAAAACGTCGGACGCATTCCAACGCATTATTTTTACGGCGTGAGATCCAGTTTGCTAAGCGTTTTAGTGTATTGGTGATGTGTTTACAAATATTGAAAATACAGACAACAGGGTAAGTGGTTTTTTTTTTGGAAACAGTTTTGAACAAAAAGTGGTTTCAATTGATAAAAAAAATAGCTTTACCAATAAACACATTTTGCCACCTAATCAGGATTCAGGAAGCAACGCTCAATGTGTTGCCAAAGTGTAGGCTCATTTGATCTTCATTTGAAACCTTCTCAAATTAATATTTCCGGAAAATACAAAAGATGTTATAGCGGCAGATTTCATCAGTCAGTGGTTGCCAGTCCAGAGTCCATTTCTCAAAAAGTCCTACCGCCCAGACCCAGATTTTTGTAACAATTTTTTTTGTCTTCTATGAGGTTAAAGGAAAAATTAATTTTGAGCTAATGGGGTCAAGGCTTCGTTTCTTTTTATGATCTCATCTATTCTAATATTATAAAGAGGAAAGATTTGTTTGTTTATTTATTTGTATTGAATAGGCTCCGAAACTACTGAACCGATTGACATAGGATACTTTTGATCCCGGAAATGTGAGGGAATGGGATATTTAAAAAAAGAAATTAAGCGCGGGTAAAACCGCGGCCGGGAGGCTAGTCTAACATAAAAGCGAAAGAAGTTCTTTCTATTTTTTACCTAGCTTGCCAATACCGCTGCTGAATTGATTTACATGTAATTTGGTATGGAAATAGTTTGGGACTCTCGGGTCATAGGAAAGTTTTTATTTCGAATCATAATATACTTTTTGTGGGAGATCCAATTCGGTAACGTAGCACGTTGCATAGCCTAGCCAGTTTTCCATTGATTTCGGTTATAATACCGACAATGAATCTCCTCTACACCGCCAACTTGTTTATATCGGACGGAGTATTATTGCAAAAAAAAAAATTCACTAATTTGACCGACCTGAGGTTTGAACCCAAGACCACTGGTGGGGCAGTCGCTTTTAATTTGCGACCTATTGTCTATGTACCACAGAGACAATCTGCCGTCGTCTTTAATAGTATAGGTAATTAATTATTACAAAATAAATCCGCATTCATCACTTTTACTAATACTTTTGCGCATTTAAAATAGGCTCTTAAATTTTAATGCGTTACGCAATTAATAAATAATAATAAATAAATATCTCTGGACATTATCCACACAGCGCCATCTAGCCCCAAACTAAGCATGAGCTTGTGCTATGGGTGCTAGACAACGGATAAACATTACTTATATACTTTTTTTTTTGTAAATTCGTACATATTATACATAGAAACCCCAGACCGATACAAACAGACTCTATGGAACCAGCTTCCCGCAGCGGTGTTTCCAAGCCAATACGACATAAATACCTTCAAGAAGCGAGCATATTCCACCCTTAAAGGCGGGCAACGCGCCTGTGACCCTAAGGGGGTCTCGGGTGCTTATGGGCGGCGGTGATCACTTAACATCAGGTGACCCACTTGCTCGTTTGCCCCCTATTAAATAAAAAAAAAAAAAAAAAAAAAACAGACATGTTCATGCACACAAATATTTGTACCGTGCGGGGATTGAACCCGCAATCTCTGGTGTAACAGTCGACTTTTCGACCATTACACCAAATGGCTCGTTGAATTAAATAGGCTTGGTTCAGAGATGTGCATATCACCATATATATCTTGTTTTCGGTAATTACCGTGCAACAATGACAGTCATTCAAACTCCCGCTAGCATGTTCTCAACAAACATTAGCACACTTAATTAACTTGGAACGAATTCACTTCCACGAAATTAATTGGGGTCAAAGAATTTGAGTGCATACATCTCAATTAAAAACCGCGCAGGAGTCATCGTCAAGAGGTATTTCGATATGTTTTTTTGGGTCTAATCATAATTCCGTGGAAGGATCGTGTCATTCGTAATCCCTGACGCCTCACGGGCGGGTGAACAATGGGCATTAATTTTCAAAGGCGAGATAGGAATGTCGTCGGTGCCGTCGTGTGCCGGGCAGGTAGAATTTGGCACCTTTATGATCAGATCCTGCGTGTCATAAGCCACCCACGGGTTAAGCCGGTAGCACAAAGGCGGTGGATAAGCGCCGGGTCGACGGCCGAGGTCTCGCATGCCATGCACAACACGCCTCCACTGACACTAAATGTAGGGGCCGACCGGACTTTCGGTTTCGGCAGAGCAGAAATATGGATTTCGGTAGTTTCGGCTGAAATACAGGTTCCGATTGCTGTAAAAAATAGGAAAAATAGAGGCGTTGACAGTATTTTTGGGGAAAATAGAGATTATCTGCGGTTATTTTGACATCGGCAAAGAACAAGCGAAAGTAAAACTGTTGGCATTAGAAACATTAATTTGCTATCGTTTTTAATATTTTGTACCTTTATTAAACATGAAAATAACACATTATTAGCCTTTATATTTTTTTAGTTCTAGTTCAGTAAAATATATGCATAATTTTGATAATAATTACACTTAAAAGGTGTCGGTTCCGATTTCAGTCGAGGCTACGCTAGAGGCTGCTATTTTGAAGTGCTGATCAAAGTTGTTCGGTGTCTGCGGAAACTATCGAAAGCCGAAAGTTCGGTCTTTATTTCGGCTGAAAATCCAAATTTGGTTTGTCTCTACCAAAAAGTCAGAAAAGTCCGACGGTCGCGGTTGCTTCGGGCCGATAGCATCTCGGCGCCACGCGTGGCGTCACAGGCTCCTCGCCCGTTGGAACTGATCGTCCGATGTCACACTTAACCAGGGAGCATCGCTCAATTTACTGCCTTACTGTACGATCCTATGTTCTTTGAGTATTAGACTTCAAGTCGAAAGACAGCCCGAGCTATTATGACCACAAGAGAGCATAGATTATGGTACTCCCTCAGGCCAGGCGGAGTGACGATTTGCGCTAAAGCTGAAGTGAAGATGGCTGGCAGGAGCAAGTAGCCGAGTATCGAGCAAAGTGGCGACCGTTTGGAGAGGCCTATGCCCAGCAATGGATTGTGACAGGCTGATGATGATGATGATTTCGTGTCGTTTCGTTTTCGTCCTAAATTGTGCTAAGTTCGGTGTTGGTCAGTCTCTACCAAAAAGTTAAAAAAGAACGTACACCGTCTGATACACATAGGAAATACTAAGTAGAGTTCTTCCTTCAATGTGGTCCCGACGTTATTTCGGATTTTTTTATTTAATAGTATTCATAGTGCATTAACTATATCATTCTTCATTTAACTTCATAACAACTTGAATCTTACAAACATTACAACTCCTTGCGTAACGCCGCCCGCTTCACGCGATTCTCCATATAAAACACGCCACGGCAACTCCACTTAGTAACTGCTCTGTGGTCCGATACCATCTCGGCGCCACGAGCGGCGTCACCGGCACCTCTCCATTAAACCGAACATTTTGTAACTGTCCGCTCAACGTCCGGTGGACGCGTCCGCCCGCATTTAATTACAACTTTTAAGGTCCCGTGAAATATAGCGCGGCTTAGAGAATTTAAACCGAATACCGGGAACCGATAAATGATCCGATTTATTTTACGAACTCAGCCCGATTATCTTTATCGATAATAAAAGTTTTGGGGCCATTGTTCTCAAACTTTATATATTTTTGACCACTTGAATAATTTTACTTATTTCGGTGGATACTCTGCTACTATGCTTCACGATGATCATATATGATAAAAACAGTATAGTAAAAAAATGGACCTTACCTATTACGTTGAGAATCCTATTAATGAAGATGAAAAAAAAAATGTTATTACCAATCTGGATTACCTACAATACCAAGAAGCTTATGAAGATCCCTTTTTGAGTCATTAATATTGAAGCCAACCATTTCTTATGTACCTCCTATCAAAATAAGTTAATTCGTTAAACGCTTTTCGAGTCTCCGTAGACATTATCAGCCTTTATCAAGTGCGGAGAGAGTTGTTGGAGACTATCAACGCTTTGCAAAGGCACACCATACCGTAATGGTTCTGCCACAGCTTTAATGTCCGCAATGCAACGTCCCGAGAACCTCTGGGAACTTTGAAAACCACTGTTCGGGATAATGCGTGTCGGACGGGTGTGTGAGAGTGCGTTATGAACTTGAATTGAATGAATGACGCAGTTGTATGAATGGCGCGGGAGTCGGAAGTGCAGTGCAGTCAGGGCTAGATCATTGTGCGTGCATCCGCTCTCCTCTCGCTTACTACTCCGGTGCATCTTACTTGCTTTTTATCACGAGTAATTCATTTATATATTATATTTATTTATAAAAACTTTATTGACCACACAAGTTAGGTACAAAAGGCGGACTTAACGCATCATTCATTCATTAATTATACGATATATTAAGTATGAACTTTAATTTATTTTTTCGATTTGGTCTATGGTTAATTCTTATTTGCTTTAAAGATCAGAGGCGTCTACAGGCATGATATTGATTGAGTGATTTTTATTAACTTAATTTACGAATACCATATAATAAATAGAGGTTTTAGTTAGCGTATTGTGTGACTTTTGGTGTAATCTACATGACGTATTCAAAATAACAGTACTATAGATAAATTAGCTGCTAGCTTCATCATCACACCTTGCATTTTTTTGGAGTAGAATACTTTCGTTCACAGTAACTGCTTGTTAGCCTCGGAACCAAAATCTTTGTCCCACTGAACTTCCCCGGGGTTTCCACTTCACACCCTAAAGAGGGCAAACCAGTGGTATCTTGTGGCGATTGACCGGTCCACACCTATACTGGTATCGGCAAACTTGTTGAACATCGGTCGACGGAGAAGGGGTAAGTTCGCGCATGTGCACTTGCACGTGACCAATAAAATCTCCCGAACGCCCGCGCGCGCTATTGGTCAGGTATTCTTCTGACCAATAGCGCGCAGGCGTGTCAAAATTTGTGTTCTGCGCAATACCCACCCGATTTTCAAGAAGTTTGCCGGTACCTGTACCTAGTAGATTTAATTTTAACCTGTATGGTAGCTTGAAGCATCACATTGTTGGCGGTATCGAGTGCGACAGCAGTATAATATTTCATCTCAGATAAGCTTACGATACTAATTAATTCTACACAAATGACCCCTGTGCTAATTTGCATTGTGCCGTAAAAATTAGAATTTACAACGCAATATTTGTATGTTTGTGCATATTTTGATGATTCTAATGTTGTGCCATGTATCGTAAAATTCGTAAACAATTGGCTCGAGCTATCACGATTACGCATTATGGCTCGTGCTTAGTTTGAGGCTAGATGAATTGAAATCAGAGACTCGAAGATCTGATGAGTCTACAGTATGGCAGCACATTGAGGGAAGTTGCCAGGTGAAGTGGAATGGAATAGGCCGCAGTGGCCGCTTACCATCAGGTGGGCTGCGTGCCTGTCTGCCAACTGACCTAGTATAAAAGAAGAAAAAAAAAGATGGCTCTTCGCTGTGTAAATAATGTCCAAGGATTATTCATATTTGTGGTTATGGCGATACCTTAATAGAAAATGTTTAAAAGGATGAACATAATTACAATTATACCTTGTAAAGGACCTTCTAATAGTTCTAATAATAAACAAATTAGATATGAATCAAAGTAACTTCCCTATTAATCATTGATATTACTCATGTTTCATGTTAATTGATTTTAAATATACACAGAAGTCATGACAAAGTATTTATTCAATTGTGGTAAGTATAGATGGGTTGCTTTATATTTTACCATAGATAATATTATATGCAATGCCTAAGGCTGTTCTTTACCAATTTACTAATCTTTCCAAGCAAAAAAGAAAAGTGGGTTGTGTTTATAGCTAAAACGAAATCAAAACAACAAATGATCAAAATTATTATATAAGGTATCGAATTTGGAAGCTGGTGAGTGGCATATATATTATTTTTTATCTGAGGAGAATGCGTCTACGCACCATTACCAGGCTACCTGCGGCCGTGTGTGGTACTCGAAACTAAAGCGTCCACTGCCCACTAAACTCCCCCGGTTTTCCCTTCACACCCGATTGAGACGAGCCGGTGCCAGCCTTGTGGCTATTGACCAGTCCATGCTATTATTTAGATATCCCAAAAAAATATATCACATTCCTGCGGAAGGAAGGATAATATTAGACAAATATTATGAGTATGATTTAAGTATGACATCACACACATTAAAAATACACTTCCATAGAAGACAGACATACAAACTGACATCCCTAGATGGCGCCAAGAAATCTTGCACTTATCTTGCACATGCCTAATAGCGATAATGGCGCGATGAGTTGTTTGCGAAGTACTCTACTCGAAACGCATTCGACCGAAGCCGACTACTTGCATATCGTTATTCAATGGCTTTTGCGCACTTAGCATAAAGGTTCTTGTACACGTGAGAACTTGGTATTCGCTATTTATTTATGGAAGGTAAACTCGCATCACTCTCGTCCTCGTGACAGACAGCCAATTCGGTCAAGTAGTGCCTTGAGTCTGGTCGGTAAAGAACTTTTCTGAATAAAATTTTCTAGCTGCTGACCACACAGTTGACATTTTTATTCCTGCCCTTACTGGATCAGGCAATATTAATGTGGGAGCTAAATACGTACTGATATGAAAGGCATCAATATCAGAACACCCCCACAGTAAGACATCACATTGAACGCTAGTTTCTGATGACGTAACCCTAATTGAAAAAAGGCATTAAAGGTAAAAAGTGCAATCAGCTCGCATGGCTAATAACTGAAACAAGCTAGCGCTCTCATGAGACGAGATGGTCACGATGGTCGGAATAAACACCAAGAAAAGTTAATAAATCTCAATTTCTTATACTGGCAAAATGAGAAAGCAATAGGACTTCAAATTATTCGATTTTTACATGATTTTTTCTATTAACGTAAAATCTTTCTATAATAATAAAAATAATATTTAACTTGTTTGCAAAAATAAAATCTTAACACTCTATTTCACACTTGGTGTAAAAAATATAAGTGGCAAAAAAAACTTCAGAATATAGTGAAAGGGGACGTAAGATTTTTTTTAATCAACATGCCTATTGGTCACACTTCTTCTTGTCAAAGACTCCAAGACCAAGAGAAGACCAAATATGATATGTATGCTGACCTTATTCTATGAGTGGATGGATAGTAATCCTTTCAGATACATTACCATTTGCATATTTTGCATGCATAATGATTTGAGGCATCTCGTCTCCCTTGCAGATTTTGCTATTCAAATCAGATTTTAGTGCAACATTGTCGTGTATGGATATTTTATGTGCCTGATGGCTGAGGTCGGCTGATGTTATGTGATCAATTAAGATAAGACTAACAATTTTGTATTCGTGAAACTAAATTCAAACAGCACTATATTCCTGAACAAAGATCTTTAAGGCGTTTTTTAGATTATTTCGGGAGTGTTTGTAACTGTAAATAATGTCATGCATGCAAACGTCATTGCATGCATGCCTCCTTTCGTAGAGGTAGGCCTTAACTTCCTCCACTGTTGTTTGTGGGACAAATTGTGAAATGACGTAATCGTTTTTTTCTGCAGTAAAGCATTTTGACACCCTTCGTCCTTTGACGTTAAATGGTCCTCATACTATAATGGTGACGGTCTAAGTCTCCAACTTTAGTCTATCGTTCCTGTAATACCTCGACTTCTTTTATTAATTATTGATAGATCTGAAAAGCTTGAGGTTCTTAACATAATGAAGTTTTCCTAATATAAGAAAAACAAAGCATCAGCGTCTAGCTCTCTGCTTGGTGCCATTTGTGCACACACAGTAAAGTTATGGAAACAAGCCTTTGCTCTGTTGGAACACAGGCCTGCAATAGTAAGGCTGCTTACTGAGGTTGAATTAATAATCATTTTAATGCAATAATAGCGAAACTTTGCGACGATGGTAAGATGGATTTTTGTCACTTTTTCGCATAAATTACTGCATGGATTTGACTTAGTCGTCAACTCGCGGACGCGAAACTCGCGGACGTCCGCGAGTTGGCACCTTTCGATTTTACCTACATTTTTTGTCGTCAACTCGCGGGTCTATATAAAGTACAGTCACATAAAAACAGGTTGAAACCAAAGGATAATTTACAATGTACTAGGGCAACATGACCTTATTGGAGATGTATTAATTTTTTAAGGATTTTTTACGAGTTGATTACTAGGACGAACCAAGCGTATAGAAGAAAAATTTTTTTTAATGCTGCAGTATTTATAACCTTGATGAAAAAAAAAATGCATGACAAATAAATACATCTCCAATAAGGTTATGTTGCCCTAGTAGGTACAATAATACCAGTATCCGTATTATCAACCTTATTACTAAAATAATATTACACATTATATACCTACATTAAGAAAAAGTATATATTACATATTTAGTTGGCCTTATTTTAATAAGGAATTTGTTGTAACGTTTTTGTAGCTGACTATACATTAATACGTCAGATTTCATGATCGCGCGAGTTGACGACGAAATAAGTAGGTAAAATCGAAAGGTGCCAACTCGCGGATTTCCGCGAGTTTCGCGTCCGCGAGTTGACGACTAAGTCATGGATTTTAACAAAACTACATCTATTTTTTGTAGGATGAATTAATATATCACCTACTTTTTCATATAAAATGTGTGCAAGTGACTGCTAATATTATAGACGTTAAAGTTTATTCAAATATATTTTATTATGTTCCAAAGAGGCTGACATATTTGTATGTAATTTTCGCTTGTAATTTTACCCTCATAGAGTTTTAAATCTTGCTTATCACATAAAAAAACTTTTTCGTTATTCTGTTCATACAGACAAACTCGCGGTCAAAAGCTAGTATCATCCACCCAGTCTACTGGCGCTTTTACACGACCTTCACAGATGGAGTATTAGCAATTCGTGTAAGTTTGTAGCACTCTACAGTCTACAGGCTTATCTTAATTCACTTGTTAATTATCTTCAATTCTTCGTCGAAATAACTCTTGTAGCTATTATTATAATTATCCCTTTAACTTATATAATTATTAATTACCCATGTAATTAGTTGCCCGACTTACTGTAGTCCAATCGAATCAGGAAGGCGTTTTTATTAAAATTAATATTTTATACCTAATACCGCGTTTACATTCAGCCATTTCCGTTGCTGCTTACCTTGCCGTACATATATTGATGTGTCAACGTCAGCGGAAATGAGTGTTTACATTGCCGCTTCATATGTATTTTAAATTCGACTCTGGGCCATGGATAACGTGGAAATTGTCGCAGCGTCGGCGCCTTTTAAGTTTAATTAATTATTTAAATGTTTAAAAAAAATAGAATTCAAAAGGGACGTCGTCGTCAGAGGACATGGTGGATGATAGCAATTCATCGTAATTAATAGAACAATGTAAGTATTTTTAAAGATATTAAACGACTGAACGAGAGAGCAACATGTAAACACACGTTGCCGCTCGCATTGCCGCGCTTTGATGTCCGCTAGAAAAACCGCCAAATGGGGGATAGCCGGGCAATGCGAACGGCAACGTCAAGGCAATGGAAATGACCTGTTTACATTCTCGCGTTTCCCAGTTTATTCCCCATGTTGCCGCGGCAATGGGCTGAATGTAAACACGGTATAACGTATAGTATACTCGTAGTCTTTTTCTTAGTTGTTTTTTATTAATGTTACGAACAACAAATTGGTAAAATTGATTCAAACAAGCAATACGAACTGTGCATGACAATTTTGAAGAATATATATTTAAAAAAATCCATTAAACAATGATGTTACCCAAAAAAATATAAACAAGAAAAAGCGGTGTAATCTCGCATTAAAATGACAAAATTATATTTTTATTTTATTCAAATTACTTTAGTAGAGTCTCACGTTCAACGACCGACTTTGTTCACAGCTTCAATAAAACACAGGTTTTGCTGGCACACATTGCGTGCTCTTTGAGGTCAGGGGTAACATTCCTCACTGGGCTTCCACTCCATTGTGGCGTCCTCGCAAAGATCCCGTATGTGATCCGCCTTCCCCAACGTGATCACAGGAAAAAACTAGGCCGTACCTAGCCTACAATATTGAATTATAATCTCCAGAGCAACGACCTCAGAACAGGCGCGCTATATTAAAACTATGAAGTTTTATGTATTTTTCATTTTCATAGTTCAATGTGTTCTTTAATATTTTTCTCCAGAAAATAGTAAAGCTACGAATGGACCAAAAAGACGCCGTAAATAACATTAATCTATTTCATTAGCGCTCGCGATGATAACTTCACAAACTTTTATTAGAGCGCGGTGTCTGTTTAATGGTAGCTCTATTGACACGTTGCCAATGTATCGGGCTACATAGTGATGTCACAACGGAATTGACAGCAGTGAGGAATTGTTTGACCTTGAAAATGGCGCTTGACCTGAGAGTTTATTATCAGGGTCATTTTAATTGGACTAAGGGCAGGGACCAAGGCCATTAGAGAATTCTTCACTAATGAGGGACTATAATTAAAATCGAAGCTTTTTTTACAATATGTTTTATTTTAATTCGTGGTCAAATTTTGTCGTACCATAAAAATAATTATCCTTTTTAAATAAATCTTTGAGTAACAAATATTGCAAAGAAAAAGAAAACTTGGGTTCGCTTTAACCAATATAAGTAAAATTACTTCGAGTATGTTGAATTTATAAATAGCTAAAGATATAATCTAGGTATGCTTAGCAATTTTGCTTGCTAATATTGACTTATTTTGCTTAACTATTCTTATTTATAATACATTTACTAATAAAGAAAAGGAGCTCTATCTTAAGTTTATAAATGTTTAAAAAAAAACAGTAATATTTTGTGAAGAGTTGCTAAAAACACGCGTGGTGTGTTTATGACATTATGCGTGCCTTACTGCGTAACACAGTAGCTGTGACGGAGAGTAGCGGCGCAATTCCGCTCCCCTATTCTAATAGATAGGCGAATGCATCGATATCGCTCGCCGTCTAGCTCGCACGCATTAGCGCATGGCGACAGACAGAAGCGAGGTGTCGAATCGAAAATGCGGGTTGAACATATCTAAATAGGGGGGCTGTCGGTCCGGTTGTACAGTTGCACTCCTTAGATGGCCACCGGCGGCGCAGGCGCACGTTTCTCTTGCGCTGGCGCCCTGTGTACAGGGCTGTCTGGGCATATGCTGAAATATCTGACTCACTACCAAATGCACAACAGTCAATATACTAAAATTTATTAACTTTTATTTATCTGAGTCAGATCCAGATGCTCTTGGCTGAATATATTTTGTTATTAGGATATTGTATTCATAGTTTTTGGTCTCATACGCATACCCAAGTGTGACAAACGCAACTCTATTACTGTGCTTTCCTTTTGAAAATAAGTAAGATAGACCCCTGAATTTCGGGCAAAATCAGTACGACAGACTCACCCAAATACCGTGTGCCAATTCGGAACACACTTGACCAATATTTTAACAATAATAATTGTTTCAGCCCTTTTATTTCAAATTCCACAGCCACCCAAATATAAAATTTAAAGAAGTATTTTGTTGTATTGATGGGAATACAGATTCAATTGCCTTAATCCGGCAACCCTATAAGCTGCTACTGCAACCGGCGTATACGCACGCGAGTACTGGCCTCGCAACTTGATCTAACACATCATCTAACATAACACATATAAAGCTTATTATATTAAAATAGCGCGTAATACGTTATTCGACCGTTTTATTTTGAAAACAACATTGAAATAGATCCTTAAGTAGCGTCACTATACGTATTACAACCGATGAAAATAAGGTGGATAAAAAAAAACATCGTGAGTGTTCGATGCGAACGGCTCTAAATCCCCGAGACCGCGTACTGTCAAAATATTGTCAAAGTGAATTCCGCGCGTCCAATATATTATATGTTTTCCACTTGGCAATAATCCTAGCGATTTATTTAGATCTCGGTAGATATTAAGCCGCATACCGCATATATCTAGGCGGAGCGTCACTCGTTCGCGTTGGGTTGTTGAACCTTTTATAAGGTTGACAAAGGCGTTTCGGACTGATCTAGACTTTAGGGCAAACCCTGGCCTGAGTAGTGGGTGAGCCTACATCGTGACAGAGTGTGGCGATGAACTGTTTATAATACGTTTCTTGTTGTAGTCTTAAATGACCAACTTTACTAAGACTTTACGGGTAGATTCGGGTTTTAGGAAGAAATCCAATTTAAGCACATTTCAGTGTAAATAATCAGCTGTTTGGTTTTGAAAATTAAGGAGTGTGAGAGACCTAATAATCCAATCAAACTATACAGTGTCTGTCGACTAAACTACTAATCTTTGGTGTGTAAAGGAAACTACAATTATGTTACTTGCGCAATGCAGGAATGCGTACTAATCTGGAATCGTTCTTCAGTGCCGTCTGTCAGCAGTATGTTGAACAATTGATAGCGACCAGGGGGCCTAGACAAAGTAACATTTTGACAGCAATAGCGAAATCGCTAACTACAAATTGTATGGATTTGACAGATGCCTTAGAAAAGTCACGTGGTCAATCGAAATTGAAAGTACGGATTTTGACAATCGCTATCGCAAATTGAGCGATAACGAACGTCATAGTGCCGCTTGTCTAGGGCCTCAGGTGATGTCTCTTGACGAAGTTTGAAGTGACTACAGGGCGATCTGCAGTTTAGGTGAGTTTGTGAAACAGTGTGGCGATATGTTTGGCGGCGGAGTGTCTCAGACGACGGATATATTTAGTGGTGATGTGACGCGTGCGGAAACGTCTGTCGTCGTCGGCGTCTCGCCGGTCTCATGGAGTCGTAAGACCAAGACCTTGGTGCCGTAACGTGGACTAATTAAAGCTAGTTTCATGCATTTTGGTCACAATTGGACTGCTGAATATTTTCCATTACTATCCGGTTCAAATGCTATTAGGATAATACCTTTTGGAGTTGCGTTACGCGACACTAAAAGGTATGTAATATATTAGCGGCACGCTATGATGGCTGTTTTGATATATTACAAATACATGGTTTTACAGATAATAAAGCCCAAAAGAAGGTTTAAAAAACGGCTCTAAAATTAAAACAGCACATAAACTGCTGCACAGCATTTGTCAAAACGGCCTTCATAGCGTGCCGCTAGTATAGTAATTTTAAGTATTTCCTTATTTGAAAGTAGCATTCTGGCATACACTAAAACATGATTAAACACACCAATTAATATATTCATATTCATATTCATTTAATCACATAAATTTGTATTCGTATTACAAATAGACATACAAATCACCTTTTGAAGGCATTAGTGTAAAAAGAGAAAGAAAACTTACATAACATTAATGAAGGTAAAAAACATATATATAAAAAGTTAACTAATAGGCTATATTGTATACAATTTAAACGAAAGTTGGACTACAAAAATTTGTCACCAAAATATTCCGCCAACGAATAATATGCTTTACTTAGTAACATATTTTTTAAAGCCTTATCAAATTTATTTCCTTGGAGGCTCCTTATAGAACTCGGCAAATGGTTGTATATTTTGACGGCCATATAGTACGCCTGTTTTCTGCACATCGTAAGACGCGTTGTTGGTACGACAAGACTATTTTCGCGGCGCGGCGCATAGCGGCTAGGCAAGTCGCTTATTTTTTGAAAGTGAGTCGGGTGCTGCCTAATCAGCCGGCACTGTTCATAAATGTATAAGCCACTAACAGTGAGAATATTGAGCTTTGGAAATAATAATCTACATGATTCTCTACGCGCCGAATGAGTAATAATTCTTAGGCAACGTTTTTGAAGAATCAAAATAGCTTCTACGTCCGTAGCATTGCCCCAGAGTACAATACCGTATCGAATCCAGGAAGCAGCATGACCATGATAAGCAATAAGACAGCATTCTTCATTTGTGCTTTTTCGTAGCTCACGCAGTGCATACGAGAATTGGTTCAACCTGCCCACCACTGCATCTATGTGGTTTTTCCATGACAGGGATGAGTCTACAGTAATACCAAGCAATGAGAATTTATCGACTTCCTTAATCCTATGTCCTTCATGAGACACGAATAAAGGCAGTGCTGGTCTTTGGTACGGGCGAAATTGCATTAATTTAGTTTCTTCAAAATTTAGCTTAAGGCCTAATGTCTCTAGATGATTTATAATATTGGTTAGACTAGTTGTTATAGTGTGTTGTGCTTTATCAATATCATTGTAATCACAAGACAGGAGTAGAGTGGCGTCGTCTGCAAATAATACTACTTTGTGGGGTACCACAGAGGGAAGGTCGTTAATATAAGCCAAAAAGAAAAGACAACCCAGAACGCTACCTTGTGGTATGGACCCAGATACAGTCTTGACAGTAGAGTTACAGCGCTTCAGTTCACAACTCTCTGTATCTAAGTGTGTAACTTGGACAAATTGTTTTCTATCGGTTAGGTACGAAGTAAGCCATTTTTTTACTAGTCCGCGTAACCCTATTTTTTCTAATATTTCGAGTAATATTTTATGCACAACTTTATCATATGCTTTTGAATAATGCGTCATACAATACACAGCTGGTCTGAAACTAGGTCAAACTCCGTACTATGAGTCCTAGACAGTGACTACTAGGAAGCTTAGTTTTAACATCTACATCGTAGATAAAACTTATCATCTGAATAATATAGTCAACAACGTCCTCATTACAGATTTCTGTATTTTTACAAGAATAACAACAACAACAACAACGTCCTCTTATCATATTTCTGTATTTTTACTAGAATCCATCGTGAGGATGAACTCATCTTTTCTGTCATAGGAATGGCCTAAGGCTGGCCTTACAAATACAACTTTGAAGTTGTATTCGTTGTTCTAAAGGTTACTTTTGTACTCTCTCGTTTGTGAGATTGTATAGAGAGTTTTGTTTTTTCAGGGGTTAATTTTGAGCACCGTGACCGCAGGATAACGAGGATTGCGGCCATGTGTGGTGGGACTTGGTACTAAAAACGTTTGTTATTAGTCCCAAGCCCTACACATCACTACCCACTAAACTCCCGTTACACACTACCCACTAAACTGCCCCGGTTTTCCCTTTACGCCTGAAAGACAAGCCGGTGCCCGCCTTGTGGCGATTGACCGGCCCATCTCTGGGTAGTTGCTCGGCAACCTTGGATTTGAATGGATGTACTGAAATAGGTTATACTGTGTAGAATAATACAGCGTACATATAATCTTTATACTCGAAGTGTTTTTAGTAATAATCGGACTTTAGTCAGTTGACGTCAACCGTACGTACGTTTAGTATGACGTATCGACATCTCGTGAATAGTTCTACACCGGACGTACGTATTGTCATACGCCAAATTACTGGCGACGTACATACTCGTATTGTGCAAAAACATTTTTTGACCACCTCCGTGGAACAGTGGCTAATTGGCTATGCCGCTCGGGTATAAAACCCGGAGGTCGTGAGTTCGATTCCCGCTTTGGGTCTAGTTGGCAGTAGGTTTTTTTCAGAGTCCGACTGGCTAGCTACCACAGGTGAAATCTGCCGCCATAACTGCCCTGGCTGTGTACCGGCAGTATTAATGTGGGAGCCAGTACACTTGAAATCAAAGGCTCGAAAGATCAGATCAGCCTACAGTCTGGCAGCTCACTGAGCGACGCTTCCTGGTGAAGTGTCCCTCAATGGAATAGGCCGCAGTGACCGCTTACCATCAGGTGGGCTGCGTTCCTGTCTGCCAACTGACGTGGCATGCCCGAGCGGTTTAGCCTCTATTTCACGGAGGCAGTCGTGATAACTGGACTTACCAAATCCTGGATCGTGTACCCTGACTGGATCAGTACATAACATTTTGGAAAAAGCGAAAATAGACCCAAGATGACGTTTAAAATGTATTAAAATAAGCTGTCTGTTTCTTTCGCGTGTTGCATCGTACTTTTTGCTCTACTTAGTGTAAAAAGTGTTACATTACAGTAAACACACACGTTGTGTGAATCCGTCAACTACATTTATTATCACCGCTATTAGTTTTATCTTTACTTATATCTATACTAATATTATAAAGAGGAAAGATATGATTGTTTGTTGGTTTGTTTGTTTGTATTGAATAGGCTCCGAAACTACTGAACCGATTTGAATAATTCTTTCACTGTTGGATAGCTACACTATCTCCAAGAGACATTAGGGTACTCTTGATCTCGGAAATCTGGGGGGAAGTGGGGGATATTTGAAAAAGAAATTACATGCGGGTGAAACCGCAGAGGCGACAGCTAGTAAGTAAATAAATGTATTTCCCGGGTAATAATAAATTGATCGGTTGGCAACTCTGCATGTAAGGTAGGCGTACGCTAACACGGCGCCGTGTATCGTCTGGTGATCAAGAGTTCACTCACTTTATTATGACTAACATGTTAGCTATTCCCGAATGAATATTCTAAGAAAATGCCCCTGGTATGATTTATAATTTCTATTAATGTAGGGCGGTAGGATTGTGTGCGTAAAAAAAGTTTGTGATTCAGAATCTAGATTGAAAATATCTTTTTTATGTAGGCATTTACAAAGCACTTTATAAAATATAAAAGTATCTATTTATTAATGCCCAACTACAGGTCAGGAGGCGCTCGTGGCGCAGCTGTGACAGTGGTTCGTTAGCGATAACGAAAGTCAAGCTACCTATGCCGCGGTCGGTTAATGGATGGGTGACCATTCTGACCATATTTAGTGACATTAATTTCGAGCGTCTCCGTGCTTCGGAAGGCACGTTAAGCTGTTATTACATAACCCGGCTGATATTTACTATAATGTAAATATTAGTCGTCAAGCCTAGTCAGAGGCCATTTGGCGGCTTGATAACATCTGACATTAAGGTTGGTCACTTGCCTTACGCACCCCTCCACCAACCCGCACTAGGCCAGCGTGGTGGAGCATGGCCCACACTATCTCAAAATTGAGATAAGGCCTGTGTCCCAGCAGTGGGAACGTATATAGGCTGATGATAATGAACTACAGGTCAAAGGCCTCAATAATATTATAGGCTTGCCAGGTGTCCCTTAATGGAATAAGCCGTATTACACTTCAAAAGAAAGTCTTTTTTCCTAAAACGCTTAGCGGCAAAGTGAGCACAGATCTCTTATATCTACTAAACGTAAAGATAGTAATCTAGTAGTTTCTTCGAAGTGTCAGGCCTATCTAACAGGTGAATTATATCACTGATAATCTTATCTCACTAAACAAGAGATAATACTAGCAGATACGCCTACGTATCTGTAGATATACACATGTAGATAATATACCGTAACTGATATGCAAACTTGATTTTTTTACATATGTCCTTCGAAAGGTCAGTTTTACGACTATATTCTTATCTATCTTATTTGCCTGAAGTCTTATTTTTTCGTGCTGGCAACCCAATTGCCATTAAAGAAAAAATAGACTATAATTTGATAGATACCGATATTATTTTTCGAGTATCTGTATGGGTTAATTAATCAAAGTGCATACAATTAAAAATTACCATGATATTATTTCGATTTTCGTTTCGAATCGTCGAAATCGGATTCCGGCGATCTTTATGAGATCATCGGTCCACCTTGTGGGAGGCCTACCACGGCTGCGTTTTCCGGTACGTGGCCACCACTCGAGGACCTTTCCGCCCCAACGGCCGTCAGTCCTCCTAGCAATGTGTCCTGCCCACTGCCACTTAAGGCTCGCAATTCTTTGGGCAATGTCGGTGATCTTGGTCCTTCTGCGGATCTCATCATTTCTGATGCGATCACGCAGGGAGACTCCAAGCATCGCCCTCTCCATTGCCCTTTGCGCGATTTTGAGCCTTTTTATGCGGCACATTGTAAGTGGCCACGTTTCCGTTCCATAAGTCATCACTGGCAACACACACTTATCAAAGACTTTCGTCTTGAGGAACTGCGGTAGTCGGGCCGAGAAAACGCTGCGAAGCTTCCCGAACGCTGCCCAGCCGAGTTGGATTCGTCGATCGACCTCTTTCTGGAAGTTGGACCTACCAAGTTGGACCTTTTGTCCCAGGTAAATGTACTCGTCCACAACTTCCAGTGTTGAGTTCCTAACTTTTAAAGGAGTGGGTACGACATGGGAGTTCAACATGATTTTCGTCTTTTCCATGTTTATTTTAAGACCCACTTGTTGAGACACTCTACTGAGATCGTTGAGCATTGTGCCTAGGTCTTCCAATGACTCAGCCATGACTACGATATCATCCGCGAAAAAACAAATAAACATATTTAAACAAATATAAATAACATATTTTAATAAACAAATTTCACTTGACGATAATACCCTTAATCGAGTACATAATATTATGTACTTCATAATTTCTTTCCATCTTTCCAATGTAGAAGTAGGCGTGTAAATAGGTAACTAGTGCCAAGCGACAAGAATTTCTCAGGTGACATTGTTGGGGCATCTTGAAGTAATTAATAAAGTGTCAGCTGATCTTCAAACACCATCTGGGCGAATGGTATGTAGTCTGGATTCGTCACAATTTTTGGGTGGATATGATTTGGGACGGTATTTAGTTTAGATTTCTGTGGTATTTAGGAATTGACTCAATCACAAGGCAAATAACATTGTAATTGTTTTTTTAAATTATTATTTTGGTGACACTGGTTCTAGGAGTGTTCGATCGCGGTCTCACGAGCGTGATCACTTTTGGAAAAATATACCGTGCACGCGCATCGTGACATCTTAGGAGCGGCGCTTGTAAACGTGAAAATACTGCACAGGATTTTAGCCTTAAGGGTGATCACGCGCGGGTGTCCTCGATAGTACCTATATTAAATTAATAAATAAGTCCTTGGACATTATTCCCACAGCTTGTTCTATGGGTGCCAGACAACGGATATTAAATACTTGTTTCGTGAATAAATACAAATCATACGTAAAAAACAAGGAAGATAAAATGTTCCACCACCAACCAAACCCAAGACGGGAATCGAACCCATTACCCACGGCCTCCAGGTTTTATAAAAATGGTGAGCTGATATGTAAAGCATAGGTACCTTAGGAGCTTAGGACATATCATAGCTCATAGGTGCAATTGCAATAGATTTACTTAATGTGTTAGAACAGCATTTTACCGATATTATAACGTAAACTATACATTGTAAATTTTTCTCGTCACGATCCAAGCTTATTCTACATATGTACAGTCAGCAAAACTATTTACACATGACTTTTTAAAATAAGTGGAACTTTCACTAAGCTTAACTGTGTTTCGTCAAACAGTTTTCGAAGACTCGAGGCTGTACAAATGTTTTTTTAGTACCAAAAAAGAAAAATAAGTTGACTTTTCATGTTAGGAATGTCAAATGCTAACATTAACTTTTTGTTTCTTCTGAGACATATTTGTGTTTAACTCCAGAAGTTAATTTTGTGCATAAGTTACAATCTGTTTAAGTTTCACCATAACTAAATATTGACACATGTAATAAGACTAACATTTTTTGCTTCTTTATAATGTAGTGAACATATTTATGCACGGTTTTTCCTATTTTTCTTTACTTTATTAATTAAAGGATTAATAATAAAAGTAAAGTACCAGCCTGTTTAATGTCCCACAGCAGAGCAAAGGCCTTCTCTATTAAAATCTAGTCATCACTACAATAATGGGTACTGGCTAAATCACCACGCTGGCCAAGTGCGCATTGGTGATCACAAAACCTAACTGTGTCCGAAAAAACCGAAACAAATTTTACTCGACCCCTGGGTCCTGAGTTTTACCCCGAGATCACGGCCCGGCCATCGAGGCGTTAAGAATCGCTCCGTCCACTTGGATCCCATGCCTTGCTCCCATGGGATCCAAAAATAAATTATTTTTTTTCGCCTTTTGGATCCTATAATAATATTATATTTATCACTACGCTCCTATGAGTCCGCACTCCATGGGATCCACAGAGCCTTTTGGCTATATAAAATTAAACGAGACTACTATATTTCGCTCCCATGGGATGAAATGAAATGAAATGAAATGAAATCATTTATTCTGCAAATAGATTTTTAAAAAATACTTTCGCACGTCATTCTTTTTTTCCCTACCAGCACTTCGACGTCAATGGCCTGTTGAGGAAAGAAGTGCCGCAAGAAACTCAACAGTTTTGCTTTTTTTTTTTAAAATATTACAAATTATAAACTATTACTATTTCTATGATTATAAATAACAAATTAAAAAATTTAACATCACAAAATTAATTTATGTCACAGTAAATAATAATGTCAATACAAAGAATCATGTCAATACAAATAACAATATAAAGGCGCAAGCAGAGGAGCGGCAACAATATTACTCACATCTACAGACTTTTATCATTTAGATAGTCTTCCACTTTATAATAACTCTTTTTGATGAGTTGGCATTTGATGTGTGACTTAAACTTGTGTTTTGGTAAGTCAACAACATCTTGAGGTAATTTGTTAAATAACGCAACACTTAATCCAACAAACGAATTACCAATCTTATGAAGTCTTGTTTTAGGAACGGCTAGCCTATGTTTATTTCTAGTATTAAAACCATGACAATGCGATTTTTTAGGAAATTCATGTAGGTTTTTCCGTACATACATAATACAATCTAAGATGTATTGACATGGTACGGTTAATACACCAACCACAGTTAACGTGATTAAACCCGAGTAAGAACACGAATCCTTTTGCAGACGGTACGCTCGTCGGTAAAAGCGTGTAAAAGTTCATCTCGCCTCATTATCTAGTAGACGAAGATCGTAAACGTTTTACGTACAATGCTTCCTCGGACCGTCGAAAGCGGCAAGATGAATTGCGAAAGCGTATAAAATGCCTACTAAACGCGCAATCGTAAAATCCGATGACGCGATGACGGTTTGACTTTGTCACAGGAGCTTGATGTATTATTTATGTGCGACTGTACGCGGGAAACGTTTATTATCAAAGTCTTAACCTGTGCTCTGCGTTTTTATATCCCTTTGGGAATGTTCCGTGCGACTTGAATGCAGAGGTAAGACCTAGAATCCGGATGAGCCGTAGTTAATCACGTTTTGTTCTTGTCAGTTTCACTCAGTATTTTTTTAGAATTTTGGCCCACATAATGTTGCCGGAACACAGCCAGTAGCTAGCCAGTCGGACTCTTAAAAAGTCCTACTACCAACCAGACCCAAGGCGGGAATCGAACCCACGACCTCCGGGTTTTATACCCGAGCGACTTAGCCACTGTTCCACGGAGGCGGTAAAAAATAATAATCTACATTAGACTTTACTTATTATTACCTTATTACCTTATTTATGATTTATTACCTTAGTAGCAGGGTTACTTATTGTCCCGCTGCAATTTTGTGGTATTTGAAAGTTAAAATAGTTCTTTACGAGTGCGACCATTTGCGGAAGTCAAACATGACGCATTGTAAGTGTCTCAAACATTTTGAAACCTGGACTGATTAGGAGTAAACTTCAACATTCCAGGGCAAAACTGCAATAAACCGTTATCTGTACAAAGTGCGTAGCCACTATTAAGTCGCCGCTTCAACTCAGATTAGGCTGTAATATATTGTTAGTGTAAACTTTGTTGACAGGACTAAATCTCAATTACGTTTTAGGCTTAATTGAATAAGCTGTGGATAACCAAAAAGCCATTAGGCTGACTCTGTATATAATATAATTTGACGGGATATTTGAACATAGTTTATAATGAAATAGCCATTAAGTCGTATAAGCCAGCCTTCCGCCTGGGGCTTCCCCCACTTGAACAAAGATGTTATCCCGAAGGATTGTAGTATTTTCTGGGATAATAAGTAGCCTAGTCAATTTTCAGCTTCTAATTACGTTGATCCATTACTCCGATGCGACATAAAAGAAGTGTAAAACAAAAACACTTCTATCTCTGTTATCCCATAGGAACTAAGCAAGCAATATGCCATGATAAAAAAATGCCTACCTATATTCTTTCTCTAATTCTAGTCTTTGTCTGTACAAAATTTCATCAAAATTAATACAGGTACCGGCAAACTTCTATCGGGTGGGGATTGCGCAGAACACGAATTTTGACACGCCTGCGCGCTATTGGTCACGCGCAACTCGCGCAAGTGTACATGCGCGAACTTTCCCCCTCTCCGTCGATCGATGTCCAACAAGTTTGCCGGTACCTGTACCGTGGTTAAAGCGTAAAAACGTTACACCCAGAGCCTTTTGCAATTTTGAACAAAAGTATTAGTAGATAATAACACGGAAAACGGCTAATTGGGCGTCCTTAAACTAACATCAAATGTACCACAAACAAAAATATATAAATAGTATATAAACTTTAATTAGAGATCAACGCGAAGATTTTACAATACCTACATTTATTGCTCATCGCTATAGGTCAAATTATTGACGTCTCCTTGATGCGTCATCACGCGCCCCCTAGCTGGAAACGTTTGTCAAAGCATCTGACTTTAATGAAAGCCATACCTGCGTCTCTTAAGCACATAACAAGGCGTGCCATTGTCTTAAGCTTGCAACACCTTTGATATTAAGGTGGGTCCAAGCCTGTTTCATTTCATTGTTGGTTGTTCCGCTTTCTGCATTGCTTTGGAATGTATGCTGCTTCAAATATCTGCCGTACCGTCTTTTTTATTTCAACTTGTACAGAACCAAACATAATTTTTGTTAAGCAAGAAGTTTGATGTCTTCTTAGAAAATGTTTATCCTAAGGAAAAAACTAATGTGACACCAGTATACAAATGTTATTGTTTGTTTGTTTGTCCCCGTACGGTTAAAATTGATGTTTTATTTTGGATGTGTCCCAGTAAAAAAAACTTGTTTAGGAGCAAGAAATAGTGACATAGGCTAGGGGATTTTTAACTCGGAAAAATATTGCATTCCTTCGGGACAACATCGAATCTACGCGGGCGAAGCCGCGTGCTTAAGGCTAGTATGACCATAAAATCATATACACGACCATTACATATTTGCACACTCAAATATTCTTATATTAGCTGCATTCCAATGCAAAAGACCTAAGTAAATTTATCAGAACTTGTTTGGGTAATTTAATAATTCTCCTATCGCAGAGTCGAGTAAACCACATTACATATTATCAGTAATCTATCAAACTTGCAGTAGTAATTGCAAAAGCGAAATATATTTCGGTCTCGGCGGTATCGTTGGAACTATTAAAAAACTTAAGTAAACGGCCGGCCTTTTACGTCTGGTGTTGCAGATGTCCATGGGCGGCGGTGATTGCTTACCATCAGGCGACCCGCTGGTTCGTTTGCTGCCTCTAGCATAAAAAAAAGTAAAAACATATACGGCGTATAAATTGTAGAGCGTGAACGGAGCATGGCTCTTTATGAAATGACGAGACATCGCAACGCAAATCTTATAGTAGTGGTAGTGCAAGACTGCTTTAGAACCAAGTAAACTGTATAGAAGCTGCATAAGCATTTTGAAACGATACCTACAACTTGCCCAGTACTTTCGGTATTCCCCTCTCTGTACGTAATGAAGTACCAATTTCATTCCAAGACTTGAGGTATGCATACCATGAGATAATAGCAGAGATGATTTAGATTTATGTTTTGTTTACACATCGCTTGCTAATGTTTATGTTAAACATTTTAATGAAAATTTTGGGAGATAACATAACAAGTAAATTTTAAAGAAAATGAAAGTGAGCGCATAACTCCAAAGGCGAAACCTTTTCATGTCCACAAATTCTTGTCTTGCCTAAGGTCGATGACCAAGCCCATTATTTACCTTGAAGTTCAAAATGGATGGCGCCGTTGTCTAGTGACCATTTTACAAACGTCTGCGTAATGACGAGACATCGCAAATCTAACCTAGCCTGATGGGAACGCGCGGGCCGCCGGTGGCCCGGCATATTTTTATTCCACGATATCTCGGATCGGCGCCTGCTCCATTAGTCATGTGACAGTATCAACATGAGATCGGACCTCTCTTTAAGAGTCAGTTCACACTTTTTTCTCTGGAGTATTCTGCACTCCTAATTTTTACTTTTGCGTTTAGTGTAGCACTGTTTGAATTCGCTTCGATTCGATTGGGTTGACGAATTTGACACGTGCGTTGATTAAAATATAAGTATCGAACCACATTACATAATAATAACTATGTAATTTGTTCTATCTTCGAAGTAATTTAAGCACCTGAGTTATGGATATATCAGAGACGCCGAAGGTCCGTCTTTATAATCTGGGATGGTCTGCAAATAATATGTGCCTATCTGCAGGAAGCTAAAAATCTTTTTCATGGACTCATTTTCCAAAAAAATTAACAAATATTGATATAAAATCACACAGCTGCCTTGGTAGGCCTCTCACAAGGTAGACCGATGATCTCATAAAGATCGAGATATTCCACTGGGACTGCGTTGGACTGATTGGTTATATCCAGCAGTGAACGTCTTTCAGTTGAATTGATGATAGTGATAACACACCTAACGTAGTGATCCATACTTTGTCTAGTAAAAAGAAATAGTTAATAAAATGTAGTTGAAAGTCAATAGTATATTCTGTAAATCGGCTCTCAATACCGTCGTTGCAGTCCAAGCATATGCAAATTCACACGCCTGCATCACTGATGAATGATCTGCTGAGCCCGCTCCAAGAAATGGACGGATCTAAATAAATGAACCAGTGGGCGGACAGATGAAGCTATTCCCATTGATGTTTATTTGTAGATTTGAAAGCGTTGTAATACTGGCTTTGCGACCATTTCTTTCATTCGTATAAAGATATTGTTATTTTGTCTGTTGCAATTCCGAGGGCGTGAACCAATACGCTAATAATCCGAACACTACATACGCTCAATGAAAGTTGTTGACGTGTTCGGTTGCTCTTTGAATGAATTCACCAAAGCCACTTTATATGTTATATGCTATAATTAAAGTGTATCTATAAGACCTAATGTTCAATTAATGTACACTATCGCATTGGGATAACCTGTAGTGTTAGTAGTATGATTTCCTATAAATAAATAAATAATTCGTTGAATGAATTGTGAGCACAATGTACAATAATTGTTGTGATGTTAGATTTAAGAAGATGTTGGAGTAAAACCGTCCTAGAACTTTATGTACCTGAGTGTGATCTTCGTTTGGGTGTCGGGCTTAAACTACATAATTAATATGCTGGATTTCACGAACATATTTTGTCTTATTTGCCTTGAATTTGTATCGGAAGTTAGTACCTGGAAAGCTGAATATAGTAAATTAAACTTTTACGAGAACCATGAATAATTAATTGATAAATAGAACCTGATATTATTATTTTACACCAGCGACCCGCCCGGCTTCGCACGGATGCAATGGTGTTTCTCTGCTACATTATGCATGTATTTTACAAACCTTCCTCTTGAATCACTCTATCTATTAAAAAAAACCGCATTAAAATCCGTTGCGTAGTTTTAAAGATCTAAGCATGCATAGGGGGCAGACAGCGGGAAGTGACTTTGCTATAAACTATGTAGTGATACCCATATTTTATATAACTTATGTACAGTCAACAGCACATCAGACTACCCCAATCTGCTAAATTTCTACAACCAATTTTCAGCTTTATTCACTTCACATAGAGTTCTCTTTCAATTGAGAATTTTTGACAGATTAGGGTAGGTTGATCCGCTGTCTTCTGTACGTAAGATTAGCATGATTAGTTCGTGTACAAGTACATAGTCAAAGGAAGAGCGTGATTTTAGTATTAAAGGATCCTTAATGTTTGTTTATAAGCTGTTCTAGTTATTTATCGTCACTAGGTGGCCAATTCCTAAGCAAGAGATTAAATATGCAGATAAAATAAATAAGCTTAATCTGTATATTACTATACCTAAGTGCTTTGAAGGATAAAATAATTAATTCCCTTAAAAAATTCAGTCAGTGCCGTCTAGCCCAAAACCAAACATAGCTTGTGGTATTACGGATTCGACGGACTGTCGCGACGGAACGCAAATACACGAAATCTATGTCTAAAGTAATATTATAAAGAGGAAAGATTTGATTGTTTGTTTGTATTGAATAGGCCCGAAACTACTGAACCGATTTTAATAACTCTTTCACTGTTGGAAAGCTACACTAACCCTGGTAGTCTACTACTTTTGATCCCGGAAATGTGGGGGGGATATTTGAAAAAAGAAATTACACGCCTGTGAAACCACGGGCGGAAGGCTAGTTGCATATAAATTACAAATAGCGGACACACTACGCGGAAGATACTCCGACGCGGACAATATTTATATGCAATTGCATGTATTGGCGTTCCGTCGCGAAAGACCCGCGACGTAATATCCGTCAAGTGTGGCAAAGGCCTAAAAGGTTGATACCACGTCCTATACAGAGTAGTGGTATACTGACAGGTCGGGAGTAGGCGGGCGCCCGGTCAATGCTCGGCTGAGTCACCGTACCTACTATCACATTATTACTTTCTTATAAGGTTGTCGCGCTTAAATAATGCATGTTATGCAACTGGTTGCAATTTGTGTTCTGTTGCGCTAAGCACTCCCTGCCCGGCGAGGAATGCACCGCTTTGTGTGCCCTAATTGAGCCGTGTTTGTGGCTAGAATGGCTAAGGGAAATAAACTCACCGGCAATAAAACTTGGCCACTGGGCTTTTTTCATACAAACATGGTCACTTTAGCGTCTCATAGATAGAAAACTATTTGCAGCTGTGCAATGATTATTACGTCAATGGAGAGGCCAAACGCCCAATTATTCAACGCTCCATACATCGGTATGGAACGTTGAGTTCGGTTTATTGTTTTTCCTTTTTGAGAAAATTGAGCAATTTTTGAAACTGTGTTATTATCCGTGGACATTTTTCCTACAGCTATTTTATCCAGAAAATAATCAAAGCTATAAATAAATATGTAACGTGCGGGAAAAGTACAGATAGGTTATGTAAATTAATAACATTTACTTTCGTGTTAGATCAATGTTTAAGACGTTGTTTAGTATTTGAATGATATTCTTAATGAATTTTACTCAGGAAATTAAAAATGATAGTCGCTGAATGCGGATGTAACGAACATCTATACGCTATATACCCAGGATGCTACGCGAGGCCATTGAAATTAAAAAACATCCTAATTTCAATAGGGAAGATGGTTGGAATGTACCACCTACTTGGGACCCAGTATTACATCTAATGGGTTCCAATGGACATCACAATACTGTGCAGCTTCAAGACACCATCAGCTCCTACTGCGTGGATAGGAACGTATTGAATGATAGTGAAGACGACGGTTGCTGATTATTCTAAAATAATTATAAAAGTGAAGGTAGAAATAGCAATTTAAATAACTGTTTGACGCATAACACCTGAGTCATACCGTGATCACGGCTACTGAAAAGTAGTCGAAACGTCGGGTTTAAATTTCAAAATGTAGAATATACGCGAGTTTTTATCCGTTTAAAGTTGTTTTATTTTAATGTAACGAACACTTTACCAGTGGTCATTGCTTATAATAAAGATTTAATTGTTTGATCGTTAATAAGCGCGGAATTAAGTGACTGCCGAATATGAAGTTAATTATTTTATCGCGTTCTAATTTAAATATTTATAAAATTCAATCGTGATTTCTTACAAACTAAATTAGTGTAGCAAAGGTGCTCCTAAAAGACTTTTATTTTTTGTTTTGATTGTCAACTTCTAGTTGCAAAAGCAGTAATAATTCGTGAATAGGCATAGTGTGGTGAACTTCCATCTACCCTAATCTTTCAAATTCACACAGCTTTTCTAAATGTTCATCACATAGATTTTTATTTTAAGATGTTTAGAATGGTAGGGTTGGTTGATGTTAATTTAACTCTATTTGATGTAAAATGAAACAAAGCTGGAACACCTGGGATGAAATGCCTATCTGCACCAAATTTATCAAAATCAGTTCGTGTGATTGCGTAACAGAAAGACTGAGTTACTTTCGTATTTATAATAGTTTGAATTGTTCAAAACTTGCGGAAAAAGTAGGCTTTCTTGGTCATCCATACCCGGGGATGGGCTGGTCAATAGCCACAACACAACGCTGGCACCGGCTCGTCCCAATCGGGTGTGAACCGTGGGAGTTTATTGGGTAGTAGATGCTTTAGTGGTTAGTCCCACACACGGCCGCAGGTCTAGCTAGCCTGCGGTTACGGTGCATAAACGCATTCTCCTCTGAAAAAAAAAGTCTTTCATGGTCATGCTTAGTCTATTGTGCGTACTTGTGTCGGTATATGAATTTAGAATGCGTTGATTTGTCACCCATATGCCTACGCATGAATATTAAACAGAATATGTTATAAGTAAAAGAAACGAGAAGTAATTGGCTTGAGTCACTCCTAAGAGGGATGGTTTTGCCCCTCCTTATACATAATTCCTACATATTTACCGCTTTAAAGGAAGGAAAAACGACGATAAATTAATGAGGATGTTTATGTAATTGGATATTAATATTAATGATTAATATGAAAGGGTGTTTTTTGTTGGACTTGTCGAATTAGGGAAACCTGGGAAATAAAGAAAAATGCATTCCTTCCTATTAAAAACATCATAAATACGATAACATGGTGTTTGTTAATTTTGTACTGCATCAAGTTTAGTCATCTATGATCATCGCTTGCTTTTTACTAATAATGACATTGTGATAAGAAGTAAAGTTATATTTCTTGTTATGCATTCAGAAGCTTGAAGGATACCTTAGTGTCACATGCAAGTCCAAAAAAGGAATCATTTTAATGTTTTTTAGGATCTCTATAATAAGGTTTATACTTACCATAAAATCAAAATAGCATATTATCCTATTGAATAAATAATTTGAAATTAACATTATTATTATTATTAAAATTAATTAACTATTATGATTCATATTATAACTATTATTATTATTACTCAAAATCGCGCTACAGTCAAAAAATGTGAAAGTCAAGCAGTCTGAACTTCTTTTGTTCATTTCCCACAAACAACCCACAATGCCCTGATTGTGATTGTGCAACTGAGAACGGATCGCCAAAAGTTGTAAAAAGTCAGATAAGAAGTTGGAGGGGGCTTGTGGGAATACGCAGGGCGTGAAGGCACGCGGCCCTCACGCCTGCAGTATCGGGCATCTTAAGCGACATGGCGCATACCAAATTAGCCCTTGGATTATGCGCCGCGAAAGAAACCGATCGACGATTGTGTTGAACTTTTAAAGTTCGTTCCATGATGTGGATATCTTTATTCATGTATTCAGTTAAAATCTGGTAATAAGTATCCTATTGTATCGGAATATTGAAACTGGCAAGAAAAATAGTTAATCTTTTGGTTTTAATGTCGCAGGCGGCAAACGAGCCAGTCGCCTGATGGTAAGCAATCACCGCCGGCCATGGAAATCTGCAACACCGGAGGGATCGCTGATGCGTTGTCGGCCTTTGAAGAGGAGTGTGGACCTCTGGCACTCTTACAAAGCAGACGAAACACAATAGTAGTCACTATTATTTCACCCTGGTGTTGTGTGAGAGAGTGGTATTTCCCCGGACGAGCCTGCCCACTCGTACTGTAAAACAGCATGGCTCTACTACTACTACAAAATCAGAATGAATACGAAGTTCGAAGATTATAGGGGCTACGGTGTGGTAGCTTATAGATCGATGCTTCCTAGTGAACTGCCTCATGGAATAGATCGCAGTGACAGCCACCAACCGGAGGGCTGTGTCTGTCATGCTAACTAAACTAGCATAAAAAAGGAGCACTGCGTGTCTGCTGCCCAATTTATGAAACAAAAGAAAATTTGGCTGGAATTCCTACAGTCAAAAGTATTCACTTCGCAAAAATTAGGGCAATATTAAAACATGCAAATACTGCAAAAAAAAATTGAAACTATTTACTAAGAACTTTTTTAATTCAACTTTATTTGTAACATTGTAGTTTTTAGCTTTTCCTAATATTGTACGTGTAGTTGTCCTCGTAGTGTTGTACGTGCGTAACATCACGTGTTGACAAATGACGTTTACATTACGTTACAGATACGTCACTTTATAAGGTGATTAAGAATGATATCTATAACCCTTTTCAGATAAATTATACATAATTATCTCGTCGATAAGATTAGTTTACTGCTAATCTTTTCATCTAAAATCATTTGAAACCCTACAGTGCTTATTTATTTGCAAGTGATTATAAAGGTAATAAACATTGAAAAATTGCGATATTAAACATAAAAAAGAAAGGCAAAACCTGGCGCTTAAAACGTCAGCACCACGGAGGTTTTATTTCAAAATCAGGGAACAACAAAAAAAAGCCGAAATTAAAAAATGGAACGAAATATGTATGTATGCGTTCCCATTTTTGCACTAAAAGTTCAGCTCCACAGAGGTTTTATTCCACTACCAGAGCAGGATATAGGTTTTATGCATTTACGCATTACGCCGGTTGAATTGAGTGGCGATGTATTTTTAATCTATCTCAATCAGTCATGTTGATGCGAGACCATCATTATTTTGGCGAGACGAGACGAAATGAAACGTTCCGAGTACTTACGGAGTTACGAACCGCCACAAGGCTGGCATTAAATACATTATCGTGTTATCGATCAGGGTTCTTAAAGCGGCTTGCAATTAGTGGGACCTTAAACGACGCGGCGCAGACCTCCCGCAAGACGGAACCAGTGCTGCCATTTTAGTACGCCGTGCCTGGTCTAGTAGATTTTTATAGTAAACTCGTTGTCGTAATTAATATTGTCATTATTCATTAGACTATTATTAGTTTTCTTTTTCTGTCGTGTGATTGACCACTTGGTATAAATGTGTAATTAATATTTACCATTTTCTTTTTTGAACTACCAGATATTCTGGTCTGTAACCAAACTTTTTTGAAACGTTATATTACGTTTTTTTTTTCTAATTAAGAATTTTATGGTACATCATTTTCTTATTTCTTTGTTCATTGTTCACAGGTAAGCGATCGTCTTCATTACAATTTTCGATGACTTCTTTATCAAGGTAAAAAAATTACTTGTACTCCTTCACCGTCTAGCTAAAACAAGTTATTTCCTAAAAAGTTACTATACCAACTATCAATGTCATCATCTTTTGTGTTAAAATCTCCATCCGACAAAATACAGCGCTTTTATCCTCCATAACAGCTCTGGCTGTGTTCCGGCAGTATTAATGTGGGAGCCAGTACACTTGAAATCAAAGGCTCGAAGATCAGATGAGCCTACAGTCTGGCATCACATTAAGCGACGCTTCTTGGTGAAGTGCCCCTCAAAGAAATAGGCCGAGTGACCGCTTAACATCAGGTGGGCTGCGTGTTTGTCTGCCAACTGAATTAATATAAAAAAATAATAAAATTATCGCGCAATACTCGTACCTGGCAACACCGGCGAACGGGCACCGCCTCCTTGTCTTTATGAAATTATCACTGAATTGAGAGATAAACCCTTGACGTGATAATAAGGGGTCCTGGCAGAGTTTTCCTATTTATGTCTCGTTGATTCAACGAGTTGATTGTCGCTGATTAATCTCGTGATTCAGGCGATACTCTCGATGGCTGCGCCTTCGTCTTGTTGCGATCGGAACGTTTAAATCAACCACTTAAAAGCTGGTGGCTAGTTGACGCAGTTGTTTTATGTGATGTTTTAGACTAACATTTCACACATTTGTTTGTGGAAATAGATGATTTTGGCTAGTTTATTTAAGAAGTTGTAGATGTTTTTTGGTACGAAGAATGGTAACCGCAACAGCACGTTCAGTTTTTCACTATTGATGATATTTCAATTTTAATGATATATTTGGTATCGCATACTGATTCGTGTCGAAAGTTAAGAACCTAAAACTGCACACATCAAAGTCAAAGTATTTAATTTGCAATTTGATTTACCATGAAATTCTTTCGCACAAAATCCCTTGCTCTACCCATCAAATTGTGCTTTTTGTGTGGAACGTTATGTCCCCACCTAGTCAGGGTACCTACACTTGGAAAGTCTGGTTATTAAATTGGAGCGACTGCAGGATAAATAGACCAATTGAATCATAGCTACACAGTTCTGTGTAACTATTTAATAATCTGTGGTTCTGTGCACGTTTCCTCACGATTGTTTTCCTTGCTTGATCTATGGTAAATACACACATGGAAAAATCTATAGGAGCACCGAGATTCAAACTAATCTTGTGACGTTTATGTCTATCAAAGCAGCTGTAGCAAAGAAATTGTGACGTATGAAATTGTGACCATATGGGAAGTTTCGAGTCTTGACGATGCAAGCTTCAGTAACATGTTGGCATCACTTTCAACATAATATCATTGAGCTAATCCTTATGCTTCTTCTACTTCTGATTTAATTAATCCTTTTAAAAACCTTTCTGAAAGCGGCGCAAGTAAACGCTGTCCTTTCATAACATACAAGAAGCAGGACGAGTGTAAAATTTCGTGATGAATCCGTGAGAGCGGTCACGAGGCGCCGGGGGCCGTAGGACATGCGACTTTATTTTATTCACTTCATAGTCCAGGGGATATGGTGGACATATCAACGAAATACACAATTAAATATTTTGTTCCTTTGATAACATATTTAATGCATTGAAAGGGTCTCGATGACTTAATGTTACGACATTATGACGCTTGCGTGTGCTTTCAAGCACATGCAATGGTTTCTAGTTGAAGCTTTATAAATTTGCATTATAAAGATGTCATCTACACTCGAGTCATTTTAATAGGCCACATTTGACAGTTAATTTATGCAAAGAAAAGTGCTTCTTATGTCATCAGGAGTAGAGTCTAATTTTCTAAATGAATAATTGTATTAAAAGAACTGACATTGTTTTCTTGAGTTTTATTCCTTTAGCGTATGGAATATTTTTCTTTGCATAGATGAACTGTCAAATGTGACCTATTAAATTGACTCGACATTAGTCTTGATAGTAGGGATGTTTTTTCACCAAGGTTTCGAGGAGACCGTCTGAATCAAATGCTTAATCAAAAGAGCAAAATATTTTCTTATCGTAGTTAGTGTATTCCAGAGTTTGATTGATCTTTGTTATTAGCATACAGAACATTAATTATTGTTAAATTGAAAAAAATTAGTTTTGATTTCTTTCTTTCGTGAGCAAGCCCCTATCACTTTTGCGCATTTCCCATTATATTGGAACATCGTATGTACTTAAAAATGTTGCAAAGCGATGAGGTATAAATAAAATGTTACAAAAGCACGTGCGACCCTGTCTCCTCGCCTATCCCGTGTGTTGTGCTGTCCGCTAATTACACGGCGGGTTGGTTTGTAACGAGCAATTCAGCTAAATGGCACGCGCGCGCGCATTGCACTCGGGCGCCCACAGCCAGGCCCCCGCCTAGGGCTGTCACGTGTCATGCCTTATATGGCTTTACGAACTTTTAAGAGTTTTCTTTGCGAAGGATTCAAGATGGATCGCAAAATTCAAGATGGCATTCGGTAAACTGTTGGGTTTGACTTGATGCAAGTGGTTAAAGACATAAGTCGGCGGAAAAATAAAAGAAAAGGCCTATGAATGCTCCTTGACGATCTCAAAAGCTAAGCTAAGGGTAAGGATATTATAAGGAAGATTGTTTCAATGATTATGGTCGCTATCGTAATTTTAAAATTCAATTGATAGATAGAATGAAATCGGGATAATATCTATTGATTTTCAAAAATATTCTGTGCATTTTCATAAAATGTTTGAACTTTGAATGATGGCAAGGGTAGTGACTGCTTACAAATAATACGAGTATATTGATTCCCCTCAATACTGTTGTTCGTAAATGCTGCGATAGTGGCACCGCCGACGTTTTGATATTTTCGCAGTTTACGTTTTTCTGTTGCTCTGCTGACATCAACACTTAAGTTTTTTTCTTTGAATACATATGCCAGCCCTATCCCGTCCGTAGTGTCACACGTCATAACATAAAGCGAAGTATTATCTGCGTCTCGGAGCCGCACTCAGCTCTAAATTGACGCGAGTGGAACATAAACAGAGTCCTGTGAGTGTTTCTAGTCGTAAGAAGCTGCCTGCACCATAGTAGAAAGAGTAGACAGTATGTTATATTCATATAAACACACTGCGCGCGTATACTGTATATGTGCACCATTAGCATATTTATGCGTCTCTGCACGCACGCTCAAACAAAATCTCTTTTTGGGCGGAGAGGAAAGCTTTTACGCGCCGAAGCTGAAGGCTAGCGCCGCCTGCAACCGTGTGTGGAGCTCGGATCTGAAGACGGTCGTCCTACTCAAGAAGAATCAAGAATCAAATTAATTTATTCAGTTTAGGCTTAAACAAGCACATATGAACGTCACTACCCGCTGAACTCCTCCGGTTTTCCCTTTCTACCCGATTCTGACGAGCCGGTGCCAGCCTTTTGGCTGTTTATCAGCCCAACCCCGGGCACCTCAATTTTAAAGGCCTCGAGTCAGGGTGGCGCCTAGGACGGGCCACCCGAGAAACTAGGTAACCTCTAGACTTGGCTCGGGCGACCTGTGCAATGCAGGCGTTGGGGAGGTACCCCTTCCTCTTTGTTTGCTCTAAAAAACGAGTCGGGATTTTGTTTGTGTGTGTGCGGTGACGCATAGATGCTACGGCGCGCACATACAAACCTCACGCTGTTCGGTGTATGAAAACAACGTACTGTAAACTGTTTCTACTATGTCTGGACCTGCACTGTGTCTTGTACTCATGCAATCAGCGCGTTTGTCAATGGCTATTTCAGATTTAAAGGAATGTGTGCATTAGATGAGAGGTTTAGTGCACAATGGCGGACGGATTTAGCGTTAGAATGCTGACTAATAACAGGACTGAAAGAGATATTTAGTTTGTAGTAACATGTAATACTTAATACTGCTTGTCTTTTCGTTTGTGTTAAAACAATTCATGATGAGGAGAATGTTTCGTGTTATAAAACAATTGAATAATCATGAGTTAGTTATAATAATTACAAACAGAGCAACTTGCAAGAGTTTGAACCATTTACAAATAAAAAATGTAGCGACCTTACTGAGTCAGGCAATTTTATGTCATTTATGTCATTATTTTCGATGAAGACGGGTGGGACGGTTATTCTGTAATTTTTTATTTTGTAGCTTTCTAAACAATACCTACTTAAAAATGTTTCGGCGGTAGTTAGTTTGTTTTCAGATTAAAACAAAACAATACAACATTCATTCCATGAAAAAAAAAAAACAAACACGCAAAAATAAAGTAGTGTGTAATGACGACAAAATAAGCTTCAACAATTTGCTGTTGTTACGAAAAAGACTACCTTGAAGTCTACTAACTAGTAAATAGAGTTATCTGAATGATTCGCATTCTGAAAACATCTATAATCTTAATTCGTACACTGATAATCTGGATGGGAGCAATTAATTTCGATTGAGAATCGACTAATCTGCGCGATTCAGAGCTCGGAGTAATATATCTTCCTACACCAAGTAATTCGGTTTAAGAGCACTTTGGGATAGCTATAAAGATTTTATTGAATACAAACGAGATCAAGGTTACAAACCAGACTAGGGTTGACCGCTTTCGTGGATCAGCGGTTTTTCCGATGTTTCATCCGGGTTGCGTGCATTTGATTCCTGCTTCTTTTTCTAAGGTGAATGTGCTGATGATCCATAACCGCTGAATAGTAAGACCTACGGCAGTGTATGGGATTCAGCACTAAAAACGATTGTCCCAATACCCACAAACTACCTTACTACCCGAAATGGAATAGCTGGTACCCATCTTGTAGCCATTAACCGGCTTAATGTTTCTTCTTGGTGACTTGTGTGTTGGTAGAACTTTTTGCACCACCTGGTGGTAAACAGTCTGCATCGTCACTGTTTTACAAGCATCGTATTCCATTGACGGACACGTATGTTTTTCCTTTTCTTCTTTATTTACAGCGGAAGTGTGTACGGTGTAAAATGGATTTTAAGTGAGTAAGATAGAGCCGCGCATAATTTTGTTGTTGCCCCCGTTCGGCTAGCTACGCATAAATGCGGTTTCTCCTTTCTAAAGAAAAGTTACATTTTCCTAAGGTGATTGGCTAGCGACCTGCTGTATTGGTTCTAACAGTTTTTCAATATAAAGCGGTATAAATAAAGTCAGTACTCTCTAATTTGAGTTTTTTGTCTGTTACGAAATCCACCTAATAGGTTATAAGCGGTCTATTGAAATGAAACTCGGACAGCAGAAAGCACATTTAATATTATGCTATCGTGCTGTGTGCCTCTGATCTTCCAGCTTTTTAATTTATAAGAATTCTGACTCGCATGTCAATATTGTTAGAAAACAGCCAAAGCTATTGACAGCTGATTTAACTAGTGACTTAGAGAAAGTCTTACCTTCAAAGTCTAAATATAAGTATTTACTTAGTATAAATATAAGGCGGAAATCAAACCGACGACCTCCAGGCTTAAGACTCGAGTAGTGTCATCACTGTTTTAATAAATCAGGTCAAGGGTGCTCTAATGAAATAGCTATTCCTCAACAAAGTAATCCAGACGTCTGCCAATAGCGCTATAAAAAAACCAGATAAAATTCGCAAAGAAAATAACTTTCCCACTTTAGTGCGACATTTTCGTCAACGGCATACACAGACGTGAAATGTGTGTGATTAACGACATAATATATGTTGGTACATAAATTTACAAGCACATTACACACAAATGCCCAGACATTTTACGAGGTATTTGGTATTAGAATGGAATGCGTAGAAAACAGTGGAAACTGGTGGTCTGGTCAAAACAAAATGTTACTGAAGAAATTACAATATGATCGTTTTGTTGTTTTACGTAATAATTTTTACACGATCATTTTAACCCGCTTAAACCTGCCTATATTGTACATTTTAATTATAGAAGGTGTTCTAATTTCACTTGTTTTGTATGCAATTAGGTATATTTATGTTATAGCTTAAACTGTATCTGTTAGAAGTAAAGAATTAGCTTATTTATGTCTCACTGGAGAGAAAAGACTCCCTCCATCATTTAAGTCATCGCTACAATGATAGGTAGGCATAATCAGCAGGCTTGCCAAATGCAGATTGGTGATTACAAACCCTGGTACTTAAACCAGGACCCATCATTGTCAATAGCCACAAGGCCGGCACCGGCTCGTCCCGGTCGGGTGTGAAGGGGAAACCGGGAGAGTTTAGTGGGTAGTGGACACTTTAATCTAGGTCTAGCTAGCATGCGGTTATGGTGCATAAACGCATTCAGCGCATTCTTCTGATTTCAATGTTGGAGGCCATTACCTTGCATTAGGATATTAAATAGGCTAATACTTTACTCTAACAAAGACATAACCACCAGTATTACTGTATCCCCCTCTATTTATAAATCAGTTATTTTTATTTTCGGCTCAAAATAATTGTGAAATTCACAACAGATTGGGATACGGTAGTGCGTTGGCACCCACATTGCATTTCTTACATCACTATGCTTTAACGTAGTAAACAATACATCACGAAGATTTGCGATGCGTTTATTTTGATTGCACATTAGCACGTTATAATCTGTTGAATTAATATCTTGAAACCACTGCAGAGTAGTTTTTTATAATGCTCACAGAAAGTTCCGTTAAACTTATAAATGCTTGTTGTACCTAGAACAGCATAACTGTGGAACAGTGGCTAAGCCTCTTCCTTTTATAATGCAGTGGTCAAATAGTAACCACGTTAATCTAAAAGCCGTAGGATCGATGCCCGGCTGGATTAAGGAATTGTAAACTGTATTTTATTTTATTAATCCTTCTAGCCCCGGATTACTAGACACAATAGAAAATCTATTGTTATGCGGCACCCGAGTGCCGGTTCGGCGTTGAGTGGTTAAAAACGTGTGGTGGAAGCCAATGTAGTTGTATTTATGAACTACTAGCTTCTGCCCGCGACTTCGTCCGCGTGGACTACCTTTTAGTAGCCTAAGAGGTTTTACAGTTTCGTACATCAACTCGCGTACTTCTCTGCTACCCCTCTCGTGTTCTTCAGCGAATGATTGGATTTTGCACTGCGGAGCCCTAATCATAGGCTTAAGGTAGCTATTGCAGTATGCTCCTATAAACTATATTAAAAGATTTTTTTTCTTCAGCATAAACATGTAGATTTATCGCTTTGGAAACACGTGAGCAAGCCACATAGAGCTGACCGTGAGAAAAACATGGCGAGCCCAAATGTATGCCTGCTACCTTCAAGGTCTGACCCTGCGATTTGTTTATTTATCGTCATTGAAAATGCGACTTTCAAGGGGAACTGCAGGCGTTTAAAATTGAATGGCAAGTTGTTGGGTATAATTGGGATGCGCGGTATAAGAACGTTGTCTCCCTTAGCTTCTCCAGTTAAAATTGTGGCTTTCACAATGTGCCTTCCTAGTTCGGTAACTCGCAACCGAGTACCTTTACATAATCTTGGCGCGTCCAGGTTACGCATTAACAAAACGGGTACACCTACCTTTAATTCCAACTTGTGTGATGGCACCCCGGACAACTCTAAAGAGTTTAGGAATTCTACGGGATAACTTGCCCCGCCCCCGCCCGGTTCGCCCACCACCGCGTATCGTGCACTCATTTGTCAACGCGTAACTATTAAAATCGTCATATTTTAGACAATTCACACAAAATCTTTGTAAATTCTAGCCTAAGCTATATTATTGTAAAGTTTCATTAAAATCAATACAGTAGTTTTTACGTGAAAGAGTAACAAACGTTTATCAATCCGCCCCACGGCCGGTCGCGATCGGTACCGCCGCAACCGCTCTTTTTACTTGCTCAGTGCAACCGCTATGCCCATGCATTTTAAATCTGCAATATCTTCGAAAATATTCATTTAAATTACATGCTGTAAAGAGCCATTTTGATCTATATTACATGCACAATTTATTTAAGGTACTTATTTAGATAACGATTAATACTGTATTGCTTAAAATCGCTTTTTCGTAAATAAACCATTATTTTCTCGTTAGTAAAGGATAACAAATGGTTATTGTTTAACGGTTAACCCTAAGAGATAGACATATACCATCGCGGACTTTTTTGTAAACCTTTTTAAGGTGTACAATATTGTAGTACATTATTTTGATCTATCTCGAAGGGTTCAGCCAGCGTTTGCAATGTAAGCGCAAAAAATGTGTTTATTTACGACCTTTAACTATTAAAATCGTCATATTTTAGACAATTCACACAAAATCTTTATAAAATGTAGCCTATGTGTTATTCTGATGTATGAGCTATAGTATTGTATAGTTTCATTAAAATCCATTCGGTAGTTTTTGTGTGAAAGAGTAACAAACATACTCACAAACTTTCGCCTTTATAATATTAGTAAGATATGAAGGGAATAAATACTTACTATAGCCTTATATGAAAAACTTTCGATTCCCACTCAACAATAATGCGACTCGACATTTAGATCCCATAATTTAAGTAAAATATCGGTATCCATATTTACAGGAAAGATGTCTTGGTATCTTTCAAGTATGAGAACGTACCGCAAACGTGCTAACGCGGGGTCACCGTCATTAGTGCGATAATGACGGCACACCATAAAATATCCATAAATAAGGCGGAGTGACGAAGCACTGACGAGCGTCTCATCCGATACCGATCGCGACTCGAAACGCAGCCTTCCAAATATAGGCTTCTGCTCCCAAATAGGCATCGCTTGTTGCGCCGGAGTCGCTATTGAGGACACCAACGAGCCGCTCGCCTCTTTCCATTGTCTACGTGTTTTTTGCTCTCTAGAACTGATATTGTACGCCCGAGGACATCAACTGATCCTGCGAAAGTCTAGTCTCATCATGTTTGGGATAAGATACTTACAATAAGTAACTCACAATGTCATGTTGCTTATTGTGTGCATGACAATCTGCGGATTTAAGGAGACGTACAAGTACTTTCAGATTATGTTTAAGTGTTGTTTTGAGGATTCAGGCGACGGGGACCACTACATAAGTGGGACCGCGGTCCCAGTTGCCTGATTAGTTTTTATTTGTTTATTTCGTCAGGCGACGGACCGTGGTCCCAGTTTTATATGGTCCCAGTCGCCTGAATCATCGTTGTTTTATTGGCATACTAACTTCGTTCGTACCCTTTTTTTTACTTATTATCCCTTAGTTGGGGCACAGATTAGTAAATACTTAGTTACTTGGGGTTGAAAAGATTTTAGAAAAGCTTTAGATTTTTTTTATTCCTTATAGTAATTGAAAAATATCAGAAATATTCGTTTTCAAATCTTGAAAGTGCCTTCAAGTAAGATCAACTCTGTTATCATCAATTAACAAAATGAAGACGTGACGAAAAGAACCTGTTACTAAGATTTCACTGCACTGTTTCAAAAATACATCTCGTCCCACCTGTTACTAAAATTTCACAGCAATGTTCCAAAAAGATATCTCTTCCTAAAATAAGGATATAAAGTAGTAGTACAATAAACTTCTCACGCGTATCACTCGGTACGAAGACAATGTCGCTTTCATTAAAAGGGACGGACGATAGCAAGCATGAGAGACGATAGCCGCTCTCTGCCGAGTGGGCGAAGCCCGACACCCACCGTCACCACTCCAGGCGTGATAATATTTCAAACTATTCAACAGCAAGTTTATCTTCATTCTAGACATGTTTATGCTGACGTTTCTGTTAGCTAGTTACTACAGTTACAGAAACTTTATTGTGATATGCGGCCTGCCAGCTCCGCGTGCGAGCCCGTGGCGGGAATGTAGCCTTGGACATTGATCGTTAAGCCTTAATGGAAGAAATACGCGCGGAGTCAATAACTTCGAGTTGCACTCGACAGTCGACAGATTATTAATTGCAATTGAAGGCCAATTGGTACGAAAAGCGTTTTGCGGCCGGGCGCATTGTTAACTGATTCATAGACGGATCGATCAGTCATACGGGGAATGTGGTGGATTTTAAATAAACGGGCGAGGATTATGCATGCGTGCACGCGGGCGGCCCTGAGGTATCGCGGCATTGTATTCAAATGGAGCGTCACCAGGGGGCGCGCGGGCGACGCGCTGCGCCCGCGCCGGCCATTACTCAAACTCCGCGGCACGCCCTCCGGCCTTCACTTACATTGTTGTTTTTCATTCGTAATAACGAATCTAGATTACGGCTAATTCTGATAACGTTTCGCGAATTATGTGACAGCTACGTCGTGTGTTACCTTTAATTTTAATCAACTGATCGTGACATTATTGATTGCTAGAAGGGAAATTGTATTTTATACAGCACGGTTTTAAACGGCACTGATGCTATAGAACTCACTTTAGTACCTACAATTTCAGCGCGGGTACCAATTTACAAGTTACAATGTTGCTCAACGTTGAATTGGATTGGATCCAGTTATAATAACTTGGTCTTTTCAGCCAATGCATATGTTTCTTGCAGTTTCTTATAGTAATCAACACTTCGTATGATGCAACTGTTCAAAAATCTAAATCCCAGTTTCACCGCTATCAGGTAAGGTCCTGGTAATTTATCCGCTAGAAATAAATACTATCTTCTTTTTTACTTTATGTTTATAACTAACATATTTGACAGATAATTTGCCAGGAAATTATCAGACATTGGTGAAACTGGCCCCAAAGCTCACAAACTAATTTTCCCAACATACAAGAAAATTGCGTAATAACTCAACCTAATTAAGTTACGGCCTTAGCGCCACCCAAGAACCTAAACCGCAAGACATGCCCTCAAATATCCGAACGCAAGTGTCGCTTCGCGCCACGATGTCTTGCGTCGTCGTGACGGCGGCGTCGTCCGTGCGCCTAACATTTGCTGACGCGCTGAAATATGATGCTAGAAGGATATTTGAGAGGGTCGGTCAATATCCAGCCAGTAATATTGGTTATAAATAGAGACCAATCGGCTAAGGCTTCGCCCGAAGTTCGATAATTTAGGCACCTCTGGACATAAGGAAGTATTTATAACTTGTACTGAATCCTCAAACAGTTTTCAAGTTTGAATCCAACAATTTAGACATGTACATATAAAGTAGTTGATGAGTAAAAGTAATTTTTAGTGAACCCTACACTGCTTGAGTCAATATTACCCCGACTTTTAAATTCTCTCGTGGAATATCCATAATAAAACCAAGCCGGAGCCGAAGCCTCTAAACTGGCCAAACCGAAGCTTTGGCCAAAATCTCACTTTTCGTCGGACATTAGATTTATGAAATGTGCACCTGAACGATCGAAGATTGAGCTTAGCGTGTTGTGCAATGCTTCCTAGTGAAGTGTCTTGGCGTAATAGGTCATAGGTGTTACCTACAATAAAACGACTGTATAGCTACAACTATGAGTCTACAAGAATCGAGTTGTACCTACTGATTAAGTATATGTGAGGTGATGCATGACGTATCGTGACGTGTCAGATCTAATTCGAACGTTGAAACTACGAGTACTTGATAGTTTGTACTAGACATACGGAATTGGGGACGCAGAGCACGTGAGACAAATATAATACATAGGTAGCATGCTATGTGTGGAGTTAAGTTGTAGAGTTCACAAAACCCCATCAGTGGAAAATAAAAATCGAATTTAAATTGATGTTTGCTGCTGTGTATGCACTTAAAAACATTTCGAATAATAAAATTAATAAATTATTATAAAAATGTAAATATTTGAAAATACTAATAAATAATAAATTAATTAGACATGATTTGTGTATCTGCATAGTTAAAGAAATGTCGTAATATAGATTATGTTGATAGGTGCTTATCATTATATTTAAATTAACTGCCAAGTGCTAACTTGCGTAATATCGCAGCGTAAATATGGATTTTCCTTCAAAAAACATCGCGTATTTCCCAAATGTTATCCTGTATCATTCAACGGGTATTTAACAATCAGTAGGTCAATAGGCTAGTGGAAGTAGGTACAATAGCTGATTTTTATACAATGGAATGTGTCATCTACAGTGTATTACGTAATTTAATACGAGTAAACTAGTGTGGACTTTGCTTGTAGGTAGAAGTATTCTTTTAATATAAATCCTACTAATATTATTAATGCGAAAGTCTGGATGTTTGGATGTTTGTTACTCAATCACGCCTGAACGGCTTAGCGGATCGAGATGTTTGGCACATGTATAGTTTATAACCCGGAATAGGACATATGCTATAAAATTCCTACGGGAAAAGACTCATTCTCGCGGGATATTTGAAAAAAAATACGCTCAGTTGAAACCGCGGGCGGAAACCTAGTTGAAAAATAACTGCAGGAATTATTGGGATTTTATCTATGACATTATTTTTTTCGCGTTTTGTATGTAGGTAATCAGTTTTTGACTATGGTAAACTATGGTGGGTTGATGATTATACTCAAAACATACATAAAACATCACAGGCATGACCTAATCAACTATTTGACGAGCCATTTGGTGTAATGGTCGAGAAGTCGGCTATTACACCAGAGGTCGCGGGTTCGATCCCCGCACGGTACAAACATTTGTGTGCATGAACATGTCTGTTTGTATCGGTCTGGGTGTTTCTATGTATAATATGTATGTATTTACAAAAAAAAAAAGTATATAAGTAATTTATCCGTCGTCTAGCACCCATAGTACAAGCTAATGCTTAGTTTGGGGCTAGATGGCGCTGTGTGAATAATGTCCAGAGATATTTATTATTATTTATTTATTATAACACCATAAATTTATTATTTTTTATGTTGGTAAGAAGCCATTCGATTCAAAATTGTTAAATTGGTACACATCTTAGGCGCCGGCAAAAAACGGCATCCACAGGATTAATTAAAATTAATCACAAAGTGTGGTTCCAAATTTAAATTTTAATTAGGACGAACGAGGCGAGGATGGAACTCTGTCACCGGGCTCTTTAAAACTGCGCTTTTAGCCGCCAGCCATAAGAATAATAAATAAAATATACATCGCTAACTCGATCATTCTACACTTTTTTGTTTTTTTATTTCTCGCTAGCGGTGTGATTTTGCACGGGTGTAATTTATTAATTAAGAAGTGAGTCTGCCCTAAATGTAGAGTTTCTTTAATTGAGAAAAAATTACGTGAGGTGTACAAGAATATTAAAAATCTACATTAAATGGTCTTATCAGCCTAATTTTGTAGTTGCTTCATCGTCGTGATGACTGAAATATGTAATAAATCTACACTTATATTCTAAAGAGGAAATTTTATTGTTTGTTTGTAATGAATAGGCTCTGAAACTACTGAACCGATTTAGAAAATCCTTTCACTGTTGGAAAGCTACACTATAATATTCCCGGGTGACATAGGGTACTTTTGATCTCTGAAATGTGGGGGGAAGGGTGGATATTGCCAAAAGAAATTACGCGCGGTTGAAACCGCGGAGGCGATCGCTAATAATTTTAACTGGAATCCGGCTAGAAACGCTTGAAATAAGGACCTCGTGGCCAAATCGATAATACGTTAACATACAATACGATATTGTTTTATCGTACTATTAATAAATAATAATAAATATTATCCATACATCGCCATCTAGCCCCAAACTAAGCATTAGCTTGTGCTATGGGTGCTAGACAACGGATAAACATTACTTATATACTTTTTTTTGTAAATTTATTTATTTATTTATTTATTTAAACTTTATTGCACAACCAAGGTACAAATTGGCGGACTTAACGCCATAAAGCATTCTCTACCAGACAACCATTGGGCGTGACTGAAATACATAAATAAATACATATTACACATAGAAACACCCAGACCGATACAAACAGACATGTTCATGCACACAAATGTTTGTACCGTGCGGGGATCGAACCCGCGACCTCTGGTGTAATAGCCGACTTATCGACCATTACACCAAATGGCTCGTCATATATAAAAATAAGAAGAAGAAATAAGAAGGTCCTTGTGGCCAAAACGATAATACGTTACCAATACTATACGATATTTATTTTATCGTACTATTATGTTGATCGCAAATTTAGCATAGTACTATATCTTATCTGATCTTTAATTGTGTAAATTGTTGTGTCCTTGGGACGTGTGGACTTACGATTTTGTAAGTAGGTTACAATACGACGGTTTGCGTTGTACGATATATTATCACGATTATCTGTTATTTATTTATAGAAATTTCCTTTTGCAAATTAATATTTAATCAGTTATTATGTAGGTTATGTAGTAACAGTGAAATTGGGCGTAGTTATCATGTTTTGAATCTTTCGAGATAGTAACAGTGAAATTGTACGCAATATGTATCGTACCTTGAGATTTTTAAGAATGTTTTTCGATTATAGAGAGTTGCAAATAAACGCCTCGTTGGTTTAGTGGTATAAGTACCTGTTCGTAATCTCAAGGTCCTGCATTCATTTCCCAGGTTGAGCAAAATATGTACATAGCACGGGTTTGTGATCACCAATCCGCATTAGGTAGTATCATTGTTGGATTCATTTGGCCAACAGTCACGTGGTATACGAGTACTTGGTGATAAGTGGTTACTTCCACTCATACAGCAGAGTTTGAAGCTTTGTGCCTCAGAAATTTAAGAGTTTTTTTCCCATGGAAGCTCTAAGAGACTCCTAAAGAAACTTATTTAGTTTGCTGTCTCTTCGAGTATATGTCCTATAGTGATCAGAATAAGACAAAGTAATGAAATCTCAATACGTTCTGTAGAAATAAGAAAAAGTTAGCGCGAACCACCGAAGGTATGACCTTAGGGAAAGCCAGCCTACCTTATTATCGAGTTTAAATGTAAATTCAGTGCGCGATAAGCTGTAATTTCTATTCGTTTTTACGTCTAGCCATCGGCCGTTCGACTAGTCCACACTGTAAGTATCTGCACTTGTTTGTTTAATGATTTGTGTTTATCGAGTTACTTGATGTTACGAATACATTTTGCCGTTTATAAATGCTAGTGATTCATAGAAAAATGGATATGACTTGATATTAGGAATACATTTTGCCCTTCCTAAATACTATGAATACATAATACATAAAATGTGGCTGTAGTTATTGTTATTCGATGAATTTACTGACTTTTAAAATCTAGTCGAGCAAATTTGTATTGAATTTTTCGAACGCAGTCTGTGATTACCAATTCGCATTTTGCAAACATTGTGAATGGTGATTACGTCAGTACCCGTCATTGTAACGATGACTTGATTTCAAGGTGTTTGCCCTGCAATGAAACATTCAATAGGCTGATACAGTGGAAGACGATAATTCAAATAATTGTGTTCGTTCATCAAGTTGCATAAAATTTCAGATTGCTAGTGTTATGTCTCACCAACATCTAAATCACCAAACACCACAGATATAAACAAAACGCGTCACGTCAAACTCCATAAAAAAATCGCAATAAAATACCAAACAGACCCAGTTTTATTTTTTGTTTAGCCGAGCGGGTGTTGACTCCGCCGACTGTCAACATAAACTCGGGCATAGTAAACGATACGCGCCATATTGTACAGTTTATTAACGTAAATGTTGGCTCCCCCGCCCGCCCATTAATCTCCATATAATTAAATTATCAAGTGAAATTATATTTAGCTCGGGAAACGGGGCCGTGTCTACGTCTCGCCCTCGGCCTCGCTGGAGACGAAAAGTTCAAGTATCAGGTGCGGCCGTTTTGATTGTGAATTAAATATCGTAGGACATTTATTACTCAGCGCCGTCTAGCCCCAAAATAATCTTACATTGTACTATGGGCGCTAGACAACGGATAAACATTACGTAAATACTTTTTTTAAAATCGAATACCTATTGGTTCTGCGCTTCGTGTCTGGCTTATCGTCCCAGTAAGTTTCAATTTGTGTCGTTTTCGATCGCTTAAAATATACTTTATAGTTACATTAGTGCTTTCCTAGCTTCGCGGGTGTTTAACACGGCCAACTAATTAGACTTCAGACTGTGACTGAGTACCTATTTCCTCACACATTACATTTTTGGCTAACCCGGGGTTGGAACCCATGATCTTTAGAGTCCGACATAACCACTGAACCACGGAGGCAGTCTTTACAAAGTAACGTTATTAATGACATTCGGATGCCACCAGCCGATACCCCACCGAATTTCCTTGAATCCTTAATAAGCAAATAAAATATTCATTTAATCACGGAAATAATTACTGTTTTCTGCGGCACCCAAAACGTATTACCGGACGCCGCAAGCGATCGCGTAAATCTGCCGAGCTGCGAGTTATCACTGCGTCATCGCCCTCGTGGATGCGTGAACGGATATGTCGCAGCGTCGCAGGTATATTGTCGTAGAGTGATAGTCACGGAACAGAAAGTGATAGTGTGATTTAACTAGTGATATTTTGATTTTACAGTAGATGCTCTGATTTTAATCTCTATGCGATTTATAAAATTAAAATGAAAAATTCTGGATATATTTTATTATGCACTAGCACTAGCCAACTATTACTCGTACTCACTCGCAACCCTTTCTACTAAAGTAAGGAAGTAAATATCTAAACATCTGCCTTTAGTAGGAACTAACACTTTTTAAAGAATCCTTGTACGAAATTATTATGTCTTGTAGCTTAGGCTGAGAGTTGAAATTGATTCGGACTAATTATAATTTCACTTGGTAAATTATATTATGACGGCTTTGAGAATATACCCGCGACCGATATAGGCTTTCTACTGAAGCTGATAACACAGCCACAAAACCATTAATGAGTGTACGCTTGGTGAAATCGCCGAGGAAAAATCACAAGTCTTATTAACATAGCCGTAGAGCTAGTTTATTCATAATTGGACGTGGTTATGCGGGACTGTTTCAGTCTTTATTGGAGGAAGTAAGTTTAAAAAGTTAAATACCAGCCTATTGATGTCAGACTATTCCATCGTCACGCTTGGCAAATGCAGATTGGTGATCACAAGCCCAAAGAATCTTTCGAAGGCTTTCGATTTTAAATAAAACTGTACTTAAATTAGCTTTTCATTCAGAAGTTACGGTGTCACAGTATTTACCTGACTGTAACAACACCCCTCTTTTGGCTTCGGGGGTTAAAAGTCTATGTGCCTTATCGGTAACACAAAGTGTCTTCGTTTGTATAGCAGCTAACAGAGATCAATTTCTCTATGCTTGCATTGAAAAGTTCCTGCATAACAGCGTCCACATCTCCCACCCGAGTGGTGCGTGCGTCGCCCCGCCTTGCGCCTGCGCCGCGCTCCTGCAAATAAATCGCGATCATAATACCGCGCGACAGACTCAGCCCCAACCACAATTAAAATTTGCATTCTTGTCGTCTGATTGATAACTTTGTTGGGGAGGTGAGGCATTTGATTCGTAGGCGGTCCTGGTATTGTAATGAGGCGAAGGATGCGTGTATTGCAATTACGAGTACGTTGCGGTTATGGTTCCGTGATTCGAGACGAAAAGTGTATTATGTAGGTGGTGGTGCGGTCTTTTTTAAAGTAATAACAATGGTCAATCGTACCTGAACTTGTAATAAGACACTGGTGGAGCATTGAAATGCTTCATGGAGAGATGTTTCAATATTCTGCCATCGGTTATAGCATTTTTTTCATGTTCACTAATGTGCAGTTGGCAAGTCTGATTGGCTAAGTGTGTGTCTGCCAGCTGGATTAGATAATGTCATATTTGTATGTAACTCTAAAAAAATACCAAAGTTTTCAGCGAACTGTCAAATTAATAAGCTCATCCAAATATTTCAAAGTCGATACAATAGTGACTAGTGTCTTACAAATACGACTTTTTTTTAAATATTAAGACCTCTTCATATTATTATCTTCTTATTACATTCTGGCTGCACCTATCAATATTATGAGCTACATGAACTTGACATTCGCAAGCATGATTTTCGATTCAAGTCAAACGGTGCATATCGAATCGTGTGCAATATTTAACGTTCGACATTTAACGACCTTGCTACGTTCAAAGGACGTCCTACATACCGAGAGTACATCGCCATTAGTATTTCAGGGAAAACTATTTCGAAATGAAAAATATACTATTTTCCGTGGCCGAACATGCAAGTCTAATTCTGTTTCTCCATCTCGTCGCGACTCAACTTCGCGAAATATTTTTTGAGTCGTTTTTATGAGGTGCAACTGTACGCGGTCTCACTCCCCAGGCATTCGTAGAATTGTACTCAATAAATTATATGAGATATTTTTGTTGAGTTAGTTGGCCAACGGCCACTTTGTTCCTGAATATTCCGTAATCAGAACCGATAATCTTTATACATAGTGTAAGTTCCTTTAACTGCGAAATCACACGGTTCTAGTTATTTAAGTATTTTTATTTAAGTCTGGAGTCACACATAATATGGCCGCAGGTTCGCTAGCCTGCGGTTATAGCGCTTATAGGCATCCTTCGCAAAAAAGAGCCTGTACTCCAGATCTCGAAATGCATTGCTGTTAGATCAAAGAAGCTTGTAGTGTTTGAGTTTATTGAGCAATGCTTTCTGTTCAAGTGTTTTTATATAAAAAAGATCGTAGCTTACTATCAGGTAGTTTGCGTGCACTGTCTGCTCCAAGAATTTACCCTTTACTGGTTTCCTTGTCAAATCATTTAAATATTATACAAGGGGCTACATCTTATCAGTTTTTCCACTTTTAATCTCTGGTCTGTGATCACTATCTAGTTTTTCGACTATATTTTCACTATTTTATCTATCTTCTTTATCACTATCTTTCCCTTCAAGGGCACTTGTTTTTACTTCACAATATTCTGTAGTCATCAAAATGTCCTGGTCATTACTTTAATGGCAACCCTACTCTAGAAAGCCAACAATGACCACCGCCCGATATGGCTGTTCCGCTTTTGAGCACCTTGTAACACTTAACTGTCTACACCTCGTAAAACTGTCTCAATATACGTCTTCCGAAAATTATAACTGAATAAAGATCACACCGCGCCCGCAAGCGCTCGATAAGGAAACAGAATGATTTGTATGATTTTTATGGTTCCTACTAATTGGTTCGACAATGTAAACGGCCTTAACGCCGCCTTTTCGCATTTTAATCAGAATACTGGATATAAACATATATATCTCCGTAGCGATGCCGGATAATCGATAGTTTTGCTATCGATAGATGATATTTAAATTCAGTTGGGATATCGAGAGAACTATCGGATTCTTCATGACAGTATCATCATTCCCAAGCCGGTGGTGGATATTATTTTATCATGTCACAATTTAAAAGTGTTTTTTGTAGCCTTGGCAAATAAGAAAATAAACGTTGATAGTTTAAATAAATAACGATACTCTAAAATATCAATATTTCCTATCAATACTGTCGACAGCGCAATGACTATCGACTTCTTATTCGATCGATAGTATCAGTAAGTAACCAACTCTAATATTACTAATTTTGCCAAATCAATATTTAGTCCTATCGATATTTCTAACTATCAGACTATCGATAACTGACTATCGAACTGCATCACTACACCTCGGTTGAATTATGGGCATATTGAACGAGAAGAACCAGTCACAATTGCGACAAGCGGGCGCCGGGCCAGTCAATGAAGTCTACAATAATAAATAAAAAGTTGAGGGAAACAAGACCCATTAATAGGCAGACAGTATGCGAGATACTGGCCAGCGATTCTACTATGCCAGTTTGTTTTTAAATGACTCATCAGATCTATACAGGGCGTTTCTTTTAATAGTTATACGCTTTTAGCATGCGACGGTGTGAGTTGACAGTAGTGAACTGATCTGGACGATAAAATAAATTGGAAGATTCGGTTTTGGTCCTTTTTTGAGTGAAAATATACTAGTTTACAATTATATCAAGAGCTAGTTTTACCACTAAAATATACTATAGGTTCGTGATAAAATATTTTTAAACTGTCAAAAGGGACTTCATCTATGTTATCTGACAGTTACAAAGACAAAAAGCTATGTTATATTACCACTAACCTATATTATGTTATTGGTGGAACTGGCCATTTATAGCCCTTACGCAGTTTCATTGCCATTGCCTAAGTAAATAGTTTAAGAATGTATCAAGGACAAACATACAAATATTAATTATTATTTACGCGGAAATATAATATTTATATCCTGCCGTACGATTTTTATGATTGTATTTAGGCAATACAGTAGTTTGCGAGTGGCTCTTTATTTTTCTTCTTGGCTCTTTTGGAACCAAATATTATCGTGGTGTTAAACATCCTGTACCGTAAAAATTTAATACTGAAAAGTCTAGTGGAATATCTTGAGAGTGGGAGATTCCACTGGCGAATCGGCGACATAATAACCTACTCAGTTTATCTAACGATACGAGAATTAACCGACGTGTTTATCTACGGCGATATTATCTTTCAGATATTCATTTCTTCACTTTTTTATTAGCGAAAACAAATAATTAACAGATAGAATTAAGATTAAATAATAAATCAATAGTGTAAAGATTCTAATTCACTGGTTAATGACACATTGCGGATACTAATATTGTTTTAATATAATGTACCAATCATTAAAAAAAAAAAAAAGTTTTGTTTTTGTTTTATTTATTATTTTGAAATAAAACGCAGTACAGAAACAACTGTCAAAGTCTATCTAGCAAAGACCAAAATCATTGAAAACAAGTCATCGTTACAATGATGATTATGTACCGGTTTAATAATCACCCTTGCAGTAAATATATTGACTAGTCAGCAGCCAGTACATTACAAGCGAAACCAAACATAATACAAACATCAATGACAAAGAACCATTTTTAATACCAGCTGTTAAGTAACTGGCCACCGAAAGGCAGGAGTCTAGAAAATGACAAATTGATTAGAAAAAAAAGAATAAAACAAGCAAATTGATTGCGAGGCCAGACTGCGGTGCAACGAGTTATACTAGTTCTAACACTGGCCTCAGCGCGGGCGCCTCTTGAGTTATTGCCCGGTGGGGCTCCAACGAGACTGTCCGAGAGAACTGCCTTTTAACCAACTTCGTGGAACAGTGGTTAAGACGTCTTCTAAATCTGGAGATCGTAGGTTCGGTTCCCTTAGGTCTGGTTAGTGGTGGGATTGCTGCTGAATCTGACTGTTTTCTCTTTCACTTGTGGAATCTGTCGCCCTAATAGGTTTGGCTCTGTTGTTAAAGTGCACACTGACTACACTTCAACTGCTGCACTTGTGATTCAAGGCTCAAAGACAGAAGAAGCCTCCCTACATAACAGTAGGGCAGCATCAAAGAACATTTTTACTAGAGAGAAGAACGTCAAGCTCATACAAAAAAAATGTCATGAAAAAGTCCAACGCCATCTGTTGGGTGCCCCCTCGTAACTTAAGGGCGGGAAAATTTAAAATATGTGAAAGCGGGAAAATTTAAAATCTGAGAGAGCTGGAATATTTAAATGTTTCAAATAAAGTATTATAAGCAACTTTGAAAGATGGGACATTAATCTGTTTCTACAAAAACAGCTATTTTGTTTTTGTAGAAATAGATTTATGTCCCATCTTTCAAAGTTGCTTAAAATACTTTATTTGAAACATTTAAATATTCCCGCTCTCACAGATTTTAAATATGAGAGGAATAAATACTAATAAAAAACGTTTGTTTATTCAAACGAAAGATTCGTTTGATGGATTTCTAAGACAATTCAAACAAAAGCTTTTTATTAGCTAATAATAAAAACAACAGTTACATAATATTATAAGTATGTATTAGACATAACTTTATAATTTTAAACATCAGCGTAATTTCCCACTTTTATTTTTATTTAACTTGCATACGTCCCAGAAAAAACAAAAAACACATCTTTGATTCTCCTTCATTGTCAAACACAAACTGAGTCACTGTCTCTTTAATTAAACACAACACTGCACGACATAAACTCGACACAACAACGGAGGAACCAACTTGGCCTATTCGACGTCGTTTGTTATGGAGCAAAGTTATAAACAATGTTGAAATTAATCGGAAATACAACAAAAATTAACAATGCACGCGATGGCAGCCATATTTTATTGTAAGAAAAACAAAACAGCAAAGTTGCCAGCTAGTAAATCTGTTCTGTGGTTGCCAGGTACAAGCAATAAAATTCTACCTGTACGAATGGAATTGAATTTATAAAATATCTTTTTCCAGATGCACTGAGGCCTTAGCACCATATCTATATTTAAAAGGAGCTTAGCACGGATTCCTATCGAGTATCGAATCGAATTCGAATCGACGAGATTTTTTTTTATTTTGTTCACTTAAGATTTCTCTAAAGACCATATAAAACTACATTAATTTTTGTAATGACTTTCATAGAGTATATTGAATGACTTTAAAATCAATAAATAGATTACCTGATCTCTCACAATTATATTTCTCGAATATTTTATGACACTATGTAAATAGTAGCTTTTGAAAATGATAAAATACCAAATGTGTTTGTCAATGTTGCTTGTTCGAAAAAAATAATAATTTTATTTTATTTAATTTTCTGGCGAGCGGAGTTTATCCCCCGTAGGTATTCCAAACATCTCATAGAAACTCGACCGGGCCTGGGCAGCATGTGAGCGACGCGTCCTAGTAAAGTCCCGTAGTAGAAAAAGACATGGTCAATTCCACGCAATGCTACAACCAATTGTAATTATCAAGTATTTTTCTATTTCTATTCATAATTATTGTTAACATACTTTTATATAAAAGCGCTGTAATTGCATGTCTCAGAAACTTCCCGGCTAGTGCGGGGCACGCTACGCGATTGGTCATCGCCTAGCGTGCCCCGCACTAGTTATATACAAAGTCAATTGAGCCAGTTATTCGTCTAACACTGAGTTTTCCCAGATGTATAAAGTGGAATAAACCAAGCTACCGGGCGATCTATCGACAGTATCGAAGCATCGAACATGACGCGGAATACGACGCAAGGCTGTCTCGCCGCTTTGGAGCCTTCCTGCTCCTTGAAACATTTCCATAGCATTTATAGACACATCTTTTTCTCGTCTGTTGTTTTTTTGGGGTTCGTTGTGATGCGAAGACCATTGAGGTGTTTGTGCAATGGTGTTAATCAAAAATGATATAACACAAAAAATCTGCCTTTAGGTAGCCAGTTACTTAACAGCTATTATTGAATTTTAATTATATTTTGCCATTCATGTTTTTATTTACTTACTGTCGTATACACGGACTGACCTCTTGTTTGCGTGGATGAATGATATAAAAAACTCAAAAACTGAATACAAAGTCTAAAAAAAGTACAATAATCAAAATTTATCTATGTTTTTCACAACTCATGAGTACCCGAAATATCGAACTACATAGTACAAAAAAGCAAATAGGAGAATATTTCCTACACCAGTCGACGAAACTGTTAACCGTTTGGGTTCATAATTATAGACACTTCTCACTCAAAAACAGTATACGGAACTGTCAAAGTTCGAAACGTGGTCGATCTTTCTGTTCTTTTTTTAAATTCCTTTGCACTTTGTCCTTACGAGTGTATGAGAACTTGACCTTCGTGTCGGTGTATACGATCCTTAGCTTATAAAAATGTCATTCATTAAAACCGGAAAATACGGTAAGATCTGAAAATAAAAGAGTAAACACAAATCTCTATTGGAGCACGTGTTTTGTCACGATACTCATGATGTATTTTTAACTTACTGTACATTTAAGTATGAGATATAACTAATAAACTATGTATGTATTTCCTTGTATAAAGAAGAGTATAATCCGATTCAAATGCTATTAGGAAAAAATATTGGCTTTATCACACTTTTACTCGATGTTTCCTCTATTGGTGTAAATACAGTCACGTGAAATGAAATCTTTTCACGTGAGATCTTATGCTTTGCGATAAGGAATATTTTTGAATGTAAACACATTTGATAAACGTGTAAATAGAAACAAATTTCTTCTTAAAATCGTGGCGGTGACTTGAGTTCAGTGATGGAGGTTTATACCCTGTGGTTAGTTTCCAGGCACAAATTGCTAGCGCCAATCATTCCTTGTTAATTCAAAATGGTTCTTTGCTTTCCATCGTTTGTAACGTCTGTCACCAGTTTGCTGGTCTGCTTGTGGCAAGTGTTATTCTGAACTTAGAAGTTGCCATAAACATTACCGTTTTAGTACCTTTAGTGATGACTGGCACTGATATTTATATTTTATTAAAAAATCAAATATACATCCGACGACCTAAATATCAGAAATACAAGCAATATTTATACTGAAGCAATTCCGTTTATATTTAAATACAGATACACATTTCTAAAGAAATGCCTAGGCTATATAAATATAGTCTTTATTCACTAATAATAAGATATTTGAGGGTCTTTCGTAACGTCCAGGGTTAGACACGCAGCATGGTGGTGCCCAGAATCATAGTAGAAATAGTATACAGTAGGCTATCTCCGGCCCAATCTGCGATATAATTGCCTGTCTCAGGATTTTCAATGCCACGTTGCCAAAAAGCCGTGACGCGCGAAACTTGTGCGGTGATTTTGTTTGAATGTGCGTGCGGCGACGCATAGATACTATGGCGTACACAAACAAGCCTCGTGCGGTATTTTGTATCGAGATACCGTACTTTCCATTCTTTCTACTATGTCAGAATCGCATCCAGCTTGAGTCACGGAACTAAAAAAATGTATTGGATCGACGCCATAAATATGTAAGTACATGTTATTTCTGATATATATGTCGACGGTATATTGTCAAACCCGAGATATTAAATTTAACCAGTGAAATTATAATTGCATTGAATATTATATCAATCGCCTTAATTTCTTGAAATGTTTAGTGGTTTTGCATTATATAAAAAGTTATAAAAATAGTTACAGTAACTGACATAGAGCTCTTTCAAAGGTTCATTTTCGATCTTAAAGGTACAGCCCAAAAAAAATTAAAAAAGTACCTAAATTCTTTCATGCATATTGCAGCCATCAACTTCTTCAAAGAATATTGAAGAAAATAGCGCCATATTGAGTGAGACAGTAATGTTGAATACATTATTTCGATGGCGTTAAGGTGAACACGTTACAAATTGATTCAGTTACGGTAACTAATTGCGTTTGATACAGATCTTTACTCGGGCAATTATTCTATTTCCACCGTTTACGTCGAGTTAATTAATGTCGTTCACACGACCGACGAGTGATCTCTAAATTCTGCCAAGCAACCTTCTAGACCTAGCTTTTGGAGATCAACAGAGCATGCATTTAATCCTTATTTAGGTATAGTTTGATGTTATCTGAAACTTAAGAAGTTTACTAATTGGACCCGTGTAAGAATGAAAATTGGATTATTTTTTGGACATACTAACGTCTTGGGTTACAAAAATGCTGAAACCTATTTTTTGTGGTTTTTATACAGACTTTAAATGCGGGGTAAAACTAAAATAACATAGTGACGTTGTCTGTGTGTGTGTGTGAGTGTGTTTGTAATAGTTCATATTCAGGCAAAAATCAGCTTTAAAAATTATGGTGATATTTGATCTGCTAGATAATTTGTATAATGCGTCTTGTCAATTTATTTTCAAAAAAATAACACTTCATAAGACAACGTTTTCATTAAATTAGTCATAGCCACATAGCCATTACTTTGTTCCTTCTGCTTCTATCCGTTTATATGTTAATTGTCTGCAGGAACATGCTTGTACATGCTATGTACCAATGTATATGCCATGTTATATAAAATTTAAGTAAGAGCCTAGTAAAGTGCCATTACCGGACACAGGCCATATTTGAAATCAAGTCATCGATACAATGTTGGAAACGGGTTTAATGCAACTCGTTTGTAATTATCTCTGGTGTTATAATATGAGTAGTATTAATTTTGAATATTTGTGCAGTAAATTCTTTGTAACATTTTCTGGTATTTATTTTACAGCTTACTGAAATGAAACTAATCACTTTCATCCGTGCTTAGGAAACACCAGATCTTACACCATCAGACACCATTCAGACACCATTAGATTTAGGTCGTCGTGTGGTGTCCTATGAAATTCTTACATTTCTTACATCAGACTAACCAACCAACGAGTGAAGAAAAAACGTTTTATGTGGTAGAGCCATGCTTATTGCTTACAAACAATTCCTGCCTGTTAGTTGAAGTCTTTGATATTTTTTTTGCATTCTTATATAGTAGCAAAACAGATGTCTGTTTCTACCTCACTATGTATTTCTGTAAGGTGAAGGCACTTCCGCGGTTCATTTGAGTGTATATTTCACTATGCTCTACCTCACAATATGTTTACTAAGATCCTGTTAATACTTTTGAGTTAAAGAAAATCATTATGAACACGTGAACACCTACGGAACTCTGTTGTAGGCGTGTCTAACCTGATCTTGAGTCGGTTCTTCAGCCCACATTATAAGGCGGCATATTAAATGTAATAATTTATTTGCGCATTAGTATGTATTTGATATCTGAGATGGTCACTTGACCAGGTGCGGCGAAAATTAATGAAACACTTCAGACTACTCGTCGTCCAGCAAAATGATAAGTGAAAATAAATAACAGTAATTGGTTATTTAATCTGTAGGAAAGTGCCAATTAAGTTTTCTTGCAACCGACTTGTTTTTAGAAGAAAATTATATTGATTGCCCTATATGTTTATGGTATACTTTTAACTTCCGGTGCATGATGTAGAGTGGGCGCCGAAGCTGGAACTAGGTTTTAGTAAAGTTAGTCACTTTTGTATACTTTTACGTTTAAGTGCAAAAGTAGTTAAGAGCATTTTAGACTTCTAAAATGACTAATAAAAAAAAAGATATAAGTAGTTATAACCTTTGTACCCCACAAAGGTTATAACTACTTATATCTTCTTTTTTTTAAACCCGGCAGTGGGAAAAACTTTCTTTTTGGTGCCAACTCTTTTCCTATAAATTACATCGGCGACTCGCGAATAATGCCTCTGGTGTTACACACTCGTGGTAAAAAAAAATTTTTCTGATAGCTACTCCGCTCTGAAAGAGCTAAAAATCGGATTTTACCTACTGGTAAATCACTAAGAAGAAGTTGGCTAATATTTATAATAATTTTAGCGTCTTGCTGAGGAAATGTAGTATTTATACTCGTCTGCCTACCAAATGCTCGGATGCTATATATTCAGAGATCTATTTCGTATAAATATTGCCGCTAGTTTCAGCTGCATTTGGCAATAAGTATTGTAAAATAAATAAAATGAAAATATTTATTTACCAAAATACGATAACATACGATTACAAAAAAGAACGGATGGATAAAGATTATGTTACGTACCGGCTGATTAAGAGTTTTTTTTAAGTTTTAACTGAGGTATTATCAGAGATTTAAATCATATTTCTAGGTATTATTAATAATAATGAAACATGAAAGGCATATAATTATTTGTCAAAAATAATTTTTATTTGGTTTGAAAAACCATCCAATGAATATTCAAAGCTCTACAGTCGACTCTCTGGTTTAAACATATTATTATGTACCTACACACATTAACAAATAAGTACCTAAACGTGATGGGCAAAGGTCATAATTGAAAGTTGTATTTACAATGATAGCTAGCTTAACGCCAAATATTTGAAGATAGAAAAGTTGTTTGTGAAATTCAAAACTTTGTTCCGACCCAAGAACCAATCTCTAGACCCTAAGATTACCGCCACACACAAAACCCACAAAACCAATGCGATCAACTAACCATATACAATAAAACATTTATTGTCCGCTCATTAATTATACAGTAATTTCATTCATAGAACTATTCGAGTGTTTCTAACGACCTTAAAGTCTTAAGAGACTACAATAATTCTTATTAGTGCCGATAGACACCTGTCGCGACACCCGATACGCCCGCTCTTTACATAATCTGTGGTCGCCGCGCACCTGATGCCGAGCCAAGGATCCACCTTGATCACTTTTATCTAAACCGTTCTATGTAAATGATATAAAAATGCTGGCCAGTTACAAAACGATAGAGGTTAGATGTCACTTCGGTCGAGGTTCGTGAACTATGGTAATGACGTCATAGCATTCGACTTTTAAATTATTTAGAAATTTTGCTTCGTTCGATTTGTGCTGTGATTGAGGACGACTATTTGAAGGAAGAACTCGAAAAAAAATAACAATTTTTGTAAAATGATGAAATAAAATAAATAATACTGGCCACTATTTTCCGAGGGTTAGGTCCTACAAAAGCTAAAAAATATTTAAAAAGAAAAGTAAAAAGTAGTTTTCCGTACAAAGTCATAATAGGAACACGTACAAGATGTTACAAAATAAATATAGATGAATGAAAGTGGTCATAAATAAACTCTCCAATAAAATTGTTACAATGTTCAATTGCAAAATCTTTAATGTTAATTTATAAAGCTGTTTTAAATTTTATGATATATTTTATCAGTTGCCTTAATTATTGCGTCATCTTGAATTGGCCTTATGTAGATTTTATTTTTAAAATTGTACTCGTGCTACAAATTGAAAGTCATTAATAAAAAACTGTGATTTGAATGAAGGTAGTATAACTCGTATTTAAAGTACACAAAAACATCACGAATCATTAATAATCTAAATTTAGTCAATAGGTCGAGGTTAGCGGTACTATAATATCTGTCTTTATTATCTGTAAATGCCTCCGTGTTGCAGGTAGCCAAGTAGGTCCTATTTAAAAGCAACAGCCGCGCCAGCGTTTCAAATTTTGGGTACAATAATTTGTGATCGGGGTTTTCTGTTCGGAAAATACTCAATGTCTGAGGTCTAGAAGTTGGCTGTGTGAAACACTTCCCGTGCCTCGAAAGGCACGTAAAACCATTGGTTCTGCGAGTGAACTCTCTTCAGTCGTTTCAGACAGCAGTCTTAGGCCCCTCGTACACAAGGCTACGCAATTCTTCGATACTCGATGATTTTCGTCTCCAAGCGACTAACGCCATACAAATTCATTGAGGCTCGTACACTAGTGGGAATTCGGCTACTTCCCATTTGGTAAACTTCCCATGTGGTAAACCTCAATCTGTGCCTACTCAAAAGTTGCGTTTGGTAAACATTTTATTTACTTCATACGTTTTTCATGCATTTAGACATTCGTCCTGCGACTCGCGATTGTATGGCGGTAGTCGCTTGGAGACTAAAGTCGTCGAGTATCGAAGATTTGCGTAGCCTTGTATACGAAGGGCCTTAATGTTGACATTAGACTCGTCCTGTCAGTAGAAGGACTGCTGCAATCTTATTGCCTGGCTTAGATTTATTGTTGCCGGTTCTTCTAGATAAATAGCAACATTCCGGAGTAGGTAGTAGTATCTTGTATCTTTAATAATGGACGATTCATAAGAGCATCAATGAAGTCTACATGAATCTCTACTACTTACTAATAAAATTATATAGAGGAAAAAATTTGATTGTTTGTTTGCTTGTATTGAATAGGCTCCGAAAGTACTGAACCGACTTGAGTAATTCTTTCACTGTTAGAAAGCTACACTATTTCTTCCTTCAAATTACAAGGTTGGCAACGCGCGACTCATACCTCTAGTTACAAGAGTTAATAAACCACGGTTACCATCGGGCGGCCGTAGACTTACTAGAGCGCCACCTTGTGTAATATAAAAAGTATTCGCTGTTGAGATCTAGTCGAGCCGCGTGAGAAATAATGTTTGCTATGATAGTGGAAATTTTAGTAGAGACGTTATTTTAGCATAGCGCCGTCGCGTCGCGTCGTATGGACACGTGCCCGCTGCAGTTTTATGACGCTAACGTCTTAAAACACAATGTGTTTTATAAATGCGTTAGATCAAAGACTCGCATGATGTATTTTAACTGATTTAATAAGGAAAATAATTAAACGCACCAAAATTGAGATTGGTAAAAAAAGTAATAAATAAACTTAGTCGAATGCGTTACGGATAGCAGAATCAAAGAAGTTACCACAATGTATAAAAATACATATAAACATCTACAGCACATAAATGTTCATCATATGGTATTAGTTCTAAGTGGAATTCGAATTCACGACCCCTGGCGCATGGTAGGAAGAGTCAGGGTATCTAAAAAAAAGCATCATCGGGCCAGTAGAAAAAACTACGATCTTTGCATCTCCTACCTTTTAGCGCGTGCAGAACTCTCTTGATACCTGATAAGGTGGTTTTAAGGCATAGCTATCTCCTGTTCCTTGCCACACCGATTTGTTCAAAAGACTTAGTTACGAGAGGTGATGGCACTATACTAAAAAAATAAGCAAACGAAACTTTTAAATGTTGTTGATACATTTGTAATGCAACATACTTGCAAATGTTAATTGATATAATATGTAGGACAAACAAGCTACCGCCGAGTGCGCGGTGAGTCACGACGCTCGCTTGACCGACCACGCCGAGGACGCACTAACAGATCGATCGTTAAGTTTCTGATGGGCAGATGAAAAGATGCACGCACGCTCCCTATATCACCGAGATAATCTGTTCGGTTCTGCGTCATGACACGTTCGAGTGTTTCAAGTAACGAGTGTAAACTAGCCGACCAGTCGGCGAGCGAATGTCAAAATATCCTCCTTAAGGCTAATTCGGAGCGAACAATTTATGCGCAGCCCACGCTTGCTGAAATACGGCGCTCGCTTACAACCCTTTTATGTAGAGGATTTATTGAAGCGACTTGCGCACGCTTCAATGAACCGACCATACTTCTGGCCATTTGACATGTAACTCATACTTATCGTGATCTATGATACAATGCTGTAACCGTGAGCTCGGCCACGCTCCACAGATTACAAATTGTATGTGCCGTATAAAATAACAAGAGATTAAGTAGTTTTAGTGTAAATACAGCAGTTATGAAGACTTTTAGGGCGTCATTAAATCGTATAAACATCGGGACGTATCGAGAATTCCATAAACAGATCGTGAAAGAGCATAAGACGTGTCGCCAGTACTTCATTTCCTTGGCGAGGAGAATCTGGATCGCCGCCAACGTTTCCGAGAAAACGAGAGAAGGTTACGAGATGTCTCGCCTCACTTTATATTCCTAAATCGTGTCAGAGATAATATTTTCACGTGTATTTTGTTATTTGAGAAAAAATATAGAATTGCCGTTTGAGATAGGTGTGAAGTGCGGTCTGGCAGCGTTTTAAAGCCGAAGATTGGACGGGTGTGGCGAACGTGACGGTTTCTTGGCACTGTTTACTATTAAGGAAAAAGTTGTAACGTAATATTTATAGGAACAGTCTGGGTGTTCTCGTTATAAATCATACGTCAATTTGCCTCGTTTTCGGTTAAAAGGATGTTAAAGTGGTTAAACGAGTTTATAGGATCGTGATTGTCGCATCCGCGACGCCGGCGCCGGCACCCTCCTTCCTCATTACGCAGACGCGCACCCATTGCAACTGTGATGCGTATTACCAATTCTGTTTAATAATAAGTAGCTTCATTGAAAACAATTGCATATGTGCTACTCCCGTTCATCGGTCTGGGGTCGTTCAACTTTAGTTTTCATACTGGGATGATCTCGGCGTTTAAAGGATTGGATTGTTTCAGTACGTATCGGGAGGGACATATGTCACGCATATTGCTTCGTAAACAATGCTGAGATGCGGATATCTAGAATAACATCAGTAACATGTTCAATAAGCACTAATTTAGCATCGATATGACAGCAGTCCTTTGTGTTCTCACTGTGTGAAAGGTGGTAAGAATTAGCACAATATACTTGTTCATTGTGAACGTGTGGATCTATTAGAGGATCTTAAGGGACCTTCATTAATATTAATTTGGGTAGTTTATGAATTATTAGGCAATAGAATAAGAATTTCAACGTAAGGAAACCTGCACGGTTGCCTAGAGAAAAGTGGTCTGGATTCCCTTTTTAGGGATACGGACGTCAGGTGGCTGTTGTTCCAATGCGAAAAGATTCTGAGAAAGATACAAGAATTAAACATGTATGTTTGACGAGCCATTTGGTGTAATGGTCGAGAAGTCGGCTATTACGCCAGAGGTCGCGGGTTCGATCCCCGCACGGTACAAACATTTGTGTGCATGAACATGTTTGTTTGTATCGGTCTGGGTGTTTCTATGTATAATATGTATGTATTTACAAAAAAAAAAAGTATATAAGTAATGTTTATCCGTTGTCTGGCACCAATAGCACAAGCTAATGCTTAGTTTGGGGCTAGATGGCGCTGTGTGAATAATGTCCAGAGAGATATTTATTTATTTATTTATTTATTTATTTATTTATGTAGTGTAGTTAGGACTCTACATTCTGTTAATACGAGAATCCTCGTCTGGAAGGCAAGCCTATTATTATTAGCTAGCCTGTGCTATTCAAAAGATTGTTTACGCAAATAATAATCTGTGGGACATTATGAATTGTTTTTTACGTATTTTTTTTTTCCGGGACCATAACTGTCTTGTTGGGATATTTACTACTTATGTGTGTATTTGTTAGTCTAGTTTGGATTCGGATGTTGCTTGTTTGTATCTCATGTTCCATAATGTATTTCTTGGGAAATGCGCAGTGAATTTTTCTAAACAAAAAATTTAAGCGAACCTGCACAGACGAATGTCTGTGTGATACAATTATTGGTTACTAGTTCTCCTGTTAAGAGTTACCGATGTGAAATGACATTCGCTCCAATAAAATAACTGGATTTTTCAAATCCGTGGTCCATTGGTCCATCGGTAAAAATTAGTTTCTTTAACCACAAGACGACAAAAAAACGAGGTAGTTCAATTTCTGCAGCTAAAAGCAAACAGCTTACACGTTTAAAATAGCTCGTTTCTATACATTTACAAACAGATTCGTTCATTCTGCACGAGTATTGATTGACGTAAGATCAATATGTCCTCACGCAACAAGTCTGCGTTATCAATGCACTCTGGAGTGAGGTTAATTAAATAGTTACGAGAAAGATAACAGTGACGCCTATATATAGAGGCCGTCTTATCGACCTGACGCATCTTGTGGCCTATCTGGATACTAATCGCGTACTGTCCTTCGCACGTTTGCGATTTTAATGTATTGGGTACTTCTGTGAATAAGGTTTCACTTTTTGGTTTTGGAGTTTAATTGTCTTTATTGACTGGGATATTTGGAGACTTTAAGTATCAAGCAATCTACTTTAAGGCCCAATCTTGAGACCTGAAACGCTTCCACCAGGCGTAAAAATGCCTTTGTTATTACTCGTACTTAATCTTACACTGGTAGTACTTTTTTTTTTTTTATAAATTGGCAGTCAGGATGACCTCACTCCACCTGATGGTAAGCGGAAGTGAGGTCCAAATGTAAGGTTGACTGGCTCAATAGATCATACCAATTGAGCCAGTCACCCTCATCCCGAAGGCCTGCATAGATGCCGCTTCACGCCCCGCCTGAAAAGCCCAGGATTATAGGAGGAAGTAAACACGTACAGTCAGGTTTAGTAAATAAACTTCTGGATTTTCTCTCCTGGTCCTAAAACAGGGCTTCTTACAGGGCTCTGGGCCCTCACGTACGGCCCTGTCTTTCCATGAGTGCTATGGTGCATAAAATTTATCTAAATATTGTCAGTTTCACATGTGAATACATACACAACATCTCCTTTCATCCATTTCATCATAATATCCATTGCACTGCATTTTGAGTATAATATAAACTTTTCGAAAATGCTCCCATGCCCCCTCATTGTACCCTGACAAAAGGGATCCGTGATGCATCTTCCACGATAATAGGGAACATGCAATGTTTTTATTTTTGTGTTCATTTTAAAGAATTCCATGTAGAATAAACCACAGTTAAATCAAAAAATTAATACATTGTAATTTATCGGAAAAAATGCGGTTTTAAATTGACCGTTTAAATTTTCGCTCGAAAACGGACCTATGGTTCCGATGACACGTATGACGTCACTCCACTCTGACACTGCCTCACGTCGTACTTCACCGTACTTGTTCGTCGCTGGCTTTCATAATTTTGCATATTTTTTCGAGTTTCGAAATATTTTTTGGTAAAAATTTAAAATGGACTATCCATCAACATCAGGTGATCGTAACAATACCACTAATATTCCGAAAAAAACCGTGTTGACTCGTGTTTTATGCCAATGTGGACATTGGCATAAAACACGAGTCAACACGGTCAACAGACATCTACTTCAACAAAGTTTCCAAATAAATTGTTTTTGACGGGACCTTCTGACCCAAAACTGAGAAAAAAGTGGTTTCAAGCTGCGAAAATACAAAGTTTAACAACTATGATTTATACATACCGTAGTAATTTAGTTCCTTTCATATTTCTACACTTGAAAACTCTGCATTTTCGACAAATAAAGATAGAACTATGTCAGCACTAACTCTTGGTAAATTCCTGGAGTCTGCTTTGATAAACCCAACTTCCATTTTTATTAAAAAAACTCAATTTATTCCCATAAAATAATATTATCATACTTTTACAACCATATAGACCGACAAATTTATGTGTTCCGGTGGCCAAAATTGGAACTACGTGAAATGCAATGCAAAAACGATATTTAATGACAGTTCTATATCGACAGTAGCGACGCCGCCAACGGAATAGATAATTTTGTCGGTCTAACCTCAAATAAGTTGTCATAGCTGATTGCTGTTTTAAAATACGTTTCGTTTCAGTAATTTTTAATTCGTTATTACTGTTAAAAAACAACATTATATGAAATAAAAATGTTGCAGAGGCCTTTCTTTTATATTTTTTTAACATTTTAGTCATATAATTTTCATAATTATTTTATATGCATCTTCCCTATTAATTGACTTAAGACTGGGTTGAGTCATCTGATGTTATTGTATGGGATGGAATGTTGACTATGTGCGACTGTGCGTTGTTATTTCCTTAAAGGCTGTTGTGCCTCCTGACATAAAAAAAAATCAAATGATAGCTTCATATGAAACTATTACGGATGAAAGCTACCTATGCACTACCAAATAAGTATCCCGTTACATCTCCGTGCATTTAACCTTTCTATTTATAAACGTCATTAAAAAAGAAGAACATTCTCAATCCGCGCATTTGCTCTCTATCTTCGAATAATATTTACGACGCGACGGTTGGCATTACATCTATTCGAATCCCAATTTTATGGGATTGGACATCATAAATCATGATTATTCCCGTGAAATTAGCATAAGCCTATTCTTAGGTTTCTGGCCGTAGGGATCTCGGCTAAGGCAACCCCTACCGTGCAACCAAGGGCCAGCTTTACTTTGTCAGTGTTGCCAACCCTGCGAATTTAACTAGATTTGCTATTTTTAGAGTGATATATCTGGTTTGTTTGTTTATTTCACTTTATTTTACTAAAGCAATTTCTGTGTAAATATTATTAGACATCATAAGAATATAAAGATTTTAAATAAGAGATGACATTTTTTGGTCTCCTTTAGTTAATTTTATTACATTCAGCGTCATTTCAATTGAATATTATAGTGCTAATGGCTATATACAATGTATGTAAGTGACAGAAAACAGATTATTACTTTAAACCTACTTACCATTCCTTTGGTCTAATAGCCGACTTTTAAACTAATAAGCCGTTAAATTTAACTGTGTTTTAGTTCTTTTCTATTGTGAATTTGTCGAGTTTTAGTTTCTCAGGGTTGGCAACACTGCTCAGTGGCCTGATGAGACGAGTTTTTACTTTTACGCTCCAAAGTCGCATAGTTGTTTTGTACATTTTAACACTACAACTGCAACTTTTATTTTTAGATGTCCTACGAGTGCGGTATGTAAATGTGTCTTGTTAACCCGCGCTGGTGTCTCAGCCCCTTAGCGGCTATTATAAATCATGCTAGTGTTCTATTCAAATTAATAATAAATTATTTATACGTAATTAAATTCTATATGATACAAGCAGTGTTGATATGATCCTGATTAGTCCGCATACTAATTGATTAGTGTCTATTAAAAGCGAAGTGAAGATTGCCGAGGAAGTTAATATGGTCTTTATTATTCATTATAATCAGAATTTACTTTTTTATGCTACTTTTGTTGTACTTCACTTTTTATAAAATTTTAGTTAGCAGTATGCATTTGTTTACTAAATGGTAAGGAATCACAGCCTCTTTCAGTGTAAACTGATTTATAGCACGACCAATAAAATAAAAAACCTTGCCATTTGCGGAAAAATATTGGAACTAATTTCTTCAAGTGGCACAGTCAAATATAAAAACAATAAGATGTCTTTCATTATTGCTGTCTGTCAAAGTGTGATGTTGATTGTCAACCGTGCCTTGTTTTAACGGATATTGTGAGTTATTTGTAAGTATAACCAAAGCAACCAAGTGTTGTTATAACCATAGCTAATGTGGCGCCTCCAGAGCATGTTTTTATTTTCTTGGTCAGGCTATACTTTAGGTTTAAATACTGGCCTGCATTTTCGGGTTCCTGAACATTATTGTCAAAGTACATATTACTAGGGTTGGTCGATTGCTACAAGGGCACACTGACTAATCGGTGTCTTACACCTCTCGAATCCGTTTAGTAGGTAGTTATAAGAAAGTTTTTAGTAATGGTGGTGGTTAAAAGCATTCTCCTCCGCAAAATAAAAATTATTGATTGCGCTACCTAGATGATATCATATTCATGAGAAAAAGCAATACGAAATGATGATAAATGGAACTATCATAATAACGATGACTTCAATGTTGCAGGCCTTTGCCCTGCAGTGGAACATTAATAAGATACCATCTGATACTTTACTCTCTTAATTTCCCAATGTCTCTATTAAGTCATGAAATATCCATTCAGCCTTAGTATTGGACACAGAATGGGCAGTCTACTGTGAGTAGTTAGTTAGTAATTTACACGGTCATAATGTACAAGTTTTAGACAGGCATTAATAGCTACAAGCCTTGGGATGTTGTTACTGTTCACTTAATACTTATGCAATTTATTCCCACCAATAAGTTTGTTAAAACTCTTTTAACTATGTCTTTAAGGATACTATTCACGGCCACTTCTGACCACTTTGTGGTATTTTGAATCTATTATAATGTAAAAGTAAAGTGAGTTTGGTATAGACTAATTTATACATAACTACTTACTTCTACAGTGATTTTGCGTAGAATAATGTTTTTCGAAAAAAGTAAGGTCCTTTTTGAAAATATGTTCAGTGGTAGGGTAAAAGACAGACTGAAAAGTTACTTTCGTAATTATAATCTTTTTGGTGTAAAAGTATGGGCTAATTAAAGAATTACTTAAGATCAAAGGCTTCAATTTTTGACTTGCCAATTGAGGTTTGTAATTCCGAGCTTTTTTCCCGTGAAACTAATTTTGCCTACCTTAAGACTCGAATCCAGGACTCAAGATAACTACAAGATTATTAAACTACTAGACCACGAGATGTTTTGTATTGAACAACTATAAATTGATTGAGAAATAAATTTTCAAACACCACTATCGATGTTGCAATCGCAATCATAATTCGTAAGTTCTAGTTTATTGCGTGCAAAAATAGAATAGTAATATCTTACATGATTTAATGGATCATTTACATCTATAATTGTTGGCATTGCTATCAGGAAGCATAAATTTATAGTCGTAAACAATTACGCTGCATACATTTTAAATTTTTATGGGTTTAGTGTCAGTTTTTCTAGTCATTACTATTTCTTATTTTGATGAAGAATGACACTGAAAATGCAGATATCGTAAATCCTGAATATTATTTAAAGTGAATGACTACATGCCAAGTGCAGAGTTTATGGACACCTATGTTCAGCAGTATCTATTTGGCTGTGTTCAGTTCCGCCCATGTTCATGTGATAGCGTGTTTTGGGAATCACCTGTTTTAGGATAGTCCAAACCCAGACCTGAAACCAAAAAGCAGGTGTACCCGAGTAGGGCCGAACAATCGCCTCTCTCTTCGGTTGTGAAGGCGAGTTTCGTAGGTAGCCGGACTATTTTGTCACACATCCCTGCACGCACTGGCAGGTTTTGCTAGAAGTAAAACACATTCTCCCCTGCTAGGATTGGGATGGAACCGTGCTATTCCTTACCTTTTGTTTTTAAAAGTTGTTCAAATTATGACTTTGCTTGTTCCAGAATGCCAGTTCGACAAACAGGCGAGAGAGCTCGGCTCCACGTGGTTCGCGGATCTGGGCCCGCCCTTCGGCGTCATGTACTGCTTCAAATGTGAGTGTTTACCGGTACGTATTAATCACACTTGTTTGACTTGCTCCTGCGAGACCGACGTTAGCTAATAAATCATCATCGTCAATAATACTATCAACATCAACACCGTCATCATCTTTAATGTCATCAATACCATTATCTTCATCTTCTTCGTTATAATTATCATCAAATGCATTCTTAATAGAGTAAAGAAATTAAGATAGCTAGATAAATATACCGCAATAATTAGCTGAATGTATTAAAAGTAGCCGAGTGGTTTTTAAAGTCACTTTTACATGCGTATGGTTCAAATCACGGTGCGCACTTATAGATTTTTTTATGTTCTTAGTTACGACTAGCCTTCCACCGGTGGTTTCTTTTGTCAATAATCTCCTTACCCCCATATTTCCCGGATCAAAAGTACCTTATGTCACCCGGGGATAGTGTAGCTTTCCAACAGTGAAAGAATTTTCCAAATCGGTTTAGTAGTTTCGGAGCCTATTCAAAATTAACAAATAAATCTTTCCTCTTTATCATATTAGTTAAGATTTGCTTGATGGTGACGGTAAACATCGTCAGAAAACCTAATATGAAAATATAGTATTTCCTATTTATTTCCATTTAAATGACTTGTCTTTCCAAGAAGATGGAATAGAAAGCGACGACTGTTTAAAGACAGGCAATCACTTAAATATTAGATAAGCAATACACGTAACGAGATGCAGATGGCTTAGCAATTATATTCTGCTAATTACATATTTTATGAGTACATTAGGATTACCATTTCAACTAAGACAACAATGCATAACTATTTATTTTCTCTGCAATAAATATACAAATGAAGGTTGTAAAAGCGGGTGAAAAGAGACAACCGTATTCATTCATTGCCTTGTAGAAACGATGTTTATTCAATTAACATTAGCTTCTTCTAAGTAACGGAAAGTGGACAGCGTTGGAAAATATTGAAATTGTGTTGTTCTTTTCTGTTATTTTCTCTTTTATTTGTATAAATAAAATTAGTAGTTTAGTAATATAATCCGTTGGTTTCGGTACTCTCGGGATCCTGGGTTAAATTCCCCGGTATAGAAAAAAATGTGTCGGATCTTTCGAACATAGTTCGGGTTTGTGATCACCAATCCGGATTTGGCCATTTTGTGACAATAGCTTGATTTCAATGATGGAGGCCTTGCCTTGCAGTGGGACACTGAATAAGCAGACATTATTTACATATTTTTTTTTAAATACAAAAACAATAGAAACACAGCACGACGTATTGATATATTGATGACATATTGATTCAAAAAAATCTGTTAACAGATCAAAACCGCGACCTCTAGTGTAATAGCCAACTTCTCAGCCATTAGGCTCCTAAAATCTGTCATAAAGTATTACGTATAGAGGTTGAATACAAGTGCATTTACCAGTACAAATTTTGTCACAGGTGCAGAAAAAGCGTCGAGTAGTGGCTAAAGTGCGGTGCCGAAACATCAAGAACGAGTGCCCGGAACCTTCCTGCGACACTCCTGTACTGCTTCCTGGAAGGTGCTGCAAGACCTGCCCCGGTGACGTCAACTGTGAGTATGATGGTTACTCTTTACTGGATCTTTATTAACTTTTGAACAGGATTGCCGCTACAGATGTAGACAACGTGAGTCATAAAAATTATATTCATTGTCATCAGCGGAGTTTTCGAACCGACACGATTAGCATATCTTCAAAAAAAGAGCGCAAGGACCGACGTCGCATTTGTGATTTACTCTGCGCAACGCTCTCTAGTGGTCAAAAAGATAGAGTTTTCGGTATATTGCGCGATTGACAAAATATTTTCGATCTATTTTTTCAGCTACACAGTACTATTACACTTACGAGCAAAATTGTACAATCATAACTCCTTTTTACCTATCTTTAGCATGGAATTAATTTTAATATATTTTAATAAACGATGTTGGTATCATTTCAAAGCCCTTTTATAAATATTTACAATGGTACCAATAATAATGATGTTAGTTAGGTGATGTTAATTATATTTTTTTTTAACCTCAGTTGCTTATGTTGAAAATAGTAAAACAGTATTTATTCCATATTTCTGCCATATATTTTTTATTATGACAAATAGTGTGTAAATTGTTAACCATTGTAAAAGTCACAATCGTAACCAATCTCTCCATAGATTCTCTTGTCCATAGCCTAGAGAAATCAACCGCCAGAGTACAACATAGTAGAGAGTTAAATGGGTGACAATCCCGACCCACTTTTGTGGATTTAATTCGAGCATTTCCGTGTTTTGGAAGCGATATTAACCGGCCGTCTCGATGAGGTTGGATATTTATTTATTCTTCTTATATCGTGTGATTAACCACTTGTTTAATTAGTCACTGGGTCGTCTCCGGGTGTAAATGCAGTACCACTAGTGGTACCCGTCAGTAGTGGAACCATATCTTTGGTCTAGAGTCTGCCAAAGGCCCGATTTATAGGTTATGGTGCTTGAAAGCATTCTCTTATGCAATAAAAGGCTTCTCACATAGCTCATTTAAAAATTTTGTGTTTGTAGTCTTATTAATGACTCAATAAGAACACAAACGCATAATTCTAAAAAACAGAAATTGTTCTAAAATTACCTTCCTTGAACAATTTTAGATTAGGTAATTTCTGGATCATACCAACGGTTTTAGAGAAAACGAATTGTATTTATAAACGTGTCAATTAGAAGCCTGGTGTTTGCATTTGTTGTGAAAGAATGGTTTATTTCATTTGCGCGATTTAGAGATAAGTTTTAGCCAATAGATGTTTTTAATTACTCAGTGTGATTTGCGGTTAAAACTATAGTTTTTATTTAAAAAAAAAACAGATAAATTTCTTTACTTTTGAATACCCGTGTCATTTCGTACCCGTGTTAAGTTTTTGATCAAATGCCGCGAAACTTCAGTCGTGTCGTCTTCATCACTATTTATCACTGACTGATTTGTATGACAGCTCTGAATTATACGAATTTATTAAACGTTGTTCAGTACATGCCAGTATTATGCCAGTCATTTTGCCTTGATGAAGAGCGTGCGCAGCAATAGTTAAAGAGCATCGCGATAATGTCGGTGACTTGGTCGATATTAATGATGTACTGCTACCGGCAGTCAGCATAGTAGCAGTCATCGGGTATATGATATATTTATAGAATTTAGCGAAGTTGCATTTCAGAATAAGGTCATTGAGTTGTTCCTTTAGGAAGTAGGAGTGCTGAATGTACATGTTTTATTGTTCATCTAAAAGATTTTGCAATAAAATGGTGAAAAAATCACTTCGAAAGCATAAGAACTCCCGAAGATAAAAAACCAATTTTTAAAAGCTCATTTATGAACAATCCTAAAAACACTCGCAAACATCACAAACAAAATTAGCTTTGCCCATCGTTACGACCATGACTATAAATATAATTATAAGTAGGCTATATAACTATCATTTTCCATGATCTATTCTATTTTCATCAAAATCGGTTCAGTGGTTGGGGTGTAAAAGCGTAACAGACAGACAAAACGAGTTGCTTTCGCATTATATTAGTATGGACGTTGCAAAATATGAGAGCCATTGAACGCAATCTAGCATTATCATCACGCCATAAACTCTGTAACCAATTGCCCATCCGCGCTGGCCCAGGCCGAAGCTTCCATGACTTTTCATTTCCTAAATTAATGATGTCACCCAGAGGTTAGTATCTGATGTCATGCCTTTTTCGGCGCGATATATGATATTCAACCGTTTCGCGAATGAAATGCTTTATTATGAGCTAATAAACTTGCTCATTTAGCGCTAACAGCCGTTTTGAGTTACGTTTTTACTGTTTTATTGATATTACTGATGATTTATAAGATACTAGCTTTCCACACGCGGTTTTGACTGCATGGACTATGTGAATAAATGTAGCCTATGGTACTTTCCAGATCCCAAACTGTATCCATAACAAAAATCGAGTTGATCTCTTGTGGCGTTTCGAAATGAAAGATGGGCAAAAATCTCCTATTTTTGTTGTCCAATGGCGAGTGAGTTATAATTTCTTTCTACAAGTTAATATGTTTATTAACTTGTATAAAGCTAGCGGTCTTACCCGCTTGGTATGTTGATATAAAATAGTCACTGTAGTAAACTACAGGTGGAAGCTAATTTTACATACCATGTTTTCGTAAGATTCTATTTTTTTTTGTAAGTACCGTATAAATATTTTCATATATTTATTATATGAAGTTTCAACTCTGACAAATAGTTCGTCATAATTTAACTGTCAGATAATAGATACCTGACAGATATTATTATCACTAACTTATATATCGATGGTGAAACTGACTCTTAGTAAAAAAGCTGTGACATAACAGACACTTTAATTTTATTTATCCATATAGATGTATTAAATTTGTCGTCTCGATTACATTGGATACGGTTACCGCTCAGGCAGGTTGGTGACTCACGGGCCATCTGTCGCGAAAACTATCAACGCGTGTGGAAATCGACTGAGCTACATACGCTTATAGTTAGTAAGTATCGGACATACTTATTAATATCTCTGGAAAGCAAAGGCCTGTATTACTGAAATTAGCCATTGTTATAAATATCCCTTAATCACCAAGCTTGCCACGTGCAGAGAAGTGATCACAAGCCCCAAAAATCTTGAACGAATTTTGCTCGAACCGGGAGTTGAATCCAGGACCTAAGATCACAGTCAATCTAACCACTAGACCACCGAGGTGGAGCCAGTATACTCAAAATAAAAATCTCAAAGATCAGAAGAGATTACAAGATGGCAGCAAACTGATGTTTTCTGGTTGAAGGTCCCTTAATAAAATCAGGTGTGCTAAATGAAATAGCATAAAACTATTGTCTGAGTCACTATTGACGTTATCACGATGATTTTTACCTAGAGCTTACTTTATTGACTCTAAGTTCGTTATTCTCTTTGATCACCGCCATTAATATACCATTTTCGGCCTATCTGCCTCGCTTGTGTAACATGACACTTCCCCTCCGCTCAATTAAACTATCTATAGACACACATAAACTTGTTATTAACAGTATAAATTATAAACGATTAGCTGACAAATTAACATTTCTCGTATTAAAATCGATAATTAATAAACATTATCATAACACAAAACCATTATCATAAAAACTGTCTTGATCGTGAGGTAATTTTTTGATTGTCATCATTCATCAATCCATTAAGTGGGTGTCCGGTTTTTTGCGGAATCGGCAAATTTGCCGACTTTAAAAGGTAATTGCGGAGTGTAAGAAAGTATGCGTACGCGTTGTGACAGGATCTCGGCGATGACAAATGACAACATGGCCGAGACGCCGCTCCCACGATTCGCTCTCATCAATATACATTAGGTATAGTAAATGCGCGGAGGTCCGTCGTTTGCACCCCGGTACATCTTTGAATTGAACTCATTAAATAGTTATGTTATTGGCGAGAGCGTCGAGGTTTTCTCTTAAGTGTGATGATTTACGAGGAACGATGTTGAGTGAGGCAGAAGCAAGGCAGAAGTGAGGCGAAGCGATATAGAGTCTGTTGCATTTGAGACCGGAATCGCGATCCCAAAAGCCACTATGAAATCTCTAATTCGTGTTCCATCATTTTATTAGCTTCTCCCCGTTGTCTATGTATTCGGATACTGAAGAAAAGTAAAACGGTCCTAAAGTCATCTAAATTTAAAATGATTTTGGTTCGGTAATTGGGATCAGCACCATAGACACAGGTCTGTATCTTGTCTGTTGTTTGTGGCCTTAAAATACCAAAGTGTAATTATTATACTTATTGGCTTCATGGATCGCAGTCCCAGCCTATAAAATTAATAGTTAAATTTTTGGCGTTTTTTGGCTTTTAAGATAACTTTCCCGTCCTCTGCCACTCACGATTGCCATATTGGCTACGCTCAACTTTAGCGGCAGCCTTTGGGACCACAACCGACTCGGTAGACACTCGGACCGCAGCCGCGGCGTCGCCGTCATCGCGTCTGCTTGCTCTGCACAGTCATTAGGACTATATCGAGAGCATTACAATGGCATTACTCAGATGCACTGGGCGGTGCACAAATGGCACGCGCTGATGCCCCCCTGCGCCCGCGCAGCTGCAAATATAGCTGCTGGTGGTTATTCCGGGAGCGTTCATCGACCTACGCCGCGACGCCGTCTGCGCCTTTTTAGCGAACACTACTTACAACACAATTTTTTTGCGAACGAAAAACGGAGGTGTCAATGCACGCGGATTTTTCGTGAATCCAAAACACATAACGCTGTTTGTTTTGTAGCGCAAGTAGGTACTGCTTACTGCTTGGAGTTTCGATTGTGTTAGGTACAATTGTGGATGCAAGCCGACTGGATGCGTGGCGTATTCTCCAGTAGATTGCCAAATTGATCTCTCTGATGCCTTTTATTTAAACATTTGATGAACGTTATAGGTGTTTTTTTATTATGATTAAACAGTTGTTTATCCTGATTAACCAGGGGAAAGACGCTCAGAGAGAAAGATTAATTATTAGGAACAGGTCGAAGTCGCATTAAATGTGGATCGATTTCTTTGAGGATAACATATATGTATTAATGTGATGAAAATTTATGTATGGTATATTTTTATAAATATCACGATCATATTTCAGCAAAACTTTTGTTTTTTTATTACTTTGATTAAATTTTCTCTTAACGCATTTTTCTTAATAAGGTTTAAACTGTACTTATCAGAAAGCTCAAAGACCAATCCTACGGATCTCTAAACAGCCATAACGTCTATCTAAAGCTCGTAAGTGTAAAACGCATCAAATCTGATTCACTATTGCCTTTGTGGGAACACCAGTTGGCCGCACAACGTAATAATATTTTATTGTCCTTTTAACCCTTCGTGTGCCAGGTGGGGTCTAATCAACTCAAAAAAAAAAACATTAAAATCTCAATGCCATGCCACTCAAGAATTACTAATATTTTCAACATGTTTCAAGTAGCTTTTGACACTCTATGATATTACTTTCACATATACAAGGCCCTTAATTAAATTGTATTTATTTTTATTTTAATAATGTATTTTTTCTCATTTAGTAAACTTTAAGAAGTCTTCATAAAAAAAATTAATCACATTTTATATAAATTCTCCAATAAAAAGAACTCGGCTCTTCATTTATTTTGACCTTTGGGTCTTTTAGAATAATTCATTTTTCTCAATGTTTTACATTTTGTTATGATGCTATATCTTACATATTTCTTTTATATTAGGTGTGTGATGTTATGTTATGAATTATTAGATTGCTCAAAAATATTTCATATTTATTTAGCTATACTTTCAAAAAAGTAGAATAATATTATACACATGAGCTAAATGTAATAGGACCCAAGAAACCCTATGTAGTGTTAAATGTTGCTTATCTTCGTAAGGTTTATAGAGGGTTAATAAATCCGTACAGTCGTACCAAGACTGTAAAACGGATAATTTTTAATTGAATCCCTGCCAGGTGTTATCGCAATAAAGCTAAATGAATTTCATGCCTTTACACGGGAAGCAGGCATTTCAGTAATATAAGGTACGTAGCAGAATGGCTTTTTCTTATTAATTAGATACTTTAACATATAAATACGCGGATTTACGTCGTGTTGGGTCTAATAACGTGTTATATCATGGTATAATAATATAATGGTGGTTATTTACTGTAATTTGCGATGTTTGGGTAACTGGTAATAGCTGTAATATTGTAATGCAATTATTCCAGTTAGGTGTCCTATAGACTGTTCTTTTAGGAAAATGCATGACTAAACAGATGTTTATTTATGTTTATGGGTAACAGAAGTTACTTACCATCAATTTGGTTATCTGTTCTCTCGTTTTCATTTTTAACCTTAAAAAATAAATATTTTGAACGGTAGTCAGGCAGCGCCATCTAGCCCTAAATTAAGCATTAGCTTGTGCTATGGGTGCTACAAAACGTATAAACATATTTTTTTTTGAAAATACATACATACATACATAGAAACACCCACACCGTTAAAAACCGAATGGTGTATAAAAACGTACTCCAAAAAAAAAAACCAAGGTCCATATTATGCTTACAAGTTTTTTTCAAAAGTAGTTGATGGGGATCTCCTTTATGGTAAATAATATTGTTTTAGAAGAATAAAAAATCAGGTTAATACTAATAAGATCAGTTGCATTGAGATTTTGCTGCAATTTGTACCTAACTAGTGTCGTGGTGTGCGCTCACGGTTTACCGGGCCCGGTCGATCACGAGCCGGGCTAATCACGGCGTACGCCGACATTTTAGGGTTAAAGTGGAGAGTAAACTAACCCTCGACGAATTTTTTTTTTATCCTTTTCAGCTACATAGTTATGTGAACTTTTAATTATACGTGAAATAAGTTTTACATATTATTCGTCATATTTCTTGATATACTAACACATGTAAAAATTACGCGTTTAATAATTTAATACATTTATATACACAGTACCTTTCCATTTCTAAACCCTTAATTCTTAAACGTTCTTATGCGGCACATTGTCACCTTGGATAGATTGTATAACCAGAAAAGGATGTAAAATTTTAAAGCCACACGTATAGTCACCAGCACATCAGACTACCCTAATCTGTCAAAATTCTACAACCAATTTTCAGCTTTATTCACTTCACATAGAGTACTCTTTCTTTCAATTGGGATTTTTTGACAGATTAGGGTAGGTTGATCTGCTGCCGTCCGTACAAAACACAATTATAAAACATAATAAGTTTGAAGTATGTGTCTAAAATGTCAGGAATTTAAAATTGACACAGTTATGCAAGTATTTATTTGTCGGCTATATACGAGAAATCAGCCAAGATTAAATATCGTATCTTTAGTTAATGAATTATTTAGCAAAGTTAATGTTTATTGGTATATTTTAGATTTAAAGGCTAGTCATAAACATGCCAAAGATATTTTAGTGCAGTGCTGAGGAATCATGCTGTTTAGTTGCGTAAAAAGTTTAGTGTAGTCTGCAGAACAGTAATTAAGTCATTGAATTAACAGAACTTTCGTTTAGCAACAGTGTCACAAGATCTGACGGTCCGCAAGATACACAAACAAATATATCCTACTTCTTTTTTTTCGACCGTTTTTTCCCTATCTAGTCAGGGTACCTACTAGTTATACCTTTTGTTTTTTGGTGGAGGAGAAAGTATTTGGGTTCCATAGCCGCAAGCTCGTGACGTTAGCAGCCGTAACCGTTTTATGGCAATTGACCAGCTCAGGGTACACTTGTACCATCATCTAGGATTCGGCAAATCCATTGGAGCGACTAGACTGTCATCTGACCTCCGTAACCTTAACAGAGGAACTAGACAAATTCATGCTTACGCAGCCATTCGACTTTGCAGGTGTACTGGCTCCCACATTAATACGGCAGGTATTACTACAGACTAACATAATTAGGGGTAAGGAATTGTTGATAAAAATCCGACTCGCGCTTGACTCACTTTTTTTTTTGCGCTCGCGGCGCGCTCAATCGCCGTTTTATTTTCGCGGGATCGGTGTCTCTGACTGCATTCGCGGTGCATAATTTCGTGTGCAACTTTTTACGTGAAAGAAATCGCTTTGATGTTGAATACAGGATGACTTTTTCAATCTGTATTCTGGTGGTTAGTAAATCTGGGTGAATTGAATAATAACAGATTGAAATGACGTGTAATATATGAATTTGACTAGGAGTTGGGGAGAATGTTTGAGTATCAGACATAAAAATATATAGGACACATATTCTTTGGATAGAATCGTTGCTCCATTGATTTTATTCTGATATCCATTCAATTTTTTTGCTACCAGGACAATAATGTAAAAAATCTTTGCATATTAATGTAATGTACTTCGCTATTACTTAGGGTGCCAGATAACTAATATTAGTAAACATAATTTCCACTAATAATCATAACTTACATACAGCATGTTAGGATTTCCTGCCATACTGTATATTTTTTTTTGTAAAAACATGCATACATAAATAAATTGTATAAAGAAACATGCAAATCAATACAGACATGTTTATGCACACAAAAGTTTGTACCAGGGGATCGAACCGACGATCTCTGGATAGCCATCATCATCAATTCGGTCGCCAAGCAGCCTGTGCTCTACATTAATTTTATTTCCAAGCGTCCACGTATAGACCGCATCAACGACGCTTAATTCCTACACAATAGCTAATAAGATATCATTACCGTTGTCCGAGTGTGGTGTGGTGTGTCAGAAGGCCACGGGTGGGTTGTTCGTTATTATTTTAATATCGGCTAATGAGGGAGCGTTAGGGGAATGCGGTCGGGCGCTTATCGTGAGTAATAGCGCGGTTTGTGGTGCGAAATGCGTGACTGGTTGGCGCCAGGGCCCCACTGGAGGTAGGGCCTAATCGAATACGAATAAATTGAATCAGTACCCTTAAAATAATATCACACAGCGTAATCTAGCTTCAACATTATGGATAGAAGAATAGGAGTTTATTAGAAGCCCTCTCTGCCAAATGTATTGGTATAAAAATAAATTATTTACAATTCGATAAGGTATTGTAGGCACTATTGTAATTTATTGTTGTTATTATTTTAATACTTATGATTTAAGCGACGTCTTCTGACTTGTTTATGAAATAATTGCATAGTTATGTTATTTATAATTTATTGATCTTAAAACGTAACGTCTTATTATAATAAAATAATTATTCAATTTAATATCAATATAATTATACACAAATATCGGAATAAAGGTAAAGATAAACGATTTGTAAACAATTAACTGACTTAAAATAAATGTGCAGTGATCAAGCACTTAGTTTTATTGCTTTATGTTATTAATAGCTTTATAATAATTAATTGGAACTACTAACAAGACTTAGGTAACCATACGAGTACATTATGTGTATTTAATATTGGTTGCACTTTAATGCTGTGTGTCTATATAGGCTTGTAACTCAATGGTCAGTATAATAATTATTATAAAGAGGGAAGATTTGACTGTTTGTATTTAATAGTCTCCGAAACTACTGAACCGATTTGGAAAATTCTTTCACTGTTGGAAAGCCACACTATTCCAGGGTAACACCGGGTACTTTTTATCCCGGAAATGTGGGGGAAGGGGGTGGGTGATATTTGAAAAAAGTAATTACGCGCGGGTGAAACCGCGGGCGGAAGGGTAGTTTGACAATAGTTTTAAATTGCACTAACTAACATGTCCAGTAAAGATTAATAATATTATCAAAAGCCGTTTGCTTCTGTTTCGTTATTATTAGCAACTTCGTCCAAGATAAAAATTAAAATATATTATTTTTTGAAGGAAGCCAATAACTCTCTTGCGTCCGGTCTGTTTGTTCAAGCGTACATTTTTATTATAAAAAAATGATTCCAATTGCCATGCAGCATAATTATATTTATTTACATGTACATTGATATAACACCAAGTGCTGCGCTATGAAAACAAAACTTCCAAACATCCAGACACAGAACATACAGAATTGTTTATCAATGAATGCACCGGCTCGTCCTCTTTTGGCTATGAAGGGACATCGGGGTAGTCTTTAGTTCTAAATCCCATTTAAGGCCGCAGGACACACTAGCCTGCGGTTATGGTGCTTGAAAAATTCTTTTCCACAAAAAAAAGTCCCACTAGCGCGCTCATTGCGCAAAATATAATTTGCCTTCGAAAAAAAAGTGGGATAAGAGCTCACGAGTCACGACTAATGCATAAGATAGGTTCACAACCAAACAATATTTTTCCTTATCTAAACGTGTAGGTAATTTGAATTAAACCTAACTAGCTTTTACTCGCCTATTTACCCCCACATATCCGGGATCTAAAGTACCCTATGCCACCCGGGGGATAGTGTAGCTTTCCAACAGTAAAGGATTATTTAAATCAGTTCAGTAGTTTCAGTGCCTATTCAAAACAGACAAACAATCAAATATTTTCTTTTAATAATATTACTATTTTACTATATGTAGATCTGTATACCTAAATACGTCCTAGTGGGTAGCGCCGGTGACCCAACCCTTTCTGATATGCAGTTATCATTAATCACTGACTTTCAAACAGTCACGATTTTAATGTTCCAGACAGTTGAGGTGACAATAAGTCAGTAGATAGACAGATCTCGTGCTGACTGATTTATCTGACAAGGGTAAGCAATCGCTGTGGTGTAAATATGTACGAGTACATCTAGATCAGAAGCTACAGCAACGGTTACTAAATTGAGCAATAAGGAAATAATAGTAGAGGAGCCCAAACGGGGATTTCGGGAATTACTAAAGCGCGGATTAATTTAAAGGGGGATACCTTGTACCCGGTTTAGTACTTCCACCACATTTATGAGCCCTATTTATAATTATGATCGCCCGTCAAGGTATATTTGAAAATCTATAGCCGCTCCCCTACCAAAATTATTTGACCGTACCCTCGAGAAATATCTAGCTGTGATAAAATTCAAAGTGCCGTTTCGGTCTCATTTATTTTCAGTGGTTCATATTTTCTTTGCCGGCTTAAGCGTGTGGTGTTTTTCACTCTGCAAAGCGCAGACTGAGTGAAAAACGATTTTAAATAAGCATAATATGGCGATGCTTGTTTTGGCTCGTTCAAATTGCCCGACGGCGAATACTAAATTCATCTCATTTATGCGTTAAATCCTGCATTCATAAATATAAGTAAGTACCTGTTACTTATTGAAGATTTTTATAGACATTTGCGTTTAAATGCGACATATTTTGGAGTTATTAGAATATACAGGTTTATACATTGCAACGCTGTGGATAAGGTTAGGTGAGCAGGTTAGCATGGTATGGACATGTAATGAGGAGAGAAAACACACATGTCGCCAAAAGAATGATAGATATGTGTGTAGACGGAGATTTAAGCAGAGGAAGACCGAAAAAGAGATGGATAGATTGCGTGAAGTACGATATGAAAATGAAAGGAGTGAATGTAGAAATGACGGCTAATAGGAGTGTGTGGAAGGAAAAAACATGTTGCGCTGACCCTACCTAGCGTGCGAAAAGGGCAAGGAAATGATGATGATGATACATTGCGGGGCTTCTAGTGTAAAAGCCGACTTCTCTACCATGCCTCTGGTGTTACAATCGTCTATAGGTAATGGTAACCGTTTACGTACGGGTCACATGCTTGAGCGTTAACCTCGTGGTATAACATAACGTCAGCAAAACTACCTTGATAAAACACAATCCGTCGTACCAGACACTGGTTAAATCGCTAACACTACACAGCTGTCTGACGTCACATTTTCGTAATTTAGTGTTGTTTGTTGAAATAATGCGAAACGTATTTGCGTAAATACGGTGCAAACATTGGCGTCGCGACGGCGCCGGCATGTCGCGACACCGGCCCCTTGCCACCGTTGACATAGGGTTCAAAATGCAACAGCAACGCTCGAGTGATAGCTCGCGACATAATCACTAATTATCATAAACTTGCTCGAGGCTAGCGTCAACATTATTCTTAAATTCATGTCATCTTCATTGCACATACGAAATTTTTATGACCTTACTACGACTATGTTCAAGGAGCTGTGCGAGAGTGTGGAATTTATGTGTGTTTGTAATTTTAGTAGTATAATTTTCATTAGTTTTATACTACTTGATGACAGATATTACTCGCATTGTGTATTACTGTTCCAGAGTTAAAAGTAGCCGTTGTCGCTCTCCATCTTCCAAGAAATTCCAATTCCAAAAATCGATGTATAATGATTATTTTATTACCTTTCTCGGCTTAAACTTGGTGAAGTCTCTATGACTTGAGCAGCACCTAAAGTCGTCCTGCACTTGATCTCATTTTGAAATTTACAACTTTGCAATATTTGAACAAACTTAAAAGTTGTTAATCCACACTGAGAACCAACAAAATACCAGATCAATCAATCATATAATAATAATAATAGATAATAATAGATCAATGAAACATAGGTTTTGTATACTACATAGGTCAGTTGGCAGACAGGCACCTGACCTATGCCCACCCACCTGATGGTAAGCAGCCACTGCGGCCTATTCCATTGAGGGACGCTTTACCTGGAAGCGTCGCTTAATGTGCTGCCAGACCGTAGGCTCATCTGATCTTCGAGCCTCTGATTTCAAGTATACTGGCTCCCACATTAATGTAGCCGGAACACAGAAAGAGCTGTTATGGCGGCATATTTCACCTATGGGGGTGGTAGCTAGCTAGTCGGACTCTCAAAAAGCCCTACTACCAACCAGACCCAAGGCGGGAATCGAACCCACGACCTCCGTGTTTTTTATATCCGAGCGGCTTAGCCACTGTTCCATGGAGGCGGCCAAATAATAATAATAAATAATTATGATGTATTGTTGACAGAGGTGATATAAAAAGCGCTTACTGTATCGATATAAATCACATGATACGGAAATACCTACTAGTACCTGATGATCACGATCACAATGTGGAAGAAATAATTAAGTGATCTCATGACATACACTTAGGCACGCAATAGCATTCATAGGAATTCTATTAGTGGCGGGGATTGCCTCGGCACTATAATCAGATGCGATGGGATCCTAAGGACGTTGGTCCCTATAATTTCCTAACACTGCAGAAAAAAATACAGACATCAAAGTCCTTTTCTAAGTATTTTTCGCTTTATGACGAATTGAACTAGTTACTTCGGTGCCATATCAGTGAATATTATCAACGATTACAAAGTTAAGCTTAATTTCATCGCAGATGTTGACGGATTTGTAACAAAGTTTGACATCAATTTGTCTTCATACTGACATGAATCTGAAATTCCACGTGAAATACTTGATTTCGGTTACTGTCCGACAAGTTGTCCATTGGTATTTGTTTGAACACACTTATATGGTAAAGGATGACGCATTCTATCATAAATCACGATTGCTTAGTAGACACATTTACACGCGTAAAAATATAGGACAGCCAGGGACCACGTTTTTGCAAAACACTTGTCTGGTCTGACGTTGTATGTCGTTACAATCTTACAATTGAGTGCCCAAAATGCCTTCTTTTTGGGCGCTGTCACGGTCATGTCATTATGGAGGAAAATCAATGTGTTAACTTCCTTCTACTAATAGAAAGTTGGTTAAATTGTTGCGATAATTGATTACAAATTATGACTTCTTGAATTAACTTTATTGAATACTTAAATAGACATCCTTCAGCAGATTTCTGGTTCAGATCTAATGACCCTTTTTCTTCTGAGGATACTGCCCCATTACCACAGGTTGCGAGCTCAACGAGCGTGAGTGGGATTTGGGAGAAAAGACGTTCGTCCCACCATGCGGTACCATGAAACTGTGTAACTTTAATTGATTGTATACAATGACTCAAATACTCGCTAATAAATCGGTATCTAATCTTTGGTCACCATCAGACGTCACAAATAGTCGCTACTTTTACAATACGTGACCGTGGCACGGACGACCTCGTTAAGGATAAGAAATCTGAATGAAAAAGCAAAGATTCAACTAGTTCTCTTATCAGCAAATTTAATGCGGGAAGTCTGCTTTTTAAAACCGTTGCGTAGTTATTTTATGTAAGCACGATGTGCAAGCATGTAAATGCGTACGTATTAACGATAGTGCAATGGAGCCGAGTCTGTTCTGGCGCCACGAATATACGGGTTAATGTGAACAAATGTTAACGCGGTTAAGTGTTGTTAGGGCTGCTCTCTATTAGATCGACGTTTATTGGCTTTGAGTTTTAATGTCAGATTAGATCAAAGAAATAGAACATTTGACACCAATGCTTTTAACAATCTAAGAATTGTGTACAAGAATGTAAAATTTTATTCAATTATGAATTATGAAATATGACCGCCACAGTGGAAGGGGTAATCTTCTAAAGCTGGTTTACTACCGGCTTTAGAAGTCACCATTGAATAACATTCATTGACGATTAATAAGTGCATCTAGGAACACGAAATTACATAAATAAAAATTTCGAAACATTTTGAATGGTCTTCTCTATATAAGAGGGCAAACGTGATATAGCAAATAGTGGCATGGTGTGCAAGGGAGACAGACAACCAACTATATTATTATCCTGGTCACTTAGTTCTAATTTTAGCAAAGCAACTATAGGAACAAAATTATTCGCCATCAAGATTTTAAAAGATCTTTTTTTGTGAGAAAATAGAGTTTGCGCAATTAACCTATTGTTTTTCTTTCGTCTGTCTCGCCGACAGTTGACGAGTAACTTTCATACGAATGTCAGTTTCTTTTTGTTGTTTCTTTTGTATATTGTATTATGCCAGACGGAATAATCATTAGTATCAGACAAGGGACAGACAACTGGAGGGTCGTCGTCTTTGGCATTGCGATGACTGCTCAAGGTTCCTGAACAAGTTCATCATCAGTCATTGTTTCTTGTATCTCTGATGACATCACCGCATAAGAATTTTTGAATCTCAAGCATTATTTAACGTTTAGGTGAAATATGTCATAATAATGTTAAATATAAATAATGCATCACTTTATATCCTTTATAAGATGGTGATCCATGTGAAGGAACAAAGTCTCGGTCTGTGAGAATGTTTATCACACTTGAAATCAGGATGTTATCTTTCACCAAACTGTAGTCGTGTACAGCTTATCTCATATTAGAAAATACAAGTGAAACTTTTTTTGAAAGTCTGGAATCAGTTGGAAAAAGGAAACCGAGTGGAAAAAGGAAACCGGGGTAGTTTAGTGGTTCGCATAGTCTCGAGTCCCACACACGGCCGCAGGTCTAGCTAGGCTGCGGTAATGGAGACTAAACGCGACTAAATCTTCTTCTTCAAAAAGAGTGAAACTCTCTTTGAAGATGTTGAGTTAATTTTTATACCATGAGGTGACCCGCGGATAACGCTTGTAAGAAGCATCAATCGTGAGTCTCTGACATAGTTAGAAAAATAAAAGGTATTAGATAGCACACTTCACACTTTAATGAACTAAAATTATACAGTTGAAGAAGACAGCTATTAGGTTTATCATCATTTTCACACAAGTCCAGTAATTGATTGTATAGATTTCCGTGAAGACCCTAGTTTTCTCACATATAACTGCAGTTCATAAGGATGCCAAACAAGCTTCCCGTCACACTTCATAAAACGACTGTAATTTGTTTACACGATAACAAGGCAATAACATCCGTATATTTTCTCTAAAGCGGATGTGTTAATAAGAACTCATTACATGAGAAAGAATCGGCAGAAGGTAATTAATGGACCGTTGAAAGACCAATGACCAGTGGTGCAGATATTATTCTCTATATAGACTCGAACCAGCTGGTGTATGGTAGATCTAAATAACAGCATAAATTGGTTTTCAGTGATCTTTATATCTAGTTAAAGAATTAATATTAAATCCTCGAGCCAAAAATGAATGTCACTGCAGATTAGATTATCTATACATATAATAAATTTGTAGAAAAGTGGTGTCTGTACAATGGAAATATATTAAAAATAAGTAGCAGGGGTTGTTATTATATCGATACAGAACCCGAAATTGTAATTAAAAAAATTTTTGTCTGTTTGTCTGTTTGTCTGTTTGTCTGTTTGTCTGTTTGTCGGTTTGTCTGTTTGTCTGTTTGTCTGTGTGTTTGTGCACGCTAATATCAGAAACGGCTTATTCGATTGAGATGCGGTTTTCACTTATATATTGTGGTAAGCTTCACTTAACATTTAGTGTTTATTTCATGTCAATCGGTTCATAAATAAAAAAGTTATGTCAATATAAAGGTACACGCCTCGCGCCTGAGCTGCGCGTCCGTATATAAAGCGCGCTGAGAGTATGGCGAATAGGTAGTTGCATTCGATTATTGCGATTTACTTGAATACTGACAGTTTGGATATTTCATTTATTTATATTTAAGGGTTTGTAGGTTAGGTTGTCTTTCTTAATTTTCTTTAAAAATTTGTAAATAAATATTGTAAGCATTTGTTATAGGTTAGGCATTTCTTTCCTTGATTTTTGGTATACTTATCTTAATTTTTTATTTAGGGTTTGTATATATGAATAATTTATAAGTATTTGGTATAGTTTAGGCAATTCTTTTCTTGATTTTCTTTATTTAAGTACAAGTTTATAAGCTCAGGTTATTAATTAATTTTTCTAGCAATTCTTTTGTTTCATAAAATTTGTACGTTTAGTTTACACATCTTAACAATTTTTGCAGTCAGCCTATGTTTTGCGATGACAATTAATAAAGCCCAAGGTCAGACGATGAAAGTTGTGGGTGTAGATCTAAGTATCAGCTGTTTCTCGCACGGTCAGTTGTATGTGGCTCTGTCACGGGTTAGCAATCCTAGGAGCCTGTATGCTTTCATTCCCGATGGCCATACGTCACATATCGTATACCTACAGAGAAGCATACTGTCGGGTAAACACTCAAATTTTTAGCTACCCAAAGGACGGTATTTGTTATTTAAAATATGCTGCCCGAAAAAACACTATTCCACGCGGACGAAGTCGCGGGCACAGCTAGTTAAAGAATAGTTTTTTTTTTTATGTCAGAGGCGGCAAACGAGCCAGCCGGTCGCCTGATGGTAAGCAATCACCGCCGCCCATGGACAAACCAGACGGAACACTAGTAGTCACTATTATTCCACGCTTGTGGTATATGAGAGGGTGGTACTTCCCTGGACGATCAAATGTTAAAAATATTTATTGTTGTTGCATTAAGTGTTCCAATGGCTGCTGCTGTGTTAAGTATACTTAAGTTATTTTAAGCATTTTTTGTACTTTATTAAATAAAGTTTGGTACACAGAGATCTATAGATCTCTGTGGTTTGGTAATTATTCCATGGGATTCCAAAAGCGTGAAGGATGAACGATTAAAACTTAATTTCCTCTTTTAATATGACGTTTTGTTTCAACCGTCTTTGAAAATGATCGGGTATTCGGAAGTCGCTTACCTTTTAGAACAGCCATTTTCTTTTAATAAACTTGGTAATTGGTAACCGATCCCAACCCTACAACAAGTTTGTTATTGCTCAAAACAATGCGTCGTGTGTGAAAATGATCGTGTATTCGGAAGTCGCTTACCTTTTAGAACAGCCATTTTCTTTTAATAAACTTGGTAATTGGTAACCGATCCCAACCCTACAACAAGTTTGTTATTGCTCAAAACAATGCGTCGTGTGTCTATCAGTGAGTTGGAATTACGCACGCTTGCATTTTCACTATCAGTGCGTAATGTGACGCTTTATGACCCGTTGTCGGAATGAGGGTACGCTGTTTACCACGCCTCGGTTCACACCGACTTATCGCCTTGTTACCGATAGTTTACTGGGGGATTCGTCTACAATCTACATCTTTACCTGCTGACAAACAAACTAGTATTATATCAGCTGCACGGTTTGGTTCCACCAGCTCTTCCATCATCGAACTACTAGACTCAGTCAGGGACTCCATCCGTATACAGTGGAGATACTAAGTCTAAATATAAATGTATAAAAAAATATGATTCACTAGTTCTACAGTCTTTTTTATGACATTTCACAAGCCTAGGGTCTGACAGCAAATTGAGCGACGCTTCCTGGTAAAGTGTGCCTCAATGGAATAGGGCCGCAGTGGCCGCTTACCATCTGGTCGGCTGCTGTCGATCTGCTAACTAAAGTAGTAAAATATTTTTTTTGGAGTAGACTTAAATTAGTACTTAAATACCGACTTTTATTTTATTTTTTGTTCAGCTAATATTATGTACGAGGCAAAGATGCAGGCTCTAAATGCATTTTTCTCATTATTTAACAACCTAAAATATTGATCAAATAAGTAATCAATCATGTTTTGCATTTATAAAGTTAAAAGTCTTTCCAACAAGTTAATAAAGTTACTAATTATTTCTGCTAGTAATATTAAATTACAGAGCCAGACATATTTTCTCTACATGTACGTAATAAAGAAAATGATAGGTGTGCACTCGCCTGCAGAGCCTTAATAAGGATATTATGCTTGCTATAATTATTTATATGCTCGGTAGTAAAATTGTTTATTAGAAAGAAAATTAAATGTAGTACATGACGGGATGTTTGTTTATTTATGTGAGTGAAAGTGGTTGGTAATTCTATTTTTGTATTGATTTTGTACCGACTTCTTTCTTGTTGATACATTTTTTATTTTACATGAGTATTATAATAAAATGTTTTTGCTTACATAATCATTAGAATAAAAATGTAAGTCTGCAAAGCAAAGAATTGAAATTCTCTGGTCCTGAGGTGTTTGTGGAAATAAATAATTAATTAGTTATGAAACAGTGAAAAAAAGTCCGTTTATGTAACCGGTTATCAAACTTGAGTTACGAATATGGCTAAAGGGTTATGTGCAATACAGGAGTCATCATAATTATAATCTAGAACTTTTTCATTCAAAGTCAAAATCATTTATTTTGCAATTTGATTTACCAAGAAATTCTTTAAACTTTTTTTCCTACCAGCACTTCGATTTCCAGCATCCAGCACAGCATTGTCAATGAACTTAAGGAAATCTTTCTAATATTTGTCAGAAACTGTCAACCCTGTCCGCTTTCAATAAAGACTGGATCACGTGCTTACATAACCACGATATTATAAACTAAACATTAAATTATTGATTTAAAGTAGCCGATTTATACTGCTGCTTATTTATCTTACAAACCCTTGGCCAATACAACATTATTAAATGAATCGATTAAAATCAATAGTATCCGGTAACCATTAAGCTATAAATTATGAAAAGTGATTTATAAATATTTAACTAATTTATTGAGGCATGTTATTGAGGACATACCTAACTGCATAATAGGGTATTTGACTGTAGTTGAAATTTTAATATTTTGTGACTATTCGATAATACAACACAGAAGTATAATTTAATTGAAAAAATATTTTAAATCGGTTAAAAATCAAGTGAGTTACAAAGCAATTTATTTTCAGTATATCTGTCTCTTTCTAAAACAACATTTTATATAGCGCGTGTATGGAGCTACTTGCATGTGACGTCACATACAAGTAGCGCTCTCCTTGTCGAATCGTGAAGTTTACAACTCTGTAACTCCGAAAATACAAAAAAAATTTCAAAATTTTAAAAAGCTTAGTGCTTTCAATTAAATAAACTGAATGAAAAGCAAATAAAAAAATTATAGTCAAATACCCTATTGTACGGTGCAGAAACTAACTATTCGTCTAATTACCTTATATCCAGCCACCTAACCTATGGGTTAATAAGCGAATTGATAGAACTTCATGCTAGATGGTATTACGGTGGTACCATATTCATACTTGCAGCCGCCCCCACGGTTTCACCCGCACGTAATTTCTTTTATCAAATATTCTCCCCTTCCCCCACATTTCCGGGATGAAAAGTACCCTATAACGCCCACCCAGGGGATAGTGTAGCTTTCCAACAGTGAAAGAATTTTTCAAATCAGGTTAGTAGTTTCGGAGCCTATTCAATACAAACAAACAAAAAATCAAATCTTTCCTCTTTAGTATAGTTTTCCCCCAGCGAGCATTGGAGGCGTAATTCGCACAAACGTTCGTTGTGTATACTTAAGTATGACCGATGTCATATGAAGGTTTACGAGCAGCATCTTATGCTATTCATAGCTTTATGGCTTGCAAGCTATTTTGAGACTTCTGTACATAAATAAATTATGGGCCTGAAATCACTTTCACGCTCATGTTAATATTAGTGGCTAAGCATATAATTGATGGTTTCAAACGCAATTTTGCTGAACGTATTTCTAGACGCAAGACACATTATTGCTTCGTCATGCCTTAGTAAAGAATTCTATCAGTGTGTTTTGTAATGGATAACACAATGGAATTGAAACGTGATTTAATAATAATTGGTTTTGTCAATCGACTTGGTGTAATGGATGAAAAATCGGCTGCTACACGCAAACGGTTTTCCGCACGTGAAAAATATAATTTGTGTGTATGAACATGTCCTTTTGCTAAGGTCTAGGTGTTTCTATGCATGGTTTTACAGAAAAATATATATGAGTAAATTTTATCCGTTGGTTGCGTATGTTTTTTTATGCAATTTACAGGCCGGCTCTTATGCGCGATCATCTGTTTATTTCATTGAGAAACACTTCTGCGGCCTTAAAATTATTTGAAATGCTTTGTTGCACTCCCGGCGTCTTCATTTTGAAATCTCTCAACATTTTCCTTACTCCCTAGCACTGTTTTTATTCCCTTCAAGTCAGTTGTTATTCCATAGTCACACTACGATTTAAATCTCTGGTGACACTCATGTCGACGAACCTTTATCGTTATCTGTTTGAGTAAATTAAATGTGATACAGTGCGTATCTCGTTCTTAAAATAAATCTAACGTTGATATGTTAAGATCGACGTCTCCTTGCAATCTAGAAATAATTAATGTTGTATAATAATATGTAAAAATATTTAGCGGCGTGTGCGCATGACATACCTATTAATCAGACGGATTTTATTAGTACGGACGGCAGCTGCAGATCAACTTACCCTAATCTGTCAAAAATTCTCAATTGAAAAGAACTCTATGTGAAGTGAATAAAGCTGAAAATTGGTTGTAGAAATTTGACAGATTGGGGTAGTCTAATGTGCTGTTGACTGTATAATTCGATTGATATATTGATTAGTCTGCAGACGGCAGGACTGGTTATAATTGCAGTGTTTTAATTTAGAAACTACTGCGTAATTCTTGATTTCGTTTTTGGTGGTTACAGTTTTGTTTGTACAGAAATATTTTGGTTAAAATTGATTGATAATCTTTGTTTAATATATCTTGTCTATTATGAACAAACAATAATGTCTACACCAAAAGAAAGAAAAGATAAACATTTCAAAGTTTTCTATAATTTAATTTGCCTAGTGTCAAAAATCAGTTTAGCTCTATTATTTATCAATAAATACATTTATTTTCCTTACACACTTTGTGACATTCCACGACAAACGACCACCACCTCAAACGAAAGTGAAAAGCTTAAACATTCAATGGTCATTGATCCAATGATTATCCACTCAAAAGGGACATTTATTAGTTATATATTTGTATTAATTAATGATAAGTGTGAGCTAGGAGCCGAGCGTTGGCCCATAAGGCTCGCTTATGTGCGTAAAAGGTCAGCGTCGAGACGCAAGGCTATTTGGAAAGTGGTCTGGCGCCGTCGCTCTAAGGCGATGTCCTAGGTGAGCGACAAACGCGGCCATTAGCGACGCGACGCGATACGACCAATACTTCACGCGACTGGTCCTATATCATCCGAGGCCTGTGAGAGCGACAAACGCGGCAAATGTGGCGGATTCGCTCTTATTTCAGTTCAGTACTGTTTTAACTATGGGCAAATTCTTATTTTAAGTACTTAGCCCTACAGATATTTGCATTTAATTGATAATTGGACAGCAACTCTTCAAATCGTCACATCGTCGCGTTGTGTCGCGCAAAAAACAAGTCCGCATTCGTAGCAGACTGACTAACGCGACAACGTAGGCCACTATCATACACAACGACTACTTGATATTTTCGCGTTGCGTCGCGTCGCGTCGCATTGCCGCGTTTGTCGTTCACCTAGGACAACTATTAGGCAAATTTGGTGGGGTAGCGCGCACGAGTCTCCGTCATTGCGCACTTTAAACCAAGTCGATTTAAAATGGTAACATAAACAAACATAAGTTGTGATTATGTGTTGTTGTCTATTGAAATATACATTTTAAACACGACGTTTAGATTACAGCGATCCTGATTCACTAGCATTGACAGATAAGTTTGTGGAACCTAATTTATGTCAACAGTAAACATTGATGCGTTCTTATTTATAAATATCAGAAGTTCTAAGTCAGACCACATAATATACAGAACTATTTCTTATCTCAGCCTTAAGTAACTTGCACTATGGGTTTCCAATAAAAGTACCACAAACCAAAGGACCGTAGGCGAACGGCAAAGTGGTGGTGGTGATTAAACCAGTACCCATTATTGTATCCAATACCTTGATTTCAATGGTGGACAATAGGATTTTTTAAAGTTAGAAATGAATCGAACTCTTGTGTCAACACCGACTTGATTTGTATATTTTTTATGCTATGGTACGCATCAGTTGACAGACAGGCACGCAGCCCACCTGATGGTAAGCCTACTGTGGACTATTATTCCTCTGCGCAGATCCAGTCAATGCTAGCAAGGAAGTATGCCGCGCATCAAGGTGCTATTAAAATTCGGTAGCTTTAATATCGATTTGCGCCAGCGCAGGTAACAGGTATCAATCGTCTGGGGCCTCGAAGGAGAACACTGTTTCTGGTTTATTAACTACATATTTATATAATTTTGTCTCTGTTCATACTGTTTGACAATCGATCTTTGTTTTGAGTCGAGTACAGAAGATTAGTTTTTTTTTTATGCAAAAGAAAGACAATCGAGGTTGTGTAACACCGTATTGTAAGAATCATTACCTCTTATGCACTTTTTAGCCGTATGTGATCGAACGTCATTGCGTATGTGAGATTCTGGAGAAATGACGTTTGTCTACTCGGGCATGAAGAGGAAACCGGGGGGGTTTTCTCTTCATGCTCGAAACGGATCCAATCTCCATGTGTCCTTTACTGTTTACTAGCCTTCCGCTCGCGGTTTTACACGCGCGAATTTTTTGCCTTACCCCCACATTTCGGGGATTAAAAGTACCCTTTGTCACCCGGGGATAGTGTAGCTTTCCAACAGTGAAAGAATTATTCAAATCGGTTCAGTATTTTCGGAGCCTATTTAATACAAACAACCAAGAGTGCAAACAGTAGTAGAATTTAGTATACATTATTTTAGGAACGAAAATGGTTACATGTTCTCATAGTTACACATACCGATCACATTCCGACATGTAAATTTATGTTTCAGAAATACCTACCTGCAAACTGTTTATTGTTGTTGTCAAATGCATTATTGCAAACAATTTGTTTGATATTATTATATTATGTAGATAAATTCATTATTTGACAAGTCGCAATCGATTAAATTAAAATTAAATTTACAAGAATTTGCGTTAAAACAAGATATAAGGTCTCTTAATATATACAACTGGCCTCTTTACTTATACAAACTGTATAAATTACTAGGCACTTCGGGCCTCTTTTGCGGTTTTTTAAACTGCATCCAATGACGTTCAATACTGCATCTATTGATTTCGTCTACAAATAATATGTCTTCAAAGCGCGGCTTCCGTAGTTGGTGTGACATTTGTCAAAATTGAAATAAAAGTAAAAAGCAGGATCACTGTTATCTGACAGATAAGTTATTATGAACTGATTTATGTTAGTGGTAAAAAAGTGCTTATAGCAAAGGCTCTCCCAATCGTTTAGAGAATCCATAAAGGATTTTTCCACTTAAAAAAAGGACGTGATACAATCTTACGAGCACGATTAGATCGTAAATGATGCGCGGAAACAAGCCTGGACCGGCGCGTGCGCCGCTTATGATACGTTTGGCGCCATTTCCATACTTCATTGTTCATAGAAATGTGGCGCCGGCCACTCGTTCATATGTAATTTTATGATCAAACGCATGCAAATTCCGTTTTCGCTGTATACAAAGTTGGGTAGGGCTGGCGAAATGCCGAAACCTGATTAAAATATTTTTGTAGCATGTCAAAAGAGACTTACTAAGTTTAAAAAAAACTATAATTATTTTTTTTTCATGTAAATAGGCTTCACTACATGTTTTAATCTGGCGTATGAAAAAATGTAAATACATGTTGAGATGCTTGTAAAAATGCTTTCTGCCCTACTTTGACAATGCAACTAACATTATACGCTTAGCGAACATTTATTTTGTTGTGGATATGCGGATGCCAGTAAATCTTTTTTGTGAAATTCAAATGTTAAATAACTGTTGCCTAAAAATTCTAGCTTGAGTGTTTTGTGTAATTTTCTAATTAATATACACAAAACGGTACAGCCCTAGTTTTAAGGCCTCCACCTTGAAGTGCGAGACGTGGCGCATTTGAAACGCATCTTTAGAATTTTAAAATTACAAAAGCGTTTGTTTATACGACGTACAGTCGACACGACATTCTTCTGTGATCTCGTTACGGGCGGATATTGGCAGTCAATAAACATCGTTGCCCAACCGAGTGCTAAGTGCACCATCCGATCAGGATTCAGTGACTCACGCACCGTTTTTAAATTTGAATTAGGTCGCATCGAGATTTTTCGTAAGACACCTAACATATGTCTGGACGTGAATGTTCCCATTTCCAAAAAAATTGTATTGTTTTTTAATTAACTATTACTACTCTCACTGTAGAACAGGCATGTACAGCCTAAAGAACACCAAAAACTAGCTGGGATGCATTTAATAATTCTTTCGAAATTGGTATTTTGAGTAGCTTGGCGATAAGCCAGTAGCTACCTATAAGTTACACGGTGACTTAATTTCAATGATGGAGTGTGAAATAAGTTACTGCGGTTAAAAAACTTAGGACATATTCTAATGCATGAGAGAGCGCTAAAGCACAAGTGCCCCAATTATTACCTTACAATTTTAACCCAGATAATTTGACACGGCTGGAAAGTGATTAAGCTTAGGACTGAAACTGAGGTAAGTATTCAGTTAATGTACGCCGTAATGTCTGATGGCTGCAGCCCAAAGATCATCATAGGTATATCAATTTCCAATTCCACTCCACAATTTCGTTGTTAAACCAAATTCTCCCAATGATATAGTGAGAACAAACAAGCGCTTTTAAATAAATCCGAAGCAGTAAAGAGTGAAATAATGCGATAGCTAAGATTGTTTACTGAAGTTTGCTAGTACGTGGAGCCGATGAGAGGAATGCGTATACAATACGCCTGCGTCTTTATACAGCAGCAGCGTTGAGAGATTTATCCTTAACAGAAGCTGCGGTAGAGTTGCCTATCTAAAGTCTATCGATAGTCTGTCGATGCGATGACTGCAATTGTATCGACAGTATTATCTCTAGTCTATCTTATCGATAGTATTTGCTCCGATAGTATCGATATATCTTATATTATAGTTGTAAGGTCTAGTTTTGTAGTTCCTAGCGTTCCAAGAGCTGGTAAGATGCCCTGAGATGGACTTTTTTTTGGGTTTCATGTTGAAATGCAGCGAGAGCACCGGAAGATTCATAAAAGAACAGTCCAGTAAGCCAGTTTTTTGACCGTATTCTTCTGCGGCTGACTTGCCACTCAATGAGGAAATCACCGGTCTGCGAGTATGAATTCGCTGATCTGACTCTTGCGCACATAGCCAATTACTGTCTACACTACTAGTTTCCTGGGAGGCTGAAGAAGTTCACTAGTCTCACTTCGGTTGCTGAGGACTGGTTGCAGCAATTAAGTTTGAAGATTTGAAAGAAGTAAAGTTTTAAGCAGCTTTCGCCATACGACATGACGATTAAGGTCGACTATCGATAGCAAAACTATCGATAGCTGTGCAACTCTAAGCTGCGGTTGGTCGATAGACTTGTAGCAACATAAAGTCATTAAATACTGTAAATAGTTTACACTATTTCTTATTGGAGCTGAAATGTGGCTTCATTACAATCTGGTACACGAACGTGCTTATTTCTGATCAAACGGGATACATTATCTATTTGAACATGATCGTATAGGTACGTAAAATGGGACTTATGTTGTTAAAAGTAATAAGGTGAGATGAAATTGTGAATTGCGTAGTGTGTATGAAGCATTGATGAATTGTGATTCGACGAAACGTTTTTCGAAATGGAATAGTGAACCCGTATGAAGAAATAGGAATTTTCTCTTTAGACTATAAACTATAGAGACTAACATAAAGTGCTATAGATAAATGACAGACTGATAACAATAACGCAACATGGCAAGACAGTGAAAAGTGCTCATGTAAACATCGGCTTCAAGAATCGTCACGTCTTCATCATTTGAATCTGATTCGAGCTAGCAAAGTCATTTTCTGCAAACGATACATCACACTAAGACGGTAAATTGGGCAGAGAAACCAAAGCACGTACTTAGCTAGGAATACGATCTTTCTTTTTCGCTCACCACAAAATTAATCACCTTCATACATGTTATACCAACATAGAAACACCCAGACCAACCAAAAATGTATGAGGGTCGAACTTTCGATCTGGTGTTATAGCTGACTTCTCATCAATCTCAATTCTCATTACACGAAATACAATTAGCTCTTTTGACAGAATACAGTTTGATCCATTTCTATTCCTGTTTCACAAGAAAAATAGAACGCGCTATATCCATATTTCAAAACATTTATGATGTTTATAATATTGTCTGGATCATATCCGCCATTTAACCCAATTTGAGGAGATACTGAAATGTAATGTGAAAGTTCTCTTTTATACTGTTTTTTAAATATGTCATTACTTATTTGGTGCATTGGCACTCGCCGGCGAACAAGAAAAATCACTCTTCATTAAATACTGAGTTTATTTACTAATATTTTATTATCTGACACGTCATACAAACTAATAAACTCTGACCGTTTGTACGAAAAAATTGGCATAATTTCTCTATGCTAAAGGTGTTGCCCCATCCCAAATAAGATAACATAACACTTAAATTGAAAAATAAATCAGGCTAACTTGTTTTATCATGTAAGATAGTTCGTCTTTCTATACTGCAGCAGCTTATGCGCAAGGATTCTATTGGCCGCACCAATTGTTTGATCGTTTTTTCTACTTATTGTTACACACACACAACACCAGGTCAGATTGTAGCCAAATGCTTACTAGATTAAATAAAGAAATGTTTCATGTATGTATGTCTTATGTGCCGATAAATATTTTCTTTCTTTAATTTTTCCTGTCACTACATCGTACGTTTTCAACAAAAAATCCACTTCACCTTTGATAGAACGGTGAGAGAGTCGCGCAACCCGTACAATACGAAACGACATTGTACTCAATCATGATCTTGACATTGCCTGAGATTATATCGACATCGAATGCGTGAATGGTGGCCGTTGTGCGGAAGCCACATGGTGGCCGGCGCCGGCGCACGGCCATGAAACGCGGGTCAAAGTTCCCGCGCCTGACCTCCATAGGTGGCCGAGTCTGTGAGGATACGGGTTCGAATCCCGTCGGAGATATTTCTGCAATGGTTTTTTTTATATGACATAATAAAAGTTAAAATATTATTTATGAATCTCCATTATACAGAGTGACTCTAGAAAGATAGATAAAAAAGACAGACAAACAAATTAATTACTATATTATATATTTTCTAGGATGCGGAGTATGAAATTAAATCATTAACTTATTCATTATGGCTCTAATTCGCAATTTAGAAAGTTGTCTGTTTTTCTTCCTGATATAGGTACATATAATTATTATAACAATGTTAAACTCAATTTCTAGGAGCAATTATGTGACGTGATAAATTCACTCATCATTTTCACATAGATCATGAGTAAATTCTCACCCAGGGCCAGCGATATTACTCAACTCACTCTTCTTAAAATATTGCGTGGTCTAACATTTTCTAGTATTTGTATCAAATATGGATTATTATCGTAGCTCAACACGTGCTTTTCTGTTGATAAAAACTGTTTAGAGATGTGTGATGATTCATAACTATACTAAACAAACGAAACAATGTTTTGTTAGACATTTGAACGAATCTTCTATATGTGAACTATATAGAAGATTCGTTCTATAGTCGACACATTTATTAAAGAAATCATTAAAACAAAATCAGACGAGCCGTTTGGTGTAATGGTCGAGAAGTCGGCTATTACACCAGAGGTCGCGGGTTCGATCCCCGCACGGTACAAACATTTGTGTGCATGAACATGTCTGTTTGTATCGGTCTGGGTGTTTCTATGTATAATATGTATGTATTTACAATAAAAAAAGTATATAAGTAATGTTTATCCGTTGTCTAGCACCCATAGTACAAGCTATGCTTAGTTTGGGGCTAGATGGCGCTGTGTGAATAATGTCCTGGGATATTTATTTAAAACATTATCCTTTTAGTGACAGATTGATATGTTGATTCTAAAGTTTAGCTCAGACTGTGATATCACAATGATATCACTCGCTAACATCACTCCTTCGGAACATTACGCGATTGATATATTACTTATCGCGTGTGGTTAAGTCATTAAAAAACTAATCGCGACAGCTCATCACCTAATACAGAACTCAATTTTATTACACATCTTTCAATACGACTTTGTCCTCATATAATTTACTCTTTATCTATTTTATTTTTGGCATTTAATCGAATATCAGGAGTATTATGAAAATCCTTTTATAATTTTATGAATATCCTTAAAATTTAAAATAAAAGATTCTTTATTAATATTATCAATATTACAGAGTAACTTTACCACCGGCTTCGAAATGTTGATAGATATTAATTAATGATTTCTAATATTTACACGGTTAATACTCATTAAATAAAACAACTTTTAAAATGTAGAATATACGCGAGTTTTCATCCGTTTAAAGTTGTTTTATTTAATGAGATATTAATTAGAAAAACCGCCATAACATATGAATGGATTCGGATGAAGATACAAGTGAAGATTACTTCAATTTTTTTCCAATAATTCTGAAGCAAACTTATTCATAGCAGAAGCTAGTTCATAAATATTTCTTTGTCAAATGATAGCACATATCTAGTAACACGTACGTGACATTACGCGACTGCGTAAAATCACTGGGTGATATCACCCGTCACTGCTCCGTACTAATACGTGTTACTATTCCTAGATATTTGGTACGTGGTTGGAATACCTAACCGCGATGTTTACGGAGAATGTTTCTGGTCCGTTACGGGCGAACTTGAATAGATCTTAAACTGTTTTTATACGGCTTTTTCGAAAGTGACGTGATTTGGTGCAAGCGGCATGTTAATGTACAGGATGTTATATTGTATCTCTTTTACAAAACTGTATCTATTTTGAAAATAGGCACGTATGCTACCCGCTAGTAGGTATAAAATATTGTATATAGTAGTGCCACCTTATTTAAGGATTCTTATTTGATCCTTGTGGTAAAATTAATTGTTAGTTACCCAGCAGTTTATAGATCCTTAGTTTAGATGGATCAATACGGGTTCAATATTTGTTTTTAACTTTTCGTAATAACGTCATTTGTATTTGTATTACTTTTCATCCTTAAAAATGCAAGTGGTTTGATAGCCACATTTGCCAGTTATTGAAATGACGATTTGAAAAAGCTATTGTTTAAATCCTAAAATCTGAAATATTGTTTTTTCCAGACATTCAATTCTTTTAACTTCTTCAAGTTTTATTGTGCTTATTTTTAAATAATATTATGAAGAAATTGCGTCATATGAATTGCATCTGTATATCAGAATAAAATAGTGGATGTTTTTAATTTATTTATTGCTCTTACAACTCCCGATACGCAATGCAAAAGTATTCTACATTACTGTATTTTTCTTCTCATATCTTGTGTTAATATTTTCTTTACCAAGATATACTGTTAGCAAAACAAAACAATTGCATTGTCCTCAATTCTTGTTGTTAATTGCGAAAACCGATCTGTAATTGTTGTTATCAACGTACTTTCATATTTTCTCATTATCTTTTAATTCATGTTTATTATGATTGTCCTAACTATCTGTGCTGCTTAAGCATTGAATCTTGATTGATTCTGGATTGAATGTTGGGGAAAGCAAAAATTAGTTCTTCCCGCTGTGAAGAACTTACCTTACCAAATAAACATAGCAAAACAGTAAAAGTGCTACTAAACTTGGTCTTCAAGGTGGAGGTGCTTACCCAAACGAGTGGTTTAATTGAATAGAAGATCGACTGTGTTCTACCTCCCTTAAACTAACTCTCTCAGTGCTGCTATCGGTGTGTCAGCAAATGAGTATGAAGATTTTTGTATGGAGTTTTTTCGAAAATGGATCATCATCATCATCATCAGCCTATATACGTTCCCACTGCTGGGACACAGGCCTTATCTCAATTGTGAGATAGTGTGGGCCATACTCCACCACGCTGGCCTAGTGCGGGTTGGTGGAGGGGTGCGTAAGGCAAGTGACCAACCTTAATGTCAGATGTTATCAAGCCGCCAAATGGCCTCTGACTAGGCTTGACGACTAATATTTACATTATAGTAAGTATCAGCCGGGACCAACAGCTTAACGTGCCTTCCGAAGCACGGAGACGCTCGAAATTAATGTCACTAAATATGGTCAGAATGGTCACCCATCCATTAACCGACCGCGGCGTAGGTAGCTTGACTTTCGTTATCGCTAACGAACCACTGTCACAGCTGCGCCACGAGCGATGGATACCTGATATCAATCTAAATATATATAACTCAAAGGTGACTGACTGACTGACTGACATAGATATCTCTCAACGCACAGCCCAAACCACTGGACGGATCGGGCTGAAATTTGGCATGCAGGTAGATGTTATGACGTAGGCATCCGCTAAGAAAGGATTTTGATCAATTCCCACGAGAACGGGAACCACGCGGGTGAAACCGCGGGCGGCCGCTAGTTCAAACATAAAATGACATAAGACGAAATCCCGTAAAAGGTCACGCTTTAATAGTAGATTGTTAACCAAGGGCTGTATGACATCAATTGCATACGAGGTTTTTGGCGCCCGAGCGCAGCGAGGGCGCTAATTAGCCCGAGTATGCAATTGATGCTTACACCCGAGGTAAACACTCTGCTTTACATATCGATTGTGAGGTAAGTAAAAAACTTAACTTTTGAGAAAGAACTCCAAAAACAAGAAAAAAAATTACTTTCGCGCCTAGCTAGTCGACTGCCTTTTTTACTCTTCACGATTTTATGGCACGCAAGCGCGTCAAATCGTGCTGGCCAGTTCGATTTTTAAATAGATTTCAACTAACATACATTGTGACTTCGAAACAAATAGTTCGATATTTAAAATAAAATCTTCATAAATTCTAATATAATTAATTGTCTTGATGCCGATTCGAGAGAAAAAAAAATTACCTCACTTTTTAAAAATATTCTTCTTGCAGTATGAGTATGACAGTTCTTTTTTCAAATTCCAAAACCTATGCTGTAATGATATCCATACACCCCGGCATTCAGGGAAGTAAGTGACTACTTACAGAGCAAGAGATATGTAAAGATATTAAAGTTTCATAAAGTAAAACTTTGGTTGCATATATCTTGGAAATGTGACACTTTACGGGTTTTCGTCTAATTACATATGTTTGTATTAATAATAAGTTAATAAGTATCCATTTTTGAAAGAATTTTAAGTAAACGATGTCTAAAAAAAGGTGGACAAGTAGGAAGGCCAAAATCTTCAATGCCCTTTTCTAAGGTGATATAAAATTTGACATGTCTTCTAGGATAAGATAAGTCTCGCTCTTAACACACTCATAGCTTGTATTCATTTCATACGGGTCACAGGTCGACTGTAATAGCACGAATCAATTGATTAGTATGGAAATTGATTGTATATCTTAGTTATTACAAGGCGGAGAGCTTAATTTATCGCTTCGATTAGATTCGCTCGGTTTTAAGGTATGCGCAGACGAGGTCTGCGTCATGGGGTCCTGTGTTTGATTCTCGGGTCTATTATATTATTAAATATACTAGCCATCCGGCCGCGGTTTCACACGCGCGTAATTTCTTTTTTCAAATATCCCCCCTCACCCCCACATTTCTGGGATCAAAAGTACCCTATGTACAACGGGGATAGTGTAGCTTTCCAACAGAAAGATTTATTCAAATCGGTTCAGAAGTTTCGGAGCCTATTCAATACAAACAAACAATCTAATCTTTCCTCTTTATAATATTAGTATTATTAGATGAATTAGCCCTAATTTGTGATCACCAGCATGTATTAGCAAGCGTGGTGACAATCACTTATCTGTTACCAGAACAAGAATGCTATAAAGGCCCTACTATCAACAATCAAAATCAAAATCTTCTTCAATCATTTTTTTTATAGTAGCGCAGTACAGTGGCTCCACTTAGCCTGATGGTAAGCAAAAGGGGTACCCAAATTACCATGACAACGGACGCAACACCGTGGCGTTCTATTCGTTGGCATCGCAGTACTGGCTCATAAGGTGCTTCTTCACGCTTCGTTTAAAGGAACTCATGTCATAGGAAGGGATTACATGAGCCAATATACAATAATTTATGATTATGATTACATAATAGACTTCAGATGCACTAATTAATAAATCACAATAATTTACAACATATCGATAACAAATTATTATCGATCATTGAAGCGTCCTTATTCATTATTGTTTGGTCAATATACTACCTATGTTCAGATCCTATTAAAAAAGAGGCATATACATTTTATGATTATAATACTATTTAGATTTCGGTAACTTTCTTTAACTGGCGACCAGAATCGCCGTCTGCGCAAGCCTTAAATTACTTCAATGGGTTAAATGTGAAGGGAAACAAAATACCTACGAAATACAATACTAATGACGATGAATGCACACACCTTAATGAGTAATTACTAACGTAATGGCTTGTTTAATTCTTATAATTATAATATAACAAGTATTTGTTAATAAGCTGTTTAATAATATTCATAGTAAGATAAATGAATAGTTTCGAAGAGTCTAAACTAAAATAACGCCTAAGATATCCGATTGTATAGACGCCGATAATATTTCACGGAAAATTTTGCTTTACGATTCCGAAGAGGATTATAGTCGTCCGTTTCTATTACTTTGTCATATAATAATCCTATTATGGCCGTTATCTTTAGAAATCTGATCTTAAGATCATTCTATACAAACTATACGCTAGGAATTGCGTTTGAGTCGATTATGACGCTACGCTATCTAACGTTCATTATTGTTATACGCATGAAATTTAAGTCGGTTAATACGTCACCCAGTAATACTACAGGTACAAGTTTCTATAAGGATTTTACTTTTTAAACAAGCTGAGCTTACTACTTTATAATAATTCCAAACTTTTACCTCGATTAGGTCAAGGTATTTTTTATGGGGAATGGGTGCATACGCCCAACTGATAGTCAGCAAGAGATATTTTGCCTAGAAGGGAAAAAGTTCAACTGAACTATGGTAACACTACAAGTTCAGTATCAGTTGGATTTTTTCTTTTCTCTACCAGTAGGTACCTAGTGCATATTTGTCAGTCACTGACTTTCTCATTTAATTATTATAGATTTAATATTTTCACTGAAGATCACATTAAAGACAAATACATTTGTATTAGTAACATATTGAACTCGGTTATCTAATCTCTGTTAGTTACAGATCATATTTGATGCAACGAAATATCGGAATGTCACAAACTATTGCAAAATTAAACGATACAATATTGTAATTAAAAAAAGTCTAAAAGTCATCTTTATAATTTGTCTGGCAACCTTAGTATACAAGCTGTGCTTAGTTTGATGTTAGACGACATTGCTGGTCCCTCTTCTGCTGTAGAGGGGAAATCGGGGGAGTTGAGTGGGTAGTGGGACTCTGTAGACTCTCACACAGCCACTGGTCTCGCTTTTTGTTTTATTAAGGTGCCTAAAGTCATTAGCTCAGTCGAGTCAAGAGCAGTAAACAAATTTTCGGTCACCTATCAAATTTCTGACCAAGCATAGAGGTGCTTAACTTTTACGATTGTCACATGTTGCAACGGCCGTGGCACCTCCAACCTCCTCATTACAGATAATTGCGTACAAATTACTTAAGGATAATTTTATGACTCGTTTGCAAAACTTAACAAATAAGCTGCAAAGTTCAAACTACGTAACTGATTATGAGGAATGCATTGTTTAATGATCGCTTCTTTGGTTAGTGGTTTATACCAAGCCGTATTTTAGGGGTCCTGGGATCAATTTAGTGTTGGGCCAAAGATTTTGTGTCGATTTTTCGTCCGGATCATAGCCCGGTTTGTTATAACGATCATCTGTTTGTTTAGAACTGTGTTTAAAATTTGCTTTTTTTATTCTTTATTTAAAACTAGCCTTCCGCCCGCGGCTTCACCCGCGTGAACTATAGGACGTTATCCCGCAGGAATATCTTTATAAATTGTAGCCTATGTGTTGTTCTGATGTATAAGCTATATTTCTGTAAAGTTTGATTGAAATCAATTCAGTATTTTTTACGTGAAAGAGTAACAAAAGTCCATCCATCCATACTTACAAACTTTCGCGTTTATAATATTATAGCCTTCCGCCCGCGGTGTCACCAGCGCGTTATTTCTTTTTTCAAATATCCCCTCCCCCTTCCCCCACATTTCCGGGATCAAAAGTACCCTTTGTTCACCGGGGATAGTGTAGCTATCCAACAGTGAAAAAATTCCCCCTCACTGCGCTGAGAGGTTTATCGTCAGGTTTTAGTTGGTAGGGCTGAAGTGCGAGTCCGACACACCGCTCGGGACGAACCTCCGTCCCTGAGTGACCCCCAGCTTTAGCAGGGGGGGTCCGCCGTCCGTTTTGTCAGGGACGCCGGGCTGGTGCGTAACAGTATTTCCTGACGCAAAAAAAGGTATCACAAACATGACATCACGATCCCCAGCGCAAAAAGCAAGGCCACTACTATCAATCATGGGCTGGTCAATAGCCACCAGGCTGGCACCGGCTCGTCCCAATCGGTTGTGAAGGAGAAACCGGGGGAGTTTAGTGGGTAGTAAACGCTTTAGTCTCGAGGCCCACAAACGGCCGCAGTAGGTTTAGTTAGCCTGCGGTTATGGTGCATGCATAGCCTTTCGACGCTTCCGGTTTCACCCGCGCGTAATTTATTTTTTTAAATATCCCCCTCTTTCCCCCACATTTCCGGGATCAAAAGTACCCTATGTTCACCGGGGATAGTGTAGCTATCCAACAGTGAAAGAATTATCCAAATCGTTTCAGTAGTTTCGGAGCCTATTCAATTCAAACAAACAAACAAACAAACAATCAAATCTTTCCTGTTTATAATATTATAGTATAGATATTGACTGTTTGTTGCCTTAAATATATGAAAAAAAAAATGCTATGCTTAATTTAAAAAAATCACAACACCACATCACGTCCGGACTGTTTGTCCTGGGTAGGAATCGCACCCACCACAACACTTGGCGCATAGGGCAGGGTAACTGCCAAAAGCGCCAATAAGCCAGTTTGGACCTAGATGGCACTGTGTGAATAATAGCCAAGGATATTTCTACTTATTATTATGAAACTATGGCCTAATATGTGTTATAATATTTATTTATTATTATTGGTGACTGTATGCTTATCTAACCGCACTTTGTCCAAGTAATATTTGGCTATCGCGAATCGTGTTTGTGAATAAGCTTCTTAGTTTATGAACACTGAATTACTGACACATGGGGGTTAGGGGCCAAGTCTGCTGTTATAAAATCGTTTGTACTGACTCACTATGCCTAAATACGTGGATTGAGAAACTTGGACATTAGATTAACCAATTCTTAGACACAAGCATTTCTCTATGGACACAAGACAGAGAATCAAGAGATGATTATCCCGGGAAAAAATAAGCCTGTTTTTCTCAAGGTCTATGCAGCTACCAAATTTAATAAATATCAGTGCTGCGGTTTTGACGAGATAGCGTTAATAATAATAACTTCTTTATTACTTACAAGTTTACAATATTAACAGTGTCTGCAGGGGTCTCCTTTTAAGTAGGTATTACACTTGTGTTAGGAGACTCCCGCTCTTTCTAGAGATACAATACGGGAGTAAGCATTAAAGTATAAATAACAAAAGTAATTTGGCTAATCACATGCTGTAATAAACAGAGTTCCTTTAGCGTCTATAATCTTAATTTGGATGTAAACTGTAAAGCGGCATTTAATAAGTACCCCTTGTGTATCACAGTTCTTTTTATCTCAGCTAGCCTTGAAAAACTAAACATTCCAATGTTTTCGGAAGCTCGCAGTTAATTAGTGCAAAAGAGGAGCTTTATTAAAATGTCTACCGAACCTTCCTAAAATACCCTAATGAAGACGGATGCTTTATCATGGGTGGTCATTAGTTCTAATTTTAGTTTGTGCCTGTGAGTAACCGGTTAAGGATTACAATTTAACCATAAACTATCTTGGTATAAATAATATGGTTTTAGGGTCAATGTAATGGTGTGGTTGTAGTAAAGTTTTGTGGGGAAAATTGAAAAGGTGAAACTTCTATTACTAAATTAAAAGTGAACTTTTTAAAATGGAGAACCCTTCAAGCTTTAAGATCGATTGCTTAACAAAATGTACAAACTTGGTTACAAAAGTTACATCATGATTTAAACATCCCCTCACACCGCTCACACCCTGTGTTTTTCCTTTTGTTAAAGTTCACTTCTGAAGGCAATGATAATAATCAGGTCGCTATCATCGTTTGTTTTATTGTCATAAAAGCCAAGGTCCGACGTAAAAGCTTTGTCATCACACACCAATTGCGACCGGCAATCATACAAATCTGACCTATTTGTGCGAATTTCACACTCAAACACACGGCGGTATTGCACGTAATTAGTAATTCATTCGCGCGTTGTTTATTCAGAGCGGCGCGCGCGCAGGCCGAGGCCTGAGTTCGATGTATCTAATCACGTGATGTTCGGTGCCGAGGACCTGACATATTAAACAATGTAAGAAATGAATGTTGGACAACATCGCATACACTGATTTGACCCCAAAGTAAGAAGCTGGAGTAGTCGTGGTATGGGTACCAGAAACAACGAAAGTACCACAAATATGGTTGCGAAGTCGGCTGTAACACTACACAAGTAGGTTTAAGATACAATTGCCGAAAATTACAAACATCTCTGTTTGTACCCAAATATCTTAATAATACCAAAATGTTAGTAAATTAGGCATTCCCCATGAACAAAACATTTAACCTCTTGTGCAACAGGAAAAATATATCAGGGATTCTTATCCTTTCCCGTTGTCGCTACCGCTTGTAACATGTACGACTCACACAACATTCACTCACTCACCACTCGCTATCGTTCGTTCACTCTAATTAAATTTCATCAACGGGGTCATCCGCTCATCATAATGCGTACGAGAATATAGATTTATCGTCGACGAGCGTAAAAGAAAATTTCACAACACATTTTACAATTACAATTAAGGTTAGTAATAGCAGTGTTTAAGTGGAATACATTCTTTAAGAGTCCTCTTCTGTTTTGAGTTATTACGGGCGTGATCCGTCTTGTTATAATAGCGAATTTTTTTCGAAAAAGTTTTAAAATGCGAAAGTTTGTTAGATGTCTGTTACTTTGTCACGCAAAAACTAATGCAAGGATTTATAATTAAACTTTAGAGTAACAGGTTTTACCCATAATTGTGTCATTTTTTAACCTTAATCTTTCTAAAAGTCTAAATAGAAAACCGTGTGATAGACATGAAAATTAGCTAGTGGGAATTCGATTCGACCGATACTTAAATGTATGTTGATATGCTTCGTAATATTACAGATTAAATTTTCAGACTTAGATTTCATTCGTAACGCTTTTACAAAACCTACTTTGGGATCAGGTCAAATTACTCGTAAAAAAAAGTAGCGTGAACCAGGTTATTTAATGTCCCACTGCAGGGCAAAGCCCTCTCTATCCTTGATATCAAGTCATCGCTACAATGATGGGTATTGGCTTAATCACCACGCTTGCCAAATGCGGGTTGGTGATCACAAACCTGAGCTGTATCCGAAAAACTTGACACAAAGTTAGCTCGACCCGGGAATTGAACCCAGGGCCTCGAGATCTCGGCCCGGTACTAAAACCACTAGACCATCGAGGCGTGATATTTTCTAACGTTGTTAATCATTATTTAGCCCAAAGCCCCAAATTCAAAAGTCCTGTTGAACGGTGATCACGAATACTAATCACATATTAGTTTTGAATCAAATGCAAATATTTAGCTGTAATAGAGGTGCTTAGGCTCAGGTTACCCGACTAACTGCTGTTTGCCTGGTTAAAAGAGCAAATACAATTTCATGCCCACTCGTGCCACTAGTCGCGAGGAAACTTAAAAGGCGTCTGTTCATATTTGTTTACACCATATTATCTCGCTTTACTAATGAGCGATTAACATAAGGAAGTAATTTACGCGCAATAACCGTTTTTGATAAAATATGAATGCGCCATTGCTTTTTTAAGCGTATCTCTTGTGCACGCTACTGATAAGCCATTTTCGTCTGTATCACACCCGAATAAGGAAAGTTGAAAGCAAACGTTGTTGAGATGAGATAAGGGTTTTAGGTAAATATCAACGAGCTGCACTGAAATTGGAGTAAAAATTTGTAATTTGATTTATCGATGAAGTAACACTTTAATCATTTTTTATTGACTCTATTTTTAGTATGTCTCACTAGCCTGCGGTTGTGGTTCCTAAAGATAAATAAATGTTTGTAAAAAAAAAAACTTGACGACTTGACTTGCGGCCGTGTTTGGGTCTCGAGACTAAATCGTTTACTACCTAAACTCCCCTAGTTTCCCCTTCACACCCAAATTGGGACGAGTTGGTGCCAGCCTTGTTTAGCTATTGACCAGTCAATCCCCGGCTACCCTGACTTGAGAGGCCTCAAATCATGGTGGCGAACGGCAACTGAACCTACAACCTCTAGATTTATATCCCCACGTGTACCACTGCCCCACGGAGTTCGGTGTGTAGTTAGGTATAAGAGAAATGCAGCACGGTTGACCGTAGGCGTAAATGTAAATCGCGTATTTTCACCGCCGGACAATGCATTCGGAGTGTTGCGCTTCGTGTAAACGCAGACTTGGTTTGTCGTTCTACTTTTTTGGGTAAACTGATGTCCATAAACGGAGGTGAATAGGCCGCCGCAGAAATACCGCGGGCACAATGCCTCGTTCCCGCCAAACATGGACGCAGCCGCGTAAACACACCGATTCTTACTTGTACAATTACCTATAACCATATCAGTTGGGTTAAAAATCACACTTTTTTATACGGTTAGGTCACGGCCTTTATTGGGGACCCTTCACCAGGAAGCATATTTTTATGTACTGTCCATTTGATGGTAGGTTTGGTGTAATGGTTGAGAAGTTAGGTTTCCCACCTGAAGCTGCTAGCTACCATCTCGTATCTACTTTCAAAGAAATAAGGGACCAGTTGTCTAGATGTAATAGAGTTGTAGAAGTGAAAATGAATAGTGATGACAATCCGACTGAAGTTCGCGGCGTTTTGATTTAATAAGAAAAACGCACATCCCGCCGATTCTACAAGGCTGCAGGAACCTGTTAAGTTAGCTTCACGCCCGTTGTAATAGCTATCCAATAGGAATATGACATCTTGAAAGTCCTACTATTTACCAAAATGTGTCATAATTTTGATAGTATTAAAAATAAATCTGAGGGTGTCAAAATTTCTTTTAGTTAGAACTTTTTTATAGACTGCGATTCAAAATTGATTGCATAAAGTCAGTTTTCATTAACATGAACGCGTGTCGTGTCAAGGAGCAAATTTTTACCCATCGATTTCTATATATCGAGAAATTCACGTCACTTATAACTTTCGCAATCGCGCTCATAACATTGTGATGAAACATTCACATCGGGATGCATTGAGACCGATCGAAATTATATTTTATGGAAATGGACGTTGAATCGAAGCCAACGATCGTTGCATTCTCGCAGCGCGACAGTTATGCGTGTTCGGGACCGTGCAGTGTGGTCAATTTTGTGATATATTTACCCCTAACAAATTAAAAAAACTTCTCCAATAATGTACATTCTATTACTTGTAAATAAATACCAGGACTTTTTATCATACGAGGTTTTTCAGAGACTACATACTTCTGATTGCTGATTGCCATCTCTCGCTTCTGTCAAAAAATAAATACCTACCTTTTAGCCGATATCACATACATTCATCTGACTCCAAATGTTCATCTCATAAAAGTTACTTGGTGGGATTCGACTCACCGATTCCTGGCGCAAGGCAGGATCACTACCAAATGCACTATCGGGCCAGTCAATTCATTGATCATTTCCTTCCATCTTCGGTGATCAAAGGCACTTTTGACCTTTTTTTAGAGGAGAATGCTTTTTTGCACTATAACCGCAGGTTAGCTAGACCTGCGGCCGTGTGTGGGACTCGAGACCAAAGCGTCCACTACCCACTAAACTCCCCTTGTGCCTATGACCAGCCCAAATCACTTTTGACCTGACTTTTTAGAGCTTCTGTACTTATTTACCTCAACTACAACTATATTAAAACATCAACAACGACGCCCAAATAATTAGAATGTTGCTGTATTTTAATTTGTAGTTTTTACGACGTTTGTTGCGATTTTGCGATTAATATGACTTACTGTTACATCTTTTAGTGTAAAGCCTCCAAAAACTGCCATTCCATTTAGGGTAAATTCCGCTAAGCTGGGCACCCAGTCCGTGGCGCCCGGCGCGCCCATCGACAACAATAAGACCGCGCCTCGCGCCATAAACATTCTTCGGCGCAATCATCGCGAATATAACCTATAAATTAGCGCAGAGCCGCTTGTGCTTGCGCACGCCGCGCGTCGCGGGCATGCGCAATGAGGCTTGTGTCGGAGCCGTCCACCAGTGGAGTGGAGACGCTGGGGTGTTCAGTACAGTTTCAGTACATTTGAAATCAAAGGCTCGAAGATTAGAGGAACCTACAGTGTGGCAGCTCATTGAGCGATGCTTTCTGGTTGAGTATCCCTCTATGTATAAAAAAAGAGAAATGAAGAATCAATAGACTTTTAAAATGTACCTAAACAAAAATATTTATTTACTCAGAAAATCATTTTAGTATCGACTTTACTTAGAGTCAATTTCACAACTGCTAGATATGCTCGTGGTCATCGTCAGTACATAATATTTCTATGACAGCGTCAATGATTTTTGACGATGGCATACGTCGACGACGGTATAACAAAATGCTGTTCGTTTCTAGGAATTAAGTTTGGCTTATTAATTAAAAAAAAAGACAAATGTGGAAATATTTCCAGAAGCAACATGCGCAATGTGGCATCTTCCGTGGTGAACAATCCTTGCTTGTTATTTTGTCCAATGATGTCACCTTAAATATTTTGATAACGTCACATTCCGATTCTATTAGAAAGTAAAAACCTATGGTTTCCGCCCATTATTTTACCAGAGATTTTATAATTGGTGTTTATCTTGATATTGTGAGTTGTAGAATGAAGCTTCGGCAGATGTGTTTAGTTTGTAACGCTGTTATTTTTAAAGAGTCAAGTCACATGATTTACTGAGATTTTAAAAATACATCAGGATGTTGATTTTTACACATCCGGCTAATTCGATTTCTGATCAATTAGCTGATTCAGATTCCGTTCATATGGTACAATGTAAAGGAAAAACTTTATTAATTTATCATGGTAATGAAAATAATTAAGTAAGCGATCACAAAGCAATGTGTGTCTGTGTATCGTATTTTTTTTTTGTGAAGGACAACAAGTTTCCCTTCATAATCGCAAGCTAGATGTGGCCAATATGGCTGTGTGTGGGACTCTGGACAAAACTCATTAAAAATTAAATCCGAAAATTAAAAAGAAAATAACATCCGAAAATCCATTAACATCCGAAAGGAACGATCCGCCATCTTGTGGTAATTAATGGATTATAAGTTATACCGTTTCCTACTACAACTTCAACTATTGAAAATATAGGACTAACTGTATAGTAGAATAATTTATATTACAAAAGTTGCATGTTATAAAAACGTATCCACGCGCAAGTCGTATCTAATATCATTGTTATCATAACTTTTCATGTCGACTGTACTTCCAATAAACTTTGAGTCACGCCGAACAGTTAATTTGAATATAATATAGTTTTACCGACTGATTTATGTATTAATTTCATTCACGTAATTTACACGAGTTTTTGTTGAAACAAAGTTACATTTTGACAGCGATAGCGAAATTCGTTAACTTCAAATCGTATGGATTTGACAGGTGCCTTAGAAAAGTCACGTGGTCAATCGATATTGAAAGTACGGGGTTTGACATTCGCTGTCACAAATTGAGCGATAACGAATGGCATAAGTGCCGCTTGTCTAGGGCCTCTATATGAGTGGGTAATACCTACGGAACGGATATTCTTTAAACGTAGTCTAACGACGTAATTTTTTAGGAAAAAAATGGTGTGGCTTTTTGACACTCGATATACCTATCATTATCAAATAGTCAAAGTGACACAAGAAATTTTCAGCTTATGTCCTAGATTTATAATTTATTAACGATTTATATCGAAAGTGAACGCCTCGATGGTCTAGTGGATGGTCCAATGCTTGCACGCTATTGGTCACTAGCAAACCTTTGACCAATAGACCGGGAGATTTGCGCGCGCTATTGGTCATTCGCAAGTGCACATGCGCGAACTTCGGTCCACCTCCGGTGGACCGATGGTCAAGAAGTTTGCCGGCAACTGTATTAGTTGTTTTAGAGTAAAACAATCGCGTGATATCATAGTTATCTACAAGTATGTGTGACCGGCATGTAGGTTAGTGGTTAATTAGGCCGGCACTTGACGTGGCTTGTTCTATTGATTGCTTATATTGCGATAACGCTTTATAAATATGTGCTGTAGGTAATCTGAGCACTCCCGTAGGCTTTCTCGATTAGTGCGGGTCAATGAACTGTTGCCTCATTAATTAAGAAGATTGGCTTTGCGGATTAAGCAATATAGAATCTCCTGTATTGTTCACATCCAAGTTTATTCATTACGGCTAGTAATGCGTCCTGTCCGCGTAGTTCACGCGGGCAGGTTATTCCGCAAGAATGTCACTTTTTAGATACAAAATAAAAAGTCTATGATACTTTACAATTCCCAAATTTTCCCCATGCTATAATATTCCATTAATTTATCACGTTTCTCCAATGCAACGGGGCAGAAGGACACACATATACACTTATTTTTCTATAATAAAACCTATATACCGATTAAAATAAACTTATTGTATGCATAAGTGGCAGAACACAGTGGAACTAACATTAATAATACTACACCTGTAATACTTACCTGTGATTGACAATAAATGAATAAATGAAATGAAATTATCCTATGGCAACTATCCCGGGATAAAAAATAGCGTATGTGAGGACATTCGCTACTTTTTATCCCAAGGTCTTGTCTATGTGTTCCAAAATTTTGCTTAATGATTTGTATACAGTGCAGCGGATCAAATGCAGAAGCGTAATAAATCGACTTGCTAGCTGAAATTCACATGTTTTCTTTAGATTCAGATTAGAGATACACATACTAAATTTGATATTATATACAGTCGTAGTAAATAAAACGTAGCGTGAATCTTGTTTATCAAACTTTTCGTCTACCGCGACTTTCGGCTATAAATGTGGAAGCCAATATTTCTAGCGTAGGTGTAGAAATATAGTTTTATTTTATGATTTTTAAATGTACTCGTACTTTATCACTTGAGTTTAAATCTACTTTTTATAATCAAAAGAATCTGCGACGCTGATATTTTGTATATCTAAAACATAGTGACAGATATATTATTATCTTTTCTCTAAGTAGACGTTTTAGTAGAAATGCCCGGTCGTTTGGTAAATTTTTGAGTGAACTCAAAAGTGTCATAAAGTTCAATCGAGAACGCTTTGGACATTCTTTGAATATTATTGACACAGAGTCATCTAGCCCCAAACTAATAGGTAATATCCTCCTTACTAAGTTTCGACTAGCGGTCAGTCTTTACGATCAACTAACGCAGAATTAACAATAGTGCACAAGTGAGTGCGGAACAGAGCGAAAGTACAGGTACCGGCAAACTTGTTGAACATCGGTCGACGGAGGGGGGGAAAGTTCGCGCATGTGCACTTGCGCGTGACCAATAGCGCGCGCGAATCTCTTAGACGTACTAGTACACCAGGGGGTCTAGACAAAGTAAAATTTTGACAGCTATAGCGAAATTCGCTTGCTTTAAATTGTATGGATTTGACAGATGCCATAGAAAAGTCACGTGTTGAAAGTATGGGATTTGACATTCGCTATCGCAAATAAATTGAGCTATAACGAACGTCATAAATGCCGCTTGTCTAGGGGGGCTGGTCAATAAGTTGTTAATTTATTAAAGAACTATGGTATCCAAGTTCCACATCCAAGTTTGGTTTTTGATGACTTTATAATTATTGGCATGGAATCTGAACTAAAATATAAAGTGATATGACGGATGAAAACTTTCGCTTTAAGGGTAACCACAAAGACTCACTAATATCTCAATTTTCATTATTTGGCAGTCATATTAGGACCAAAAAATATTAAGCAGCATCACATGTAATTAAATGTTTCCAAAAATGTATTGAAGTTTTGAAATCCGATTAATATGTAGGTAGTTACAGTGAATAGTGAACATTACCTCGTGAACACTATTATTTATGATTTAGAAATTATTTGATTATCTACTTAAATCCATAAAAATGAATCTACGAAATGTATACACGCAAGGTCATAACTTTAGATCTGCACAAAATTCGGCCTTTTTTTGTTGGCATAGGCCACGCGGGCTAAGGCTAGTACAAAATGGATTTACAAACTCTACCTTATCATATTATTTTGTTTAGATTACCGTCTGGTATTCAAACTCATGATTAAAGAATCATGATTGTTTTTAACGCAGGCAAGGCCACATCCACCGCCAGGCGCAGTTTTAAAATTCCCATGGTTTACACAGTAGCAGTTTAATATCAAGTATGTTTGTTCGTACCAACGACCGTCGCCGATGTGGCGCCTAGTTACATCATGCGGTAGGAAATCTCGACGCGTCTACGAAAACACGGCCGCGAGCAGACTAGGAATGAACCGCGCATAGTCACATCACGTATGGTTCCGAGGTTGCTTTCAGCAGTTTAAGCCAAATTAATGAGCTCGGTGAGGCGCCGGTGGATTGCGCGACTTGTATCTACTTAAATGGACGCCTCATGTACAGCAAGCAACAGATCAACCTATCCCAATCTGTCAAATACCTGCAACCAATTTCCAGCTTTATTTCTTTCGCATAAAGCTCTATTACAAGTAAAACTTTTAAACGGTTTTGGGTAGGTTGATTCGCTCACCTTACGTGGAATATGCTTTTAGGATACCTCACTCGTAAATTAAAACGTCTCAAGAACGTCCACTGTCGATGCCTTGATGGATTTATGACTTGAGACGTCAAGTGATACACATCTCAGGATAGGCGCATCGAAACTGATTACCTGTTCAAAATTAACAGAAACGAGTATTTAATCTGATAAAAATTTAATCTTGTGCGCAATTTCTGTGGACACCTGGCATCACTACGGCTACTGCGTATGCGCTAGGGTTGCTACGATAGTATTCAATATCGATATTTTTTTCAAGAATAGTTATGGTGATCTTGCAAAATAATTATGTACTATGTTGATAGGTTTATCGATAAAACCAACAGTATAGCATTGATAAAATGCGACCCCATCGATTTTAAATATCTAATATTGCCAACATTTTGAAACAAATAATAAAGGCTTTTATTTAACCTTATACCAAAAAAGGCTGAACGTACACCAAAAAAGGCAGAAACGTGCACCAAAAAAATTGAATTGTTAACCTAACCTAACCTTTGGTGTGCCTTTGGTTTATATTGGTGTACGTTTCAGCGTTTTAAATAAATAATAAATAATGGATATTTTGACTATTTGTATGTAAGTTTACTTATCTATAGTAGAGATATCGATAGGCTAGCCTCACTAGCACGCTCACAGCGATGCGCAGGCGCCGAGCGCGAGTCAAAGGTGCTTCGGCGCCGTTCGCGCCTTCGCTCTATTTAGGGTTGGACATTCCTCGTCTGGACTGAGCAATGCTACTGGTAATCTTTACTAATACTATAAATATAGAAGACTGTATGTATATTTAGTTTTGTCGACAAAATGATGGAAATTATTATAGTGCGGTGCGGTTTAGTTTGAGGCGAGTAAGGTTTTTTCCGGAATACGCAATGGCTCTTAAGGAATCGCTTTATACAAATGTAGAAGGCCCTTTACTAATAAATTATAATTATTTTCTAATATGTAACATATTAGGAGTTAGTGATAGTGACTGAGAGGTTGAGACTTCACTTTTGAGCCACAAAAAATGTTCTTCCAGCACACTTTTTTTTATACTATTAAGGTAGTCCTCAAGTTTACGGTCCGCCTGATAGTTATATTTATTTAGGTATTATTTTATAATTTATGTCAATGACTGTTTTTATTTACAGAAAAAGCCGTATATTTTTTACCAAAAGAACAAACTTTAGTTTGTTTAGATGGCACCTAATGAAAACCATCCAAAGATTTATTTACTTGCTCCATAGACTGATGAATACGAGAAACAGCGTAATTTATCAAATCTGATTTACAATCTGACATACCGCAAAACATATTTTCATGAAATACGATTAACAACTCACAATAAAACAACCTATGTACACCGTTCTAAAACAGGCATCTGACAAAGTTCTCTGGATTAGGAATGGTATACAATAAAGATGCTTGTAAGTTGTTCGTTACGCAGTCTTGGTTTCTTTGCCCCGTGCCCCTCTCATACCTAAACGTTTGCTCACCCTACTCTTTGTTGTTATTTCAAGTTTCCTAGATCAAATCAACGCCGCAATGGCGCCATTTGCCAATAAATTTAGGGCTGTCTCGCTTATTAAATGTAACGGAGTGAAATATGTATGTTGGCGCCTGTGGCTGATCACGATCTGCTTTCTGTTATAACGAAACAACGTATGTTCATCACACTGTTTACTGGATTTACGCGGATTTATCGTATTAGTACAACACTATTTTAACTTGTGCCCTATGAGTTTCTTGTTTTAGCAGTATTGTGTGTGTGTACCACTTAAGGGCAAAGGCCTCATTAGATATGTAGATGCATTTATAGATACTTCCTCTTTTAATTATCACATATGAATAAATAAGTATGAAATCCTGCATCGCGCAAGCAAAGTTATCATCGCGTGGTAGCATATAATTATACAAAATACAACTAAATGAAATAAAACAATCCATTCTACCTCTTCCTGTTGAGAAGAAGTGAAAGAAACTTTATTTTTATACCAAAAACTTTACATTATATCAAAACATTAACAATAATAATTTACTTTGAAATACCAAAAGGTGTTACATTCGACCAGTTTTATTTCTCGAACGCAGTCAATCCAGCCTTCAGGAAGATTTCCAATTTTTTGGTGGGTGGTAGGGTTTCTTCAAAATCCGACTGGCTGCTACTCCCACAGGTTAAATCTGGCACCATTACAGCTCTGGCTGTGTTCCGGCAATATTAATGTGGGAGCCAGTACACTTGAAATCAGAGGCTCAAAGATCTGATGAGTCTACAGTCTGGTAGCACATAGAGGGACGCTTCCTTGTGTAGCGTCCCTCAATGGTATAGGCCGCAGTGACCGCTTACTATCAGGTGGGCTGCGTGTCTGTCTGCCAATTGATGTAGAAAAAAAAATTAGATATTATATTATACTCAATCATTGGTAAACACAAAAAATATTCGGTTTGCGAACTACACATACTAAGTTGTACAGTATTATTTATGGCATTCACTGCTGCCTAGTTAGGGCTATTTTATGTGGACATTTGAATAAGAATGCCATTAGGTAGTAATTAACTCAACCATGTAACAATTAGCTTAAATGACTTACATGCAAATTCCATAGAAATCCTCGTGTTACGCGACGTATATAGCTGCGGAAATTTAATAAAACTCGAACAGATATTCATTATGGTTTACGACTATTTAACGAGCTAGCCTACAAATCGGGTACAATCAAACTGTCGCGAGAAAATGTCAGTGCTCCCTCTATTTCTGGACATTGCAGACCAAACAAGAAAGCTATGCAAAGCGCAAATTCTGCCGTCGCCGGCTGTCTAGACGTTCCTGTTACGATTGAATAACATTTGATCCAATCAAGCCGAATAGAAGGGTCGAAGAGGTCTTGCGAACCGATCGGTATGGTCAACTTCGTTGGTTATCCCTTAGTTACATTTGAGACCTTATTGCGAAGGCTTAAGAAAAGCTTGGATATTAACAGTAGATGCTCGACTCGTAGAACGTAATCAGACGTCATGTGCAATTAATGATTGGACATATTGTCAACAGTACCTTACAATACTCATTGTATTAGTATTACAACATTCAAAATGGTTGGTTAGATTATTTCCTCAGTTTATTCCTATGGTCGAAAATAAGTTTTGGATTTCTAATTTTAATTTCGGACACAAACTTATGACTAAAACAACCAAAGATTTTAAGTGCTGACTTAATTATTACCTCAGCGTGAAAATAAGTAAATAAAAATAATAGAAAGTAAAAATAAACAATCTCAAGAATTTAGACTACGAGTAGAATACAAACTACTAACAGGTTTATATCTGTCAAGCCCGTGTAAAATTTATTTATAATTTGCTTGTTTGAGTAAGATAAACAAAATGAAGTTTTGTTTATTATTCCTCAAGTTATGTCAAATGAAAAAGGTTTAATGTAGAAGTTATTCTTTTTAAAGTAAATACTAAGAAGAATGTAATACAAACACACGCCTACAAGACCATACGTTGTTGCATTTTTGTTAAAAATACCAATTCGCTATATTTTATTTGTTTTTGTAATTAAAATTTAACGGTAGTAACACGAGCAATATTTTATTGCTGTTCTAACAACTTTCAACAACAGTAGTAAGACGGGTAAACACTTTACCGGTATTACTACTGGTAGTAGGATTGGTAGTAACACGGGCAATAAAAGGTGATTCTGATGGTTGACTTCTTAAAAAAAAATGAGTCGCTATGGGGATTGCATATGTGCGCTGCGCTTTGCGACAGTATTTATAGTAATAGGGAAACATATTTCTGAAGTGACTTCTTGATCTCCGGTAAGAATCTCAAGTCGCCTGTGCGTATATAAATTGATTTAACTCTAGTCTACTTTATCTTGACGTCTTTATTTAAGAAACGCAATAACTAGTTCTATTAATCACGTACGCCACCGCGAAGACAATCAGTATTATTATTTGAAGACCAACAACTTAATTATTAACAAAACATAAATCAAACAATTGTGCAATCGTAAGGTTTGTTTAAATGGTAATGTTGGTAATCATCACCAGGCAATCTTGTATTAAATGAAAAGTGACATCAATTTAACGCGATGGTATTAAATTGAGTATGGTAATACAAGATAAACACGATGCATTAGACAACCTAAGCTCAATGGCCTAATACTTGTAATATATGGATGGAATTAAATGTTCATTTTGTGTTGTAGAAGTGAGTTAGGCAAAGAAAAAGATAAGTGAATGAAAGGTAAAAAAATGTTACAGGCGCATGCACTGATAGATTGTGTGCAGTGACAAGGTTAATGCAAGTAGTAGTGTAAAGTGCAAAGGAAATTAAAATCACAGTCAACCCATTTTAATAAAATCTTTTTCTTTTGTTTCAGCACCTGACATAATTCAAGAGGACAGTCCGACAGTGGTCATCACTACCGACGATGACGAACTTAGCATGAAACGTAAGGCTCTATTGAAATTATACTAATTACTTGAGTGTTTTTAGATAAGGAAAATCTTGTGGTAATCTAATCATCCTTCAGAAACTAAAGAATTATTAGAGTATTTTTTTTATTACATTATTGATTACATTGAAACTTCAGTTGACACTGAAGGTGAAACTACTAGGATGTATTCAATTCGATGTGCTGCCATCTTATGCATTGTTCTAATTCCCTTGAAATCTACTAACGTTCGGATGAATACTCCCGGAACTCAGCCAATTTGGTGGTAATTAGCCAGCCAGGCTCACTAAAACAGTCGTATCACTACCATTCCCAAAATCGGAGTCACACTCATGACCTCGTTTTACCTTTAAGTGAGATAGTGGTTCTTCAAAGCATACACAATGCGTCATAAATCAACTGGGAGCGTTAAACAATGTCTAGACTCATCTGATATGTATAACATTGTCAAAGTTCAATGCCAATGACTGTGCCGAGAATCTGTGCACGTTTTGTGATCTCACTATGATTTGTCCGAAGATAGTTCAAATATAATTTTGGTGGCTATAAAATATATCAGTTTCCTAACCAATAGCCTGCCTGACCAATAATAATCGTATACCTAAGATTTTTGTTGGGAAGGCTTAGGAAACAAATAACTATACTAATCTCTACAATTTTTATAAATGCGAAATGGTGTAGTATTTTGTTAACATCACGATAGTTGTACTTGGTATGGAAATAGTTTTGAAGATACATGATACATTTCTGTCACTGCAAAAGCGATGGCACCACAATGTTTCGTTTATGATTTCATGCAAAACCCACTTCTACCAACCTTCCCAATTCCACTTTCTTTGAGAATCCTAATTTCAATAAAGTTTACTTACCCTTTTACATCATGCTCTTAAAAGTGATACATTTCCCACAGATTTTGGCGCACTTCTCACCGGTCGATCTCCCTTATGCATCAGACGAGATGATATGACAGGCGTGCCAGTGGCAGCAGGGGTAGCTACGGCCAGGTTCACCTTCCGGAGACGGCATCTGTACTGGTCGGTGATCCTGGGACCAACAATGACGGTGCAGCCCAGAGCTCTCTTGTTTTTGGACAGAGGGGGGCGGTTGCTTCTTGAGCATCCTTTGAAGAAAGCTGCCGGTATTCATGCTACTTACGAGGATAAAACTGATAAGGTAATTATTATTATTTACAAACGTCTTGTTGGACCGCCACAAAGTAGCTAAAATGGGAACTGATTATCCAATTTCATTAATTTTACGATATTCTCAACAGAATATTGACTTTTGGTCATGGTGGACATAGTCTTGTACTGTTTAAATATAATATTTAACAAAGCGATATGCTGTGGCCAAAATTTCACGCCAAAGGTTACAAAATTGCTGACTTCAAAGAGGCTGATCGGTTATTTTTTCTGAAAGCATATGCAGCGCAACTATCTTTGTCTGCAGCCTCTTGAAAATCCTTACATATTTGATTATACTTAAATAACAATTAGTTAAAATTAAAAATAGTTTTCTTATATTTTTAGCTATGTGGAGTATGGCGCAGAGTACCACGTGAATACAAGCGATTGCTCAGAGAAGGATCTCTGTATGTGGCTCTTGTATGGGGAGACGAACGGAACAGTACTATGGATAGTGCTCTAAGCGGAAGAATTAATCGGTAAATATTAAATATCTGTAGCTACAATAAAGAATTATTTCAAGAGTTAAATGGAAGGCTAAAAAAACTCTAGTATTTTTTTCATCTCCATTAATTCTATAGGTAACAAGAAGCCGTTGTTTTACAAGGTAGAAACACTACATCATTACAATAATGGCTTATAAATAAAAATACATTTACCATACAAATGACAAAACTAAGAAGAATAGGTGTATCTAGCACGCTTGAAAGACTCCCGACAGTTTATAGCGGAACTGTGTCTCATAGACCCTCATCCTGTTTTATATTGCCGCAATTCGTCTAATCTGACTTACATACAGTGTTTACCTTGAAACAAGTCAATAGAAGTCGTATTGTTCGGTACGATTGCAAATTTAATTAACCGTGTGATTCCTCGCGGAAAGTCACTCGGCTTCCATTAATCTAGGAAAATACCGACGCATCTAAACGATATGATTCATCTACAAGTTGCAACTTCGTTCTAATAGTGCCCTATCTCATTAGGACGTTATGGCGACGTCGCCATGTAACGGAGGTAAATTTATCGGAATCGGAGTTTTTAAATTTGATTTATTAGAATCGGAACCGGAGTCGGAACCGGAATCGGAGGCAGAATTATTATTATTATATTACCACAGATAATGAAAAATACAACATGTTTCTAATTAAACAACAAGTTAAATCAAATAAATTGAATTCTAATATATGATATTGTAGGTACCTATTATAAACAAAAGTTTTGTAACAAATTAAATCAAATGCATAGACTTCAAATAATAGTAATCCGCCAATAATCGAACTATTGGAAGAGACATGCCGATGATGATGATAGACTCCAAAAGTAGTGCATTATACTTCACAAACAAAAGCTTCGAAACGCAACGGGTTTGAAAGATACTGTCCGCGGCCGCTATTTGCCATGCTTCGACTTCCGATTAAAACATCCAATTTAAAAGTTTCGGAACCGAAATCGGAACCAAAGGTGTAATAATAGTCGGAAGTTCCGACTTATCAGAATCGGAATCGAAGCTCCGTAATATCCCTGTATGAGACCTACCTCTCTTGGTGACGGTTTGGCAACGTTGTCCATTTTGACATTTATATACTAACTAGGATACGGTGGCCGGCGAAGTCGCTATGGCGGCGTCCTAGTGAGGCAGTGCTTATAGTCTACATTTTGTGATCTTTGCCGAAAAGCAATTACTGCATTAGCTCGTTTAGAAGGAACATTTCTAGAGCTTAGAAGCATATGGGCGGATGTGCAGATCGGGCAAAATTTTTTTATTGGATAACAAAGAAAAGCGCTTCTTTCTCTTTCTATACCACTGAGAGCTGTATTTCTATCTCTTTTCTGGGCTGAGATAATTTCGTGCATAATGTCGGTTCTGACAGCTTTTCTAAAATCATTAGAACCTTAAGGTTTTATTTTCACTTCCATCTCTCTGCGTCTACATTGCTGTATCTTTCTTTTGGCGGATTGTAAGTTTGGCCCTTATGCCTAAAAATTTTTGTCGCACAAAGGCTACGTAAAAGAAGTTACGCCCTTATGGTCCAAACAGTGATTTAAAATATTCATCATAACTAAACTTCCGACATTATGCAGTTAAGATTCCTTAAACGGTTGCAGATTTACGGCTTTATGCCTTTTGTTTTAGTAACTTTGTAAATGCATTGATGGGCCAATGTGAAAATAAATCGTTATGGATGTGAACTATTCAAACTATGGCGCCAAAAAATTAGCGACATCGGGCATTATCCCTTGGTCACGGCGTGTCCAATGACTGACACTGAATCAGTTTAAGTGTAATGAGATACATTGTGATTGGTCGTTGCGCAATCCTATGTCTGGCCGTCTGTCCCTTTGCTCCTTGCACGCATTGTTTGTTTACATTTCGGTGTTTTTGTTTTACCTTCGGTCTGTTGGTGTTTTGATAACTGATCTTAGTGATAAAAGTGGAGTTTTAGTTGTAATTTAATGATGGACGACAAAAGTGAAGTAAGGTAAAGTCATTAGTAAACAGATTGAACAGTAGGTATAAGGAAACATTTTTTGATTTTTTCTTTGTATTTGGTTAATTTTTCAATACACATTCTTTTGGATTTAAAGGTAAATGAAATGTTATTTTCTCAGTCATTATTCAATGATCAGAAAAATAAAATATTATTAAAAAATAACACAGGCACCAATGATGGACGTAAATGATCCAATGGTTCGGGGTTTTTTTGGTGACAATAATTCGAATTCTCTTTCATGTTCAGGTTCTGAAGTGTGGTTGATCACTCCATTATAGTTGCGGCAACTGTCTTAGGTAGTTGCACGTGTCTTCACCCTTGATTCACAAATATGGAGCTTTGTCACCCCTACGTTTGAAACGCATGCTCCACCAAACCATCCCAGATGCTCGGTGGTGGCCTTTTTCTACGTTCGCAATTATCTTAGTAGCTTTTTGGGAGTTGTGCATATACCCTGTCGTTTTCACTGTGTCTTTTTTCTTCAAACGCAAAAAAATCTCATCTGTAAAAAGAATTCTTCCATGGTCACCATCTGCGTGTCTTTGCAACAACTTCTTCGCTCTCTTAGTTCGTTTGAGACGATATGGTGAAGTCAACAGGTGACCTGTCTTTATTCGATAAGCCCTAAGGTATTCTTTGATAATACGAGATAGAGGAAATTTTCATTTTCCCAGCCATGATTATCTGCTGACTGAGTACTCAGACTCAAATACTCTTATATAAATTGGGACAGAACTTATGGTAAGACTATAACGACTGATCTTCAGACATATTCCGGGCCAAAGAGAAAAAAAGCCTACTTTTAAGAAATCCGTTTCTTATTGTATCTATGGAATTATTTTGTAAAGCTGCCTTAAAGTAAGTAGCAAGAGGCTCTCTTTTCATTGCTCTATTTTGCAATTCTTTACTCGATTTCTCTTACTGCTTCGATAGTCTTGGCCATTTGTTCTCGTGTGTACTCGATTTGGACCTATTTATAGGATGAAAATCTTTTTTTGTATTGGGAATGTGTGAACCTATTATGTACACCTAGTCATGGACAGAATTTCCAATATGTCCATTATTGGATAGAGTAATAATTTACTGCTGATTTGTATAAGAAACAGTAAAATATATATAAGCAGACATATAACGTATTAAAGAAAACAAAAACAATGAAATCCTCTTTATGGACACTCTGTCTATGATTGGGTGTACGTGCTTCAATAATATCCAGTTACGGACTCCGTTAAAATTTAGGATTACAATGCCAATGTCATTTCGGTTATAACATAAAAGTACCTAATGTATAAATGTATTACTATTCATAAATCATTTAATGTCGTGAAATCCAACAACAACGATATTACGATACACCTACCACAAAATAAAACGTTATGTGTACCTTATGGCGTCGCGATTGTTATGAGAAATAAAGATTCCCGACACTAAATAGGTCCAGTTTGCTTAATTTTAATTGTTAATTAAAAAATTGACCATGGCTGGTCTGCGTCTATCATAGGTGCCTTTACTTTTAGTACATTCAAATATCAAAATAATTATAGTATGTAAGCAAACCTTTCTTCTGATCGTTATAACTTTTATCTTGACGTAAACGTAAGTGTGTGTGTGTGTGTGTGTGTGTGTATAACTAAGTGTGGGTAAAAAGTCTAGTTAGTTAAGAGATGTCCGACTTTTTGCCAAAAGAACCACAGTTAATAAATTCAATGAACACAACAAAATAAAGTCGCATTTGTAATTTCGTTTTAATAGATATTGATTTGTTTTTAAGGCATAACGTTATATTCGGACAAACAGCTCACATTAAATTACATAAAATTGAAGGCATAAAGCCGTATGAGCACATACTTATCAATTGAACAAATACATTGAATAATTTTAGTGGCATAAAGGCGGATATCATCATTTTTTTAAAATAAGTTAATTTTTCACTGTTTTAAAACATTTTTTTTAAATTTCAATTATTAAGCTAGGAAAGTAACTTATTTAGCTAAATAAATGCAAAGAAATCATTTACGTATTGTTTGTACTTATTTAAATATTTGCCGATAAAATTTAATTTTTATTTTACGCTCTCCTGTAAAGTTGGCAAAACCGACATCCGCCCTAATGCTTCTAAGCTCTAGATTTATTTTATGTATTAAACCATAGATTTGATTCTATATTGAGGTTTTGCTATTCAATTGAATATTCATGTCCAATGACGGCACACGGTAAATTGCATTGACTTCGTTGATTAATGCAAAGGCTTGGTTGGAATTAAATTAAAGAATCTTTATGTAGTTGTGAGCTGTTTGCCGATAACTAATGGTCTATGGTTTCCTTAATATTATGAAACTTATGATTCTGGAAATCTTTACGTACCTACCGGTATCGAGAAATTTTATAATGTTATATCATCCTACTACTATCAAAGATATCAAAGCTACTTGCGTAATACAAATATTGCATCTCTTCTCCTACCACCTATTTGTAGCATAGGATAATTAAGTAACTAAGTTTTATTGGTACTGTCTTAATTTAATTCATATAATTATAATAATATTAAATTACAATATTATAAAAAGGAAGGATTTGTTTGTTTAAACTGAATAGGCTCCGAAACTACTAAGCCGATTTGGAAAATTCTTTCACTGTTAGAAAGCTACACTATCTCCGAGTTACATACTTTTAATTCCAGCAATGTGGGGGAAAGAGGGGATAATTGACAATAGAAATTACGCGCGGGTGAAACCGCGGAGGCGATCGTTATATGATCACAACGTCTTTTTGCAACCCAAGTTTATTTAATGCTAAAAATAAGTTTTAAAAAGAGGTGATGGTTCTTAATACACAAGCGCTGGCTGGATGTCGTAAAAGCCGACATGACAGAGAACGATCTCACTCCTGAGGATGCAGAAGACCGGGCAAAGTGGAGAAAGTTAAGCAGGAAAGCGGACCCCGGCACTAGGCTGGGAAATCGCTAGGACGAAGAAGAGAAGAAGATGATTCTTAATACAACAATTTTTTTTAAACATTAACAAATTATTTCCTCCAAGTCCATTCACTAATAGTTAAAATATGTTTCTCTAGATATCCAGCGCTGTCATCAGAAATGTTCACATCTCTACTGGAGCCCGAACATCCACCAGCTTCAGTTGGCAATGGGCCTTGTGATGACTACAGAACCATTGGCCAAGAGGAAGGCTGGTGGGGAGGAACCGCTGTGGTGACTGGCGCGGCAGGAGCTGCGCCCAGTCTGCATCTGGCACTCTTGTACAATGGAGTGTTTGCGCCAGCTGCGAGAGATCAGGCTGTCAGAATATTACTTACCCTGCCTGATAAGAATCAGACTATTATTGACGATGTAAGTATGTGAGATTTTGTGGTGGGTGGGTATTCTTATTGGGTGAGAAATGAGATCTGATTGACAACGATTTTCATGCCAGTGAAGGCAATTGTTAATAAAATAGACGAGCATTGAAGTTTAGAACCAAATTAAATATCCACTAGCCTTCCGCCCGCGGCTTCGCCCGCGTGAACTATAGGACGTTATCCCGCGGGAATATCTTTATAAAATGTAGCCTATGTGTTATTCTGATGTATAAGCTATAATATTGTAAAGTTTCATTAAAATCCATCCAGTAGTTTTTGTGTGAAAGAGTAACAAACATACAAACTTTCGCCTTTATAAAATATTAGTAAGATTAGATTCAGTCAAAAATAAAAATTGGACTCATATAATAAGGGACTTTTTGTGAAGGATGTAACATTATAAGATTTTTTTTTTTTGTAGACCCTTTTCAGTTAACTAGGTTCACTTAATGTCCTATGTACTGGTAATGACAATTTATTATTTGCATACTACTGAAATTTAAATTAAGTACACAGTTCACTATGAATGGATTGTTAAACTATCTGTGCGTACATAATCAGCTCAGTCGTAAGAACTCTTGTCTTTTTTTTACATACCTAAATCCTTGGAACTCTCTCTTAACACAATAATCTGATTCTAGGTACAAAAAGTCCCGAAACCAAGTTACGAAATCAACGTTCTCGAAGTGTCGACACCCGTGTCAGCTGCAGAACTACGATCATTGGCGAGAGGTCGTCTAGTCCTCACTGTGGAATCCATCGGTAGCCCAGACCGAAAGATCACCGGTAGTGTGAGGCAAAGAGCTGCTTGCGAAGTATTCCACGCACCTCTGGTTGCTGAACGTCCCCCAGCGTCTCCAACTCCTGAAGGACTTGCTCTGCTTTACATCGACAAAGATGGATCGCTTGTCTATGATATACAGGTATGTTGAATGATTGTGTGTGTACTGGAATTTAACAAGTCAAAGCTATTAATCATAATTGATTTATTGGAAGTTTTTCAATCGGACTAGATGTATTACATTTGAAATTGTTTTGACTGAAAGTGATTCTCCACAAACAAAAGTCATAATTGCCAATAGATGAACGTTAAGTGCACTCTGATTCTGTTTTTACCGCGTGAGGTGCTTTACGGCCCATACACAAATTTTATTATTATGTCTAATTTAATCGAAATAAATTGGAAGATTTAAGTTTATCTGACTTATTACAAGTGCATTCGTTAAAAAATCAGAGCTGTCAATTGTCATCGTTCATGAACAATTGAGGATAGAAACAAAAGCTCAAAATATGCCTCCAATAGATATGAGTTACCCATTAGTCTGCTATTACCGAATTAATTGCTTAACGACACGCAGATCCTAGTTTATCTATGAATTTCTAAATAGCGTAAGTGGAAAAGTAAAAGCAAAAAAAGATTCTTTACGAATGGATTATGCAATTACTGTCAATTATGGTTCAGTGACCTATCGGTAATGAGGTGTAAGTGTCGGTTAACGAGTTTGTAATTGGTTTGACTGACTCCATGGTACAATGGCTAGTAAGGTTATAGATATTTTAAAATGTCAGATTCGCCAAATGGCCCGGGTCCGAAAAATTTTTTGGCCGCCTCCGTGGAACAGTGGCTAAGCCGCTCGGGTATAAAACCCGGAGGTCGTGGGTTCGATTCCCGCCTAGGGTCTGGTTGGTGGTAGGGCTTTTTCAGAGTCCGACTGGCTAGCTACCCCCACAGGTGAAATCTGCCGCCACGATAGCTTTGGCTGTGTTCCGGAAGTATTAATATGGGAGTCAGTTCACTTGAAATCAAAGGCTCGAAGATTAGATGAGTCTACAGCATATTGAGCGATGCTTCCTGGTGGAGTGTCCTTCAATAGAATAAGCCGCAGTGGCTGCTTACCATTAGGTGGGCTGTGTGTCTGTCTGCCAACTGACTTAGTATAAAAAACCCGCTTTGAATTCAACATTTCTGTTCGGAAAATACTCAGTTCTTGTTCTGGTTGATATGACAGGTAGACAACATGGGCATATCGGATCCGAAGATAACCCTGGTGGAGGAGCAGGGCAAGAGGCATTCGCAAGTGGAGATACTGGACACGCGTATTGGAGTGCTGGCCAGGCCGAGTGCGAGGATCTTCCCGCCTCTTTATGATGACCAGCTGGCGGTACATATTGGTGCTGATGTTGGTGAGTTTATGGATACATAGTTTTAAACATATTAGAAATAAAGGATCTCAAAATTTCTTGCTTTTTTAAGTAGGATGTTATGCAAGTTCTTTTCAATTTTATCTTTTGAATTCTCTATCATCTTAGTGAATTCACGAGTATTTGGGAAATCTGTTAAAAATATTTTCTTTTTTTACCTTTTAATGTTTTTTTGGGATCTCAGGTTATTGATAACCTGACTCACGCACGTCAAAAGAAGAAAAAAAAACAGTTATTTCTTGATAAGTCAGCTGTTAAGACCAGCTGACCAGCAGTTTATGAGATGTTCCCAATGTTGTCTGTGCCTGATTCTGTAAATTAATGTCCACAGACAAACCTAGTATGGACTATTAAGAGGATTCAATAAGCTAGTTCATTGCCCGAACCACATAAATTACATGATCAAGGCATCTCACCCAGTTCCCAAAAATTAATAAGTGTAAATGTGAGGACTAGTCTCAAGTATTTTTTAACCTAATTTACACTTTGCGCATCAATAAATTATTTTGTATCACATAATAAATTAGCTCATGACTATATACTAAAAATTGGCCTTAATTTGCACGCTCATAGTGTAGACTCCATTTAAAACTTTGACACGAGTTGAATATCTTCTTCCGGCCGAATTTTATAGGTTTAAGGAGCAGGGATATTGTGCAAATTCTGTATAGTATTTAAGCAACGAAATAAATCTCTTATCAAGTCTGATTAGGTACTACAGCATTAAAACAGTTTAGCAATTTCATACTCTCAGAAAGTTTTTTTTCTGACGGTATTAGTCGGATAATTGAGCGAGATTACTTTGGTTTTTATGACTCTCCTGGCGTAAATATTCAGGTCTGGTTTCAATTCACATAGCGCTGCCGCTCTGGCATGAAACATCATGGCGCTTAGTGGGCAAACCTCTGTAGACGATTTTTACACATATGACAGCTGAATAATTTTCCAATAGATTTTCATGTCGAGAGAGAGAACGTAAGTTGGAATATAGAGCCCTCTCTTCCATAGAGCTCACATATGCGTGTTTACTCAGTAAACCTAACGATGTACAGTCGACAGCACATCAGACTACCCCAAACTAGAGTTGCCCATCGATAGTCCACTATCGCTAAACTATCGATAGTCTATCGATAGTTGACGTCATATCAATAGTATCGATAGACTATCGATACTATCGATAGCCCAAATCCAGGCAATACTATCGATAGTATCGATACTATCGAGCAACAATACTATCGATAGTATCGATAGTTTTTTAACTATCGATACTATCGAAAGTATCGATACTATTGATAGTATCGATACTATCGATAGTTTTTTAACTATCGATCAACAATACTATCGATAGTATCGATAGTATTGCTTACCCGCGATAGTATTGCCTGGATTGGGCTATCGATAGTATCGATACTATCGATATTATCGATACTATCGATAGCACTATCGAAATTGTTACTATTTTTCAAGGTCAACTATCGATAGCGAAACTATCGATAGTTGGGCAACTCTACCCCAAACTGTCAAATTTCTACAACCAATTTTCAGCTTTATTCATTTCACATATGGTTCTCTTTCAATTGAGTTCTTATGCCCCTACAGCATAAGACATGTGTTTGCTATAGTTTAAGAGCTCATGCCTCTACGGTTGTCAAATGATAAAGGACCAATACCTTTCCAGGGCCACCAATACTGCGCGGGCGCTTGGTGTCTCGTCCTCTCCCGGACGCGGCGAGCGCCGGCCCAGCGCTGCTCCGGCGCACTGACGTCCGTCTGCCAGTGTCTGCTACTCCTATTGGCGGGCTGGCATGGCTGTCTGTGGATGCTTTATGTGGACTGCATTATGAGGTTTGTAGTTTCTTTACAAGGTCCTTTATGGTATCTGAAATAGCGATGCCGGTGAATCACCGTGGGTTAGGTGGGTTCTTGGGTGAGTTGATAGAGCTAAGTAGTCTTGAGTGCCACACACGACCGCAGGTCTCACTTTCCGGCGTTTACGGGGCGTAAAAGCATTCTCCTACGAGAAAAAAAAATTCAACAACATCAACGTAACTGACTTTTAATATATATTCAAATTGCATTGATTTACCCATTCTTTCGGTAGTCCTTTACTTGGGGGTTGTCTGGTAGAGATCGCTTCAAGCAATAAGACCGCCTATATTGTGCATTATTGTTCTTTTTTATGGTATTTTGTATTTGTTTTTTGTGCAATAAAGAATATTTATGTTATGTTATCAACATCAACTGATTCTGTAATTAATTAATAATTTAATCATTCATTATGCAATTGAAAAAGCATTGCCAAATTTAACTTTAATTGACATTTTCATACCGTTTTCTCACTTTTACGCGACTTCCTCTCGTAAAACTTCTATTAGTTAACGAATTTAAGACCGCAAGTTAATCAGTTTAGGGTTTATTTTTGATATCCATCGAAATCTAAGTATTAAAAATATTTCCAGGTCACAGTAAATGGAAACCTCGGCTCTTGGTCAGCGTGGCTCGAGACGCACGCTGGCGGCGGCGAAGGAGCACGGGTCCTGACAGGCATAGACGGATGCGTGCTGGAGCCCACCGCGGCGGAGCTGACCGCACTGCACGCGGGCGCCGCGTACCTCGACATCAGGACACAGGACAACGACACTGCTGTGCTGCGCACGCGGTTACCTCAGGTAATTACACCTACTACTTTATTACACAGGCTTCGATGGCGTCGACCAGGTTCCTCCCTCCGTCGGAAAAGGTAAGTGCGGCTAATCTTGAGAGAGGTAGGCAGGTCGCCCTGCGGTGTTCCCAGTGGCGTAGCGTGGGTGTCAGCCGCCCGGGGCGGAAGACAATTCTGCCGCATTTTTTTTGCTCCTCCTGTCGGCAAAACAGCCCACCTGATGATAAGTGGCCACTGCGGCCTATTCCATTATTGTGAAATTTTGCCGTCCCCTAAAAAGTGCCGCCCCCCACCCTCCCATCGCTACGCCACTGGGTGTTCTTGGTAGTTATGCTCGTGCCTAGTTTAGAGACAGTGTTGACGGCGATGCAAAAGCGTGAAGGGTATGAGTGGGTATACTTCATGCACCAGCCTTTACATTGATTGATAGGGTAAACGAAACGAATGAAATATAATAACTGATAGGTCCACACAAATGTTAACTCCTTGGGGTTGGGGGATTCGATTTCCGGATCACGCAAAATGAATTTTTGAATTTTTGAACGCGACTCGGGTTTGTTATCACCAATCCGCATTTAATGATAGGATGATATTTACTTTTTATGTACCTATCTATAATAGAATTACAAAAATCTTTTTCATCCCACCATCTCGGAAAGAGTATTTTTAATTTTCAATATCTGAGTGGAAAAGCCGTTTTTATTCTCTAGAGGATAAAGTAAATTGAATTTAGAACATCGTGTGCACTAAGTTAGTGAATTAAAAAAAAAACATTAAACCTATTTACTGCTACATACCTCTATGGTGCCGAATATATCATACAACTTTTTTTTTAATTTGTTAAAAACTCAGACTCGGAACCTTCTTGGTGTTCTTTTTTCAATATGCTTTTTTTGCATTTAGTCATTTCCTCGCTGAGGTGGAATGAAAAGTTACGTGTTGCACTCGAGTGCAAAGAGATTTTTCACCTCGTGCTCTTTTGATTCCCTCGCTAACGCTCAGGATTCAATTTTAGAATCCTTCGCTTGCTCGGTCATCAAAATTGAACACGCGGTTAAAAAGCAACTTTGCACTCTTGTATAACAAATAACTATTTTCTATTGGATAAAATGACGGCGTACTTTCTCGTTTACCTACAGTGGCATAAATGTAGGACTTTAGAACGTTGGTAATTGGTTGAAGAAATCAAGGGTAGATTTCGCGTTTGTTTAAGTTCGTTTTTATTCTGAGTACCGTGAATAAACTTGAAATATCTTTTGTGTAACCAACATAACATATTTTTTACTGTTTACGCTGCAAAGTTATGGCAAGTAATGTGGTAAGTTGCTAACATTATCATTCTTAGTAATAATGTACGAGGCAAGCTAATTTTACAAGGTTCCTGACCTATTCTATGGCTCATGTTTCCATTGTTGACCCTATACGTATCAGATTGTTTGAAGGCCTGTAAAATCGTTTTATCTGATATTTATGCGATAACCACTAAATCGTAGAACATGAATAAAATCTACTTTCCTACTTGGATCGGAATGTTTTTGTGAATAATTTGTACGAGTAGGTAAACACCTATTCACAAAGTATTTATTCGCTGTCTCGTAAGCATATTTTCAACAAATCTTCGAGCGTATAGTACAATGAGATAAGAAAAACGATCATAGACGTATGTAGGTAATGTTTTATACCATGTCATGTTCTTAAATAGGTGTATGTATAGATATAAATTTATGTATAAAGAAACTATAAGTTTTTTATTCGATTCATGGTAAAAAAGAAATCTTCAGCGTAGATATCCAAAAATACTGTGCAAGTAGAATTAAAGTATCGATGAATCTAAATTTTCCTCAGATTTACTTCAGAACCGAGCAATAACATTATTATTTCAATGTTTTCAGATAAGCGTGCCTCCATCTTGTCTGCCGGCCGGCCCCTGGTCCGGCGGCAACGAGCTCAGCCCGAACTATGCTCCTTCGCATGTCAACACTTCGCCGCCGGACAATTCGCTGTCCAACACCGCTTCTTGCTACTACGCTGGGAGGTTCTACGAGGACGGCGCGCAATGGATGGCTATTGACGTGAGTAAATCTTTCACCGTTCATCTCTCAAAGAAAAAAATAGTTCCGAGCCAAAAGGCTGGTAGATACTTAAGGTATACACCGTTGTATAGAAATTGCTGCTAAATCACGTAGTCTGCTGATCTTCAATTTATCTTTCTTCGGGCGTTTTTGTCAGGTCAGATGACAGTCGCTCCAATGTGACCACTGCACTTACCAAATCATGAATCATGATGAAAACACATCCTGATTAGATTGATCCATGGTGCAAGCATAAGATCAGGACAAATTGCTTGGTAAAATAAGGAGACAAGTTATTAAGTAGATTTTAAAAAAGTTAATAATATTGTTCAGAGTGCAGAGCCTTGATTACTGTTTTACTGGTTTTAAATGTTTATTTTGAGTTTTCATTTTATTCATTCAAATAATTTATTGTCTGTGCAGTCTTGTCACATGTGCGGCTGCGTGCACGGTGCATTGCGCTGCGACCCGGTGCGGTGTCCGCCCGTCAACTGCAGTGTGCCTACCATCCAGCCGCCAGGGCAGTGTTGTCCTATCTGCACTAGTGAGTACATTCGATTGTGGATAGCATGCCTAACCGAAACTTTAAGGACCAGTTTTATCACTGGCAGAAAAGTGCTTAATCATCTATCTGTTAGAAGTCTTAGATCTCTTTTGTCAAAACAAGAAGAAGACAGAATCTAAAATGTCTGACAGGAAAAAATAACGTAACGTATTAACTTGGTAAAATTGGCTCTAAGTTTCGTATATCGTAGCATAAATGATGTATGATAACGTGTATTTCGTTAATTCCAGATTCAACAACAGCAATATGGAACGAATCCCACGGCTGCCACCTAGCGGGGCAGTACCACGCTCCTGGTTCCTCCTGGCACCCGTACCTCGTTCCCGAAGGCTACGACACCTGCGCTGTCTGCACTTGCGAGTTCTCTACGAGGCAGGTCCGCTGTCCTCGGGTCAGGTGTCCTCCTCTCCGGTGCTCGGAGAGAGAGGCGTATCGGCCGGATAAGAAGTCTTGCTGCCGAGTTTGTCCGGAGGTGGGTTGAAAATCAATTTCTTAGAGTAACGATGATATGATATGAGGACAATTAATAACACAGTTTTTGCGACATGAACAAAGTGACTATGAAAACTTAACACCACCTAAAATAATAAAGACAAGCTTGATAAAGCACAGAATTGTATGCCAAATGAGTCGTACCGACTATTTTTGGTGTAGCTGCCTTCTGTTCTGACCAATTAGGTACATGAAATGCTTTATCTTGAGCAATCAGTAGAGCATAATTGTTAAGGCACACTTTTGAGACGTTGGATCCTTTGTAAAGCACAGTTTTGATTTTGTTCAACTGACTGTCCCCAAATTATCATTGTTCTAGAGCGCCTAAGAGTCAAAGGAATCACGCTGATTAGCCAAAGTAATAATTATAAAAAGCATGATTACATATCAATTCTGGAATAGGCAAAATTAATAGGGTTTTGTAAAATGCAGCTTATCGTTTACACAAAAAGCTAAAAACATTGTACACGTATTACTTTTCAGGTGAAAGCCAAAAAGCCAGAAGATGAAACGCCGAAAGACCAGGCCGCGCCGAGAACAGCAGAGGAGATCCTCGCAGAGGGAGGCTGCAAGTTCCCCGACGGCCCACTGCCTAACGGGAAGGAGGTGCATCCCTCCATACACTCGCACGGCGAGCAAAGATGCGTCACTTGCCGGTGCAAGGTCAGTTGGGTCTTACTTCTCTTACCTTTCTTAATGATTGGATTCATACCGCGGCTTCTTTAACTGTGGGAGTGCCCCAAGGGTCAATATTAGGACCCTTGTTGTTTTTTGTCTATATAAATGGTCTATCATACCAAGTAAGTCACTTGTATTGTATGAGACAGGCACGGCGAGCAGAGATGCGTCACTTGCCGGTGCAAGGGCAGTTGGTTCTTATGTCTTTAACTTTTTTTAGTAATTGAATTCATACCATGGCTTCTTTAACTGTGGGAGTGCCCCAAGGACCAATATTAGGACCATTGGTGTTCTTGGTCTATCCTACTTAATATTTTAAATGCGAAAGTCTGGATGTTTGGATGTTTACATGTTTGGATGTTTGTTTGTTCCTCAATCACGCCTAAACGGTTGAACGGATTTAGATAAAATTTGGCTCACGTATAGTTTATAACCCGGATTAGGACATAGGCTATAAAATTCCCACGGCAAACATCTCATTCTCGCGGGAATGACAATTTTGAAACTACTGAACCGAGTTGAATAATTCTTTCACTGTTGGAAAGCTACAGTATCCCCGGTGAACATAGGGTACTTTTGATCCCGGAAATGTGGGGGGAAGGGGGGATATTTGAAAAAAGAGATTACGCGCGGGTGAAACCGCGGGCGGAAAGCTAGTATAAAATAAAACTGAAATAGCCCGTGGGTGGTGAAAATGTTCAGATACCGTACGAATAAATAGTCAACACTCTCATGATGGACATAATATAACATCGAACCTTCACAAATATCGCCATTTTAGCTTCTAAGAAGGGTAAAAAGTTGTTTTATATAACGTTTTGTTAGTTGTTGGAAGAGCGATAGGGGATGGGGATAGCGAAAAGTGGGCCAAAAAGAGGATTTGGGGCTCCAGCAATCTCACTGGCTGCTATAACAAAGTTTATATTTGTGACGCAGTTTTAGTTTGTTGTATTTTATTGAATAGTGTTTCGTTTAGCAAAGTTACATTTATAAAGTTGTTGTTGATTGTTTTAGGACGGTGAGCTGACGTGCGTGCGCAAGCGTTGCAGCCGGGCGGCGTGCGCGCGGCGGCGGCGCGGCGACGCGTGCTGCGCCTGCGCGCGCTCGCGCCGCCAGCGCGCGCCGCCGCGCCCCAGCTGAGCGCGCGCTCCCACTATAGACTGATTACTATGTACGTGCGATTCGAATGTGTCTAGTTTTAGGATGCGTCCTAATGTTCTGCGTTGTCACTGAGTGCGTCTCTGTTATTTTATTAACCTTTTTTGCCTCCGCGTACAGTGTTGTGGTTGTGTCATTTCATGAAGCATGGGTAGAAGTAATCTACTTTATAGTATGCCCATCAAAACTGTGGGATACTACCTCTTTAAATTCTAACATTAAAAATATGTTTTTAACGCGTAATGCGCAAAGGTAGCATTAATGAGAAAACCACGCAAAAAAACGCAGTACTGATTAAGTAGCAACACTAACATAATACGTAATTTTGCACTTTACTGCGAAACACTAAACGCAAATTTTGATAAACTTTGGTATGCAAAACAAGTTATCAAAGAAATTTAATTAACCTACTAAATTGCCACATCGGTACTGAGTAAAGTCACAATAGTAAGGAAAAATATTATACAATTACATAAGTAGTATATTGATAGTGTATAATAATTGGAAATATCACAGCAATATTGTAAAACTATACTCTTAACGAGTCCAATGCGCGTTTTGCGAAGTAATCGGAGGATGTGCTCAGTGACGACGCGGCATCGTATTATGACTTATGAAGTTATGACATAGGTGGAGTGCCGCGGTCGGCCGCGCGGCAAGGGTCGCTCGACGACGGAGGTAGCTTTAGTGTACCACGGTACCGTTTCACACCGTGAATATTTACTTACCCACCGGTATTTTAATTGGTATTATGAGACGTCCCAAAATTTTATAGGCGCATTATATTTTCCGATACTGAAACGATTGTAGTGTTAAGTCGAACGGCTCGATCGCTCGGTATGTTCAGTTTTGGTGCGAGCGCGGTCGATAAAGATGTGCCATATTTTCTTAATGTAAATATAAATTATTACTTTAATTTTTATCTTACGTGCATATTTATTTACTTATCTAATGTTACGATACGGGAACACAGCGCGTGTATGTATTCGAACCATCACAAACTTGTGTTATTTGGTCGTCTTGTTTGTGCATTTGCTTTTAGTTTTTTAATTATCTATTAATACCGCACGAATGTAGTTACAATTAATGAAAATTTATTTTGTATTGCCTACTTAATAACCACCTGTGTCGGCATAGGAAGTAGCTTAAAATTAACGTACCTATTTACCTATGACTTGACCACAGAGTTTGTTGAATAGCAATTGTTCGAGGCAGTGGTCATTTAGTTAAGTGAAGTCATAAAATATCTACTTAAACCAATTGTATTTTATGCTTTATGGTTGCATACCTCAACTTTATTAAGAGCACATGCATACAAATAATTTTGTGGTTATACTGTAAAATTGTATCATAGTATATACGTAGATGATACCATTATATTATCATCTTAGAATCCTTGTAAATACTACGTAATATTTGCACTAGATATCATATTTTAACATATGTATACTATTTTGTACTGATAAAATACATATTGTACCGATTAATATTAATACAGATAAGAGTAGTTTATGTTCGTGACTAGTTTTGTTTAATTACTAGGTTAACTTGTAGTTTCGTAATTAAGGAAGCTAGTCCAAATAATGTGTTGATGTGATGGAAATGAATGCCATTTAGATAGAAATATGTCTGTCATGAGTCCATTATACAGTACGACACAAATCTGAAGTTATATCTGTGCACCCATTTATACGTTACAAATGATATTGTCTGTAGAATTTTTTGGCCTTATTATTAGAGATTAGAGCCAAATAAAGTTCAATTTTCCATTGGAGGTGATCGGGTTTCATTGATGAAACTTTTGAATTGTGTCATACTACGTATTATACCTAATTCTATAAGGCCTCTGGAAAATGAAATTACTTGTGTTTGTCCCACGACAGATACAGTTTAACGACAGAATTCAATTATTGTTATTCCATTATTTTACACATCTTACATTAATTCTAGAGGCCAATATTGTTTTTGGCGGTTTGGTCCGCCATTTTTTATATTTTCAAGAACATTGCCAAAAAATAAACTTTGTGTAAAAATTGTCATTTCGTTGTGGGTTCTAGTCCATCAAAATTGTGAGCAAATTGTATTATAGTGTTATATTGGCTATATTAAGTTTTGTTTTTGACGTAATGAGAATATCACTCGATTAAGCAAGAGTTATCTTGATTTTAATTTTTTTTTGTTTAATCTAACAATAGTAACTAGACACCTATGGCTTGCAAATAACTTATCTAATAGCCATAAAGGATACTATGAAGTCGCTTGTATTGCATTGTTTTTCTATTTAGGAATATTAGAGTTATATGCTCCTGTTATACAGTCTTTGGAGATGGTATGTACTCTTTAAAATCAATATACACCAAATGTCAATTTGTCATTAAATTTTACCTTACATTTATTATATTATCCACAATTTTGGTATTACCTGCACTGTCTTCTATTGTATTGACTAGGTGCATCCAGTCAATAGTTTGTTAAATTATCAGTTTTAATATGAAATAAATTACCTGTGAATATATGTTTATGTTTTTGTAACCTTTCTGTAAATACAATTTTACTAAATAGAGCAAATTTTTTGTAACAAATTTTAATAGATACTCCAGATTGCAAAAATATCGGTTACGATTCAAAGCAAGCTCAAGACTGTGGCGTTAGAATGTAAGTGGTTTCTGAAGGTCGCGTCAAATCAGTCAATTATTAATTACGACAAAACATTTTGATTTAAAAAATTTAGAAGTCACTGATTAATACTAACGTGAATTTTTTTTTTTTCATTTTAATTGTTTATAAATCAGTTCTAAAAAATAACATCCATTAAAAGGCGGAATTAAAATTCCAAGTCCAACGATATAAATATATTAAGGTTATTCATAAATGTACAAATAATAATAGTATGAAACCCTAACGTATTTCTTAAAGATGTGACTTCCTGAGGGCTTTCAACGTGTCTCCCAAAGCATCTGCCAAGCGATCAGCATTCTGGATGGTAGCGTTGACTCCCATGAGCCCGATGCGTAGAGTCTTACCTGCTGTATCACCTACGCCACCGAATATAAGGATATCATGGCTGAAACAAAACATTTAATGTTAAATATGAACTATTTAAGTACTGTTGGAATCCAGGAAATTATTACAAGTGATTAAAGAAATTACCAACGCAAGGACCATAATATGTGCGTATGTCGGCATTGGTCCCAAGCAACGACTCGGTTTTACGTTTATCAAATTTTGTTTTTGGAGGCGCTCGTGGCACAGCTCTAACAGTGGTTCGTTAGCGATAACAAAGGTCAAGCTACCCAAGCCGCGGTCGGTTAATGGATGGGTGACCATTCTGATCACATTTAGTGACATTTATTACGAGCGTCTCCGTGCTTCGGAAGGCACGTTAAGCTGTTGGCCCCGGCTGATATTTACTAATTATGTAGATATAAGTCGTCAAGCCTAGTCAAAGGCCACTTGGCGGCTTGATCAAATCTGACATTAAGGTTGGTCACTTGCCTTACGCACCCCTCCACCAATCCGCACTGGGCCAGCATGATGGAGTATGGCCCACCCTATCTCACAATTGAGATAAGACCTGTGTCCCAGCAGTGGGAACGTTAATTAAAGGCTGGTGATGAAATTTTGTTTTTAGGACCTCTTTATAAATAAAATTTTCTAACTACCAATGAGAAACTGACGCAAGTTTTGCACAGCCGGTCTCATTTTAATATTTCAACTCTTATTATTCCGCTCTTGTACTCGCTAGCTTGCGATTAAGGTGAAGCATCCTCTGAGTAGACACAGTCCACCTGTCATCGGTGCATCACTTAATAAAAAAACATCTCTTAACGTACTGGCACATAATACTGCTCTGGGGGCCTAGAAAGTAACATTTAGACAGCGATAGCGAAATTCGCTTACTTCAAATTGTAAGGATTTGACAGGTGCCTTAGAAAAGTCACGTGGTCAATCGATATTGAAAGTACGGGGTTTGACACTTGCTATCGCAAATTGAGCGATAACAAACGTCATAAATGCCGCTTGTCTAGGGCCTCTGGTCTGAGTCAAAATAGCATACTCACTGTTGCCTCATATATCTGATGAATTCTAAATAGTCGTAGCCTGCTGGCAGTGCGACGGTGGTGACTGTGTTGAGCCTGTGCTCAGGTTTGATATGGAATTTAAACTGGAATTCCTCCAGACGTTTGTGGAAGTGTTTCTTGACGGTATCGTGTCGCTCCCAGGATTTTGGGAGAGTCTCGTTAGCAATCTCTTTGAGACAGCAGCGAAGGGCCCAGAGCATTGGGGTGCTGACTGTGTGATGATACCTGAAATTATTAGAATAAAAAATAAATGATGAATATCAGTGACTGTTTATTTGTTATAATGTTAGACAATAAACAAGCAAGTAGGCATACTAATATTGTAAATACAAAAGTAACTGTTGGTATTAGATACTTACTTCCTCGAATTAGAGTAACAATTCCATTGGAGAGCTAGTTCCTTTATGTCAAAGTAAAAAGGTGGGTCATGTTTTCTGTTGTTGATTTTCTCTCTGAAAGAAGTAAACTTTGTTTAAGCAATAATAATACATCGACATTAAAAGGCACTCCCAAGTAACTGCGCCTTTTTTTTCTAAATAAAAGTGTAATTTTCTGAAAGTCTAAGTGAAATTCCTGTTGAACCTTAATTAAACCCATAAAATACTAAACAGGTAACTCAGGCGTTAATAAAGTGAACATCGATCCATATAACATATTAATAAAATCAAATAAATAATTGATTACAGGTTTGATTCCAAGGTAAAAATCTTACTTATTTTTCAGCTCGTGCACCCAATTGGGTACCCCCAGGTGCGATGTGGAATAAACCGGCGTAGTCACTCACTATCAAATGCAATAACTAGTTCGTCTAAAGACCATGTGGTCACAGTTTACTCAAGTCACAAGTACCAGGATACCAGAAACAGAATAGAGTAATATATTATGGTAGTACATACTCGGCACGAGCGCTGAAAGCAACTTGAGCTATCCCTGCAGGGCCGCTCATAGCCTTCAGTGTTGAAGTGTACACAGCGTCGATACCCCACTCGTCGAAGAAGAACGGCTCGCCAGCTATAGATACCACTGTGTCCACTATCAGCAGAGCGCCGTATCTAAAATAACGAAGGTAGGTAGGTATTTTAAATTACTAACTTGCCGCCCGCGGTTTCACCCGCGCGTAATTTGTTTTTTAAAATATCCTGCGGGAATAAGACGTTTCCCGTGTAGGAATTTTATATGTGCTAATCCGGGTTATAAACTATACGTGTGCCAAATTTCATCTAAATCCGTTCAGCCGTTTAGGCGTGATTGAGTTACAAACAATCATCCAAACATCCAGACTTTCGCATTTATAATATTAGTAGGATTAGTAGGATTTATGTGGCTTTGAAGGAAAATCGTCTTGTGCTTAGAGCTTATCTAGCCAAGCTAACGCGTAATGTAAAAAACGCCGTAGGATGAAAAGAATCCGCGAAGAACTGACAAAAGAACACTCTCGTTTCAGAGGTCAAGTCACACTTCAGGTCGCGTACACATATTTGGGTATAGGCTATAGCCCAATAAGATGCCATTCATTATTGCGGTCTGTCAAAGTGTGATGTCAATTGTCAACCATGCCTTGTTATTATTGGATATTGTGAGTTATTTGTGAGTATAATCATAGCAATCAAGTGTTGCTATAACCATAGCTAATGTGGCGCCTGCAGAGCAGGTTCTTTATTTTCTTGGTCAGGCTATATCACGCATTTAACGAGGTATGTGGACCATGTCCTAAAAAGGCCGAAGTTTACTCACTAAATCTCGGAGTGCTCTTCCTTGCTAGTGGTGGCATAAAATACGGAAGACTTAATCGATGGTAACCGTGTCCAGTGATTATTTGCGTATTGTGAAAGAAGAATTTAATTTCTCTTAATATAAACATTTTATACTCTCCAGATCTGGTTACCATCGACGCGTGAAGGCACCAGTCGCAGCCGATCTGTAGGTGTTATCATGAAGGATTCTGTGCAGATCTCGAGTAGTCCTTTTAACGAAACTTATCGGATATTCGGCGAGATCAGGCTAACGGTGGGCTAAAGCGGCGCTTTGGCAGCCGCATCAGCTGCCTCGTTACCAGCAAGACCTACGTAGGATTTAACCCACACGAACGTTATGCGTTCTGGATGAAGTTTTAGGATGCGGTGTGTATAAGTAGCGATGGAGTTGGTAGTTTCTCCGTTCGCTAGTTCTTGAAGGGCCACTTGCTAGTTCTTGAAACTTACTTATGGCAAAGCTGTCCAACGCCTTCAAGTCTCTGAACGGTACCGTTCGAGGAGTCGCCATGAGTGATGAACAGGGCAGTCGGGCGAACTTCTTTCAGCATCGCCTCCAATTGGTCTAACGTGAACACCTCGGTCCATGGAATCTGCTTCAGAACTGTCTTGATACCTGTAATTTCAAAACATTTAGATGTGAATTCTACTGGACAAGGTTCAGAAGAAATAGTTGCTAATATTCTTAACAGGTAATTTGTTTTTTACTTTCCTGTATCTTTAAAAAAATTATTTACGGTAGGATTTGGTGAATTAAATAAATAATAAATTCACAACATTTTATTTATGCTAGATCATTTGTCAGACTGGCATCCGATGGTAAGCGGCCACTGCAAAGTGCCTGCCACACTTAATGTAGTAAGCTCATCCTGATCTTCGAACCGTTGATTATAAGTGGCAGGACATTAATATTGCCAGAACACACAAAGAGAGTGACGCCAAAGGTGATTAAATATTACTTATTTCATTCATCACGATATCAAATAAATTCTGAATAATTATTTTAGGTTTTAAAAAGTGAAAAATTACCTACCGTATCGTCTAGCCATATTTTCCGCCCGTTGGTCCCAGAAACCCCTCGCTGCTACTAACAGCGTCTCTCCAGGAGCTACCAGGTTGCAGATCACCGTCTCCATCCCGGAGGTGCCTGAACCACTGATGGCGAGGACCAGCTTACTCTTCGTTTGGAACAGGTATTGGATACCAGCTCGGATGTCATCCATGACCTATAATTAAAATAATATGGGAAATATTTATGTGTATATCCAAAAAAGGCTGAAACGTGCACCAAAATAAACTAAAGGCACACCAAAAGTTAGGTTAGGTAAGCAATTCAATTTTTTTTGGTGCACATTTCAGCCTTTTTTGTGTACGTTCAGCCTTTTTTGGTGTACGGTTAAATACAAGCCAAATAATATCAGTTTATTAATAAATGGCCTTCTAGCTGAATTCCGGCTATCGCAGACAATTTAGAGATTCATTGTCCCTCACTTTCCCAGGATTTTATCTATTTCAGTGGGAAGGCCCATGTGATTGTAAGCAGCTGCTAGGCTACGTCGTAATTCATTACTTTGTCAAAATTTGTTCAATATTTAAGCCGTGAAACCTTAATAGACAAACAGTTAGTTTCTCACATATGTATATTAGTGGGGGTTTCTCAACTTACATTGAAGAATTCATCACACATATTACTAATGAGATGTCTGTTGAAAGCCTCGTAGACCGAAGGCCACATGGGGGCGGGGCCGGGCCCGAAGAATGAAGTCGGCTTGACATGGCGGTCCACTATACTTGGAGGCGCAACGATGAAGTTATGCTTGCTCATTTTCAATCTGGAATGAAAAAGGAAACTTTGATTCGAGGTGAGTTTCGTATTCTTCGATTTTCTCTCAGGGTCCAATTAGTCTGGTTCTGGCAATTTAAGGGTTAAGGAGGTCAGATGGCAGTCGCTTCAATGTACCTAAACTGGAACAAAAATTCTAAATCATGGTGTCCTTGACAAGTTCGGGACGTAGAAAGAAAGAGAGACATTGATTTGACGAGTTATTTAGTGTAATGGACGAGAATACGGCTTTTTACACCAGAGGTCGCGGGTTCGATCCCCGCACAGTAGAAACATTTATGTGCATAAACAGGTATGTTTTTATCGGTGTGGGTCTTTCTTTGTATAATGTAGGTATATAAGTAATGTTTATCCGTTGTCTGTCACCCATAGCACAAGCTAATGGTTATATTAAGGTTAGATGGCGCTGTGAGAATAATGTCCAGATATATTTATTTGATAGGAATTAGGGTAGTTGAGACACTCGCAAACGTTATTAATTTCCTGTCTACCTCCATTTCTTTGTATCACAAGCACTGACGTGTGAGTGAGCTCGGGCACTAAATATCCATCGTCTTTTGTCGACAGTCACCGCTCTCGCTTCTGCTGAGACCCACGACTTCTTCTAGGACATTATAAGTGTGTGATCCAATTAATTTTATAGCTAGCTAGTGGTTTAAGTGTGTTGAGTGCGTTTTGTGTTACTAGCTGGAAAATCGCTACCAGGCTGTGAAAAACTTTGGAAGAAGAAGACGTACTTTATAGCTAGCTAGCACTATAAGTGTGTCGAGTGCGTTCTGTGTTACCCAGCTGGACAACTGCTACCCCGGTGTGGTGTGCAGAACCCTAGGAGAATAAGGTTAGTGCTCGTGTCCTATAATATATTTTCCTGGTATTATTTGCACTTCTTCCGCCTAGCTTATGGTGCTCAGAAGTGGTTGATTCATTATTTATCATCATCAGTCTATATACGTTCCCACTGCTGGGACACATGCACTAGGATTTTCTAGCCCACCGCAAAAATACAGTCGAATGAATTGATGACCCCAGTCTACGTGATATATAGGAGTTTTAGACGTCTCAAAATCCTCTATTTTGACTTTGTCCTGAAGACATCGTTAAAGTATTTTTCACAAAGCGACAAGGCAAAGCTCATATTTGAAGTAAAAGAAAGAAGGTATATTGACTTAGTCTTCTATTTATTTTACACATGAAACTAAATATACGATTATTTAGCAATACTAAATAAAAAACCTAAGTTACGTTAATTAAAAATACATACTAACTCTTATGCTATTTTGGGGATTGAAGCCTTTTTTACCAACTTTTTTTTTGTAACAATATCCTGTAACTGTCAATCTTTAAAAGCATAGCAGTTTATTGTAAAGCTGTCGTCTATTAGCATAAAAGTTGTCTCAGGTAGGTACTAATACAACGAAGAAAATCCTCGTAGAAATCTCGTTGTTACTCTAAAAAGATTTTCTTTTATGTAATTTTGTTAAAGAGCATTTTCCGCTATAATAGTACACAACGGTCTAATACTAATGCTTCTTTGTTATTTTGTAGCCGCATTAAATGACCGCGTTCAAGAATTCCTCCCCGACTCAACTAACTTGAATCGCGCTGTAACTGTCTTTTAAATCCTTATTTAAACCGCTGTACTTTTAAAATAGGTCTTGAAAGGCAAGCTTAACCCCGATGCGGCATTTAAACAGATATTAAAACAATTGCAAAACCGCGGGATGCGAGCGAACATCAGAATATGAGCCTGGCAGCCGCGAGCTAAAGGCTCGTGCCAAATGTGCCATCCGATAGCGGTACAACCACTAGAACATTGTAGCAAATTTACAACCACCCTATTAGCACTAAATCTAAACATTAACCCGATTCCAGTAACCGAACTTCACGGCTACTTGCCCGAATGTCGGTCACGGGGTCGAATAATTTCACACGAGTCTCAACGGTTTTGGCCGATGCTCCAGTAATAAACATTTGGATGCTAATAACGGTATATTAATACCCCCGGCACGTGCGGCTAACGTTTCGAGTGCTTACATTTTAGTTGTTAATACGGCGCCGTAAAAGTCACCATTAATTTGGCCATTTCCAATTAACCTTTTGCCGTTAATGAAATCATTTGCGACAAATATCATTATCGTTGGGCGACCAATGTGATTTTGATGCGGACGTCTGAATTGGGTTTGGTATATTGGATTCTTTAGATGTATAATATAAATAGTACTGGGCTGATTACGTTTGCCATAATGAATCCAGACAGCTGGACGAGAATCGCTACTGACTGGGTTCCACGGGACGAGCACCGAAGGCATACTTATGCCTGAGTGGCAGCCGATAGTACAAAGCTGATAAGTGTGGTGGACAGAAGGGGGGTTTTCGTTCAGCAGCAGAATCAAAATGGCTTAACTGGTAATAACATATTTAAAATCGCCTTTTCACCAATCAGGTTTTCACATTCGATTTAGATTAACCCAATACATTACCAAGTTCTATTTAAAAATAACAAAGTTAGGCCTACATGCCATTTTATAATAATAACCTCTAGATATTGCTGAGACGCTACAGTCAAATGATATCTACTTCTATTATTCTAAGAAAAGGCTCCAAATTTTTATAATCTAATGAAAATTACTGGACCCTACTGATCAGATCAAAAAAAATTGTCACAAAATGAGATAATCACATTATTATTATGAATTAGACCCTACTTTTCCACTTCTGAAGACCGAATTAGGGCAGTTGGCTATTTACGCCAAACATTTACAAATATACATAGGTACACTTTTAACTAGTTTTGGGGCTAGACGGCCCTATGTTAGAATTTCTATGGATCCATGTTACACGTTTACTTACCTATTATCCTCCAGCTAAACTAACTGACTTGTATATTTATCCACAAAGACACCCAACTCGGACTAGACTCCAACGTCCAACTAATTCTACTCGTATCGGAATCCACCCAAGACACATATATAACATATAAATCGCTTTATACTAATACGTATCATTCAAGAAAGATAAATAAGGTCAACAGTGCACATTACGCTGGTTACCTCTGATAATAACAATATGACAACATGACATGTGTTGTTAACTGCAAGTCACTTGTTTATGGTAAATATGATTTTCTGACCATGGGTCAAATAGATACAGTATGTATGAAACTGAATATCTGCAATTTGTGTTGTGATAAAATGGTGCAATAATGCTAATGTATACCTAGTTCGAATAGTGTTAACCGCAATTTTAACTTCTTTTGTTTTAAGTCCATAAGGTTATCAGTTACTTTATAGTATCCAATTAAACTATATTTAGTTATTTTTATTGAAACAAAAAAGTGTTTTTTTAATAATCTGATAATAATTGAATACCGGAAATAAAAAAGGGTGTAAGTGCCAAAAAATTCGACACTTATTTTATCCCAGAAATGTATTCTATGTGCCATCGCCAATAACTTAAAATAAGAAAAACTCCACATTTTGTTTTTGGCACTTACACCCTTTTTTATTTCCGGTATTCAATTATAAACGTCCTCCGCGTTTCTGATTAAATAAATAAATATTTCTGGACATTATTTACAGAGCGACAGCCATCCATCCCCAAACCACAGATTACTAAATACATAGTTACTAACGTAACCCAAACTAAGCATTAGCTTGTGCTATGGGTGCCAGACAACGGATAAACATTACATAATATACCTTTTTTTTTGTAAATACATTTATACATAGAAATACCCAGACCGATACAAACAGATATGCACACAAATGTTTGTACCGTGCGGGGATCCGCGTCCTCTGGTGAAATAGCCGCCTTCTCGACCATTACACCAAATGGCTCGTCAATGAGTCGATTATAACTTTTGCAAGTAAGCCACCCGATACTGAGCCACGACGTCAACCTGATGACAAGCGGCCACTGCGGCCTATTCTATTGAAGATCACTTCACCAGGCCGCATTTCTCAATGTGCTGCCACATTGTGCGCTTTCAAGTATAATGGCTCTTACATGACAGATCTCGGCGATAAGTGACAGTACAGGTATGTAGGGACGACTCTGATTGTCATCTCAACGACTCTCTTTCCAAGAAGGCGGTAAAAAAATAGTTTGACCGCCTCCGTGGAACAGTGGCTAAGCCGCTCGGGTATAAAATCATGGAGGTCGTGGATTAGATTCCCACCTTGGGTCTGGTTGGTGGTAGGGTTTTTTTTAGAGTCCGACTAGTTAGCTACCACCCTTACAGGTAAAATGTGGTGTGTTTCGGCAAAATTAATGTGGGAGCCAGTACACTTGAAATCAGAGGCTCGAAGATCAGATGAGCCTACAGTCTGGCAGCACATTGAGCGACGCTTCTTAGGTGAAGCGTCTCTCAATGGAATAGGCCGCAGTGGCCGCATACCATCAGGTGGGGTGCGTGCATGTCTGCCAACTGACCTAAAAAAAAAAAGTTTTCTCAACAGAAATTTAGATGAAACTCCCGTAGTACTTATTTAAAGTGTAGTATATAGGGTAAGATCGACCCGGTGCACGGGGTTGTTGAAGCGCAGCGGCGCTGCGGCAGATTGATTCGATTCCCGGGCGACTGTCGGCGCCGCTTCCCTCAGGACGCGCCTGTCGATCTTACTGAATTTGTTTCTGTCTGGTTTAGAATATACTTGCTTTAGCTAGCAGATTCTCCCACGTATCAATTGTAGCCTTTGTGTTAATTTACGGTTAAGTTTTATGTAAATCTGATCGGTAGTTTTTGCGTGAAATGTGGACAGACATCATTGTGCACTAAAAATCAATGCTCAATCTTGCCCAAACAAAATTTTATCCCATTTGGGAATTAAACCTACCGTAGCTAGGACGCAAATCACGAGATCAACAAGGCGTATGTATAAAACTGTGAGGGCATAGCAACAAAGTCTTACTAAGTGCCCATACATAATTTATTCTATTTGATCGATTTAAACTTCAATATTCCCACCAAGCGTCTGTTCAAAATTGTCCTGTAAATCCATCTAATCCAATCCTTTTCCGGAACGTCAGAAATCTAGAATTCCAAACTAACACGGCGCGATCGACTCAATTGAATCTTAGGGGCGCTGAGTTTTGATCCGTATTCTTATCATTTTTCGCTCATTTCACGCATACCTTACCCCCCCACATTGAGGAGGAAAATTAGACCGGCACCCCCACCTTCATTGGCAATGCCAAACGCTAATAAAGAATAACGTTCGACTTACTCCCATACGTTATACTTCTGTATTATAAAAGGTGTAATATCGGATAATCCGGATTAAGAGAAGCGGGGACTTTTTCAAAGGCAATTCTTTTGATAATAACATTTTTGGGCGGAAAATGATTATAATATGAATGTAACGTTCAGATAATTACGCACGCTTGGCGAAATAATCGATGATACATTCTATTGTGTTATAAATCACCTAGTAACATTTGTGTCAGAGTTTTAAGGACTTCAAGGCCTCAAGTCGCGCTGTGCAATGCGGCCGTTGGGGAGCTACCCCCGCCCGCAGGTCAACTCTCAGGCTGGAGGGGATGAAAAACATACCAAAACATAGACACTCTATGTTTTGGTCACCCATCTATAGAAACAACAGCAGAGAAAGTTTTGCAAAGAGCGCACAACTATTCGTATGAATGTACATTTTAGTGCACTAATAAGTGAGTATAAGGTTGACTCCGAAAGCGTACAACCTCGAAATTGGGCCAGTCAATCGCCACGATGCGAGTGCCAGCTCGTCTTTTCTAGGTGTGACGGGGAAACCGGGAGAGTTTAACGGGTAGTGGAACGCTTTCATTCCTCTTGAGTTTCGGCCGCCGCATATCTCGCTATCATAATATGGTAATTGTGTTTAAACATAGTCTCTTCCTCTAAAAAAAAGGTAGAAGGTAAAGAAAACAATAAAGATGTGTGTGGTCGTTTCATTTAAAAACCAGCATTCGGATCTATGCAGGTTTTATAAAGTCTATTTGCATAATAGGGGACCGACGGAAACATTTTCTTATCAAGAAATAAATATATCAAATTTTAAAAGAAACTTCAATATTTTGCGTACACCGATGCAATTTCTCATCCGGGTGAAAACTGGATATCCTGGTAAGTAGAAAGTGTTGCAAAGCACTCCTATGGGAGTTCCCGGGCAAATAAGACTTCCCGGTACCGCGTCATCCCAGCCAGGGCATCTGGGAAAGAGGCCGATATTTACAGGATACGCGCTCAAACGAAACGGGGATAATGTGTTTGATCTTTGTTTAAGATAAAACTTATACTGTAGAAAACTGTCGTTTTCTTGACTCGTACTACAGACGCGTAGACGTAGTGTAATCTGCCCTAATCTGCCCCTATTTTGCTGTGGCTAGTTAGTCGTTGTAAAGCGACGGACGCCTGAAGTGTTGGTTTTAAATCTCGGGATACGCTCAGACTCGGGTCTGAGCGAACATTTATCATTTGGCTTTTCACAGTCTGGAGTCTGGAATTTAGCGGTGCAAAGCACCACCGTGCTTTAGAAAGTAATTAGGTACTTGTTGCTATTAGTTTGATCGCTTGATCGCCTGAAAATGTAAATAAACACCTAATCGTGACTGTCATAACATGTGCTAACCATTAAGCGCATCATTATCATTATCATGTGCTAAGCATATAGCGCGTAATTATAATATACATACTTATATTATACAGATAAGGAATTACTGATGGCTGCAAAATGGATGCACATAAAAGCTACAATAAAATCTTAAAAGCATAATATTAAGGTGTTTTGATAATGTTTACGCTCAGTTGCTCTTGCAGTAGACTGTATAAGATTGTACAAACTGTACAAACAAAATCAACTGTTCTCAATTGACGGCTGATTAGCTGTCCCTTTGTCCATTACCAAAAAAATTAAGATAGTAGATAGTAATAAGCATCATTGTTATCTGACACATTCATTATCATGAACTTATCTGTAAGTCGTCCTTATTCTTTGATACTAAAAAAATAATTTTGAAGAATAATAATATTCACAGCTTCATAAACTTTTATATAACTGCGACCAAAATCTATCAGAAAATTTCGTAAAGGAAAATTAAATCGACTACATTGATCCGGATGAAAACTACCGGCGTAGCAGCAAATGTTGCAAGGGCATTCCTCCGAGAGTTGTCGAGCAAATAAGGTTTCCCGGGGCTGTGTCATCTCCTACCGGATCAACTGGGAAAATCCCGATAAATATTTACCGGTCGCTTTCAAACAAAACATCTTAGCTGTGAATTATTCATGCTGCTTTTAATACCTTTGAGTGGACGTCTTGGATGAATTGAAAATTTGAAAGCAGTTTTAATTGATTCAAGATGAAGACTGCATTATTACGTACCTTAGAATCCTATAGAATTCAATACCGCGTGGCATAGAAGGCACTTTCATAACCCCATATACACATAAGATATGTATACCAGCAATGGAAAATGAATATAGTATCTATTATGTAGGTAGAGCCTCGAAGCTTTTTGTTAGACCATTTAAAAGAGATTTTTTTATTTGGTACTGTACAGTAAAGCAATAAGGCAAACGCCATTGTTATAAAGATCTTAAAATAAGTAACTAAAACAAAATCATATAAAATACTTTCTGCATAATATTATACGACAACGACAGATTCATCAGGGATTAAAAACTATCCAGCTTACAATAAAATTAGGTAATGTAAATACATAATTAGAGGTTTCCTAGAAAAGTTAGAAAAGCGTAGGCAACGTTACATTTTGACAAACTCATCTAAATTACGAAGAACAATTAAGTTAGTGCTAAATTGAATACAATTATGGATCCCCACGAAACTTTACGATGAAAGTTGTTTTCGGGGAAAACATTCTAATTTAGTACGTTGAAACTTTGATTCGTGGAAGGTAATTTCACGCACATCAAATAGTTTTTGGTGCACCGATCCACAGTAAGCAATTAATTGCAGTCTTCACAGGACGCAATTAAAAGTGTTCCCGGCAACCAAGTGTTCGGGAAACCTAGATAGCCAGCAGGGTTCTCAATTCTAAACCCAATTTGTTAGGAACGACGGATATTTTTGCTTTTTTGTTTTTTTTGTTGGCAGTTGGCAGACAGACACGCAGGCTATCTGGTGATAAACGGCTACTGTGGCCTATTCCGTTGAGCGACACTTTACATGGAAGCGTCGCTCAATGTACTAACAACCACACTGTAGGCTCATCTGAGGCCTTAGACAGGCGGCATTTATGACGTTCGCTATCGCTAAATTTGCGATAGCGAATGTCAAAACCCGTACTTGCAATATTGATTGACCACGTGACTTTTCTAAGGCACCTGTCAAATCCATACAATTTGAAGTTAGCGAATTTAGCTATCGCTGCCAAAATGTTGCTTTGTCTAGGCCCCATGTTCTTCGAGTCTTGATTTCAAGTATACAAATTGTTAGGTAATTTTTCTGTACAGAAATCAGGGTTTCATACCTCGATCAATACGACTGACTAGTTGACGTTTTAGACGTTGTGACCTTTTTGTCAATAACTCAAGTGCATAGGATGACTTGTATTTGTTTTATTGTATTGCACAGGACATTATAGTGCTTGTAACTACTGCACTACTGAAGCTTCGATAACTATAGCAAACAAAACCGCAAATGGGAATCTAGTGTAGAGGAGTCATTGACCCCTCCAGACATTTCAATGTACCCGCAAGATGACATTTAGTAGGGCACCTACCTTTGCTTGTTGTGATTGTGGTCTGTTCGGCGATATGCCTCGTAAATAACGTTTGTTTCCGATAATGAAGTGGTTTGGCTCGGGTCAATAAATGCACATTCGTTGGCACGGATTATCGGTCAGTTATGTTAAATGACATTAATGGAAAATCAGATTTAAGGCTATTAGCGCTTAACTGAGTAGGTGCCTGCGGTGTTGACGCGGTGCGGGAGGGGTACTTTTTGCCAAGTCAGATAGCTACCACAAAACTTTTCAGTTCCGTCGGCTCCCACTAGGGGCCGACGGAACTAAAAAGTTTCGACTGCCCCTACTGGTGGCAGATTTGGTAGGGGCAGTCAGGAATAATCCCCGAAAAACTTAGGTTTCTGGTTTGGTCAATAGTCATAAGGCTGGCACCGGCTCGTATTAATCGGGTGTGAAGAGGAAACCGGGGGAGTTTAGTGGGTAGTGGACGCTTTAGTCTCGAGTCCCACACACGGCCGCAGGTCTAGCTAGTCCGCGGTTGGTGCATAAACGCATTCTTCTCCGAAAAAAAAATTATTTTGGTATTTTCATCGATAACTTCGATTACTTGAAACAATGAAATATGTACATATCGAAATGGGATTTTTGGTTTAGGCGCTATTTAGTAGCTTTGAACGCATATATTCTATAATTAAATTGTAAAAATACCCCGGCACAATTTGCTGTTCAAATTAAAGAGAAAATATCGGATTTTTTACGAACTAATTGAAGGCCATATTTTTAATATGTTTTTAAGGAATGGTTAACAATAGTTTCTGTACAATTGCTTATTTGATGGTGCTGTATATAAATGTACACGGACCTTATTTTATCGGATATCGAAATAATGTTGTCTCATTTCAGTGCTAGCCCTATATCGAAAAGACAAGTCACCGGGCGAAAGAGAGGGCGAATGTAATTAAATTGTTCGGTTTCTCGTGTCCCAGTAAGTACTTCTTGGGCAATCAAATAGTTTTTCTGCTGAACTTCGTGATCGTGGCCTTTTTAGTTTTCTCACTTTAAGTTTAAAGTCTTTTGACTGCTAGTGCTGCTTTTGTAGAAAATTTTAACGACGTTACAGCCAAAAATAACTAATGTTAGAGAAAGGATTTAACTAGGGCTTATAATCATTGACCTAAGCTTCTTTCGCAAGCGTGGTAATAAAGTATTGTGATGGTTGGATTTCAATTTTGGATTATTATGTATTCTAAGGCGGATACAACTTTGAATACTACATGATTCAATGCGAGTCAAATACACTTTTTTTCGGTTAATGTAGTACATTGGGACTTGTGCAGCGAACTCTTCTTCTTATTGTATTACTCGTATTTTTACACCTTTAATTTCTGTAACAACAATTATTCTATTCCAATTTTTGTTGCAATGGCGCTAGTTACCACTAAACTTCCGCCTTAACTCATAATCTGCAGAGAGAAAAGTTTCTTGCACATTTAAAGAGGCGTCATTTCAAAGCAACGCCTTAACTGCAGTCGTTTAAATAAACCATAATCTTGCTGGTGACGAATTATTTTGTAGCTTAGCTTGGCTTCTTGGAAAGTTGCGACTTGCGTCTTAGTTGTGTCAAGTCTAAAGTCCAGAACCATGTCCATTGTGCAGGTTAAAAAACATGCGGTCTTCTTGTTTACCTTTGTTTAGTAGGTATTTCTGTAACTTTCGTCTGTAAAGTCATTACTTTGGATATCGGCTTTGCCACGGATTGCTGTGTATGTGTTATTCTGATATACCTACAAGATATTATATAACTCTAAAGTTTCATCGTAATCAACAGATTTTGATGTTTGTTACTCGTTCACTTGTAACAACAATAGTTACTATGAATAAGAAATTAATTTGTGATTATATCCAGATTAAAGTGCAGGCTGGTACAGACCCATGCAAACCAAATTCAGACTTTCTGTGTGAAAGAGTACCATAGTTTTGCTCCGCAATCTACGTGTTATTTAAGAAAAAATGCTGTACAAGAAACAATTTTTACTTATTCGAATCTATTGAAGGAGATTTACAGTTTCGCAAAAAAATGCTTATTGCGTTTCTAGTTATATTCAGAATATCAGATTTTTAAAAGCAGCATGCAATTCATAACGCAGTTTTATCCATGCTTCGCGAGTTGTGGCCAGTGTTGTAAAGTGTCCCGTTTTGCAAGATGTCCCAATTTGCTACTGTAAAATGTTTGGATATAAGACGCGGTTTGAGTTTTCGGTTGAGAGGGAGACGAACGAGCAAATGTGACACTTGGTGGTAAGTAACTACATGGATACTAACGAACAGATTCCCGGGTGCTTTTCCCGCCTTTGGAATAAAATGGAAGGAGAGCAAATGTGTAGAGTTATAGAAAATGGGGATGGGGAGGATAAGGGGATATTATAGGGTTTATGGGTTCCGGCATTCGATACGGTAACTCACCAAAAGTATGATGCCTCAATAGCAAAGCTATTACCCTTGAGTCTGTCTTCTGTGAAAGGGTGGTGTAACATAAAAAGTAAACCGCATATTTGATGGATGGTTTTCAATTTTAACTTTAATGTTTGTCGTAATTAAAATTTGTCGTACTAAGGCATTTTGAAAGGTTACTTTGGGTTACTTGCCGCTTTATTCTTGTTAACAATGCAACCACATAACCGTTGCATCTTAGTCCTTATTAAAATCAGTCCCGTTTTTTAAATAAAATCTGTTTACCCAATCCGTAATTTAACACGTTCACCCCAACAACACTAGTCGCGCAGTCATGTTCGTTTTTTTTATTATCGATTTTTTTCATTCTTAAAACTCCGCTGTCGGGTTTGTATTAAATTGCTGTATATTTTTACTTTTTTGTAAAGTTCTTTATGCAATATTCTAAATGTAACAGGAATGCGGGACCTCTTGTGTTTTGTATTTTGTAACAGAACCTTTTCAGAGATGTCTGTCTTTTGTTTAAGTCAAGTCTGTGTGTTGGGGAGTTGGTTTATTTTTTTAACTGTATTCGTAGCAGTATAATATACTTATTAGTTTAGGATAGCAATCAATTCGTGGTCATTATTTTCACACAATTTACAGTAAAATAAAATTACTTTTGCTATTAGGATTGTGCCTGCAGTTTTGAAAAAATATTTGGGAAAAATAACTTTAAAATTATGTAAAAGTAAAATATTTAGACCTGAAATTAAGGTACGTTGGTATATATTACAAATGTACATTTATGGTCGACTGCGTTAGGTGTTATAGAGATCCAATAGAGCAATGAAATACAAAAAGCATTCGAAAAGAATTACGAGTTTAGTATGACAACTCTTTGAAAAAAATAAGCGGACGTTAGTCAATTCTACAAAAAAATTATGGTTATTTATTTTAAGTCAGCTTATTCGAATGAATATTTCAATTATTGAATGAAAAGTTAGTTATGTATAACTTTGGAACCCAAATTCTGTGAAGGACCTTAATTTAAATGATACGTAATCTGGGGAAATACGCGCGTATAATAACATTTTGATAAAGAATTTATTTACGCAGGATTTCGGGGTAATGGATATTTTAAACCCTTTTAAAATTGTTTCAGTTCATTATTCCAGTAACTACACTTATAATTTTAAAATATTAATTATAAATTGCTGAAGTATATTCAAAAATCTTTATTAGTATAATTATATTAGTCTTCCTGACAGTATGAGGAAGGCTCCCCAATAAGTATACATTTAAATAGAAGGTTCGTGCGTTCCTGCTGAATATGTAATGTTCTTCATTTTGCTTTAAATTAAATTAGTTTTAAATTAATTGAAAAGCACTGGTTTTAATAAACTATAAAGTTACACAACGTAACTAAATGGTATAAACGACACTTTAATCAGTGAAAGCTAGCATTATTTTTGTTTTTAATATTTTTATTTTGTGAATTAATTTATTAGTCGTTGAAAAACGTCACGCGCAGAGCACCAGTAGATTTAAGACGGGCATGGCTCCGCGGCCATTATTTTCACAGTTCGTTTGCCGCGCGGCCGCAGTTGCTGTCAGTCGGCTGCCTTCCGTCCTTACAGTAATGCACCTAATAGCTCCCGCCGCAGCAACCGGAAGAATTAATCGAATTTAGATTTCAAAATTTATATTTTATGAAAATTTATATTGCGACCAATTTTAAAAATTTTATAATAATAATATTAAATCTTTATTGCCATAACGATTTACAATTTCGTCTTAAACTAGTCATCATTTAAAACATGATTTTTTTAATTTAAAGAACAAACGTCTGATTTATAAAGTTATAATAATTATGACGTGCGTGAAATACAAATTTTGTAGCTTAAAACCAACGAATTTAAATACCCTAGAAGCAACATTGCCTATAAAACCGCCTTCAAAAAGTGTCCCAAAAGTACATAGCAACGGTGGGGGGTGCGCTAAGGAGGAAAATAATATCAATTCTAATTTCAATATTCAAAAGTTGACCTTAATGCACAGGTATACGATCTCACTTCAAATGCAGGCGTCCGCGAGTTACGACATTTTAAAATGTACGCAGGCAGCAAGCTCGTAAAATTTTTATTGCTTTATTGCTGTAAAGACGAATGTAGGCTGTAAATCAATAGAAATAAGGTCTAGTTCAGTTTGCGCTGTTTGAAAATCATAAAATCGTTGCATTTAGAACAGAGTTAGTAGAGGAGTCGTCATCGATGTTATTTTTTTATTTATAATGAATAAGAATGAAAAACAAAATTATTTGTTAAATGACCAACTAAAGTTTATCTACTGAAGGAACGATTTTTTATTAAATTTAAACTCTTAATGATTTATTATTAGCGACGAGCCATTTGGTGTAATGGTCGAGGAGTCGGCTATTACACCAGAGGTCGCGGGTTCGATCCCCGCACGGTACAAACATTTGTGTGCATGAACATGTCTGTTTGTATCGGTCTGGGTGTTTCTATGTATAATATGTATGTATTTCCAAAAAAAATAAAGTATATAAGTAATGTTTATTCGTTGTCTACCCATAGCACAAGCTCATGCTTAGTTTGGGGCTAGATGGCGCTGTGTGGATAATGTCCAGAGATATTTATTTATTACTAGCGGGCGCCCGCGGTTTCACCCGCGTGGTTCCCGTTCCCATGGGAAATGATCAATCAATCAATTCAACTTTTCTCGCCGTAAAAACCATCCTTAAACTCCAACGAACATTTTAAAAAAAAATTGGCCAAATCGGTCCAGGCGTTGTTGAGTTATGCGCTTACCAACACATTTTGCGATTCATTTTTATATTATAGATTTATTTATTATTATTTATTATAACTATAGCTTTTTGCCCACTGTTAGATAAATTGTCTGTCTAAAGGTGGAAACTTGTAATTGGCTTTACTATATCTATATATATAAAACTCAAAGGTGACTGACTGACTGACTGATTGACTGACAGACATAGATAGACATCAACGCACAGCCCAAACCACTGGACGGATCGGGCTGAAATTTGGCATGCAGGTAGATGTTATGACGTAGGCATCCGCTAAGAAAGGACTTTGATTAATTCCCACGGAAACGGGAACCACGCGGGTGAAACCGCGGGCGCCCGCTAGTTATCTATAAATCATTACTCAATTGTAACATTAGCTCTAAAATTTTGAAAGATATCTATATTAAGTAAAATAAAACAAGGTAGGTTAAATTAATGTTATTTAATGGTTATGTACATCATCATCATCATCATTTCAGCAAAACGACGTCCACTTACAATGTGTCCTGCCCACTGCCACTTAAGGCTCGCAATTCTTCGGGCAATGTCGGTGACCCTGGTCCTTCTGCCGATTTCTGCGATTTCGAGCCTTTTTATGCGGCACATTGTAAGTGCGGAACGGAAACGTGGCCGTTCCATAAGTCTTCACTGGCAACACTCACTCACCATCTTTTACAGGCTCCACTTTGATGAATGTGCTTCTCAGATGCATGATATTAATTCTACCAGCTACAATACATTACCGAACGACTAGCCTCGGACTGAGGCCCCATCTTGCTCTGTCGGGTCACCTCATCTCAGATTCGCTCCCTCAGAAAAACGCTAAGCCTAGCTCTCTTCAAAGCTCGCTGAGCGACTTTAATCTAATGGACCAGCCGTGCCGAAGTGTCCGCGTATCAGCTCCGTATTTCATGACATGAGACGCAGGTGTTATGCATAGTTTTCATGTAATATTAAAGTACCCATGAGAAACAATTTCATTCGTGTAAAAATGAATTTCATTAGTGTTACATAAAAATCGACACGAATGAAGCGACACAAATGTCATTTTTAACGAAATCCTAAAGTTTTGTTTAAGGAATTATTCCAGACACCAACAGAAAGTATATCGAAACATGCGTGTTTATGTGGCTAACCTTCAGGCAATGAATTGAATTTCTAGCTAAAATACTTTTAATATTGTAATAATAAACACGAATGAATTTTTTTTTGTCTAAACACTGAAATCAAAACTAATGTTGATATCCTAGCAAAATGAAGCGCGTGGCGCGTACCGTCACCTAGGTGTCTTCGAGTGCGACTGATGCTGTACTAGGTTGCATAGAAGGTTCCACAGAAAACCGACAGGAATGTTTGTAAATGGACAGTTATGTATGGTCTACACTAATGAGTGAAAAAACGGGGTCGCACATTCAAGCCCCGGGAAATTATATTTCTAGATTGTGCTTATTAAAACTACAGATGCTGTCTGACTATACGTTTATCAAAGTGTTAGGGGAAAACAAAAAACTAAGATTTCCCCAAGGAATTAATTTAAAAAAAATATGTTTTGATGAACAACCCGCAATGGAACCACGTACCACAAATGAAAATATGGACTTTTTTGCAATATTGTTCGAAATGTTTAACAGATAATGTAATATTACTGCTTGCGTCATATAAATAATTAGCCTAAGTACTTAATGAAACAAAAACATGGCAATTCAATGGCGTATTTTTGACGTTATTTCACGGAACATGTTTTTCGAACCCGCGTGTAAATGAGCCTCTACTAGTGTAATTAATCATTAAACACCGAATTCTTTTTTATTCTTACAGTTCTTTTATTGTTATACAGATATTTTTGTAAAAAGTTGTGCAAATATTGGTTGTAATATTGGACAAAATAAAAAAAATACCATAGTAAATTTTAGTACTACGCGACTCCATGACTACTATGTTCTAAATATTACTCTGTGTGAAAGTGTTAGAAGCATTAATACCGCAGCGCGTGGGAAAGGGACAACTATACAGCCAGCCACGTGTCTGATTTCTTCCGATTTTTTTTTGAAAATTACAATTTTAGCACGTTTTAGGATAATTTTTACCATTAATGCATTCTATTATCAAAGATCGATTTATTACTTACCGGAAATACGAAACTCCATCCTTTTTTTGAGTGGTTAAAGTGTTGTTCTTGCACTTTTTTACGGAGCACTTCGGCATAATGACGCTAGGCCGGTTCGCGCGCGACTGGGAGCGAACAAGTGCTTAAACCGTTTTTAAGCACTTGTTTTGCGGGACATTTTTTGAGCGCTGTCGGTGTATCTAGGGTATTTAATATCGTTGCTTAAAACACTAAAATAAGGCTGCCCGCCCACGTCGGATAATAATCGGTGACCGACTTTTTGTAGGTGACAAATAGAACGTACTGATAGCAATGGAGCAACGCACACGTCCTACAAAAAGTCGGTCAGAAATACCATAGAAAAAAGTCGGTCACCGATTGTCGGTCATACAAAAAGTCTGTCGTGGGCGGGCACACTAAGTTGTACAAAATGTTAATAATTTTTTTTCAAATGTAGATAATAATGTCAAAAAAAATCATCTTCTTAATTTAATCGTCCAGATAAAAATATAAAAGAACACCACTACTATGTAATAATTATAATAACAATAATAATAATAATAATTTTATTTCGGAAAAAGCATAGGTACACTTACATTTTCCATAAATTTGTTAGTAACATTAAAACTTAAAAATGTTAGTACTGTATAATTTTTTACACTTGTTTGTACTGTATAATTTTTTACACTTTCAGTGCGTTGGCACAAAAACCTGAACTTGCCGCGACTGCGTTACGAACAAATACTGGTCGTACGTATCTAAGCCAGAAGTGCGTTACGACCAGTATTTTGACGCACCACGACCTGACTTCCAGGGCCTACACAGACGTGGAAACTCATCGTACCAAAGATTTTCTTTTTCAAACCTTTAGGTCATATCCCTGTTTATACACAACTGCCGTAGCACAGGGTTCTGAAGGATATTTTGGAAAATATAAGCATTTTTCGAAATCATTGATTTACGACCATATATTAGGCGTATAGCATAGAAGCGAAAAAATACTAGTGATGGGATCTAAACAGTTAAATAACAAATGATTTTTATCGATATTTTCTATTCAGACCTAAAAGATGTTACATATTTTTAACTAAAATATAATCAATTAAGGAAAAAAGTATGAAAAACTAACGAGTTTACTTTCAATCATTATTAATATAATCTGAGGTAATTATTATATAATTCTTTGTTTTTAGCGTTTATTTAACCAATTGCGATTTTATAATTTGGCACCTGTCAATTTTACTTTTATATTAACCACAGAAATAACACAATATAAGATTTAATGACAAGTTTTCTTCGCGATCATTTCATTCTCGCGAGCCTCCAAAAATCTATCGATACGCGTGTCGATATTACAGGCAGAACTAGTGCGAACTGAGGCGCAAGCGGGTGGTTGCGGGGCTGGGGGGGTGCGTCAAAATACTGGTCGTACCGCACCAGACGAAAATAATTTCCTTTCTATGCGTTACGAACATTATTTTGCCGTACATTTTTTTTGCAGATTATTGTTCTACTAGAAACAACAAAAATGGGAATACCACTATCTCTTTTATACACGTATGGGAACATAGAAAAATAGCCCCCGCACCAAGCGTAAAACAGGGACAGAGGGCTGCCGCGCTGGCGGAAAGGCGAATACGTCAAAATAGTGGTCGTAACGCACTGAATGTGTTAACTATATTATGAATGCGACTTTTGCAAACACTTTTTATCGACAAAATACTGCAATGTCTACCTATGTTTCGAGAATTTTGAAGTTTTTTTATTTTGTAAATTCATTTATAAGTAGTTGTTGTAGTAGTTGCAAAAAGTCACGTACTCTGCATCAGTGAATTTAAGGCGGCCATTATTTTCACAGTTCGTTTGCCGCGCGGCCGCAGTTGCAGTTAGTCGGCTGCATTCCGTCCTTGCCGGTAATGCACCTAATAGCTCCTGCCGCAGCGGCCAGAGGAATTAATTGAATTTCGATTTTTTACCGACCAACCTCCGTATTTGGATGTTAAAACCTATATTTTGCGGTGAAAAACTAATCTAATTATTTCGGGCGCATGAAAAATTCCAGAAACTACTGGATTAATGGAGGTCATGCACGGTATATGAAAATAATAAATATTATATTTAAATAATGGTCATCATCATTTAACAGAGTTGATGTTTGTTAAAGCTTATGTCAGCAAAATGCGCTGTCGCTAAAGTCAAGACGTTCCAGTCTCCTAATTGAAACTTAAATACATAGAGGTCAATTAGGTCCGAACTCCTTTATTCTTCCACTTCCCAATCTTCAGCTCCCTGCCCCTATTCCGTGATAGGTATGTATTGTAATATCACACAGGCAGCGCACCTGTGACTTAGTAGCAAGTGTCAATGGGCGATAGTGATCACTTACCATCAAATGCCACAGCTGATCCTCTTTGCCTCCCTCTTTCTTATCAGGGGGCCTAGACAAAGTAACATTTTGACAGCGATAGCGAAATTCGCTAACTTCAAATTGTATGGATTTGACAGGTGACTTAGAAAAGACACGTGGTCAATCGATATTTAAAGTACGGGTTTTGACATTCGCTATTACAAATTGAGCAATAACGAACGTCATAAGTACCACTTGTTTAGGGTCTCAGATTTCCGAAATGAAATAAGCATTATCTACAGGAACAATGAATGTATGCAAAGCCTTTGCAACGGGCCGAGGGCGGATAGAGTGGTCGCCCAACAAACTATTTCCTCGCTGCAACAGTCCGGAAATTAAAACCAGAGAAAAGTCTACCGGGACATTAACTCGACGAGAGAAAGGGATTTAATTTAAAATTTGTTTCGCGGCTTATATTTGTTTGGGGATGAATAAGTGCTGACACTTTCCTGGTACGTAGGGGTGTCGCGCATGACATCCTTAATAAATAAATAAATATCTCTGGACATTATTCACACAGCACCAACTAGCCCCACCCAAACTAAGCATAAGCTTATACTATGGGTGCCAGACAACGGATAAAAATTACTTATAAACTTTTTTTTTGTAAATACCTACATACATATTACAAGTATACATAGAAACACCCAGACCGATACAAACAGACATGTTCATGCACACAAATGTTTGTACGGTGCGGGGATCGAACCCGCGACCTCTGGTGTAATAGCCAACTTCTCGACCATTACACCAAATGGCTCGTCTTATTGTTTCGTCGTCAATTTTTTTGTTGTTTACTATGCGTTGTCGTTATAAATCACAACTCCTATACATTATGCCTCTAAATATTATTTTTCCAATAGGGTATTTATATTGTGTTCACTTAAAAGCAGCATTAAGTAAAGCAATAATATTCGCAACTAGAAACAGTGCTAGTGATGTCATTTTTAATAATGAAAAAGCATACGAATATTATCTATTTAAATAAAAAAAAAAGTAGCATTTAATTATTATAATGCTTATCTATTGTGTACCACCCGATATATCTTAGGGCTAGATTGTGAAAAGTCCATAGATATTTTTAGTAATTGATTTGAAAGGCGATATAACTGGATTTAACTATATGTAGGTAGCGTTGATCGATTAGCGTAATCGGTTATACGGAATTTGATACATTTATGCTTCTCAAATTATTATTTAATACATAAAAGATAAAACTAAGGACCAGTAATGTCTCTCCTCTTGCCTTACAAATAATATAACTCTTAAGCAGTTTTTTTTTTCTTTAGCTCATACAAGTTTTGTACATGATAATTATGACCTCTGCGACTTGCGAGGCTGGGGTAGGCAGCTAATTAACAATAAAATAATTGTGATGCGCCATTACAATAAAAATACAAAACAAATGCAAGGTAATCTTAAAAAAAAAATATCGACATTTTAAAGATCCCTCTTAGTGAACTTTCAATCAATTAAATAGTATATTTACCTCCAGACTTATCTTATTGATGCTACATGAAAAATAATTGCCACGTCCCTAAAGCGACCCAACGCTAGCTGCCCCAGCATCATTTAAATTAAACAATGTATTGTAAATAACAGTGGGTGCAGCTGTCACTGTGATATTTCACATGATATTTATGAACTGCTCCTCACAACTGTTCGAGAATAACCTCAACGGTCAGTGCATAAAGTTTAGCATTGCATCAAGTTTGCTAGTGTCCCTTAGTGGCGTAGACATTTGTGAAAGTTTAATTCAAGTGGTATCCGGTTTTCTGAAGTTTTGTGGTTTTACAAAAGAATCCATTTGTGACATCCCTTAAACAGCTTAAATTAAACATTGTATTGTATCGTTAATGACATCAGAGTAAAATAGGTATCGTTTCCCTGATGCAGTGTAACTCGTATAGTCGATGTCCAGAGTTTAAATCTCGGTTTGGAAATAAAATTAGTCGTTGGGTTCACTTGTTCGGAAAACACTAAGTTACCGTTATCTTGAGTCTAAAACATGATGGTGCAAAACACCTTTGTGCATTAAAACTCATTCAAGCCCGTTAGTCATACGTCTGGGGGCCTAGACAAAGTAACATTTTGACAGCGATAGCGAAATTCGATAACTTTAAATTGTATGGATTTGACAGATGCCATAGAAAAGTCACGTGTTGAAAGTATGGGATTTGACATTCGCTATCGCAAATTGAGCTATAACGAATGTCATAAATGCCGCTTGTCTAGGGGGGCTGGTTTCTCTTTGATTGTTTAAGTCGCTATACGAATGTGATTTTTGAGTGAACGAATAGGGAGTGCGCTTGTGCACTATGATCAATTACGCAGGACAATATTTATTTATTTATTTGTAAATTTAATAAATTTTAAGTAGGCAGTTAATCTTTAAAATGTGCTGCTTTAGGCAATTTCGGCTAGGCCCCATTGTTTTTCAATGGTAAACAAACAGCCATCAGAGTCACATAAACAAACAACTTCATCTTGTTAAGAGGCCATACTAGGACAAAACAAAGTTTTGACTGGTAATTCCTAAATCCCCTTCGTTTAATCTGACAGCAACAAGATCACAGTAGCCCATGTTGTCCTGGACATAGTCAATTGAGAAAAGTAAGTTAATTTAAAGCCTTAAAAGCGCGTTATTGTATAGCCTGACCAAGAAAATAAAAAAACCTACTCTGGAGGCGCCACATTGCTGTGGTCATAGTAACACTTACTCACATTATCCAATATTAACAATTTAAGGCACGGTTGACCATTGACATTACACTTTGACAGACAGCACTATTGAATGACATCTTATTGCTTTTTTATTTGATTGTTGCCACTTGGTTTTTTGTTTTAATGGTCGAGCTATACATACAACAATGAATTTGGATACAGGTCTATATTATAAGGAAGAAAGAATGCGAAATAAAATCTGGAGTACTACAGGGGTCCTACTTTGGGCCCTAATCTCTTTAACATTTATGACAATGATTAACCATGCATTAAACACAAGTTTCCCTCGATGTTTGCAGACGATCTGAAACTATGGAGTATCAGATGGACAGATTTTTTATTACTTTAGACTGATCTAGACTCCTTGGTAGAATAGTGCCAGTATAATAGAATGGAATCAAATAACAAAAAAGTTCACACATCAAATTAACAAGTTTTTTTCCTCATCTAAATGTAACAAAGAGGAACATAATGTAGACTAAACCAATGTGGTCAGGGATTTGGGAGTACTTAAAGAAAACAAAATGACCTTCGATATTGATAGTATCTCTAGAAAATCTTCTAAACTGTTAGAAGAGAGATTCTAGCACGTACATGTACCTACCATTGTAAAGTTATAGAAATGGCCTTACTTTAGTAAATTACTCTATGCAACGTAATAGCATTAGCGACCCACGACATTCGATGTCCTACAACTCCTCTGTAAGACCGAGTATCAGTTACACTTCACTAAACTGAATGTTAAAGTGGTTTAGGCTTCGAGTTTATAAATTAATTTACATGGAAACTACGAGTCGTCTTAGGAGGATTAGTAATTTGGGAAACTAATCCGGATTTCGATTTTAAATGTCATTACACAGACACAATAAACAAATCGTTCACGTTTACAGAAATCAGATGGGTTTTGGGTTGAAAGGAAAGATTTCCTCGGGATGAAAATAGATCTTTATTGATAACTTGATAACAGAATAAACAAAAACATCAAGCTGTCAGATACAAGAAGAGGAAGTTGTGTAGACAAACTTATCTGTTCCGATGGCCAAAAATTGGAACTACGTGAAATGCAATGCAAAAACGATATTTAATGACAGTTCTAAATAGACAGTAGCGACGCCACCACCGGAACAGATACAGATCGTTCACGATAAGAAGTCCTCTAGCTGCTATATTGGTACTACTGTTTTTCAATACTTTAAATCTGTTTTTTGACAGATTTACAAAGCGTAGGCAATGCTGCCAATATAGCGGCTAAAGGACAACTTATGGTTCGCTCTATAATGACATTTGCAAATGACAAAATAGTATTGCGTTTAGAAACCAATTACCTCAACGATTGATAATCGATTTGGTGTAATGGTTAAGAAGTCGCGTACGATTGTATATCCTTTATAATAATGTCTGTTTGTATGTTGTTTGTTTGTGTGAGAAATACTAAAAACGTCATAACAATACAATAATGTTTTTGTGGTGGTAGAGCCATGCGGTTTTACAGTACGAATGGGCCGGCTCGTCCGGGGAAGTACCACCCTTTCACATACCACCAGCGTGAAATAATAGTGACTACTATTCGGTATATGGTTCGTCTCGTTTGTGAGAGTGCCGGAGACCCACCCCCTCCCCCTCCTTAAGGGGCCGGCAACGCATCAGCGATCCCTCTGGCGGCGGTGATTGCTTACCATCAGGCGACCTGCTGGCTCGTTTGCCGCCTCTGACATAAAAAGTAGTCATTGAACATTAGAGGCAGTTATTTCCGAAGTACTTACTTACATGAATACGAACAAATAAGACAATCAAAAAGCTATTAACCCTTTACTCAAATGAACTTATCCTACCATCTTCAATAATGCTACAATAGACATGTAAATGTTGTGACCACAATGAGTATTAAGACCTTATATTTCTGCAAATAAAACTCTAAATACAAATAAGATAAAGCATAATTCCCGGGAGTTACATAGCGAGTTATAAACAATATTTATATTATCCATTACGGCTTCATAACTGACATCAAGAAGGATTTTATCTGATCCAGACCACATAATGGTCCGTTTAAAACTATTGCTGTGGAGAAAGAGTCTTAAAATGCTATTAAATATTTATTATCTTAATAACATAGTATAGGTTCGAGCTAATATGTATTAATAGGCCTGATAAGGTGAAATGGTTTTATAGATTTTATTTTGTACCTAGTTTGGAACTCTAAAAGCGACCAATAAGTAAGTTGTTCAATATCAATTATTTATACTCCTATCGATGAAGGCATTTGACCAATATTAAAAATAATATCCATATTTCTCTCTTTCACAAAGTAAAGAACACATCTCTACATTAGATTTGTTCTGAGTTGAACAGATAAGTATGTATAATATTATATACATATTTTTTTCTTAGTAACGGTTTAAATACTCCATGTAAAGTAAAACGTAAAAACTAACAATATAATAACAGCCTTTTCCTTCCTACATTTTAAGAAAACAAAATAAACGCTTATTCATCATCATCATCCCAGCGTATTCCCGATTGCATCCAGTATGGAGCTCAGGGTCCGCTTCGACTATGATCCTAGATTTGACAAGCCTGGTTATTACAATGGAGCGATTGCCATCTGACCTCCGTAACCCTTATAAGGGAAGCCAGACCTACTTGGAACATAGTCGGGACCAACTGCTTAACGTGCCTTCCGAAGCACGAAATCATCATTATTTTCAGACATTCAGGTGATTCAAGCCTGCAATGTCCTAACCAAACTGGAAACAATCACACAAAGTGATGTTCCCCGTGGGATTCGAACCCACGACCTCCAGGTATTAGAGCCGAACGCTCTAACCACTAAGTAATTGCAAAATAAACGCTTATTATGTTATGTAAAATTCAGTTATCCTAAATCCAGAATTGCACTTAGAAATAATTTGCAAATATATTAGAAAAAATTCAATTTGTCCAGGTATCAGGCGGGACTCGAACCCACGTCTCTCGCTTTCCGGGCGAGTGCACTACCAACTATGCTACCGAGACCTTAGTGGACCCGTTGAATTTCTTCTAGTATTGATTTACGCTACGGCAGCGCCATCTCTTCAATGTTGCAGTAATTACTACTTACAACATCCGAAAGGAATACTTTTACAAGTATTTACCAATCTTTGAGAAGAGATTATTTATACATTATATTTTTATAATAATATACAAACACACACAAATTGAATTTTTTCTAATATATTTGTATTAATATCGCCATTAAGCAGGCAATATGCTTTAAAAATTATAAAAAATAATTTGCATTTATATCGCTGCGCTGGGGAGGGGAGCTCATTCAAATGCGACACAGACGAGGCTTACGAGTACACACATGTTTATAGCCTAAACGTGAATTTAAAATAACGTTTATTTCTATGTTATTAATAATAAAAAAATCCTTTTAATAAAAATGAATCGCCGAACCAACAGAACGACTTCAACGAATAAGTTGATTATTAATTTGTCAATGTCAAGACAATTTTTATAAACGATATTTCCAACTGAGCGAAGTTGGGGCTACATTAAAATAAATATATTACATCATTGGACGTTATTTAAACGGTGCCATTTATCCCTAAAATAAGCAAAACTTGTCCTGTCCAATGGGGGCTATACGACGAATAAACATAATTTTATTTTTATAAATAAATAAATTATTATACTGCGTGTTATTTTAGTCGTTGTTTTCCCGCAGCAGAATGCTTCACCTTCAGTAGTACTATCGATTTATGCATGTAAATTTTTTTTAAAGTTTGGAAACCAAATGAGAGTAAATAGTTAATAATCATTTTTTTTGATAAACGCGAAGGGCAATGACCCCGGCCGTTGACCGTTCGTGACGCAGCTAGTACTATTGGTTCGAGTTTCGTCTATAATAAATCGTAAAACTTTTGATTTCACTTAAAAAATAACTTTATTAATCTATTTTACTACTAAGATAGACTCATTTTACTGCGGGAAAACAACGACTTAAATTATTGCACGCTGTATTTATTTTGCTGCCCAAAATTCAAACAGACATGTTCATGCGAAATAAAATTTTGATCATTTGATTATGTAAATCTATTTCTGCTAGCTATCTTCTAAACTAAAAAATGTCAAGTACCGGTAGGATTAATAATATGTATTTTTTTTACAAGAATCCTTGCATTCTCACTAAGTAAGAATCCAAGAATCTGGCTGTTCCACAAACGGTTCCCGACGGAATGTGAGAACTACACTGACGTTTCACTCCGACGCGACGCGAGTTGGGATATTGTAAGTGTATAATGCCAAGTGTAATAGTGTGAGGAGAAGTTAAAACTTTTACACTCCTTACCTAACGAGTGTAGGTATAAGGTTGTGTCACACTGAAACACCTTTGCCTGACATCTCGATTTGGGTTGGATTTTTGTTTGCTTTAAGACGGGACTCCAGTGGGAGTTTTGGCGTAACTTATTTTCTCTTAACTTATTCCAGATTATTCTCAGTAGTGTCACAGATTAAAAAGAAGTTTAAATCTGTGACAGTACTGAGTACACTACACTTTAAACTGTTTGGCATGTCGTAACTTGATAACATGTCAAAATTGCAAATATTGTTTGCATCGACTATAGTTTTGATTTATGAGCCGGTGTAAAACATTGCCCTGACATTAATAAAGTATTTGGACACAAGTATACAAGTATAATGGGCATCGGAAACCAAGTTACAGTAGGTACATATCTGCGTATATACAATTTTACATTTAGACACAGAACTGTTCATCACTGAATGCATAACCTGGACGGGACTTGCACCCACGACCCCTTGCGCAAATCATAAATGCGCATTGTAACAGTTAACATTGTTTGATGAAACCTTTTTTAAATTGTTTTTATCACACTTTTTTATATATTAGCTCAGTACATTGGCTCCACTTAGCCTGATGGTAAGCAAAGTATTTAAAGTATTTTTTTGTGAATTAAAAATATATGTAGGACAACTTGACATTATTTTATTTAGCATCTCAGTGAGACACGGGCGCAAGTCGGAAGCAAGTTCCCTCGCAATTTTGGAGCGAGTTCCGCGACGACAAAGATTTCGGGCTTAGTTTTACGAGGTGATTGTTCTAGTTTTAATTAAATTGCTCGCGATTACCGATGAAACAATTTCAAGTGATTGAAAACTGTGATACGGGCCCATAGAAATGTGTAGTATGTGTGTATTATTTAATAGTTTGGTCGTAGTTTCTGTTTTTGACTTTATACTATGTATTGTTTGTGCTGTTGGCATTTCTAAATAAAGACAATAGAAGTGGGGCACAATATGGGAACTGCCGTGATTATTTACCATCTAGTAGGCCACTTGAATCAGTATAATTTGTAGATTTTTATGACACAGATACGATTGACACCTGATGCTAAGTTATGCCAAGTTGAATATTCTATTCGCCTACAATTACTAACCAACGATCACTAACTTCAATTACTAACTAAGGTTGGTCGTAGGACTTTTTCAGAGTCCGACTGGCTAGCTACCACCCCCACAGGTGAAATCTGCCACCATAACAGCTCTGGCTGTGTTCCGGCAATAGGTATTAATGTGGGAGCCAGTACACTTGAAATCTGAGGCTCGAACATCAGATGAGTCTATAGTCTGGCAGCACATTGAGTGACGCTAGTGAAGTGTCCCTTAATGGAATAGGCCGCAGTGGCCACTTACCATCAGGTGGACTGCGTGCCTGTCTGCCAACTGACCTAGTATAAAAAAAAACACTTTGTATCAATACTTTATAAGATATTCATAAAGTTTTGATAGAGAACTACGAAGGTTTTAGCTAAGTTCACCGAAATTTAGATTCCCCCACCAAAACCAACTAACCAAGTATTTGTTTTAGACGCAACATTATGCGAAAAACTAGCCAATAACGCCACAGATTCAAACAAAAAATCGATTAACAGATTCCCAGAGACTGAACGATTATCACTCACACCTATTAATCCTCAATCAATGAATCTAATAGATGCCGTCGAAATGAATGATGGAATTAGGAATCAATTTATAACGCGGATCGGCCGCGTCCCGCCTGCGACGGTGGCGGCCATCCGTCACTGTCCGAGGTAAGCCTCTCAGACGCGTTCTTAAACTCGACGTGACCGTCCATCGGCGTTGTGTCCGCGGAAGCGAGAGCGATTGATAAAATATTATAGAGTCATGGTAGGCTAGTGGTAGACCGATGACCTAGTAATGATCACAGCAATCCACTGGGTGCAGGTGGCGCAGGACCAATCAGTTTGTAGATCTTTTGGGGAGCCATATGCCCAGCAGTGAAGAAGACATCAAATTGAACAATGTCCTAGTGCTTCGTACAACAAGGCCTTTTCTCTTCTTAAATTGTGTCCTAGTGCTTCTCACGAGGCTACTATACGGTTCGCCGTAAAGTGGCGTCGGCCTTTAGCTTCGCTAACACAACGCGTCCTGTGGCCTTACAAAATGTCAAAGTTGGTGTAAACTTTTCGTGAATATGTTTTTCTTCTTTTTTGGCGCACAAGGAGACAACTACAGTTACTGTGTTTGTCCTAAGCGGCGGTGTTTGGCCATCGAAATCTCGAGTCTTTTCACATTCTACAGGCGATTTTTGTACCATTGAATATTTTTCCGCATTCCATCCGCTTTTCGCTGGCGCTCTTCAATGTGTTCCAGTCTAATGTTGGTCTCGTTGCTGTCCACTCCGGTTGCTCCTCGATCGATAGCGTCAGCCTAAACGTAAAGAATTCGTAGGCCCGAGTTAAGAAGATCCTAGTTAGGCCGGAAAATAAATTACGAGGTTTTTTACGATGTTGGTTAAAGCTCCTTTTTATCCGTTTTTATAATCTGTCCCAAATATTTGGCGACTATTGGTGACTGTGTATATAGGTCCAAGATATAATACAAGTGTGAACTAAAGAAAGTACATATTTTGTTCGGGAAGGTGTAAGAATAACTTGAAAATGAGTCTTGCAAAAACATATTCGAAGGATCCCGAAATAAAAAAATATTTTTAAGATTCTTGCAAAGGCATCAATAGATCATGTCATCGTGACTCATTATTAAAATCGAGCATTCGTGGTTTTGCTTTGTCACAAGGCGAACCTTAATCTATACTTTCAGTCTTCGAGAACAGCTAGTCTTATTAAAGGCATATTATTAATATCACAAACCATCAATCTTAACCTAAACCGTCAAAACGAACAACGTTAATTAAACAAAGGTCGGCATAACTCAAACGCGCAACATTTTTCTCAACAGATTTTCACTTCCTTATTAATGTTTCCCGTTCCTTAACCGAAGAAAAATACGCGTGTACACAGAAGATAGGTTGTATGTGCTTGAAATGAGCAAATAAATCAATTACACACCGCCGGGCTCCGCGGGAAATAATTGGATTTGTACTGAGCGCCCTCGGGGGCCGATCCTGGTTTATTGTCTTGCCTACGGCTTGCCACAGCAGCGGCTTGCAACCTTTTTTGACCACGCAATTCGAAGAAAGTTTTTGAAATTCGAAAAAATATAGTGCTTCACTTAGAATATTTTTTTAAACTTTAATTCTGTGTTTCAATATAGTAATTTGGACATTTTTTGTGAGTGTATTGGTACTTTTAGATAATCTATTTAAAAATGTTGCAAGGAGCTTCATTAAATTTTGTACTAACACGATTACCACTTTATTTTATAATGTTTTTTATTATGAATAACAATGTTGTGCCTACCTATAATTTAAATACATACATGTACACTTTGTTTTGTGAACGATTTTGTAACTGGCTTGTATGTATTTAGTTGGTAAGCCTTTATCAATAAATTAATAAATTAACTCGTTGTCGTCTTCGGTTATGAAGCGCTAACGCGAAAGACTGGTATGCAATTAATGGTTGGTGTTATTAATATTTTAGTGCTGGTTTAGGTGGTAAAGAACAGCAACTGGTTTATTGTCTAGCCAACAGTTGGCTGCAGTGGCTTGAAATTAATTTTAACTATAAATTATGTTGGCTCTATATTTTTTAAATTACAAAATTAATTTAAATAAATAATAAATAAATAAATAAATAATCGATTAAATCTTATGATGAAATTGCACGGTGAAAGGATAGAACTGTTTTAATAGTGTACTCTGTAAAGTTAGTTGTCATTTGGGAACGATTAAACTTGTCGTACCTGAGATTTAACGACGTCATTTAGAGTAATTGCGCATCAAAATGCCTTCTGATTCATCGGGTTTAAGACGAACGTTTTCAGAAGCATTAATTCTCGTTACAATTTGTAAGATAAAAGTAGGTGTGGTTTGTGTTAGACGGGCTAATAAATTGTTTTTTTTTTTACGAGTATGTGCTGCACTACCTAATTTTCTTTTACCACTTTAATAAAATATACATTATACATATAATTTAAAAAAAAAGTTATTTTGACATCAATATTTAAACGTTTGTGTTCGTTGAACCTTAATGGTTCGCCTTAAGGTTGGCCACCCCTGGTATACGGGATGGAAGAATGGTTCCTACTGAGAATGCTGATTCTTACAGAATAAACAACTTTCTGCGATCAGCAGTTTTGATTTAAATTCGAATATTAGCGCGGAATCTGTTATTAGCCTATTGTGGTGCAAAAAATTATATAGCTGTTGAATTTACCTGAGGTTTTTTTAACAAACTTCATTAATATTTGCCATTGTATAAAATATTTCCCTCCATGGAACAGTAGCAGAACCTATCTTTTTTGGCATCAGAAGTTAGAAATAATGGGATGAGACTAATATTATGGATGACTTATTTGTTTTCTCAGTAATTTCTTACTTTCTTTCAGTAAGTAAGCGACTTTGTAGTTCGTGTAAGATATAAAGATCTTTGAGGCATCCGGCGACTGGGACCGCAATCAACTCGGACCGCGGTCCCAGTTGCCGGATTGATTAAATTTTATAATTTTTCTTCCGGCGACTGGGACCAAAGCTAGTAAAATCCAAAACTAGTACAGTCAAACAAAAAAATGTTAAACGAAAAATAATAAAAAACTCTGATTGACCATCATTTATAAATATAATTTTGATTTATTCCTGTTTCGTCCCAAAGTTTTGTCCCATATTCCAAAAAATTCCCATTTCGTCCCACATTCCTATTCAATCCCCTTTAATTATTTATTGTGCCTGGCTCAATGGCACAGTTGGTAGTGACCCTGCCCTTTGCGCTAGGAGTCGTGGGTTGGAATCACACACAGGAGAAACATTTATGTGATGAACAATGTATCTGTGTCTGGGTGTTTATTTGCATTTAAGTTAAATACTTAAATAAGTACTTAAATGCAAAAAACATACTGGATATACTTAAATATGTACTTAAATACAAATAAACAGACACATTCGATATTTATTGTACCTTTATTGTTTCTGATACCCATAGTACAAGAGCTAACGCTACTTACTTTGGAGTCGGATTAACTTATTTGATGTTATTGTTGTAATTTATTTATTTTATAGGTAGGAATGTTTATTCTGTAATTTACATCTGTTACCAGTGTTGTACAAATTTGGGTAAACAAATCAAGGATTAGTTCCGTTGGAATTCGAACCATGATTTACGTAGTCGAACGAAGCTCGCTTTCTGTGGGAATGCTGATTTATTGACATACTGCAGACGATCTGCAGTTTATTCTGCACTCTTGATTAATATACAAGATACAATTTGCATTTTAGACTGTTAGTCTTAGATTCAAATAAACAATGCAAAAATTGCAAAGAACAATGGGCCCAAACAATTTTAAGTTTATGTGCAGAGATGAGATATATTCTATGTGAAAGACCCACACACCATCAACTTTTATTCGGTCTCAGGGGGAAAAAGTTATCGTCCATAATTATTTATTATTTTTATATGAACATAAATAAATAACATAATAAACATATTTTTTTTCACTAGGACCAACCTTGTCGACGCCATAATAAAAGTTAAAGGTGTTTATTAGATCTACTTCGTAGGCTATGTCCCAAATCTGCACAAAACTTTTTTTTGGGCCCAATTTTTTGCATTGTCGTTTACTCAAAACTGCACTTATAAAGCCAGGAAACGAAACTTAAAGTGCAAAATGATTATTTTTTCAATTCAATAACCGGCCAAAGGCTTTAGCCAAAAACCGTCACTCAATTTGCTGCCGCACATCTTCTAAGATCTTCTAAAATCTTATTATAATTCTAAATTAAAGTAGGTTTTATTATATCAATCATATTATTTTCACAACAAAACCAAAGTAAACAACCAATGGGTAGCACAATTACAAAAAGATTACTGGGAATACTAAACACATTTACTGTAATTTCCACTCAGCATCCGAAGAGTCTCTTTGTGTTTCTACTTAGTACGTTCATGCCAATACGATAGAAACGAATCCAATTTGAATGCCTTTGTGTCACTAGCGAAGTCTGGTTCGGACGAAATTATTTTGTACATGCTTTCCTTTTTTGTCTGAATGGAAACATAATGGTTCTCGGCCCAATTGCTTAGACTAATCTCAACGGATTGCTAACAAAGAATATATGTAGATAGGTACAAAATATTATATCTCTCCCGAAAGTACATGGACTCTGCCTCTTTGTGTGTTTGTGCTGTAGCCGGGGTGGGTGTAGCCACAAGTTGTAGCATTAAACATCACCCCGGTGAATTAAAAATCCTTAAAAGGGCGGACCGTCAGCATAATTTAAGGGAGACGTGATAGGTATATTCCCGTGACAATTCCACTACACTGAAGCGTCTGTGGGAAATAGTGGGATTACGCAATAGGGTATGAGTCCCGTTAAGGTATAAAAATAGGAGACGCTAAGTGCGTCTCCTATTTGCGTCCTTTGCGCACTCTATTGTACAATAAGCTACATAGTATGTAGCTTTAGCAATAATCGCAGAGATTGGTTAAATATACAAGAAAAAACAGAAATACTCGTCAAAGATTAGCATTCTCCCCAATTGCCGAATCTCTCTGCTTAAAAAAATTATCAAACACATTGCTGATGGATTTCCCCCCGCAAATGAATACGTTTGATTGTTCAAGATTATTAGCAGCAAGCCTTTCTGCAGACACCTTCAGTATAGTATCTACTATGTCTTCAGTGCAGTCTATAGTCGGCGTCGCATTTAAATTACAGCTTATGAGTAGACTGCAACGAATTAGCCTGACTCCATGTTGCCTAGTGCTCGCTTGCGTATTAGTTCGCTTGTTTTAGCTGTCACGTTAAGAACATTAAGATAGTCAATATCTTTATTTGCTCTTTCGATGAACTTTCTTGGTAAATAAATAATTTTTTGACTGTTTGATAAATGAATTCGAGGTTAATTTCACAATATTTTACAATTGATAGTTTTTCAACATCAGAATCAAAATGATGTTTCTTCGTTTAGGCCTCGGAGATGCACTTATGAAACGTCAATATTGTAGGTGTCAGTCAATAATATTGATGGATTAAAAAAAATATTTACAGTCAACTATACAATATTGATATTATCGGTACTATTGATACTCTTGTAAACTATCGCCTATTGATAGACTTTCCTCCGACTTGACTCCAATATCGTAGGACATAATTATAAGCTGTTAAGTACATGTAAACAGACTATCTAGTTCAAATTACCAGTAATGAGCTAAAGTTAGCGAAACCATCAACATTCAATTTACTGTAGCGAGACATCAAATTCCGACGCGCGAATGCATTCCAAAATGTGCATTTCTCGCGAAAGTGGTGTCTCGTTTGCATTCGCCACTCGTCACTGCTCATTTTCTCCGAATACGTCATCTGAGTTAAGATAAAAACATTTGCACGTTTCTTTTTTGTCGTTTCTACTGCAGTGAACTTTTGCAGCAAATTGGAGTATAATCAAGTAGTTATATATATAGTACAGCTGCTCACTAACGTTATATTATTGGATGGTACACAGAAATATTGTTTCATGTTTCTGTTAACTTTGGGATACCAAAGATAACATACAGAACCATACAGAAGTTGAACTATTTGCAGTCTCATGATTTCCCCCTTCCTATAACATGGATTCCTATGAACGAAGCGTGAAGAAGCACCTTGGCACCAAAATTCAGGCACTCGTTTCAATACTTTTTTTATTTATGTTACATTGTTTCTTTTCCTATAAAGTCTTCTGCAGCGTTAATATTCTAATAAAGCTACTACTGCAATAGCTTGGCTTACCAAAGCTGCAACTTTGAATTCAATCCCACAAGTAAATTCACAATATTAGTTTAAGATTTGAGCTATCGCCATAATGTATTGTTCAATATTGACTCTGTATTCGCTTTGTAGTAAACTTAGAACAAATTATAACTTGCAATCTATAAATTGAACACGTTCGCCACACATAAATCTTAGATACGTTAGCCAGTCGCCCGAAGTTCTAGTCTGTACAAGTTCCAATATTATTACTTGGGACAAGATAATTTCTCTTGCAATTTATTCATGGATTTAGATCTGATATTTTGTGCTAAGAGCGGTCGTTAACGTTGCAAATAAAAATTATTTTCATTTTGAACAATACTAAGTGATAAGCATTTAACATTTGAAGCATTTAACTTGGCCCAGCGGATGGATCTATAATATGACTTAGTAAGAGTATTCAAATTGAGAATGTATTGACCAATAGTCTAAGAACTTTGGCGATTGCAAAGAACGATTAAAGACCTCGGCCTCGAATTTCGCGGGCAGCGGAGCGGTAACGGTAACGGCAGCGGCGAGATGTTTGTTATGGAATCCCATAGACCCGTTTTCGAATATAGCGGGGCGCGTCATGCGGTGACCGCAGCTCAGTGCGCCTGCGTGCGCTGCCGCTCCCGCTGCCGCAAAATCGAGGCCGAGGCCTAAAGAGTTTCTTGCTTGTTCTTCTTCATATACATATAGCATAAATCGAATCCGGTTGTTGAGTCGCTCTGTAGAATTGTAATTGTCGAAGATGCACTTCAAATGTGCATCTTTGAAGCCTACATGCATGAAAAAGAAATATATTATATAAATTATTATGATAATAACAATATAAATAATAAAAAAAATAAAGTCATTTATTCCAGGCAAAAGGACCCATAAATGAATAAGTAAAAAATAAGTTTGCGTTTAAAAGGCAGGTTCGCGAATTCCTGTTAAAAGCCTGACGTGGTTTTGCTCTCATCTAGGTTTTCACTTCCCTTAATTTGAATCATTATTTAGGACATCATCATCAATATTAGGTGTATGTATGTATATATAAATGTTACCGGAAATGTATGAAATCCAGGAATTGTGTACATTTCCTAGGAAATGTATACAATTCCGAAGCTATTTAGGAAATGTATAAAAATATTGTTTAAATTTTTTTTTAACTCATACATTTCCTAGGAAATATTACACATTTATCTACATCTAGGAATAGTATATACCTAATTCCAATATTGTATTAGGAAATGTATAAAAAGAAGGCTTTCTGCAATAAAACATGTGTTTGATGAGGTGTATTATAACTGTACACGTGTCCAAGAGGACTGGTTTTTCTTAAATTTGGACAAAAATAAAAACAAATGAACATCGGTAAAAATAAATGAATGTCAGAAAAACAAACGAATGTTGGAGAAACAAATGAATGTCGGAAAAACAAGTGAATATCGAAAAAAGAAGTGAATCTTGGGAAAAAAATGAATATCGGAAAAACAAGTGAATGTCGGGGAAACAAATGAATATCGGAAAAACAAGTGAATGTCGGGGAAACAAATGAATGTCGGAAAAACAAGTGAATGTCGGGGAAACAAATGAATGTCGGGGAAACAAGTGGAGGTAAAAAACATTCTCTAGTGATCTGAAGTTCAAAAACAGTTGCATTTACCTTTTACCTTTAAAATTTTGTTGCTTTTTCCTAAACGCTTGTTCACTAACTTTGCTGTTTCATTAAAACCTGTAATTTTGGCAAAATATGTCGTCGTTTTTTAACCTTAGATCACTAGACAATGTTGTCCGACATTTGTTTGTTTTTCTGACATTAATTTGTTTTTATCAATGTTCATTTGTTTTTCTTTTTGTGCAAATTCAAGAAAAGCTAGTCCTCTTGATCACGTGCACAATTTGATTTGGTTGGGTTTTACGGCCAAGGGTTAAAATTTATTTTCCACTGTACCATCAAGGGAGCAGCCAAGGGTACACAGGAAAACAAGCGAATATTAGTAGTGAGATAACAAACATTGTATATACGACCGGAGGCGAAAATCGACTCGGACGGATATAGGTTAGAACTTTAGAAGGCTTTGGCGGGAGCGGAGCGAAGCGGAGCTCCCGCCTTAGCCTTCGTGGTTATTTTTTTAACACCTTTTCCTCAAATTAACTATTTACCATTAATTTCAGTTACCAAAACACTGACATCTTAGATGTTTACATTTATTACATATTTATTTTACAAAAAAAAAAACATGACATTGAGAAAGGTCTCCTCGTCTTAACTAAATTATAATGATTTTTTACAACAATTGATATCTCAAATAATTAATATGTTAATTTGGAAGATCTACTTTGCATAAATACCGGCGAGAGCACGAATATTTTTTTTAACCGACTTCAAAAAAGGAGGAGGTTATATGTTCGACTGTATGTATTTTTTTTTTTTTATGTATGTCCGTCGATTTCTCCGTCAATTGTGGACCGATTTAAATAATTCTTTTTTTATTTGAAAGTGCATAGTTCCGAGGTGGTCCCATTGTCACCATGTCAGGATCTGATGATGGGATCCCGGGAAAATCAAGGGCAAACCTCAAATTTTATAGGCGCACACTACGCGTTACTTGTTTTTTCTGAAACCATTCAAGTTTTTGCGTCCGATACACATAATTTTATGTTGATGAGCTGATGATGGAAAGTACAACTCCTTAACGGTTAGGAGTTAGGGGATAATTCTTTCAGTATTGTAGGTATATGTGGACCGTTAGTTGTATTTCATGTACTTTTGCAGCTAAGCTGATGATGGAAGGTACAACTCCTTAACGGTTAGGAGTTAGGGGATAATTCTTTCAGTATTGTAGGAATATGTGGACCGTTAGTTGTATTTCATGAACTTTTGCAGCTAAGCTGATGATGGAAGGTACAACTCCTTAATGGTTAGGAGTTGGGGGATAATTCTTTCAGTTTTGTAGGAATATGAGGACCGTTAGTTGTATTTCATGAACTTTTGCAGCTAAGCTGATGATGGAAGGTACAACTCCTTAATGGTTAGGAGTTGGGGGATAATTCTTTCAGTGTTGTAGGAATATGAGGACCGTTAGTTTTATTTCATGTACTTTTGCAGCTAAGCTGATGATGGAAGGTACAACTATGATGATGGAAGCTACAGGGTACGACTTCTTAATTCTTATGTCCCTCTTGCGGGCTGCGTCTTTAGTTGGTCTACCCATGGTGCTGAACACTTAATGAAGAATACCTAATATTGTCAAATAATACAATTCTACTGCTCGTATTTTCGCTATCATTATTATGAAAGAGTTTTACTCACTACGTGTTATTCACACTAAAAATAGAAAAATAAACAAACTTTTTAAAAAAAAAATTAAACCGACTTCAAAAAAAAAACAAAAAAAAATAGGTACCTAAAAACACTGAAAAGCAAAAAATAATTTTAAAAAGACATTCATCAAATGCGCTTATTGTCTAAGCCTATTAGCCTATTAACTAAATAAAATAGGTATTTTACGTGCTAGGTAGGTACCTACTAATCTGTTTGAAGTCGGTGCCAATCCAAAGAAAATAAAAAATGATACATAATAATAATGTATTTTACAGGGTAACTAATTAATCCGCGGACGGTACGTAGTCTAGGTACCTACTATTTGGCTTGGCACCGACTTCAAACAGATTAGTAGGTACCTACCTAGCACGTAAAATACCTATTTAATTTAGTTAATAGGCTACTAATAGGCTTAGACAATAAGCGCATTTGATGAATGTCTTTTTAAAATTATTTTTTGCTTTTCAGTGTTTTTTATACTTCATTGGAATCGAAACAGCAATAATGACAGGATTTAAGTTCGGGATTTGCTTCATTATGGTTGGACTTATGGCAGTAAGTAAATATAATAACTATTATGTATTATCCGATTCAAATGCTTTTTTTTTTTGTTCTCTGGCAAGCAATACTCCAGAAAGTTGCTTAAAAGTTGATAAAACGATATTATGAAGTCGGTATACTGATTAACTTAAGATGCGAAGATTTTTGCTTGTTGCTAATGGATACGGCCAAACATAAAAGATTCAAATTATTACAGTAGCTAAAACCTTCGTTTATCGTTGGCGGGGGTTGGCGGCATTTTAATATAATAGTAATATGAAATGAATTCCTAAATATACATTTAAAAGGGATAAATCGATGTAAGAATACTAGTTCCACCCCTCTTTATAATAACTACTGGGCAAAGTTATACTTACCCACACTTTTGTAAAATTCTGATGTAAGTGACTGTCTGGTTTTAAATGAGAAATAAATATTCTTTTAACTCATTTATTTCAAAGAATGTAAAACAATTTGAAGGTTTTATACAGGTTGAAATAATGGTTGTTACAAAGAAACGTCTGGATCAACTCTTCTTTGGGGGGTTGCGGCTGTGCCTGTGTGGGCGAGGTTCTGCAGAGACCGGTGCCATGAAGCCCTGAGAACAGTTGTTAATCGTTGTAAAAACACACGTGTAAAATTATTTATGTAAATAAACAGACACCCACTTAACAGTGGGTGGATACGGGCTGATTAAATAGATAGAAACAGACACCTCTCAATCTCCAACAATGTTTTTTGAGGCTTGGGGTAGGTACTAAGCTCAAAGTAATAATAAATTTTATTGTTCTGATGTATAAAGATTAACTGAATTGTCATTGCTTCATTTCGATATTTATAGTGGAGGTGGTGAACGCCTGCTCTTATATTATTTTTAATTTAACCACTGCTAAAGATATCAGAAATAATTTAAGAAAAAACATGTATTTTTTTTCTCTTGTAACTTGTGAGTAGTGACTGGTTTCACTAATTATATTGATGTGACATCTACTTTATTTGTGTAGTATTTTCTTTGAGCCAAAAACTTGGGACTATGATCGCTGTGTAATTTGTCTATTTTGGTCATCAGTTATATACCCACATTATAATAATATTTACGTGTCAAAGTTAACTGTTTACTTATACCATTATATTATGTTACCTTTAATGTGCGGAAATCCGTTAGAGTGCAGATTACCTAGGTAATCTGCAGATTACCGTGCTAAATGAGGTAAATTGAAGAAAATTAATTGAGTACTTACAAAAACTAGATAATCTGTCGAGTTCCTAGGTAATTTGCAGGCTGACGACCAGGCATACGGTATAATACAGGTTCTTGTTTCATTAAGAAAGAAAAGTAAACAATAACGACCGGAGGCGGAAATCGACTCGGATGGATAAAGGTTAGAAGGCTACGGCGTGTTTCTATAAAGGCGTGTAAATGAGGTACTCAAATACAATCTTATAATCTGCAGTTCCGCACTCCGCGATGCCGCGCGGCGTAGTGGGATAACCGCCTTTTAGCCTTCGTGTTTATTTGTTTTTAGCACCCATTCCCCAAATTAACGATTTACCGAGTGCAATAATGCGCTTTATTTATTAAAATTTTACAACTTTAACGGATAGTATCCGGTATACCGCAGATACCTAGTTAATGTGCACATTAACGGATTCCGCACTCTAACGGTAACACATAGTAACAGGAAATGTGGCTAACTAAGTGTCTAGTCTGACATGTTGAAATGTTTTTCCCGGATTCTTGGTTTGTTGTTTATATGACTACGAGTATAACACTAACCTCTTTAAGAACATGTATATACTGCTGGTTTAATTTTAAGTTCAGATAGTCGCTATCTTGAAAGAACAGCGATACTTGCAGTTAAGCGCGCTTTTGACTGGTTTCATATTTTGTGAATATGAGCGTTAGCGTAAGTGTAGAGATAAGAGTATTATATTATGTTTTAGACAAACTTCAAAGCTCCGGTGCCTAGATTGTACAGGTCCTAGGTTGTACAGGTTTCCGTCTCTGTTGGACTTTTGTTTTTCTTTTCTTACTACTTACAATGCGTTCAGATTGACATTTAACCGAGTTTTCCATAGAGTGAGAGCAGAACTTTACAGATTTTTACAGATTGATTGGCCAAGACCAAAACAGAAAAATTTACTTCGACGTTGGACTGAAATTCAAATATATGTATTTCGGGGATGACCTGACATTGGTCAAACCTAGGATAAACCCGTCATTCCGTGAATAGTCTGAGTATCTTACTTTATTTATAATAAAATTTATACAATCATAATTATATTAATATTTACTTACTGCAATAAGTACCACCATGACGAAGAAAATTCCGAACTTAACTTTCATTATTGCTTTTAAACTAGGACAGAATAAAATAATACCGATGTTCAAGCACACACCGGTATTTATACTTAAAAGATCCATTAAAATTTTAATTATGTTTAAAATTAATTATTTATAAGCACAAAAATATGCAAAAAAAAAACATCTTTAAAGACAATTTATTCCTCATAAAACTTACATTCATTTATAATGAGATACATGCACTTAAAATAATAATTATTGTAATTATTTTTCTTCACTGGATGTGTATTTTTAATTTATTTTGTACATATATTCTATTCATATTTTGTTTGTGAGTTTGGCAATTTATTATGCAGTTGTACTCCTTCAAATAACACTGTTTTTTCTTCCATAATTAGTACACGCAGTTGTAAGATGAATTTTACATTGATTTCTAAGATTGTGTGTATTGATTTTTTTCCTCCAAAACAATATTGGACTGGAAAGATTTTCAGCTAATATTTTTGACTACAGTATACATAAATTTGTTGAAGATTCATTACTTTTGTTATTCCATATAATTCTTTAGTGGGTGTATAGTAATTGTACTAAAAAGAAAGTAACCTAAGGAACTAAAAATAAGTAATTTATGTGTATCTATATTAATAGTAATGAAATGATGTCGTCAGTCTCGCTTTATTTACTTGAACATGGACTGATTTGGCTCAATTTGGTCTCAAATTATTAGTATGACCAATAGGTACATTAAAAGGTGAGAAAAGAATGGAAATATCATGAGTTTTTTGTGACAAGAGTGCGAGACTAACGACATCATTTTATTACTATTAATATAGATAAAGATAGATTACTTTCTATTAAGTTCCTACATTTTTAGTTTGAAGGTGTTGTTTTTTGCATATTATAATTAAAATGTCAATATAATTTAAACATTTTGTACAGATTTTTTTAGTGTAAATACTGGTGGTTGCTTGAACATCGGTATTATTTTACTATTATTATTGTCTTTGTTGCTTATCACATGGGTGCGTTCACGTTTGAAGGTCTAAAAATGTCAAAGAATGATTACCAACATTACTTCGAAAACAAATTACTCATAAGCTTACTATTAAAAGTATGTGTAAATACAACGTTTTGAATAGATCTCTAGAGTGTGTGTATCACTGCATGATGCACACATCTACACTGTCTAGAGATATTTTGTATAAACTCAATTAACTTAAAATTTATTAAAAATAATTATTAAACATAATTGCTCTTTGCTGCATTCAATCATTTCCTTTTTCCCAAAGGATGACTGGTAGAGAATGCTTTTAGCGTTAAGTCCGCCTTTTGTATCCAATTTGTGTGGTCAATAAAGTTTTAATACCTACCCTAATATTATAAATGCGAAAGTCTGGATGTTTGAATGTTTGGATGTTTAGATGTTTGGATGTTTGTTACTCGATCACGCCTAAACGGCTGAACGGATTTAGATGAAATTTGGCACACGTTTAGTTTATAACCCGGATTAGGACATAGGCTATAAAATTCCTACGGGAAACGTCCCATTCCTGCGGGAATTACAATTTTGAAACTACTGAACCTATTTGAATAATTCTTTCACTGTTGGAAAGCTTCACTATCCCCGGTGAACATATGGTACTTTTGATCCCGGATATGTGGGGGAAGGGGGGGATATTAGAAAAAAGAGATTACGCACGGGTGAAACCGCGGGCGGAAGGCTAGTAAATAATAAGTATAGAAGGTAAGTATCAGCCTATTAATGTCCCACTGCAAGGCAAAGGCCTCCATCCTTGAAATCAAGTCATCGCTACAATGATGGGTATTGGCTTAATCACCACGCTTGCCAAATGCGGATTGGTGATCACAAACCCGAGCTGTGTCCGAAAAAACCGACACAAAGTTAGCTCGATCCGGGAATTGAACCCAGGACCCCGAGATCTCGGCCCGGTACTTAAACCACTAGACCATCGAGGCGAAATAAATAAATAAATTAATTAATTAAATTACATTTAAGTTAAGTAAGGCCCTCGACAGGTTGCAGCGACGTGCTATCCGTATTGTCGGTGATCAAGAGGTGACTAAGACCCTAGAACCTCTTCAGCTACGTAGAGACGTTGCCAGTCTTAGTGTTCTCTACCGTCTTTATAATGGGGAATGCTCTGAAGAGTTATTCCAACTCATCCCGTCCTCTCCTTTCCACTCCCGAACAACACGCGCCGGACTGCGTTGCCATCCGCATACCATCCAGGCACTGGTGGCCCGTACAAAGAGGTATAGTTCCTCTTTTTTACCCTGTGCCATTAGGTAATGGAATGCCCTTCCGGCTCACGTGTTTCCTTCCTCCTATAATCCTGGGCTTTTTAGGCGTGGCGTGAAGCGACATCTCAGCAGGCCTTCAGGGTGACTGGCTCAATAGGTACTATGTTCTATTGAGTCAATCAACCTTATATTTGGACCTCACATCCGCTTACCATCAGGTGGAGTGAGGTCATCCTAACTGCTATTTATAAAAAAAAAGTACACATTAATACACTTTAATAGGTACAAGGACATAATATCTTAGGCGCATAGTAAAGACAAATTAACTATTTAAAATTTTTTTCATGGTGCACAGACAACCAATACCTAAGGATGGGGCTATCCAGGCACTCAGAAAGGGTTCGGAGGAGGAGTAGGACTTATAGCTTAGTACATATTCAAGTACCCTTACGTAAGATTTGATAATCATGAGTTTTGATATTTATTTATGGTGGCTTTTTCAGTACAATCACATGCGTTAATAAGTATATAACTTAGAAGATTGTCTTAAAAATAACACATACTTATTATGGCTGCCAGAAAACAAAAAAATATTTATCCTTATATTTTTCCACTTGTTCACGACAAAATAACAAACAAAGGAACAAAAATTAATGGAACTGTTGTACTTTAGTATTTAGGTAATGAAAGTGATAATGTACCAATTACGTAGCAATTAATGTGTAATTCTATTGTACTTTTCATACCGCCATTCCATCATTATTGGCAATTAACTATCGAAAACGCACATTCCGTGGTCCGATGGAATGCTTTGACGGTAAACTGTAATTTAATATTGACAAATATACATATAAAGGTGCTTCCACACCTGGAGCCAACTTGTAATTTCGAGCATTATAAGCGTGAGCGAAGATAATGGACCAACTAGCCCGAAACCTGTAACGATAAAATGTGTAATATTTTGATACATATCGGGCGGGAGTATCGCTTTTATTTTGTTTTTGTTTTGTTCGTTCATGTCGAAAGTAACAATGTCAAATTAATATTGCCGCGTCTTGGATGCGGCAATATTGGGCTTGCCCAACGAGTGCTTTATCTGGTATACGTCATCACAGATTACTATTATGTTATGGCGTCATCTTAATTGGCTTGTCTGAACATCGTCCGCGAACCTGCGCAGAACACAATTTTATTGTGGGTGTCAGAGGGTGCCCACCTGCGCTCCGCACCTGCACAAACGACGCTTGCAGCTAACTTCAGACAAGCCAATTAAGTTGAAATAAACTAATTGCTAAAAATCGCTTACCACCAGATTGGTTACGTTCTATCTGCCAAGAATATCTTGCACTGAATCAATTTGTATTAAAATCACAAGTACACGGAACTCACTGATTTCCCGATTATTTTCTTGGCGCAAGCTTTATGCTCTTTCCGCGAGGTGCGAAATATAACTAACACAAATTATATTTCAATTGATGAATTGAACAAAAACCAGACCTGCTCATTAAGAGACCTTCATGACTAAATAAATAAGCGCTGACAGTTGCGGTTACCAATTTATAATAGTTAACAATGAGCCATTTGAACATTTTGTAACAATATTTTTGACAAGCATGGATTTATTCTCATAACAGTAAAATATGTTTACTAATTATAATATTATGACACCGACAATACAGTTTGAACATTGAATTATTCTCATAACTATTAAATATTTCTATTTAAAATTATACCAACGTGCAACGGTGCAGCGTTATTCATTAAAGTGAAAGAATATTTTGATGTTGATTCGCTTAAGGAAATGGCTTAATTTAATATTTGTTTAAATTAGGCTGTTTAATTTTCTTTTGTGTCCCAGCACTAAAATATAATTATATTTATCAAAATTAAATATTATGTATGGTCTACTAATACCCTACGGGGTTATTAGTATGGGCCATAAGCCCCTAATGCGAACATACAGCCAGGTCAAATAACGTCCACGCGTGCTCCCGTAAATCATCCACCTCGCCCGCAGCCAGGTCCCGGATATTGCGTCCTTGTCGTACATACTATAGCGGCGTGTGTCCACTATACGGGACGATACGACATAGTTCACGGGGAATGGAATAAGCCGTAGTGACCAAAGACATGCCGGTCAATTGCTAAGGCGGTCACTGACTTGTCCCTGTTTGGATGTGAAGGGGAAACCGGGGGAGTTTAGTGGGTGCTTAGGTCCCCAATGTACGGTTACACCATAGCCCCTACTACAAACATACAGCCAGATCCCGGATATTACGTCCTTGTCGTACATACTATAGCGGAGTGTGTCCATTGAACTATACGGGACGATACGGCATACTGCGGAGGAAATGGAGTAAGCCGTTGAATAAAGACGGGCTGGTCGATCGCCACAAAACGGGCACCGGCTCGTCCCTGTTCTCCCTACTGACTGAGGGAGTTTATTGGATGCTTTACTGGGACATTTAAGTTCTGTGTCTCAGACTCGGCCGCAAGTCTCACTAGCCCGTGGTTAAAGTGGATAAATGCATTTTTTCGTAAAAAATTATGTTAAATAAAAACAGCTGTTTATAAAGTAAAGTTTTTGCAATGAGCATCCGCAATGGATGATGTGGCCAGTAACAACAGTGGGATAATTTCATGCGACTATACGACACGATAGAATAAACTGTTCACGTGAAAAAAAAATAAGCTTGATTTACTAGACTGATTTGCATAACGTCTGAGTTTTTTCTACTGATCATTTATTTTAAGGTCAGTACAGTAAATCGACGTGGTCCTTATTCTCTACTACATAGCGTAAATTTTCTTTGCCGGGCCGCGCCGTATCTTCCATTGGAAATACGCTCGATGGTATAATTTATAAATTTGTCCCAGTCCGGAGAGCCTTTGTGGTCAGTAAATTATAGATTGTCAACGATTTAAGACCGAACACATGTCTTTTGTTTTTGGTAACAATGATTAGGTTTGGGAGTATTATGACCGTCCATATAAAAAAGCAATTGCCCTATGTACGTTATGCTTTGTACTGTACTTGAAAACAATTGAAGGGTACAGGGGAAAAACATGCTATGTCACATTTTTATGTTTTTTGAACTGGATAAACCATTGCATAGTATAAATTTGGTAGGACGAAACGCCAAAACACACTTTGCAGTAACATGCAGAGTCACGGAGTAATATTCATATTAAAATATTGATAGAGTGCAATAACAAGCAATGTCAAACTCGTACAGGAGAAAAAAAAGCATTGTCCCACAGACTACTAAGAGATACCTTGCATTGTCCATCGTTGTCAGTGACGTTTGTTTAATAACGTCTTGTTGTTTGAGTGGGTAAAAGAGATTCGTGAAGCAAGACACAAGCCACGCCCCTTTCAAGTGATTGAAGTTGATCAACCACTTGTCAGAAAATGGACAACCTTTCTATCCCCAATGTATAAGGCATGTCCCTTTGTATCTCGACCCATAAGAGAAATCAGGATTGAAAAGAATCATCCAAGATTGACTTTTCACAGAGAAAATTTCAATTCCTCTTGGACGTCATCTATTCTTATGGCACTTAAAAAAGTTGAAATCCCATAATGACTCTCATAGTGTTGGTGACTCAGAGTTTGTACTGCCAGATCAATCCTATAATGAGAGCTTTCCAGTTTCAAAGGCAAATTTATGGATATCCAGGCCCTGTCAAAGTTTTGTGGACCAAGAGCTAAGCAATACTTCTAACAGATAAAATTTATAATGATACTTAGAGAAAAAGTATTTCATGGACATTGCATATTATTTGCCTGTATTTTCTGACTTTGATAGGTTTTCTGGTGCTAACTTAATAAACTTAAGAATGAAAATGTTTTTTTTTACTACACACCAAAAAAAGACATATTTTCTTTATAAATAAATAATATATTTTTCTTCTATTTGAAACTTTATCGTACCTTTTTTCAAGGATCAAAAGATCAATTTAGCAGTTTCTCAGTTCATTGACTTTGTGACATTGCATGTTTTTCCCCTGTGCCCTTCAATTCGTTCAATTTGCCTTATCTTTTTTGCATATTAATTGGATTTTTTATATAAGAATCTGAAAACATCGCAACACCAATAAATAGTGTCACGACGACTTTTTGATTTAAACTGTTGAAATGAGTAAATTTTGACTACAGCTTATATGTACCTTTAAGGGTCCCATATTCAAAAATTTGCATTTATTGTTCCACGATTTTATTTCTGCTTGTTAGTTTTTTTTTTTCAATTTAATTTTTCAACAATTAAGTTTTTTCTATTTAGCAAAAAAAATAGAAATTATGTCATTGTTACGAATTAACGATTATAATAATTATGTCTTTATTTTAATGTTCATGCCATGAAGACAATTGTCTCAGACTTAATAGATAATATTGCATCAATGTTTACTAAATACACTTCACAAAGAGACAAGATTACCGCGGCAACAAACTGAATATTACATGATGAGACAATTAATAGGCTAGTGATGTGCATTCATCACGGAGCTAATACTACCAGAGAGGGAATATCATATAATTTGTTTGAAAATAATTTTGTCGACGGTGGTTTTTCTTTAGGCATTTCTTTTTCGATGTTTTTCAAACGCAAACATCTGGCGTGAATGCGAAAACTCTACATTTTTTTTTCTGCGGCACTCGTACACGTCATAGTGTCAAGTGATATCACGGTGTCATCCTATTGTTTAACGATCACATAGATAGATAGATAGATAGATATACTCTTTATTGCACAAAATTTTAAAAGAAAAATATGTTACAAGATTGGATGATACAATGTAGGCGGACTTATTGCTAAAAGCAATCTCTTCCAGTCAACCTTAAGGTAGAGGAAAAGTTTTAATTAATTTTATAAAGTAGGCAGTGCAAAACTCAAGAGCAAGAAATAAATACGAGTTGAACCCAATTCAAACTTCTCAAAAAAGTAAGAGAAAATAATAATAATAATAATATGAAACTAACACAGATGTCCTAACGTTAGTGTATCTCAAACAAAAAAACTTCTTAATAAGTAAAAACAGTTTATTCACATTAATGTCTATTTAATACTTCTACGTATAACGAATAATAGAATATTAGTCGGTAAGTAATGTGATATGTATATTGTCACATGACAGCGTATATAGTTACATCCCTAACAAGGAGTTACATCGCTCCAGTAAGCGGCTTTGATTGCGCCATGTCTAATATCCTGCTCCTAATTACTTACGTCTCTCTCTAATTACAATTGAATTGACTCGCATAATGAGCACAACTGACGTATACTTTCCTATATCGTTTCGTTCTAATGACGGGTTTAGAAAGAGATTAGTAGTATTAGTAAGTCTTTGATGTTTTCTGTAAGTAATTTTATTGACTAAAAATAATGATGATTATTTTAGTTGGTAAATGAAAGGACTTTTTCAAAGACTTGCTGCCAACTTAATAGGCAAAATCTGTTGCCATAATAGCTGGTGTTGCGGTGACTTTGTAGGAGCTAGTGCATTTGAAGCTTGGACACTAGAAAGACACTAAGGAAGCCATATAGGCATATCACTAAGGCAGAATAGTTAAATAACTATCTGCCACCTTACCTATAAATGCATTGCAGGACTAAGAGTTCTATCATTACAATCAAGTCATTAATACAACGAGAAGTTGTTTAACGTCTTCTTCAAAAGCAGTAAACTTTTAGCAAAAAAAAACTGAACCATTTTACTTCTCTACTTTGAAATCGTCAAGCCCAGTCAGAGGCCATTTGGCGGCTTGATGTCATCTGACATTAGGGTTGGTCACTTGCCTTACGCACCCCTCCACCAACCCTAACTAGGCCAGCGTGGTGGAGTATGGCCCGCACTATCTCACAATTGAGATAAGGCCTGTGTCCCAACAGTGGGAACGTATAAAAGCATGATGATAACTTTGAAATCTAACTGTGTTATAACTGTCCTTAAAACAGACCAATTAATTGTTGGCAGGTCTGATCTTTGACTAAAACAAATAAAATAAAATAAAATAAAATAAAACTGGTCTTTGACTTTTGCCCCTCTGAATTTGTCGCTACATCAAAAAGGCGATACCCAAGTACAAATAAGATATAATAAAAGACAGAAACCCAATCAACGAAGCCGTGACAACAAACAGGATTTATGATTTCGCAGTAAATCTCCCCTCACGGAAATCCTCCAGGCTCCACTATTCCCCTAAATAAATAGTGCTAAATAAACAATCGGGAATGCCCATGGATTTTGGAAAGTTTTGATGGTTTAGTGGTGTAAATAATCGCTATGAGCTCGCGGTTATTTGGAATTGATTCTTGGGTCATGCAATCATTTTTTAATTGCTTTGATATAATGTTTTATTCAATGAGAGCACCACTTAGCCTCTTTAAGTGCCCTAAACTAAGTGAAATTTTGAAGTTGCACGATTTTCATGTAATGACTTTTTATATGCAATTAATATTTTTTATGCTTAATTAGTTGGCAGACAGGCTCGCAGCTCTGATGGTATGCAGCTTCTGCAACTTATTCCATTGAGGACATTTAGCCAGGAAGTGTGACTCTTTGACCCTCGAGCCTTAGATTTCAAGTGTACTGGTTTTCACACAAAAAAATTCTGAATACAGCCAGCTATATGGCGGCAGATTTCACCAGTGACCGTGGTAATCAGTTGGACTCTAAAAAACTCCTACAATCAGATCTAGGGTTACCATAACCTTCAGGTTTTGTACCCAAGCAGCTTAGCCATTGTCCATATGCAGCCATTGTCCATTACGAAATAAAAACAAACCATGTAAACTCCTTACCAACAATTGTCTCTCAGCATTTTTTCAATAATTTTATTCGCAGCGCATGTTCGTGGTTTGTTATCAGTCGTCTGGAGCAGCCGGTAACAAGGCGCCAGAGACAATGTTCCCCCTTTGTATTCCACTCCACATGTCCTCGAAATAACAAGGGCTCTATTTTCAATTCCTCTATAGCGTTCAGCGGTTCCATAAGCATAGGGTGGGACTACCCTTGAGGTGCAGTGTTGCTAACTTTGTAGATGAATAAAAAATTGCAATAATTTGACTAATTAAAAAAAAACGAGTTTCGTGGAAAATTTCTGTAGTAACTAAAGTTTGAGGTCGTTGAGGAATCTTTGGATAAATTGGTGAGAGATTTTTTCACAATATTTAAATATAAATATTGGACAACATCACATACATTGATCTGACCCCAAGGTAAGTAGCGTGAGCACTTGTGTTATGGGTGTCAGAAACAAGGAAGGTACCACAAATATATACTTAAATATAAATAAACATCCAGACACAGAACAAACACAAATTTTCATCACATAAGTGTTTGTCCTGGGTGGGATTCGAACCCACGACCCCTGGCGCATAGGGCAGGGTCGTCACTACCAAATGCGCCATCGGGCCAGTCGAAATACACAGTCTTAGTCGCTAAGCTACCATGATGATGAAAACTGTCTTCTAATAAATGATGAGAGCAGGGATCGGTGCTATTGATGTGACACATTTAAAAAAAGTTGCACAAAAATGCCTATAGTATGTATGTCAGGATATTAAGATACTGATGCTCTCTGGAATAGTCAGATAGTAACTTACCATCAGCGAGACAAGTATCAAATTGAAGTTATCTTATAAAAAAAATTCTTATATTTAATCAAAATAATTATTTATACTTACTCTATACATTGTCTAAACATTGTTTTTAACTTATCGGAAGTTCATACAAAGTTTTGAGTAGATTCATAGAATTAATTATTATTAAAACAGCAATTTCATACTTTAACCCCGACTATGGAAATCTCATTCCTAATTTCTCTATCTGCACACCACTCTAACGAATTTAGTTTTAAATACTCTTTTTACAGACACTTTCTTTGCGATAAATACTGAATAAAATACAATTTAGTAGATAACCAATCAGAATGCTGGCAACACGTTGCAAGGCAGTTCTTGAATACACAAGCAGTTTTCCTTTTAAAACTTCACTGCGTTTAAGCGAAGTGGGATTTGAATTAAACACGAATCGGAAAACTAAATAGGTTTAGACTGGCTAATGAAGCACGTAGGTCGGAATGGGATTATAGTGAAATGCTCGTGGCTATCTGAAAACTTAAATATAACGTTTCTCTTCAATATAAAAACATTGTTTTAAAAATCGGGAAAAGTTTCCTCCGGTTTATATATTTTTTCGAGATTATTAAAATTGTTTGCTTACAGTTTCAATTTAACTTATCTTGATCATAATCCGGGATTGATAATAAGTATGACTTAAGTGTATTTCATTATAGGATTAAAGTTAAGCGGCACCTAAAGTAATACACTTTAACCTTTCAAAAGTAATACTTATCTTAAATGTTATACTTACATAACTTAAGCAATAAGATAAGGTTACATTGAAATACCGGCCCTAAAACGACTAACAAGTTGAGTTTCACTTGAAAATACAAATCCTTTAAATATAGTAAAACAAATATTATTATAATTATATACGAGTCGGTCTAATTATAAGGAGAAAAACTTGATTGACATGTCAAGAGGCCAAAATATTTTAAATCAGAACATGTACTAACTGTATTTAATACTAAGTAACTATGTACTTATTAACATTTTTGTTTTACCCCTTACAGGAGAGACGGGGGAAGAAGTTAAATCGATATGAAAAGGTATTTCGAAAATTCAGTCTTTGGTAAGTTATTTCTTTTCTAAATACCACATTTTCTCTAATGGCTATACAGTATTATAAGTTTTTTCTCGATCTCTCTTTAATTTTCTTTTGTGTTCTTTGTTATTTCAGTTCAACTTTTAAAATCAACCTTTAATCCAAAATAATGATTTTACTATTAGCTAATACCCAAAAATCTCAACCAATCTTTCATTCCAAACCTAAATGCTGCAAAGCATATTCAGACTTTGATGAACAAATTGAGCAGGGTATTGCCGCAGTGATACGGCGACAAATAGTGCACGATCGGGAGATACGTCGCGAGGTGCATTGGCGTCGATTGTAATCTTGTATACGATGTCGCACGAATCCGGTATTACGAATACGTCTTTGAATTTAAAATTAGGAGCGGGAAAAGGGAATGCTGCAAATCAGACTCGTGAAGTTAGCTATCATTTCTGATCTGCGGACAGACTTGATGAAATGTAGCTGGTGTATATTATGTGAAGCGTGTGTTCAATTTTTTCACAGTAAGAGCCTTTGAGTGCATGAATAAGGATTTTATACACGAATGGGAAAATTCAGTAGGTTTTGAGACTAGTTAATGAAGAACGTAGGAAAGCAGATCTTCCGCGCGATTCATTTATTCAACTCATGAGGTATGACGTGGGAGGTAAACGATGGTTAAGCCTTCTTGAATATTTTTCCAGTAATTGCACCTTCACTTTCTTTAATATGCCTGATAATAACAAACTAATTTGACAGTTTGATCTTTAAGTAAGTAGAAAATTCGGAATTTGTATTTTCTTTGAAAACTTAGTAAAATTGCTCATTATTTGGTATTTAAGTTTATTATAATATCAATTTCTTTAGAAATCCAATTACTACTATACTGAGTAAAAACGAACTTGAGTTCGGGTCAAAAATACCAACTCACATAATCCATAATCAGTAATTTGATGTAACCCTTCAAACTTACAAACGAGATTAACCGTCGACGAACCGATGAAAACGTTGGAAATTTTCGAATCTTTACGATTTCTGTAATTGGGGCCCATTGTGCCCGAATATTCAGAGGCCCCCTCGCTCACGGCAAACTTGAAAGTAATAAACTTGTTCTTTCGATGAATTGCGTTATTCCGAAGTTAATCACGGGAGTGAAAGAGCGGCGCTTGCCTCATTTGAAAGATGGGCTAAGTTGTACCTATCAATTTTCCTTCGATGCGCTATGCCATCACAATCGCATTCTGAGCTCTCGGAAGTGGCTACATAATAGAGTTTTAGCGATGTCTTTTATGTCAAAGTTTTTTTGGTGTAGTTTGCGTCACTATTAAATAGTATCGGTGAATTAAGATAACCAGGTTTTCGTTTTCAAGCTCTTCGATAACCAGTAAAAATATTGGCCGGTTTAACCAACAGATTACTAGATACTAGAGAACTATTAGATCATGATTATGTATGTACATACCCACACACACGTACAAGTAAGCACGCAACTGAAATGAAACATTTTTTTAAGGGAAGTCTCGCTGTCCACAACACAGGGAATCCTAGCGCGGAGCCCAGCGATACTGTATGTAAATTGTACAGTATTTACACACAAAAATACAATGTTAAGTATTTTTTACATTTGAGTGTATTGTATTTTTTATTGTTTGAACGATACTTTTTTATTTTGTTTTTGAACGTTATATTGTGTCAAAAAAAATTAGTTCGACAACATCATTGGGTAAATATCCGAAAAGGCCCTTAATTTGTAGACACCACGACTTTCGCTGTATTTGTAGACACTGCTTTTTGTTTTGAACTTGTGATGAATAGGGGGCAAGTTCCCAGTTGTTTATAAACGGAACTCCCTTTCACAACCATTACTTACCAATTGTTTTCCTTACCAAATTGGTGGGGGATGGTGCATAATATAAAGCGGGCGTTTTCCTGTACAAACATGGAGTGAATGGATTGAATAGTTAAGCACTTAATTGAAAAAACAATGGCAAAATGTTTGCCATCTATTTGGCATGCAATATTGAAAACTTAATGTGCTCGTTTATAATAGCAATTTAAACAAAAATGCCAGTTCTCCAGGCTCCTTACTTCTTGGCTGTTCAATAGGCTGGCACCGGCTCGTCCCAATCAGGTGTGAAGGGGAAACCGGGGGAGTTTAGTGGGTAATCGACGCTTTAGTCTCGAGTCCCACACACGGCCGCAGATTTAGCTAGCCTGCGTTTATGGTGCATAAACGCATTCTCCTCCGAAAAAAAAGTCCGGTCGTGAATGGAGTATTGTTCTCACCTTTGGGTCGGATCTGCTAAATATCAGCTTCAGGCACAGGAGTCGATTGATAAAAGGGCCAGGAAGCTCATCAACAATGACTAACTTTTTGACACCAAGTTACACTTAGCTTGGAACATCGGCGTCAGGTCGCATGCCTTTCGGTCTTTTACCGGATTCACTTCGGAGAGTGTGCCATGGAATTGCACAACTTGATTCCCCCATCCCCTTTTCACCATAGGACAAGCAGACAAACTACACGACGCCATAACTATACAGTCGAGATTCCATTCATACGAACGGAGCGATTTGCATCAACTTTCATCATGAGTACTGCAAAGCTGTGGAACTCATTGCCCGATTCTGTGTTTCCTATTGAGTACAATATGACGGTCTTCATGTTATAGGTACCTTCTAGGCAAGCATGTAACAGCTTAGGCCGCATCAACGCTTTCCATCAGGTGTGATCGTGGTCAAATGCAAGCCTATAAATAAATAAAAAAATGGTCTTTTGTGAGAGGGTGGTAGTATTTCCCCGGTTAAGTCGACCTATTTCAGCTAACAGACTGAACTGTCTGCAATGCTCTAACACATGGTTCTGGCATCATGGCTCTGATACATAACTGCCTTACCATTGCTTCTTTATATACTTTAGCGGTTCAAAATTCAGGAAGCCGAATTGTAGTTTTAGTAAACTTAAGTTCAAAGAGACTATGCTCAACACACATCGAAATAATAATAATAATAATAAATATCTCTGGACATTATTCACACAGCGCCATCTAGCCCCAAACTAAGCATTAGCTTGTGCTATGGGTGCCAGACAACGGATAAACATTACTTATATACTTTTTTTTTGTATATACATACATATTATACATAGAAACACCCAGACCGATACAAACAGAAATGTTCATGCACACAAATGTTTGTACCGTGCGGGGATCGAACCCGCGACCTCTGGTGTAATAGCCGACTTCTCGACCATTACACCAAATGGCTCGTCAAAATCTTCATAATGTCTGACTTCTTAATAGCTAAAATGAAATTTCGAATGTTATTGTTGAGAGAAAACTTGCAATTTAATTCCCAAAGACCAAGCGCTATCTCTATCTAAAAGTTTGAAGTTTTAAGCGATCCACCAGGAAAAGTGAAAATGCGGTACAAAGAAAGCCTATAAAAGGTTCAGAGTTCGAATCCAGGTGAAGTTACTTTTAATTAAATTGAACCCTCTTAGCCGCGCTTTCGAACTCTTTTAAGTGTTTCCAAGCCAACTTTGCAACAATTGAAAACAATACTTAACTATTTGCATCGAAAAGAAAGTCTGCAATTCTGCATTTCTTTTGGCATTGCATTTTCATTATTAAGAGTAGGATTGAATCGTCGTTTTAGCGTTTTAAAGAAGGAAGAGAGAAATTGCATAATATTGCATATTACGCTTGTGCACTTATGTATTATATTGTTCTTAATTACACTTCTTGCATGCCGTCGCAGCCTGTAATTAATTAAACACTGTGTCCTGTCCTAAATAATAAAATTAGTTACATTTAAGTTATGTGTGCGTGCGTGTGTCAGATCGCTGGTAAATCATGTCATAAACCAATCTAAATGTAATCGTACAAAACGTACGAGTCCTCAAGCCGCTACAAACAAAAAAAAATGGCGACGCATCATCAACATAACTCAAACACAACTTTTGGGACACGCGGTCCAAGAGCTCATTAATCCCGACCGTGGGCACGCATGTGCGAAACAAATTATTTATTCCCTTTACAATGTCAGATATTAAGGAAAGTGCTTAAAAGATTAGACCGGGACAGGACAAAGGACGAACCATTACAAGCAAATGGCCGATAAAAGAAATCGTTAAAGTTTTTGCGGTCACCACGACGAGCGACATTGTCGTGTCGTTTTTACAGCTACCGACTTTTTGTTTCAGTAATGCCGGTTTTTATTAGTACTAGCTGTACGCATATATCCTATCATAGCCTTTGTTGGAATGTTGTCCTGCTGTGATACTGAGTTGTAATTGGATGGAATTTCCAAGGAGTTTTTTAAATGTATGGTTATGGTTCCTGTACTATTATAACTGATAGACTATTAGATTATTAATTTCACCATATCCAAATAAAGACATAATTTGTATTATGTGTAAATACATTGTTTTTGTATTTGTGGTAGCTAATACCGAACTTATTAAGTTGTCCAATATTACCTTTATAATTCGGCAATTATGAAAAATAACTTTTCAGGACTATTTCATAATAACCAGTTTGTTAACACTTTCTTTCTAAGTCTAGGGGTTTTAATACCACCATTTCTAAGTTTAAAACTTAAAACTGAGACTTCTTAATCTGACAACAACACCAGAATATTTTAAGTATAGCTCGGAAGTCAACACCTCTGGTATTAAAGTGAACCATGTTCCGAAAAACAGACGGGCCAATTTCCTTTGTCGGGGCAACAGGTTCTTTTTTATCGTGTCGTAGATAAATAACATGTCCTATCGTTATTTATCGCACGGCTTTTGTCCTGATTGACAGCTGTTAGGCTTTGATTAGCTGTGTGAAGTTAATAGCTAGAAGAGGATACACAAGAATGAAAAATGGCTCTGGATAAAGCGATAAATCGTTACAGTTCACCTTTTTTACACACAAATATTTTATTATTGGCAATTATATTAAACTGGGACAGAATTAGAACGCTTGCCATTTGTTCATTAAAAAACTAACCTAGTCCAACAACAGGTATGTTGTGCTACTTCATTGTGGTTTTCTGTATGGTGGGGGAAGGGGGGTACTTCCCCAGACGAGCAGCCCATTCAAGTGGCCATTTAAATACTTTTTATGCTTAGTTTCCATGCAACTTTTAATCTAAATACTCAGGATAAAATTCAGTTTCTATGAGTAACAGAAAAGTATTTTTGATGTTCCTGACGTCGCAACGGTGCAACAGATCAACGTGATTTTATGTAAAGAGATAGTTTGGAAGCTCGAGAGTGAAATAGGCTTTTTTTCTGGAAAATTGTAACATTCCTGCGGGATACCGTATAGTCCATGCAGATGGAGCCACGGGCGAAAGGTTAGTATTAAAATAAAGTGAATAGCTGTTAAAACAGCGTAGATGTTAGCTAGAGAGTGAAATAGGCTTTTTTTCCCTGGAAAATTGTAACATTCCTGCGAGATACCGTATAGTCTATGCAGATGGAGCCACGGGCGAAAGGTTAGTATTAAAATAAAGCGAATAGCCGTTAAAACAGCGTAGATGTTGCGGCAGGAGCTCGCAGGTAGCTCAGGGATTTATTGCATCACTTGAATATGTAACCGGCCAGGCTCGCAATGCTATGGAATATGCAGGGCTTAATCACAAGGGAACTAGGGGCAGTGAGGAAGCTATGGACCGTATTGCGTCCCTTTAACTTATGGCTTATTTGTACTACCCATAAAAGACAATGGGCAGATTGGTACAATTCTCAACAGCGATGAGATATTATACATCGTTGGATAGGTATTTTTTAGTAGATCAATAGTGACAAAAGTGGCATTTTTCAATTCGTCGTATACTTTTGGAGTTATGGAAGCAAATATAATTTTTTTCCGTCGGGAGACTTACCATGGAAGCTTACTGCTCAGATCATCTAACCCCTTATTTCAAGAGTACTACGTACTGTTAAAATTGATTTAGCAACCATCGTGTACCACATTTTACCAGGTGGTAGGTTCCTGTAATGGGCCGTCTAGGTGGGTACCACCGCAGTGCCAGATATTTTCCCGTGAAATAGAAGTATGTCTAGCATTTCCGTGTTTCGGGGAAAGGGCATTGAAGCTAGTGAAATTACTGTGTATAGACCTAATAACTGTCGTCGACCCCAAGGGGGTCTCGGGTGTTTATGGGCGGCGGTGATCACTTATTATCAGGTGACCCACTTGCTCGTTTAATAATTGGCCCCTATAATGTATAAAAAAAATCGTCTTCACTATCCTTTGATGCGTTCCTATCTACGCAGTAGGAGATAATAATGCTGCACAATTTTGTAATGTCCGTTGGGTTTTATCAGTTGTAATACTGGGTTCCAAGTACACTGTTTATCAGTTCAAAGTTGTTATATTTATTGTACTGGTACATTAATATTACTGCAGCTAGATTTCACTGTTCTTCTATGCATTGTGCATGCTCCGTTGCATGCGTGTCAGACAATAACGCTGTGACGTCATGCGGCTAAATGCACTGCGGGATTTACTGCGCTCCTTGGATGCCTCACTCGGTGCAATTCGGCCTCCAATTCTTGTTTCACGTCCATTAGACTAGCCTAAGCAACTTACCGTTACATACAAAGTAAAATATGAGATTATTTAGCAGAAATTCAACCCAGGAATCCCAGATCACGGCTTACGAAAACACCAAAGAGAAGCTGCATATAAACAAAAAAAAAACAATCAAATCAATTCTAATTCCTTTAACACCATGAAGGGCATTACAAAAACAAGATTATAAAATTTTCGTTCGAGCGAAGCCGGGCAAGGCATACCTATACATACATTATACTAACTCAATTGGCGTCTGCCAGATTGGCTGCGTGCCTGTCTAGGCACGCAGCCCATCTGATGGTTAGCGGCCACTGCGGCCTATTCCATTGAGGGACGCTTTACCTGAAAGCGTCACTCAATGTGCCGCCAGACTGTAGGCTCATCTGATCTTCGAGCCTCTGATTTCAAGTGTACTGGCTCCCACATTAATTTTTCCGGATAACAGCCACAGCTGATATGGCGGCAGATTTCACCTGTAGGGGTGGTAGCTAGTCAGTCGGACTCTGAAAAAGCCCTACCACCAACCATGTATTTTTAGTGCTTTAGGCGTGAATGCGTAACGGAAGACAGAGAGAGAAAAAGAGTTATTTTCACATTCATAATATAACTATGGATGTAATTTTCCTTACCAAAAAATATCTCATTCAGTACCAAATGCCTCGTAAAGCCAGAATACCCACTCATTCATATTGTTACCACGACTTGTGTAGTTATAAAGCTTCCTACACACCATTTGAGCACGCAGGATAACATATTATAAGGGCTCCTTGCTTATTTTTATAAGGCCCCGAGTGAACTACAAATCAAGATAACAAGCCAAGATAGAGGCTAGACGGAAATATTTACACATAGGAGGGTGTATTGGGGATTCAAGATCTTCAATTATGTAATGACATTCGTAATAATGTCTTCTGTTTTTTACGCGAATGTACTACTCATTAAATAGAACTTAAATGCTAAATTAAACAACTGGAACGGTTTAAAATTCCGATTGAATATTACTCCTTTCAAAAACAAGTAGTCATCATCAAGGAAAGACTAAGGTGGCGACAAATGAATGAAATTAAAAAATATACACTCACCGGCAATAAAACCTGGCCACTGGGCTTTTTTCATACAAATATGGTCACTTTAGCGTCTATTTGCAGCTGTGCAATGATTATTACGTCAATGGAGAGGCTAAACGCAAGCCCTATATTATCGAATCACAGTTTCAAAAATCGTTCACTATTCTCAAAAAGGAAAAACAATAAACCGAACTCGACGCTCCATATATTGTACACATGAATTTTGACTTGACTTAATTGTTTTTCCTTTTTGAGAAAATTGAGCGGTTAGTGTAAATGCTTGAAACTGTAGCTTGTTAATCGGGCTTTTGGCCTCTCCATTGACGTAATAATCATTGCACAGCTATATATAAATAGTTTTCTATTTATGAGACGCTAAAGTCACCACGTTTGTATGAAAAAAGCTCAGTGGCCAGGTTTTATTGCCGGTGAGTTTATATTTTTGGTTTAAGTCTTCAGTATCAGCTAATACCTTCAGATATACGCACGTCGGTTTTTTTATTCTCGGATATTACTTACACAGCGCGGTCTAAACTAAGGACAATTTTCTGTCAAAACTGTTAAAATAAATAATGAAACAAGTCAGCAAATAATATTTTCACGTTTTCTTCTCCTTAGCACAGGTTTCTCGCCAAAGCTATCTCGGGCTCCAAACCCTCGGTTTTTCAGCTACAACCTGTATCCTTAGTAAGTAATAATATAACCTTAATTGTAAATGGATTACAAAATATTTTGAATTTGACTTTTGACGTAATTAATGCGGATTTACATGATTATATTTCCACAAATAACCAGATATTGTATTGTTTGTGTCAACGCCTCCTTTATTAGTGATCGCAGCCTATGTGACGTCATTTACAGTACGCCAACGTCCTAACTAAATCGTAATTAAATGTCTCAAACGCCCCTTACTATTACCGAATCAATCATTGGTCAAACAGGAGGTGGCGTACTTGTGTATTTCCGTACACCAAATATCGGAATCTACTCGTAGAACTATGTTGCATTGCACTAAATGACGTGTAGGTTTAAGTATTTAATTGTAAAACTCAGTTTGCTATTATTTTCGGAGGGGGAGGAGAAGACGGGTTTATGACCAATCGTCTCTTCTCCTAGCAATGGCCTGCGGAACGGAGGTGTGGGGACACCTCCTCCTGCATTGCACAGGCCACGGCTTCCGACGGGTATCGCCTTCCCCAGGCGAGTTAAGATGCCTTATAGCGTTCCTATCAAAAAAAAAAGTTTGCTATTATTTGTTATAGTATTAGTGGTAGTATTGATTTTTGTAGTGGTAGTGGTGCCTCGTCTGGAGAAGTAGCACCCTCTCACATAACACCAGCGTGTAATAATAGTGACTACTATTGTGTTTCGTCTGGCAAAACTACTTTTGGCACGTCTAATGTTACATTTATCTTTAAACAGCAGAGTCCACAATCTTTACTGTACCTGTACACTTTCATAAAAAGGTCTTATAAGAAAATAATGGTAATGTGAAATGACGATAACTAAAACTATAAAGCTTGAAGATCAATTAAAATAGAATATAGCGCCCAATAAATTTGATTTTAGTGTTGAAAAATTCTTAAAGTTTAAGACCAAGGGAGATACCACAAGATTAATTGCGTGGCTGTCAGCTAAATGTAGTTGTAATATTGTTATGAAAGATTTTACCTTAGAATTTCAGTTTTTCAAAAATAAAACGTAAATCCTTTAGATTATTTTTTGCTGATGTTTGCCGATATTTCGTCCGCCGCTAAATAACGGAGGTTTATTTTAACCGCAGTTAATCTCTGCCAAATGCAGTCGAGACGATGTCTGAATCTATAGAAGTGGAGTGAAAAGACTAAATGGTTCCAGTAAACCTGTTACAAATTGTTTGAGCGAAGTTTTGCTTCAGAAAGAATTCGTGATATTTTTCGTTTAGTACTGAATATTGTATTCTCTGATGTCCTCAAACCTTTGACAATTATTTTGCTTATATGAATTCTTGAGAAACTTAAAAACTCAAATAAGTAATTATAATATGTTGTTTTAATCCACAGTAAAAAAAATGACCAAAAATTATTTCATTTTGTAAGTATGTATTTTAATCTCCATTTTGTCAAACGCAATATTATGGTCGTTTGTAAAGAGACAATTGTACTTCCACATACTTTGCGTCCATTTATGCTCATTGACGAGATAGCGACTTAAGTACCTTCTTAGTTACCCACAACAGCCACGCATGCACACAAAGTAACGTTACTGCAATGCAAAGAACTTCCGTTATCTGTAACATTGTCATTTCACCATAAAACGGTTTCAATGGGTTTTTATGAGCCGTTACAGGCAGCGATCTATTAATACAAGGTGTAACTTTGAACAGAACTTCCATTCAACTACGTACTTATGTTGTATTTGTAATGTGCTTTGGTACATGTATACAAATTTACTTGAGACCAAGTAAGTTTATAAATGCAGATATAGATAGTCGTAACTAGCCTTAGCGTTAATTATACGATATTATCCCGCATTTACGTTATATTTTATCGGGAGAAAGGACGTGTCACTCTCCAACTTCCAACTATTCTTGTTGCAAGGTAAAAGAAGGACAAATAAAACCACTTCAGATCGAAATAAATTCAGGTTATGAAAGTACACTTAGGCGACCTGTCCTTATTTGCCATTATTAATACCCGGATGATAGTTCTCAATATAAAATTTGCAACAATAGCAGTGAAAACAAGCGAGGCCGCTAATGTCACAACTGGCGCCAATACAAAGCAACTACCGACGTAACATTGTCGCTCCGCCATGAAGCAGGTCTAGCCGGCGTTTAATGGCGTTTCTGAACTATTGTTGATCACGATATAATCATGATGATGACGTACTATAAAGACACCATCATCCAAGTAGGTTTGTTAGCAGAATGAAATTGCTTAGTTGTTCCGGCATAAATTTGCAATTGATAATGTGGAAAATATGCACCAATTAACACTAGGTTGCGATACCATCTCTTACAAAAGTCATGAAACAAACCGTCGTAGGCTTCAATCGAATGATTTTAAATATGCATGTATCCTTCGGAGACGTCAAGTACTTGCTAATATGTCAACATCAATGGTTATAACCAGATCGAAATAAATGCAGGTTATGAAAGTACACCTAGCTGGCCTGCCCTTATTTGCCATTATTAATACCCGGATGATAGTTCTCAATATAAAGTTTGCAACAATAGCAGTGAAAGCAAGCGAGGCCGCTAATGTCGCAACCGGCGCCAATACAAAGCAACTACCGGCGTAACATTGTCGATCCGCCATAAAGCAGGTCTAGCCGGCGTTTAATGGCGTTTTATGGGCCATTGCAAGCCTCGCCCGGCTTACGCGCCGCTCGGGTTGTCGGCGCATTTTATAGCTTTCAAATAATCACTGAACTAAGACATTACCGATATCGGATTATGCTAGTTACAATCCCTTTCAATTCAAATAGTTGACCCAATAGTGGAGCAATGAAATGGGAGATATTTGTTTCAAAGTTTACATTGTTACATCGTTGGTGGAAAATCTGGGTTGTTCTACTTTTACAATCTTTTGGGTAACTTGACACCTTGCAGCAATTTTGTATATTTTGTTGCTACAAGTATTCTCTAAGGAAATTCATAATTACTTACACTTACATAATTAAAATAAAACAATAAAATAAAACAACTTTAAACGGATGAAAACTCGCGTATATTCTACATTTTGAAATTTAAAACCCGACGTTTCGACTACTTTTCAGTAGCCGTGATCACTTACATAATTACTTACACAGACTTAATCGTTTTAGAGAATTTATGAAACATTTTAGAAGCTTTCGTTTTCAAAATAATTGAGTGTTATTAGAAAGTCAGGTTTAAAATAAGATAACATTAATTGTTATTTTTTTTAAATGGTCTTTGGTTTCTAAAGATATCACATTTTTTTGAAGTGAAAACTTCTTTAGCGGCGTTGTGCACTTTTTTTGTATGGGGAAAAAATGTTAAACTCGCGTCAGGATTTATGTGTCACGTGACCTGATCGAAAATCCATATAAAATTTGAAGTCCGGACACGTGTTTTCTACAAACTTATCTGTTCCGGTGGCCAAAATTGGAACTACGTGAAATGCAATGCAAAAACGATATTTAATGACAGTTTTAAATAGACAGTAGCGACACCGCCACCGGAACAGATAGTTTGTCGGTCTATAGACAATAATGGTCTTTTGTTCAATTTGACAGCTCATTTATGCAAAGAAAAGTGCTTCTTATGTACATCAGGAGTAGAGTAAATAATTGTATTAATAAGAACTGATGTTGTTTTCTTGAGTTTTATTCCTTTAGCGTAAGGTATATTTTTCTTTGCATAAATGAACTGTCAAGTGTGACCTCTTCTACTATTATAGCCGCAGTGCGGTCGCTTCCTATATGCTTCCTATGCTACAAAGTGACCATAAAGACCTTTATTTGATATCCTGCAAAATTCAAAATTTAATTGCCGTAATAAAACATTTAAAAAGTTTGGAATATCTTTATTCGCCGGAATTATATAACAGTATTTTGTGGAAATTAACACCACTTCTCCGCAGTCTTTGGATCCGCTATGCTGCGGAGCATGCATCAGGTCGTATGAAGTTGGAAATGCTGTCAGATTTCCTGCGACAAGAGGCTCGTTCTCACACACAGTTTGGCTTGTTACCCCAAATTCCCAGTGAACATCCTCGAAAGCGACATGTTGATTACTGTAACACCACTCGTGTTATTAACGATTCGGGAGTCTGCGGATTCTGTAAAGAGAATCATTTCTTGGCCGATTGCTCCAAATTCAAAAGTTTATCCGCAGATTCCAGTATGCAATTAGTTGTAAATTCCAAACTTTGTTTTCGTTGTTTAGAAAATAAATAGTTGTCAATCAAAAAAGTATGACATTGACGGTTGTCAATCATTTTATCATTGTTTATTACATGGCGTTTCAGTGTCACAGCAAGGAGTTTCTGATAAGTCTGAAAAAGTTTCTGATTACATTTGAGAGATAAACTTTTTAATGTAATATAAATTGTCATGTTTGTGTACGATAGCGCAATAAATAAATATTGTATTTTACCACATAAATGATAGTACTTTTATACCTCTACCAATCAATTAAATCCCTAACCATTCCAAAATACATATCAAAAATGCACAACGTTAATATTCAGGTTTTCACTTCTGCCGGCACTCCCGGAGTGCAACCCGTCGTTTTTTTAATAAAACCGTCACTTAAAAACGTCAAGTCTCGCTAAGGGTAAAGGTGCATATGTATGCGTTGCCATTTCATGACTTAAAGAATCAGACATTTAAAGTCGGCTAAAAATTATATTTCCCATCATCAAGCCTGCATGTTGACGACACCTAGCAGCGTGTGCTCCGGAAATCAATCACAAATTGCGTTCGTACCCGCACATTGCTGGAAACAGAATTTGTTAGCTGCCAATATTTACCAACGCCTTCGCCTATAATTTGTTTAGATGTGACTTGAAATGTGCGAACGATTGCTTTTTTATTGCGTAATCTTTAAAAGGAAATGTGGTGTACGTTTCTGAATTTAAATCGTTCGTATTGTGCAGCGATCGGATTACATTTATCAAATTCATCAATACTTATTTACATTTCTAAATATACCTCTCTCCAAAATTACGTCTGATTGCTGTTGAATTGTTTGTTTTTATTCTGAGTTCAGGGGTATACCTATTTTACATGTTTTTAAATTTTGGTATAAAAGGAAACTTCTAGCAAGGTTCTTTCCAGATACAGTATTTAATAAAATTCCAATTAAAAATTTACTTAATGTGCTGCCACACTGTAAGCTCTGATATTAGAGCGTTTTGATTTCAAGTGTACTAACTACCACATTATAATAGCCGAAACACAACCAGAGCTGTTGTGACGGCCGATTTCACCTGTTAGGGTATGATACCTACTGCTTTTCTGAGATAGATATTTATGGCTCGTGCTAAGGGTTAAACATTAATAAAACTAATAAACGGACAGCTAAGTAATACAAATGTGACAATAAAACATATAAACGGCTTAATAAAGCAAAAATAATACATCAGGAAACAGGCGACACAATTTCGCAACAAACTAACCGTGAACGCGTCCTCATAAAGGGACGAAATATAAAGTACACGACAAGCACCGATCCAATGAAACGGGTCAAGAGTTAAAGAGGCTCTCCCATGACGTTTATAAGGTCGGCGATTCGTTCCCGCTCCTTATATTTACGAGGCTAATGCCAGCGGCAGATTTCCGCTGTCGGCTGCCGGAACTGACTGAGCGCCGCGTCCGGGCCGTCAGCTTGTTTGCTACCTCCTTATCTAAAAAGGCTGAGTATACAAGCTTTTTAGGTTGTACTGAAGAACTGTGAACTGTGTGATGTTTTGGTGAGTTCTGGCATTTCTTTTACATGCTGTTTAGTTAGTTGGGGCGATATTTGGAATAGCAAGTAGTAAGGTTTTTGGCATTTATTGTACAAGGTTAAGTTGAGACTAGATGGCAATATTGGAAAATGTCCAAGTATTGGTAAATGTCAGTTAACTTCTGGTATTATAATGCCAGTAAATATTCATAATTTTACTGCCTCATTTGAATTATATTCTTTATATTTAATCAAGCCTACTAGAAAGTCGCTCACAATCAATCTAATCAATTAAGCAATATGTACTCGTATACGTCAGGGTACGCTTGCACCACGATCCAAGATTTAGAAAGTCTAGTAATTACATTGGAACGAATGTCATCTGATTTTCGCGACTAGCTCAATGGGATCATGGCTGCACAGCCATTCGTCTGTTGACGTTTTCTCACGATGTTTTCCGTCACCGTCGACTCCGTCGAGCTTGTGAAAATGCACATAGAAAATTCCATTGGAGCGAATCAAACCTCCAGCATGTAAAGAGACCTTTTGTAACACTGGACTACCACAAATCTATCAAATCTAGTATTAAATACAGTTATCTCGTCGGCTTATTGCAAGAACTCATTAACTACAAAAAATCATTAACTGCGTTAGTGGCATATTTGGATGGACCAAAAGTTGCTCTATATTATGCAAAAATCACCAAATTTCTATCTGCCATATTTTCGAAGAAAAAATGTTGTCAAAAATTGTTAAATGCATTTCAAAGGTTTTTATTGCAATAAAGTCATCATTTTCCCTTAATGAATTCATGTAGTAGCACACTATTATGATACTCTTGTATTCACGCACTGGCAGAACTCATTAAAGATTTATAATGATTTTACGTGCATGACCTCTGTTGAAAATTATCAACACCCAACTTAACGTAAAATCATTAACAGTGTCTTAGTGATTTCTTTTAAAAATTGTAGTAACTAACTAATTATTTTTACGACATTAGTGACTTTTACCAAATTGTTGAAAGCTATTTAAAAGATTTTTATTGCAATAAAGTCATCTTTATCCCATAATGAATTTATGTAGTAGCACACTATTAAGAAACTCTTGTATTCACGCACTGGCAGAACTCAATAAAGATCTACAATGATTTTACGTGCATGACCTCTGTGAAAAATATCAACACCCATTAACATTAACAGTTTCTTAGTGATTTCTTTTAAAAATTGTAGTAATTATCTAATAATTTTTACGACATTAGTGACTTTTACCAAATTGTTGAAAGGTATTTAAAAGATTTTTATTGCAATAAAGTCATCTTTATCCTTTAATGAATTTATGTAGTAGCACACTATTATGACACTCTTGTATTCATGCACTGGCAGAACTCAATAAAGATATATAATGATTTTACGTGCATGACCTCTGTGAGAAATATCAACACCCAATATCATTAACAGTTTCTTAGTGATTTCTTTTAAAAATTTTAGTAATTATCTAATTATTTTTACGACATTAGTGACTTTTAACAAAAATTGTTGAAATCTATTTTAAAGATTTTTATTGCAATAAAGTCATCTTTGTCCCATAATGAATTTATATGTGTGTGTGCTACTATACTATTAAGACACTCTTGTATTCACGAACTGGCAGAAATCAATAAAGATTTATAATCACCTCATAGGTACGAGTTCTGTGAAAAATATCAATATTATCCACGTGAAATCATTAACAGTGTGTTAGTGAATTAAAAAAATGTGTTAGTATTAGTAGGTTTGCATCCGTGTAATAAGCTGCGCAGGTTTCAACGTCAAGTTCATGCGGCGCGGCGTCGTCGTCGGATTCCGGCCGGCACGAACCATGCACGAACGGATTTCTTCGCTCCCCGCGCTCTTTTTCCCCTCTCGCAACGACACTCGTGGCTCACGCGCTCAGTGCGCCCAGAGTTTTGTAAAGAGAACATCGTGCGGATGGTTCACAATTAGTGATTTTTGGCAAAAATGAAGCGTGTTAATTATATGAAAAAGGGCCGTAGTCTATTTATGTTGCAGTTACTTGAAAAAGAAAACCACGACACAAATAATTGTATAAATGAAGTAAGTACCTACTTATTTATAAAAGTTTAGACGTAAAATTAAGTCGTTAAATAAAGTTAATGTGGTAATAATAACCAACGTGTCAGATACTACAAAAATTATTTTCCTATCAGTCTTGATCGAGAATGCTTTAGTCGCATCCCCAGGTTCTTGTATGAACATAATATTATTTATATTATAGGTATTTTATTAACCGTTTGAACAAGCGAGAAGTTTATTATGATAATTATGTAAAAGTAAGAACAATTATCTTTCTAATTAACGGAGTTTATGTAAACGTTGTACCTACGCATGCATGTAAAATTTTATTGTTTGTATTTATTTTAGGTGGAACCTTGTTCAGAAGCAAAAGATGTAGACAAGAGTTATGAAATACTTCAAACTACTTTTCCTGAAACCCCAATAGATGTTACTGAAAATACTCCCGTAGACACGTCGACCTGTGCTTCAATAACAACTTTTCAGACTCCTCCGCAGTTACTTGAAAAAGAAAACCACGACACAAATAATTGTATAAATGAAGTAAGTACCTACTTATTTATAAAAGTTTAGACGTATAATAAAGTCGTTAAATAAAGTTAATGTGGTAATAATAACCAACGTGTCAGATACTAAAAAAAATCTTTGCCTATCAGTCTTGATCGAGAATGCTTTAGTCGCATCCCCAGATTCTTGTATGTACATAATATTATTTATATTATATGTATTTTATTAACCGTTTGAACAAGCGAAAAGTTTATCATGATATTTATGTAAAATTAAGAGCAATTATCTTTTTAAATAACGATGTTTACGTAAACGTTATACGCATGCATGTAAAATTTTATTGTTTGTATTTATTTTAGGTGGAACCTTGTTCAGAAGTAAAAGATGTAGACAAGAGTTATGAAAAACTTCAAACTACTTTTCCTGAAACCCCAATGGATGTTACAGAAAATACCCCCGGAGACACGTCGTGCTGTGCTTCAATAACAAATTTTCAGACACCTTCACATGTGTCTGAAAATAAAATCAAAGAAATCTCTCCGTCAATTCTTTCACAGCAAATAAATAATGAAGAAATAATTTTGCCCGGTTTGAATCATGATTTCTTAGATACCATTCCAGATATAATTGATTGCACCCAGCTTGAAATCGACGATGCTAGATTAAAGGCTCCAACAATTTCTCTGATGAATGAGCTGCAAGAAACATCATCAAACATTACGGAAATCTCGCCTTCCATTCATATTCAAGAAAAAGAAGACCCAAAAATGTTTAACGATCAACCATCAACATCTGGTAAGCACATTGATCTTGTTAATCTTGAAGATACCATTCCAGATATAATTGATTGCACCCAGCTTGAAATTGACGATGCTGGATTAAAGACTCCAACAATTTCTCTGATGAATGAGCTGCAAGGAACATCATCAAACATTACGGAAATCTCGCCTTCCATTCATATTCAAGAAAAAGAAGACCCAAAAATGTTTAACGATCAACCATCAACATCTGGTAAGCACATTGATCTTGTTAATCTTGAAGATACCATTCCAGATATAATTGATTGCACCCAGCTTGAAATTGACGATGCTGGATTAAAGACTCCAACAATTTCTCTGATGAATGAGCTGCAAGGAACATCATCAAATAATACGGAAATCTCGCCTTCCATTCATATTCAAGAAAAAGAAGACCCAAAAATGTTTAACGATCAACCATCAACATCTGGTAAGCACATTGATCTTGAAGATCCTGTTAATCTTGAAGATGATTTACACCTTTCGGATGATTCTGTCGCTGATCCAGACTGGCAAGATCCAGACAAAAACATGAACAATAATACCACTGATTCTCTTTCTGAAGAAAATACTTTACAAAACAAAAATAAGGATGAAAGTCAAAGCAAAAAGAAACAGATCAAAACAACTAGATGGAATAAGTCCAATCCGGATAAATACCAAAGAAATATGGAAAGAGTAAAAAAATTTAAATGCTTACCATTTAAGAATTATAAGCGTCAAGTACAGACGCCCAAAGCTCCTAAATCTACTGTTTGCAAATGTCGATTAGGTTGTTCTTACAATTTTACTTTAGAAGAACGTACCACAATTTGCAAGAATTATTGGGCGTTAGCGGATTACAAACGTCAAAAAGATTTTATTCTTATGAACGTTAAAGCTAATCTACCAAAGAGAATAACAACAGCTGCGTATAAAAAACGAACCATGTCACGTTTATACTTTTTTCAGAAAGGCGAAAATAAAATCAGAGTTTGTGAGACCTTTTTTAAAGGAACTCTTAACATATCGAACGGCCCAATTAACAAAGCTTTTCTTGAAATTGGGCAAAGTGGAAATTTTGAAGGGGAAGATAGACGGGGAAAGCATCCTCCACATAACAAATCGGCTCAGGAAGACATTGATTTTGTAAAGGCACATATTGAAAGTTTTCCTAAAATGGAATCGCATTACTGCCGTAAGACTTCATCAAAGTTGTACTTGGAACAGAATCTTACAATTTCCAAAATGTACCGGCTTTATTTAGAAGTATGTGAAAACAACTCTAGAGCACCAGTTTCAGAGAATGTTTATAGAAACATATTTTGCACTCAATTTAATCTGGACTTCCATAAACCAAAGAAGGACCTATGTCTTTTGTGTCACAAATATAATACTGCAAAAAAGGAAAATACGTCTGATCTAGCCGAGTGGCAAGAACAATATGATAGGCATATAACATTAAAAAATCAAAGTCAGGAAGCTAAGAGTTTAGATAAAGTACGAAGTAATGAAGATAAAAGATTTATGTCTATTACTTTAGATCTACAGAAAGTACTACATTTGCCTACTAGCAATGTTTCACTTCTCTACTATTTACGAAAACTGAATGTCTATAATGCCACTATTTACGAGGCACGAGAGCCAAATGATGGTTACTGCTTTATCTGGAACGAGATAAATGGTAAAAAAGGCAGTGATGAGATAGGAACTGCACTTTATCTTTGGATTCAGCGTCTGCCTGAAACGGTTAAGGAAATATCGATATTTTCTGACACATGTGCCGGGCAAAATAGAAACCAGTATTTATTAAGTTTACTATTGTATTTAGTGCAGACAACTAATTTAGAGGTAATTGAACATAAATACCTTGAATCCGGACATTCCCATATGGAAGTAGACAGCATACACAGTGCAATTGAACATCAACTTGCCCGGGTCCCTGTTTACTCAATGATAGATTTATCAAATATCATAAAGTTAGCAAGGTCAAACAAAAAGTCGCATAAAGGCGGAAGAATGAAGAAGCCTTATGAGCCAATACAACTGTATTTTTCTGACATAATAGATTTGAAAGATTTAAAAAATAATCTTGTCAAAAATCGATCGATATCAAATGATGGAGAGGTAGTTCAGTGGCTCAAAGTTAAATGTTTTAGATTTGAAAAAGCTAAACCATCTGTTGTGATGTTCAGATACGATTACATCTCTCCATATAACGAACTTAATGTCGGGTTGTCAGAGGCAGAGCAAAAAAGTTTAAAAAAAGGAAAAACTGGGGTTACTGCAAAAAATCTTCGAAAGCGTAGACGGATTGTAAATAATTTTGATTTTGATAGCTACACGCTTAAAAAAGCTTATGGCCAGCCTATTCCAATTACTAAATCAAAAAAAAAGGACTTAATAAAAATGTGTGAACAAAAAATAATACCACAAGAACTACACCATTGGTATGCTAATTTACCTGAACAATCAGTAATTACTGCTGATTTTATTGATGATGATAGTTGTTTATCAACCGATGAAAACTAAATTGATCAAGCTGAAGACCAATAATTATTTCGTAACATTTGTATTATTTTATTTTCTTTAGAGGCTGATTTTTTAAACTTGATTGTTTATTTTTTGAATTGTTTTGACTAAGAAGTCTAGTTGTTTTATGTTGTTTATCAACCGATGAAAACTAAATTGATCAAGCTGTTGTTAATTATTTCGTAACATTTGTATTATTTTATTTTCTTTAGAGGCTGATTTTTGGGGGATTCGTCGTTTGACCCCGGTCCCGAATACACCGCGCTGTCATAGTCTTTATGCGGTTGAAATAAGGACTATGACACCGCGGTGTATTCGGGACCGGTGTCAAACGACGAATCCCCCGATTTTTTAAACTTGATTGTTTATTTTTTGAATTGTTTTGACTAAGAAGTCTAGTTGTTTTATGTTGTTTATCAACCGATGAAAACTAAATTGATCAAGCTGAAGACCAATAATGTTTAATTATTTCGTAACATTTGTATTATTTTCGTTTCTTTAGAGGCTGATTTTTTAAACTTGATTGTTTATTTTTTGAATTGTTTTGACTAAGAAGTCTAGTTGTTTTATGTTATTTAGCTCTATTTTATTAATTCAATTACTAAAGACTGATTTTTTAAACTTGATTGTTTATTTATTTAATTGTTTTGACTAAGAAGTCTAGTTGTTTAATTTATTTTTTAAAGTTAATTATACTATAAAAGATTTTTAATTGTTTTGTTTATTTTTTTAAGTTAATTGTTCTAGATTAACACTTTATTTGGTTATTCACAGAAGTACGAAGTCATTACTTATTGATTTGTGTTTAATTTAATTATAATTTGGCTGTTGACATAAGTAAGAAGTCATTACTTTTTGATTGGTTTTTAATTGAGGTTTTGGCAAAAGTCACTAATTACATATTTTGCTTTTTAAAAAAAGTGGTAAGGTTTATTTCGATATGTCGATATTTAAAACAGATGAATAAATGTAAGATCTATAAGTCAGTATTTTTATTTTAACTATACCTTGTATATTTTAAAAATAATTGCTATTTTTATTTCCAAACTTCATTAAGCCTTTTCTCTAAAAGATGAAAATGCTAGTTAATGAGTTCTTGCAATAAGCCGACGATCTATTCTCTCCAAATAAAATCTGCCTTGTGCACTCTGCTTAACTCTCACATGTTTATTCGCTCTTCTCATCTTACTTGTTTGTGTTGAAATTTTGGGGATTAAGCCTTCGGCATCTTATGTAGGCGTTCGAGCAGCAGATTACATAAATTTCACCTGTATCTGAAGCGAAGTAAACAAGATAAATTCAATACTAACGTCTAAATTACCACTAGAACCTTTGAACAAGAATTTTGCCTAAAACTATCCAAGCTTATTGATGGTTAAGTTATTTACGATGCAGGTATATATAGACACCTGCATCGGGCGGTGATCATATAATACTGTCAGTGACCTACTTACTTGGAAATAGGCTACTTTTATACCAGGATAAATATTAAATTCTCATGGGATTATAGAAATAGTGGTGTTTTTGTTTATCCTTCTGTCTTGTCGCAACGGTGCAACTTAGATCGACGTGATTTTTGGAATAATTTGGGAGCTCACTTTATCCTGGAAAATATCACATTCTTTTGCGATAACGTAGTGTATTCCACGCGTTATGTTTGTCTATTGAGATTTTGTATTTTGTAAGGTATCTTGTTTTGTACGTCGAACTTCCTTTGCACGTGCCAGTCAAGCGTGTCGCTTCGTGGAAAATTTTCCATCGCGTACAAAAAAGTTTGGCAACTTCTGTCTTTGTTGAAACATAAAGAAGCAGAACTTGCTGGCGATATGAAACAAAAAATCTTTCAAGCAGCGTAAAAAATCATAATAGCAGGAAAGTATGGCGAAACCAACAGACTAGGTTGTTTCGATCGAGATTCCTGCCTAAAATGCTATGTTTTTTGTCCTTGTTTAATGATATCTGTTGGTACTTAAGTTTACTTGAATGTTTTTCCGGTGTATAATTCGAACCCCTGACACATTGGGCAAAAAGTATAACTCGTAAAAATGCAGAACGAACTCTTTTTTTGTTTTATAATAATTATGGTTAAAGAACTGCTTGCTTTTTCTTAAGCTAACCAGTAGTACATTCCTTAATTCACACTTTTCCAAGATGGTTGCTATATTGAATATTTTCTTTAGGCAATAAAGTTACCACGCTTTATTCAAAATATAAAATTTATTTGTTGTATTTAGTAGGCGCCCATCTGTGGTGTTTTGGTTCAGTCGGAACAATATTACAGCGGTAAAGTGTAATAAAGTTACGTTTCTGCGCTCGCATTTACTAAGCGCTCCCATTTACATTTACAACCATAATAAAGTGGGTAATGTGATGGGCCGTTTTGGGGAAAAACCTATGGCTTAGCTAATAATTCGCGCGTTTGGATTTAAATGCATCCATTTCCATTGCGTTTGCTGCTGAAGTATTTGATAGAATTCGTTTTGAAGCTGGAATAAAACAAAGTGAATGAATCATAAAACATCGTTGCTCACGTAGGTTTTAAATATTTCCCTCCGTTTTCCACTGCATCTTAGAAATGAAATAGAGAGACAATTTATTTATTATTATACAACGAGGGTTGCATTCAAGACTACGGCCCATCTGATGGTAGGCGGTTACCGTTGCTTTAGCAATAAGCCGACGAACCATTTGGTGTAATAGTCGAAAAGTCGGCTATTAGGTACACCAGAGGTCGTGGGTTTGATCCCCGCACGGTACAAACATTTGTGTGCGTGAATATGTCCGTTTGTACCGGTCTGGGTGTTTCTATGTATAATAAGAATGTATTTACAAAAGAAAAGTAAATAAGTAATGTTTATCCGTTGTCTAGCACCCATAACACAAGCTCCTGCTTAGTTTGAGGCTAGATGGCGCTGTTTGGATAATGTATAGAGATATTTATAGATATTTATTGAACGCATTACATATGCAAAAGTACAATCTGCTATCTTTCTACAAATAATACAGTATCAAATATCTCCTTTAGAACATGAAAAGCTTTTGTACATCATGTTATTGCATACCCATCCTTTAATACGTTAATGAAAAAGGCTAAATAAAACATTTGTTTGGAACCGACACATATTCCCTAGCGGTGAACAACCTCACGTTCGCCCGATAAATTGATTTCGGCACCAGATGTTCTCGAGAATATTCGGCTGGCGTTCTTCTTGACATTATTATTTTCGTAGAATTGTGTACCACAAAGATTGCAGGGGAAACGAAACGAGCAATTCGCGCTATGTTGCATAATAATATGTTATTTTATGGCGCATTTGGTAGTGACCCTGCTCTATGGGGCTGGGGGGCAAATTACTGCTTTCGTAGTGTTACGTGTTTCAAAGACAAAAAAAATAATCTTTATTTCATTTGCTCCGTGGTTCACTTTTCACTTAAGTATAAAAAGCAGCCAAAAAAATTATGATATACAACTAAACGTGTGGCGAGTTAAAAAAAAGTTAATTTTACTTTTTGGAAACCTCATCGTGTTAATTTGCAAAAACATTGTGTGGCTCATTATTCGCAAAGTGCAACAGCAAATAAAAAAGGAAACAAATTTCTTTCAACCACTCGACTCCCCTAACCAGAACTAACTTACGAAACGCAAAGTAATGACATCGTACAATTTCATTTAATCTTGTTTTTGAGCGGATAGTTTGTGTAGGATGAGTCGGCGCTAGTGATGTGGCGAGTCGTCTTTTTTTGGTATTCGAATTGGTATTCATTAAAAAAGATTCGAGTAGTTGAGTCGGAAGATTGGATGCGAGTACTGGCAACGGGTATTCGAATAATTCAGTAGACTTTTCCTAATATTTCCATAATTGTTCCATATTTTACGTTCGAAATGAGCGAAGTTAATAGGTTGCTACTTTATTAAACGACGTAAGAATCGAATACCGAGCAAGTTCTCGAAAAGTAAAATACTGTATTTACAGGGGTATAGTGGACCCGAATACCTACATAATTTTATAATATATTCGAGTCCATGAGTACCTGCTAGGTTCCACCATCGGAATACCAGACGCAGGCACCCTTACATAGTAGATATACTACCCATCCGCACGAAAAGCTTTGATGCTTTTTGCTTTTTGAGCAAAGGAGGGAATGGAACTCTCAGCCTTTACAAGGATTTTCTAGACCCCTATTCTATTACCTATGAATCTTGAAGTCCAGAGTGAATAGTTTATATATGGTTGAGCATTACCACCCTAGGTCGCATCACACATCAGGTGAGGTTGAGGCCAAATGCTTACTGTTTAACACCAGAGGGTTCGATCTCCGCACGGTACAATAACACAAGCTAATGCTTAGTTTGGGGCTAGATGGCGCTGTGTAAATAATGACCAGAGATATTTATTTTATTTTTGCCTAGAATGGTATTCGAGTGACTCGGCACATCTCTATCGGTAACCGGTGATCGATGGCGCGACATCCCCCCAGGCCGGCTTAGAACTCATTGAGGGGGGATTATATCAGGACGTTGACGAATTGCTACCACTCCACATAGAGATAACTATTGAATCGATTTAAAACTTCCACTGGCCGGCTCGAGACGATTTGTTGCCGGATTACAGATGGGTATGCTGGTTTTAGAGTTTCGGAGGTGCGATTTGGTTTGACGGCTCGTATGTTACGGTTCGTTGGCTTAGCACTTGTCATACTGAATTCGTTGCTAGAAACAGATTCATACTTTCAATAATGGACTTTGCCATTGGAAGGCATAAGACCAGGAAGTATTTCTCAATGTGTTGCCACACTAAAGGTTCTTTTAATCGTCGAACCTTTGATTTCAAGTTTACTATAACTTTAAAAATTAATATTGCCGGAACACAGCCAGAGCTGTTATGATAGCTCATTTTATCTGTAGAGGGTAGAAAGCCAAAGATACTTTTTAAAAGTCATAACACCAGCCAGTCCCAAGCCCGGAATCGAAGTCAAGACTTCCAGGTATTAAACCCAATACGCCATTGTTTCACGGAGGTGAACAAAACCTATAGAATGTTCGTTTAAACTATAATGTAACTATTATATAAGCTGTCCTTCAACTATAGTGCAAATTACGTTTTAATTTATAATGTCACTTTCATCGTTGCTTAAGATTCAGTACCGTGCGTTGAGACTGCAAGAATTAAATTTAATTTTGGGGGTTTATAAATTTATGCGAATTGTTGTAGTCTAGCAAATGTTTGAAGTTTGAACGGCGGACCTTTGGGTCCTATTACACTGAAACGACAGCGCAGTAAGTTTTTACAAGGCCTTGCATTATGGCAGCTTGAAAATATTACATTAATGGCCTCTACGTTTTCTATCCCAATGCACTTTGGTAAACTAATATAATAAATTAAGTTGTTGTGAGATTTTAAAAAAAGAGAAAAAATAGGTTATGGTTTACAATAAAAAAAAAAGAAAACGTAAATATACATGTTTTCTTTTATGGGGTTTGGGTTTGGGCAAAAAATTCAGAGTGCATCGCCACAATCGATTGTTAAAAAATCGGATATTGGTTAACCATGTGTTTAAAAGAACGCCCTTTACCGGCCTTCTAGTGAAAGATAAACCCAACGTCGGAGAGTTTGTTGCGAAACAAAATTACAATAGCAAGAAGTTTATTGCGCGAGTCCTTAGGGGCGCGGGCAGCAGCGATCAAAATATAAATGGGATTTTCACTTTGGCCCACATCCGAAAGTTTTACAGAATATAAACGATTATTGATAAAATTTACTGCGGAGTGCGACCTTTCTGTAACAATGTTAAGGGCATAGTGCGAGAACGTGGGGGAGAGTAATACGTGAAAGTATTTCATAATAGTAGATTTAATGGATAATATAATTAAAAATTATTACCAATGGTCTCTACAGTTTGTTGGTTACTATTCAAGCACTAGTGATTTAAGCCTTTAAGGGTAAATACCTACTTGAAAAACTTGGACAAATAGGTTTAAGATTTTAATAGAAGGTCTAAACATATTTGGTTTTTTAGATTATGAAAATTTACTATTTTTCTTCATATTTTTTACGTTTTTTAGAAAAGTACAAAATTCGCAATTTGACTCTATTATTTTTTTTTATATTGCAACAACACGTAGGTTAGAAGTTATCAAAATTGTAGCTTTCAACGTTATTCTAAACCATTGTAAATTTATATATTATTTTCTTTTCACAATAATACAAGCGCTGTGATAAAAATACTATGTAGCACCATTGTATCGTTCGTAGCAAATCCCTATTTACAGTAAGCGCCTGCGATTCAATTACTAGCAAAGTGCGGCCGCGGTGCGTATTGCATCGTAAACTACCAGCCATAAGGCGCTAGGACTCCACCCCGGCAAATAAAACCCACAACACTTGCAACCTGGATACATTTGTTTTGATTTTATTTGCTTCGAGTTGGTTTTATTTGATTATAAGCTGCAAAACGACACAGCCATCTTATTTATATTTGTATTTAAACTCTTAATAAATATTTGTAATTGTATTTTTACTCTTATTTTTAAACAGAGATAGTTTTAATGTAGGGCACAATGTGGCATTTGAAAAGCAGTGATTAAGCCAGAACTAGTTATTCCGATGATGACTACCTTTCAATAATGGAGGCTTTTGGCCTGGTAGTGGAACATATTATAATAGGCAGATACCTACTTTGATAATCTTTCTATGCACTAACGGTCTGAATTATTGTCACCATAATTTAATGCCAGCGTGGTGGAGTATGGCCTACACTATCTCACAATTGTGATAAGTCCAGTGTCCCAGCAGTTGGAACGTATATACTCGTTGATGATGATGATGATGTTAAATTTAATGGTCTACGCCGTAGATATACATATAAGTATTATAGCAGTATTTATGAAAATAATCTGCCTCACCAAAGCAACCGCAAGTCCCTAAAATTACTTACATTTCTATTGTCCTTCCTTTCTCTTATCTCAAAGGATCGATAAAATCTATGTTGGCTTATACAGAACAAACTTGGCATTTCATAAAAAAATATTCAGTTAAACATAGTCTTGTTTGCGTGGAGACAGGCCGCCCTCTGAGATAATACACAGTTTCTGTTGGCCAGAGAAATACCAATGTTTGACAAGGCGTTCTTTGTTTCAATTCTGTTGTATTGATACTTCTTTTGACGTTATTTTCTGGGGAAATAAAAGTTAAGTTACTAAGTAAGGTTTGTTCGATCGATTTGATATTTATCGTTTCAACATGAATATTTTTGACGAAACTATAATAAAAGTAAAAAACATAAAGGTTCTTCTTAATTTCAAAATGTACGATCTAAACATCTGTCATAATATAGGATTTTATCTGGCCATGTTTTTAGTGAAAATGTTACTAACTTGGAGGTAGACCATATACTTAATCTTGTTTTCTTACTCTCGGTTAACTACATTTGGTTTGGGAATAATGTCCAGATATATATATTGTGCATGAACATTTCTATTTGTCTCAGTCTAAGAAGTAAGCACTTGAAGTTTGAGTAATGCAGTATAAATAATATTTTATATAATCAATCTATTTGCTTACTGAGGTACCTAATATAGAAACATTCAAGCCTCAGCTTATTTAGAAAATAGGTTGAAAAGAGAAATTCATTCCACCTTAAAATAGTGATAGAAGTGTTACTTACTCCTCTACCTTTGATAAAATTAGCATCTGTACACTGTGTTTTAGTCCCCAGGGAAAACATAGTCTACTTCTCATTCCAGGAAATTAGATTTTGCTCCGAGTTCGCCATAGAGACGTCACACACAAAATTCCGCGCTCTCAAATAAAATCTAAAATATTTAAGCCTACATTTGCGGAAATGATGTACAAACTGGGATTACTTTTAACCAAGCATTTTCTCGAGCAAAGCGAAGTATGTCCTTACGTACACCGCTCTAATAATTCAACCGAGACACGTATGAGTTTCAAATGCCTCTACAATTTGAGCTATCTTCCATTCCCTTTTGCATTTCAGTACGCGAGATTCATATCTAGTCAAGGGTTCTCCGACCGGATTCTTCAAAGCGTAAAACGTTTTAATCCTCAGACAGACACTAGACGGTTTGATAGCTATTAGCTCTCATTCCTGCCTCCGATATTTCTCTGCAAAGTTGGGAATTGACGGAGCGACGATATTTTTTAGTTGTATTTTGTTGATGCACGAGTGAAAAATTAAAACTACGAGAATTTGCACGAGGCTAAAATTTGAAAATTTGGGAGTGAAGATTTTAAATGAGTTTTCTTTTAAGCAAGAGTGAAGCAAACGAGCGATTTTGACACCTGGGGGCTTAGACAAGATGACATCGCTTCATAGCTGGCGAAATTCGCTAACATTAAATTGTATGGATTTGACAGATACCATAGAAAAGTCACGTGGTGAAAGTATGGGTTTTGACATTCGCTATCGCAAATTGAGCTATAACGAACGTCATAAATGCCGCTTGTCTAGGGGGGCTGAGGCCCTAGAAAAGCGGCACTTATGAAGTTGTTAGTTACGTTCGTTATCGCTGAATTTGCGATAGCAAATATCAAAACCCGTACTTTCAATATCGATTGACCTACCTAGTGACTTTTCTAAGGCACCTGTCAAATCTATACAATTTGAAGTTAGCGAATTTCGCTATCGTTGTCAAAATGTTACTTTGTCTAGGCCCCCCCAAGGCCCTAGACAAGCGGTACTAATGACGTTCGTTATCGCTCAATTTGCGATAGCGAATGTCAAAACCCGTACTTTCAATATCGATTGACCACGTGACTTTTCTAAGGCACCTACTACGTCTAGACCCCCAGATGCTAAGTGACCACCACCGCCCATGGACGCTTGCAACTAGTATTTTAGATACGTTGCCCGACATTCAGAAGGACAAGGAAAGTTGCTATGGGGAATGGGGACAAGGAGGAGGGGTGGAAGAAAGAGTTTCAGGTTTCTGACACTCTCTCTACAACTTGTGTAGAGAGAGTGTCAGATAACTGTAACTAAGCGCTTTTAGCAAACCTGCTACATATACGTTTCTGTAATAGGGTAGTATTTTTCAACAAATTTCGATTGTCTGACAGAAACTGCCTGCAGTATGGATCTATCACATAATTAGTTGTTTTTCAAAATAATAATGTAAATAACAAAATCACACTATCATAATTATGTTCTTGCTTACTACATTTATATTAAGATGAATTTTATCAAATAAAAAAACGACTTAATTTCTCTAAAATAAAATTTTTCCTTTTAATTTGGCTACAATATAAATTGCCTCTTGTTAATTTAACAATTTTGGGTCAATGGGATCTTTATCTTACACGTGATTTCAAAATTAATAAGGAAGTTAAAGTTAATAGAAAGCTTCTTTGCCAGTTTAACTCTTGATCTCTTATGGAGACCTTAAATTAAGATTGGGGACAAAGTATTGTATTATAAACTAAAAATAGATAAGACGTTAGAAAAAGTTATTAGGTTAGTGTAAAAATCGTTATTACAAATTGTGGCTTCTTTGTCGATAGAAAATTGCGATAAAATAATATATTCATAGATCAATCAGGTCTAGGGTAGATGAGCCTGTGACCTTCTGACCTCGCCCTTGAGTAGTTATTAAGAGGTCAAATGAAGATAATTTATTCTTCTTATGAAAAATCGACAGATATTTTGATAGGTCAAAAAGGTTTAATATTTACTGCTTCAAAGAAAGATGGCTTAAAAACATAACTCTCATTATGTTGGTCAGAAAAACCTTAATAAATTGACTTTCTTATATAATAATAATGAATATCTCTGGACATTATTCCCAAAGCGCCATCTAGCCCCAAACTAAGCATCAGCTTGTGCTATGGGTGCTAGACAACAGATAAACATTACTTATATACTGTAAATACATACATAATTATACACAGAAACACCCAGACCAGACCCAGACAGAATATAAGATATTAGCCTTAGCCTTCGTGGTTTTTTGACACCCATTCCCCAAATTAACGATTTGCTATTCGTTATTGTGCAGACTAATTAAGTAAAGTGCAATAATGCTTTTTTAATTAAAATTTTACACTTTAACAGATCGCGGGTGCCGGTACTCTGCAGATTACCTTAGTTAATGTGCACATTAACGGATTTCGCACTCTAACGGTAACACATTTAAATGTTTGAATCTAAAACAAATCAATGCAAGAGCTTTGATAAAAGCATGAAACAGTGGACAAAACTATTTAAATATGAATAAGGAATAACAAACTGACGACACGGAATGAATATTTATCACATGCTAATCTATAAACGCATAAAAACGTGGGTTTCAGTACGAGGACATAAATATTGTGCTTAAACGATTTAAAAGCAAATACATGAGTTTTTGGAAAACAATCGCACATAACAAATATTGTCTTGGAAAACATTCAAACCAAAAGTTCATAGTAACATTTTTTTAAAGATAATAAATTGTAATGTAGGGTAAGACGTTTTTTGCTAGAAGTGCCGAAAGGTTGCCGACGAAAGCTGGATGCATTGGGCGAGGCCTATAATTCATCAGTGGACTGCCATAGGCTGATGATGTTGGCAGATAGGCACGAAGTTCCTCTGGCCTAAGCCTTTACCATGGCGGGACTTGACCAGGAAGCATCGCTCAATGTAATGCCATGGTAGGCTCATCTTCTCTTTGAACTTATGTATAATTTCAAGCGTACAAGCTCTCAAATTGTTATTGCTGGAACACAGCCAGACCTATTCTGAAAACTTCATTATTGAAATGAAATGAATTAATTAATTCTGCAAATAAATTCATTATGAATACTTTTGCACGTAAATCTTTTTTCCCTATCAGCACTTCGACGTCAATGGCCTGTTGAGAAGAAGTGTTGCAAGAAACCCAAGTTTGTCTTTTTATTGTTATTGGGGTAGCGACTAACCATTCGGCCCCTGAAAAAGTTCTATAACCACCATAAACGTAAAGATAATATTAATTCCATGATAACTACCCAAAAATCATATTACGTTCACTTACTAACGAAGTTTTAAAAGGGTAACTTTGGAACAGTGGATGCGAAGAAAGGTACGGCGGGGAATATTTTCCGATTAACAGAGAACGTTTACATTAGACGAGATAGTAGCGCTATTGGGGATTTATTGCCCCGTTATGGTGGTAAGTGCATCCCAGCTATCTTTTGCTATTAACTCTCGGTAAGGTCATTGAGTTGGAACTGTGAAAAAAATATTATCTGCGTTCATATTAGTTATACGCATTTTTGTGGTCTAGTAAGTAACGAGTCGTGATGATCGAGGTGGGTGGGTCGAGAAAATCGATGTGTGTTGTGAAATTGAAGTTTTTTGGATGAGTTTCGGATAACCAATCCGCATTTGTCAAACGTGGTGATGAAGCAAGTAGGTATCTATTATTGTAATTATGATTTTCTTTTAAATTATGGAACCCTTCACCCTGCAGTTGGTCATGCATATATTTCTAGTATCTTTTAACTAAGAATTAATAAATTTCTATCAATTGCTGTATCACTCAGTTAACTCAGTAGTATCTCATAAATAATGTAAGTGAATCTATTAAATATGTCCCTTTATACATTTTTCTTTACTGTGTTTAATGATGGCAAAAATAATAATGTATTGCAATGTGTTATAATTTCAATTGTTTAAACAACTTAAGTGTATTTTTACGTTTGCGATGTTTTTTTCTGTTTAATTTTATTTATCCCGTTACACCAACTTGTACTCCCCATTTTGCACAAGCATCTAACACGAAATCATTAACGAGAGTCCTATCGAGCCGAGCCAGGGCTGACGCGAAATTGATTCAGTGCAGCACGTGAGACGCCTTCACAAACGCGCCGATTCAAATGTTGGCGGGCGCGGACGAAAGACTTTATGTTGACGCGCAACAAATTTAATTAGGACCCACTTTAATACACCCTGGGACGAGGAATGCGATTCTTGCGCTGTTAAGCCGGCGTTTTGTATTGTGTACTTTTGATCTCGTGTTCTCACGTTGTTGTAAGCAGCTGTTTGATATTTTTGCCTTTTTCTATACGCGATCGAATCGAATTGTGGAGATTTTCGAAGAACAAAGGCTGACTTAGCACAGTGGCTTTCCCAGTTAAAGTGGCAGTGGAGTATTAAACTTGGAGAAAAGATGGCTGCTGGGGTAGGAAAGTTCTCGAATGGTGACGACGTAATATCAAGCGAGATAGATGACGGCCATTCTACGAGATGGACAGATGACCTGGCGAGGATAGCTCAAACGCGTCGATTTTAAGTTGAAGCTCAACAAAAATTAGGACCCACTTCAATAGACCCTGTAAGAAGGAATGCGATTCTTACGCTGTTGAGACGCGGCGTCTCGTACTGTGTACTTTTGATCTCGCGTTCTCACGTTGTTGTAAACGGCTGTTTCAAATTGGCTTATTATATATTTTTGACTTTTTCTCTACGAGATTAATTTGCATTGAAGAGATTTGTAGAAGAAAGGAGGTCGCTGAGATAGAGTTGCGGCTTACCCAGTTAAGGAGGTGGTGGGCAGGGCATATAGCTCAGAGAGAAGATGAACTTTGGTGCAGGAACTCGACTGGAGACACTGAAAGCTTTGAATATTATTCTTTGTTATTATTTAGTCTTTATTTATGTTTAGCTGTATTTGTATATATTGACGATGTTATACTACAAATAAATTTTGGATATCAAAGACCGAATTTACGCATGTTGAAGGATGTAGACGTGACGAAAGAACTTTATGTTGACGCGCAACAAATTTAATTAGGGGCCACTTTAATACACCCTTGGACATGAAATGCGATTCTTACGTTGTCAAGAGGGGGTCTTTCTATTTTTTATTTAGAGGTCCTTTTAGATGATATTCGTCAATCTGGACAGATTTCCTCTAATAAAACACAAGTTATATTGAACATGTATGAACAGAATACACGAAGAATATTAATAAAATATCCTCTTATTACCTCAAGCCTAATTAGGGGAATATTATCTGCCAAACAAAGGTTTGGTAAAACAATAGCATAAAACACGTCCCCGGGCGACCGATGAGTTCGTATATGCAATGTGCTAAGGAAAATATTAGTACTTTTATTACGGTAGGGTCCAATGCGAGTTCTTATGTTAGCGTATGTCGCAGGTCTATTATGAAACATGCTTATTTTAATAATAACTAAGTCTTTATAAGTCTGTACTAGCCTTCCGCACGCGGTTAAACCCGCGCATAATTTTTTTTTAAAATTTCTTATGCCAGAGGCGGCAAACGAGCCAGCGGGTCGCCTGATGGTAAGCAATCACCGCCGCCCATGGACATTTGTAACACCAGAGGAATCGCTGATGCGTGGCCGGCCTTTTAAGATAGGGTGTAAACACGGTGTAAATTACTGACCACAAAAGCCCAACAGAAATTATGTTCGATCCGGGAATTGACCCCCAGAACCCTTAAATCAATTAGCGAACTGTAGAAATATAGACATAGTTTCTGATTGTAAATTATTTCAGGTACAAAAAAAAAATCTTATTTAATAATAAAAAAAACTTTATTGTTTTCTTGTGCAATATTTTTTTTATGTATACTTGTGTGTTAGGAACAAGCACGCATGATGGTCAACCATCAGATATGATGCGTGCTTACTTTGTTATTTCCTGGCTTGTTTTTACTTGAGTGCTTAGACTCACTACGGCCTATTCCATTCAAAGACACCTTACAAGGAAGCATCGCTTCCCTGCTATCCTACTGTAGGTACGCTCCTTTGACCTTTGAGTCTTTTAAGTGTTGTTTAGTATTTTTTACTTTCTTTTACTATGTGGCTAGCACACAGACGATCTGTATTAGAAATTTTTGTGAGAATCAAGTCTAGTATAAAAAATACTGAGCTTAAGCTACGATTCTCTATATTCTGTCTCTCTATAAAACTAATAAAATTATTACTTCTGGCTTGACTCGTATTTAGCGATAAGTAATTTTCTCTTAACATTTGAAAGTATTACTTAGATAAAAAATAACTCTTTTCACTCACTCCACCTAACACATCATATCAACATCCTAACATCAACTTTCAAGCAACTAGACTAAGCGCAAATTACCTAATTCTCCACATTACCGGCAACATATATAAGTTAAGCTGTTATCGCCCGCGCAGCACAATAAACCTCCCCTAGGAAATTTATAAGTATTGCACACGCGAACAAAGAGTACATGCGTGCTTACTTATAAACAATGCACGTCATCACTACAGCTCAAGTGTTGGGGACGCTAAAACGGCGCTGCGAGACCTAGGACTCACATACTAACTGGGCACGCGGGTTTGTCTCCGTTCAGTGAATTCGAATAGGATACTAATAACTCCGTGGAACAGAGGCTAAGCCGCGCAGGCATAAAAACACGGAGGTCGTGTGTTCAATTCGCACCTTGGGTATGGATGGTAGTAGGGCTTTTTCAGAGTCCGACTGGCTAGCTACCACCCAGGTGAAATCTGCAGCCATACAGCTCTGGCTGTGTTCTGGCAAAATTTATGTGGGAGTCGAGTACGAGCGACGCTGCCAGGTGAAGCGTCCCTCAATGGAACAGGCCGCAGTGGCCGCTTACCATCAGGTGGGCTGCGTGCCTGTCTGCCAACTGACCTAGTATAAAAAAAACTTTGCTGGTTAGGATTCGGAGCATGTTACGTATATCATATTCCGAAATGTTTGACAATATAATAGTAAAAACAGATGAAATGCGTTGGGTACGCCTTTTGTAACCTATTTTTTAATAAATACGGTTTTTATAAATAAATGAACTTAATGAAATAATCCTAACAAGCTGAATTGTGGGTGTCAGAATCAATGAAAGTCATAAAACAATAACTCTATTCATCATAATATGAACATTTTTCGTTGGATTTGTACCCACGAACCTTGCCTCGTCTCTACGAACGTTACCAATATCCTCCTAAAGATACTTTAGGCGAGTAATATTGTTTACTCTAACCAAACTTGACCAGAACTACAAAAGCAATTATAAACCCAAAACGCAAATGAATAGCACACTAGTGATGCGACAAACTCAGTGTCAAATACTCATTACTTCAAATTATAACTCAAAACTAACTTACGTCGTAACTTAGTCAAATCACCGTTTACTTCGCGTATAGGCGCGTCATAACTTCACATCTTGCCTCGCTTTACGTTCTAAGTTTTGTTGGTAATGGTGATGGTGAAAACTTCACTTTAGTAGACAAATGCCACTTATATCAAAGTCAGCTTTAATTATTTTTCTCATTCTAATTAATTTAACCAAGTACTATCAAAGCAACACTAAATAAAATAAAAACAAATTATGGTACAATAAAAATGACTTAATTGTAGTGAAAGTGACGCATAGTAAAATAAAAATTTATTATAGGATACTGAAAATGACTTACAGTAAAATAAAAGACTCATGAACACTTTTTCTTTGAGAAAAATGTGTGTTTGATAATCAAAGACACATTCACAATCGGATTCAGTTTTGATGAATTTTCTTTATTTATTAAAAACAAGATGAATTACAAGATTTATCTCATCATCTTAATACAAATATTTTAGTAAATAATATTTAAGTATGGATTTATAATGGACGAAGTAAGCTCACTTGAAATCACTTAGCTACCACTTCTCTCCAAAATGAAGAAACTTGACGAAAAAATATAATATTCTTATTTGTAAACGTTCAAAGTAATGAAAAAGTTATTGCTTTAAAAAAATAAGATAATGTAACGTCGCAAAAGGAAAAAAAGATATAAATTCCAAAGATTTCCGCGATCTCGATAACAACATTGCAAACGTAACAATGCGATGACAATTTCAATATATTTTTTGTGTGTTATTTTCACGAGAAATAAGGAAAACCAAACCTTTTCTTAGTAAAGCTCATTTTCAAGTTATTTACGGTTTATTGGTGGCAATACTGAATAAATTTGTTGCAATTGAATAGTTTAACTAAACCACAAATCATGGAAATAAATAGTAAAAAAATTCTTTAAGCATAATAGAGTACATGACCACTAATCCCATCGGTTTCGCCTGGTAGCCTATGTGTTATTCTGATGTAAATCTTATATTTTTGTAAAGTTAAATCTAATCCCGTTCAGTCAGTTTTTCTTGAAAGAGAAACAAACTTTAGCTAGTTTTTTTATTTTTTATTTATTTATTATTAATTTTACCTGTTTCCTAACTCAACACCACACGACCCGCCATTTTTATGATTGATAACTGAATTTCTTATAAAAATATTTTATCATAGTACTATTCTATAAGTAATAATGCACATTCGCTGTTCATTTTATAATACCATACTTCGTTCGTTGATCTTGGAGAAATGCCATTGTCATTTCTACCAGAATCCCGCTAAAAATCATTTGAATGCACAATTTATGCGATGTTAGAAAAACAGCGCCATTTTACACATCGCTCGCAATCAAACGCTGCACAGGGCCGCCCGTGGCACCAACCCCGCTCAGGCAGTAGCCCACTTAAGCAAAATTAGCTTCTTCTGTGCGCCAAAGAACACTATCGGGTGTTTTGTAGGGATCCGCCCTCATTCGACGTCATATGAAAAGAGGGCTCGCTCTCCCAATACGCGTTCGTGCGCTTGTGAACTTTTTTAGGTTTTGAATTTTGTGATGGAGTTATACATACGTGGAATGGGTACTGAGATAATTACCAACCTTACATTGTAATGTGACTCGCAATAAACGATTTGAATTTGAATTTGAATTTGAGATTCTTTTGTTTTTGTCTCCGTGTTGATGGATGATGTTACGTGGGATCTGACGGCTGTTCTGAATGAGATGTGCAAGCGTTGACATACTAACAGTGAAATTATCTCTCTGTTTATGCGGATTTTTTTTTCATAATTATTCGTTCTATTTAAAACGTTTTATGTGGTTGTTGTAATTAGCCTAGAAAATATCTCCTCACAGTTTAAATACAAAGAAATATTCATTGGACATTGTTCACACAGCGCCGTCTAAACCCAAATCTTCAATTTTACAACGAAAGAGAGTATCAATTGCATATTTGCACTCCGATTACAGCTGAACAGCATTCATTCATTCATTTATTTGATATTTTTATATTACCAATAATTCTTTTTTGGAAATACATACGTACATAAAGAAACTTTTAGACTGATTCATAGAAACATCCAGTATTCGAAATAAACCATTTCAAAACTTTCAAACTAAATCGTTTACTTGTCAAACATGTATACCCACTCTTAAGCGACGCTGAAACTCGCTCGATTGACGAAGTAAATTTAGTCGACTAACTAGAAAATTAAGTTCGATAACTAACACCGAGCCTGCATCACTTTCATTATTCTCGCACCGTGACTATGGACATGTTAAACTTCTATTTTGTGACTCTTACATACTAACATTGTATACATGTTATTAGTTTACAACTTACCTCAGGATATCTTGCCGTACGGCAAGATAATCTAATGAAAGATGAAAATTTAGGGTTAGTAATAACTAATAACTAACCCTACATTTTCTTCTTTCATAAATTGAGAGTACTAAATCAATGTCATAAATATCTCTGAGCTTACAAATTCTGGCTCTATCAAACTCGGACTTTACCAACAGAGATGTAAGTAAAGAGTAAAATTGATGACATCAAGCAACCGTGCAGTTCCGATACCACTAAATCTAGCATCCATGTCAGAAACTGGAAGCGTCGACTATAAACTGTCCGTTACCCCTTAACCTGTTTCACGCTTATTGAAAACGGTGTAAAGCTTAAAATTGATAGCCGCTGTATCGGCCCGTCTGCTACCTTAAGTGTGCTATCCATTCGGAACAGTAATGGACGCTTTCATCGTCAGATAAATGTATGCTTGTGCAATATGCTTTTGAAGTCTTGTACACGGTAATGCACTGAAGCTGGTACGAATAATTTAGTCAATTAAATTGCCTATCGGCTGCATTTATGCATTCAAACGTCGCAAGCGCATGTTTATTTAAAGTTACGTAACGGTTCTGGGGTATGAAATGTTTTGTTGTGTAATTTATTCTATTATTTCTCATACGATGTGAATTTATTTAGAATGGTTTTCTGAGTAATTTATTCTGGAAAAAAGCACAAACTATCAAAGACACGGACATTTTTTATGTAGCGGTAGTTTTGGGTCTCCTTTTAGATTTTTACCGAGATCTTAAGCTGTGCAATTTCAAACATTAGACTACAGTGGAAAGAAAAAGTAAAATTTGCCTGATTCCTTACATTGTTGCAAACGTAACTTTAAAATCGTTATGAAATGTTTATTAATTTATTAAGAATTTCATATAATAGTGAAGATTCAGCCTGCAATTGTCTTGATGAAAGATAAAGGTATACAGAACTCTACAATATACAATGATAATAATCACTTACTACTAAAGAACAACTTCGGGTTCGATCCCCGCACGGTACAAATATTAGTGTGCATGAGTATGTCTGGTTGGTTCTTTGTATAATATGTTATGTATTAACAAAAAAAGTATATAAGTAATGTTGATCCTTTGTCTGGCACCCATGGCACAAGCTAATGTTTAGTTTAGGGCTAGATGGCGCTGTGTGAATAATGCCCAGAGATATTTATTTCATTTATTTTTAATAAATAACACAGAATGTGAATCTACTCCTATCGACTATTATATACGAGTACATAGGCCACGGTAGTTGTTTATAATGACGGGCTGTAAACTTTGTGGCCTAGTTTAAGAACTATAAATACTTAAAAACTCATTAGCAAGAATACACAAAACAAACATCCTCGTTTACCTTGCAATTCGACTCCTGTGGATACTACGGTTAGGTAGCTAATTATGACATGATTCCAAGAATTCAAAAACACGATTCGTAAGAAACTTAACAAAAGCTTCAGTAGTACGTCGTTTATAGTATGTTGTTTCACCCTCGGTATGTATTTCTTCCGTATTAAAGCTTAAACATGAAAATAGGTGTGTGCTTTCATTATTAAATAAGGCTTCGCGGAGCAAGTTACGTAGAATCCTTCAAAATAGCTAGTTGAGTAGCGAACAACAAACTGAGAACTTGAGACGTGATAAAGAAGTTGTTTATATTTAATTACATACTTCGAATTATGAAGTATGTGTACTCACCATGATGAATAATAAACACATACACAACACTACTTAACAAGACCTAGCGCTTGACAAAGGGCTATGAAGATTTTTGTATGGAGGCTGGCTCAACTACCTATTCCAGCAATTTTTTTTCAAAACAGGGTACACTTGAATTTCCTTCTAAAATGGATACTGTTTTGAAAAAAAAAATGGCGGACCGGTAGGAAGGCCAAGATTTTCAATGCCCTTTATTCTTTACGAAACATAATTTTATTATTCTGTACCTACCATTACCACCAATTTTTATTCTCTTGCTAGGTAAAAGATGGCAATACATATCTATATTTTTTTAACTATAAGAGAATAGATTGGTACTCTTTTGTCTTCAAACGGCACTAGGTAACTCAAGGCCTTTATCTTGGAGTGCTAGATTCAATTCCCTAAAAATTATCAAAAAATCTGTTAAATTTTTTAACGTCGTTCGAGTTTGTGGTCACTCGAGGAAGCGTGGTGATTAAGCTACACTTATTGATTAATTTCAATGATGTCTTCCCTTTTTAGCTGTATAAAGAACAGGAAGGCAATAATAAGAAGGTCTTTACTATCAAAGAAAAAAATAATATACTTAGTAAACTGGCAGTCAGATGGACAAATAATAATCAAAAAGCAAATCTGGATTGTTACACAGCTCCACCGAGTTAGCAGTTTCGCATTGAGACAGCTTGCAAGCATTTGTGCACTTTTATTTACATAACTGTAATTTTATTTACGTTACATTGCAATCACGCTCTGGGTCCGAAATCGGTCGTTCCGTTTCGCCAAACGGTCACGTCTCTGAAATAGGTGCAATACAAACTTCAATAACATGGGGAATAAATTCCCAGTCGGAGTTCTCTCGTGACATGCCCGGCGTTAGTTAGACGGAAAATATTTCTGCGCCGGTAATAGGTGAAGCTCGCTCATGAAGTCTTTATGCCCTTTCACAGCCTGTGGACTCAAGAATTTCAATTTCTCACGTATTCCGACCAAAATGTTTAAGAAATTGTGTTAACTACTCTGGGATAATGTAGTTCTGTCTACTTCTCTGAGGTAGCCTATCGCAAACATTTCACAAAGTATGTTTATTACTTTGATTTTTTTCTCGACTCTTTGGTCCGTGCCTTTTTTATGTTTACAATTTCTGTGTAAGTTTTTTGCTACGCGCAATTTTTTTTTTTTGGGTTATTTAATATAACCTGGACACTATTCACACAGCGCCATCCAACCCCAAACTAATTATAGCTTGTACTGTGGGTGCCCTGACAACGGATAAACGTTACTTTTTTTTTGTAAATACATATTAATTATACTACTGTGTCCCAAAAGTACCCGGAAATTGTAAATAAAATTCAAAGGGTAATTTTAATCATTCAAATTAATTTTTTCCTCTTTCAATTAACTTCTATTAAAGGAAATAAACATACGCCAACGCTTCAATCAGACCTCGATACACTTTTAATACGCTGAAATCGAGATGGCCTTCAGCACCATCGTCGTTTTTTCTTTCACCACTGTCAATGGTCTGTGTAATACTTTTCCCGAAACGGTAATTTAAGTTAAGAAAATAGGAAATAATTACATGGTGCCATACCAGATAAGTGGCGTACCTGCGAAGCGATATTAGTTGCATGTTTTGCCAAAAAGCTACGAATAATCATGGCTGTGTGAGCTGGCGCGTTATCGTGGTGCGGAAAACACGTGATTTTAACACAAATCTGGCCACAAGTCAGCCAATATGCGGTGTACTGTAGTTTTTGGTACGCTGATGTCTCTGGCTATGTGTCTTACACTCACACGACAATTCTCATTATAATTTGCTTGATATTATTGACATGATCGTCTTTAGTTGAAGTGGATGGCCTTCCAGCCCGCCCGATCACTGTACCTCCCTCTATGAATGATTTATACTGCTTGTATGTCTGAGTTTTGGACATGCACTAATTAACAAACACCTATCGCAACATTTTAAGGAACTTGCCGCAAGAAAATTTATCAAAAACACAAAAATTTAACACAAGTTCGCTGCTCAACAAAATCGGCCATAGTAAAAAAACGACGCGACCACAAAACTTGTTTATCGTAAATGGTAATTACTCGCAAAATACTCGACAGAGGTAAGATTATTTTTCACTAGCAACTAATTACAGTTGTACCAATGTAATGCAAAAATATTTTTTTAAATATCTCTAACATGGGTCTTTAAAATGATAATTTCCGGGTACTTTTGGGACAGAATGTACATAGAAACACCCAGACCGATACAAACAGAAATGTTCATGCACACAAATGTTTGTACCGTGTGGGGATCGAACCGGCGGCCTCTGGTGTAGTAGCCGACTTCTTAACCATCACACCAAACGGCTAGTCAAAGTTACAGTTAAATATAAAACCTACTTACATATTCAACGTCGGTGGCACTAGGGTGCAGACTGTAATGTTTTTAAAGGCACCAAGGGAGCGATGCCGCACACTCGTCTACTGATTGCCGCGTCTAGGTTAGTGATGCAAAAAACTCAGTCTTTTAAGTCTTTTAAAATTAGGACTCATTTTGGAGCTTAACGACTCAACTCTTTTAGTCTTGAAATGAAAAGACTAAAAAAGACACTAATTTGAATCGCAGTCGTGTAACCTTATGTTATAGAACTAAGTTGCTACTTAATAGGTTTATAAGACTATAGGCATGGGCGTACCGAGGGGGGGGCAGGGGGGGGCAGCTGCCCCCCCCTGGAAATCTCGCAGTACATGTATGAACTCGCCTAATTACTGCAAATCAAAGTAACAAGTGCAGCTGCCCCCCCCTGGAAATCTCGCAGAACATGTATGAACTCGCCTAATTACTACTAATCAAAGTGTAAACGGGGCCCTATGCTCCATCCTTTTTTGTTTGCTTAGTGTACCTACTCACATATAAAACTGAATTTGCAAACAGTATGGGCGATTCTTTCACGGAAGACCTTATAAACCGTTTTGCAGAAGATCCTCGAAAATTACTTTTGATGTAGAAGCGATTTAAATAAAATAAAATTAAAAATGCATGCATAGTTAAATTTATTTTTATTTATAAGGTCAGTTCTCAGGGTTTGTTGATACTGCTTTTTAATCATATATCATCATCATCAACGTATTTCGCGTTTCGACATCTTTTCTTACAAATAATTTTTCACTCTATCTGAAAGTAGGTATACAGCGTGGAATTTTAGTCGTTGTTTTCCCGCAGAAAAATGATTCTATCTTAGTAGTAAAATAAATTAATAAAGTTCTTTTTTTAGTTAAATCAAAAGTTTTACGATTATGATAGACGAAACTCGAACCAATAGTACTAGTTGCTTCACGGACGGTCACCGGCCGGGGTCATTGCCCTTCGCGTTTATCAAAAAAATGATTAATTACTATTTACTTACATTTGGTTTCCATTTTCCCATTAAAATTTAAGAAAAAATTTAAAAAAAAGTTAAAAAAAAAATCAAAAAAAATTTTCAAAAAAAAAATTACTTGCATAAATCGATAGTATTACTGAAGGTGAAGTGTTCTGCTGCGGGAAAACAACGACTAAAAAAACACGCAGTATTTTGTCGTTGAAGAAAGCACCGTTCAACAATAAAATTTCGTTCCGGAGGTATCAAGGTTGAAAATGTACTTCGTAGTCAAGTGGTTGACCTAGATTACTTCAGGACGACGAATTGAAAAAAACTTTGGTGGAAAATAAACTATTTTTATTATTATTATTGAGGACCCTGGTGGAGCTAAGTCTGACCCATCGCAAACAGCTCCAGGGATGCACAAGAACTATGAGTCAGTCACTTTCCAAAGGCAAAAACCCACCAAAAAACGACTTTGGTCAGACAATCACCGCAACTTGCATCTGAAGCAGCCAGGCACTGGTCAACAGAAGACATCTGATCCTCATCATCATTATTATCAGCCCGTAACAGTCCACTGCGGGACATAGGCCTCTCCGAATGCTAGCCACGCTGATCGATCCTATCCAGCTCCTGCCAGCCATCTTGCGCGCAGATCATCGCTCCATCTGGCCTGAGGGCGTCCTACACTACGTTTACCGAGACGCGGTCTCCACTCTAGAACCCGTTTATTACAACGGTTATTGGTTTTACGGCTGATATGGCCACTGCCTCTTCAGCTGGCTAATCCGGCGAACTATGTCGGTGACTTTGGTTCTCTGCCAGATCACCTCATTTCGGATATGATACCGCAGAGAAACGCCGAGCATAGCTCTTTCCATAGCCTGCTGAGTGACTTTAAACTTGTGGACCAGCCGTGCCGTAAGTGTCCACTTTTCGGCTCCGTACCTATGTCATGACGGGTAGGTCACACTGATTGAAGACTTTGTCTTTAGACATTGTGGAATCGGCGATGAGAAGACTCGACGTAGTTTTCCAAACGCTGCCTAACCCAACCGACTTCTGATCCTGTTCCACGACAACGCCCGTCCGCATATTTCACAAATCACCATGCGAAAATTAACCGAATTGAGCGTTGAAGTTTTTCCTCACCCACCATACCTGCTCTTCAGACCTCTCGTCAACCGCCTACCACCTTTTCAAGCACTTCGTTAACTTACTCACAGGTAGAATCTTCGTTAATCATGTCAATCTTCGTTATTGGTCAGGACCAGGAAAAAACAGCATTTGTCGACTTCATCTAATCCCGAAAACCAAATCGACCCTTGAAAGAAATAAATGACTAATAAAAAGCGACATGTAGCTAACTCTATGGAGAGCTGTTAAAAGTTGGAAATCATAAAAAATTGTAATGACAGCAAGTGCATTTAAAACTGTTCTGCAATATTATTTTACTGTCTAAATTTTAGCTTAAAGAACTGTTGAGCCAGTACACTTGAAACTAAAGGCTCGAAGATCATGAGCTTACAGTGATGCAGCACATTGAGCGACGCTTCCTGATGAAGCGTGAAAGCGTCCCTCAATGCAATAGGCCGCTTACCATCAGGTGGGCTGCGTGTCTGTCTGCCAACTGACGTGCTATAAAAAAAATATGTTGGTTTAAAAGTTAAGTGTCAATTTGGCCAAAAATGTCGCTCATTCAATTTATCCTTTGAAGTACCGTCATTTTTTAAAATGACGCGCTTATTTCGATTAAATTGAGATATCATTACTGAAGTTATCATGCCACTTTGAACTTTATCTATTGAAACCCTGAGAACTTTTGTACCAACCTAATATTTAACTACCTACTATTTGCTCTCTATTACATATTATACCAAGTTTCAGTAGGTGTGTTTGTGTATGACAAAACCGCAGACAACGCGCTCCTCCCCCCCCGGTTTTCAAGGGGTTTCAGTAGGTGTGTTTGTGTATGACAAAATCGCGACAACGCGCTCCCCCCCCCCCCGTTTTCAAGGGGACTTGCCCCCCCCTAGGTCAGAAGCTGGGTACGCCCATGACTATAGGATGTATAAGACTATAAAGACTCGCCTTAACGCCTCTGGAGTGGCGTTGTTTAATAATTTTGAAAACCATTTAAAACAATTACGTAAAAGTTACTCAAATAAAAGCCTCATTATGTATTTCATTGTCTAATTTATTTTATTATACAGGGTCTATATTAAGGCATAAGCCACCTTCCTATAAAAACATTGCATTTTAAAAGCTTGAGCTGTACTTAATATGAAACACGACTCAGGCGCGAGTCCTAACAGCTCTAGTCCTTTATAAACAGCTCGAGTCGTTTAAGTCTTAAGTAAACGACTGAGGAATGAGTCTTTTTACTAAAGACTAGAACTTAGTCTTCATTGCTGACTGGAGTCATATAAAAAGAAGAATATTTCTTGTAAAGTCTTTAAAGACTAAGTTTCTTGCATCACTAGTCTGAGTTCGCCTGAGCGAGTGCCCCACTCGACCGGAATTACATCCAGCGATGCGCTATCGGGATGTTTTGTGGACACCGGCAACTGAGCTAGACGTAAACATACACTTACTGGTGCAAATTGATATCCTTACTCGTATGGTTACTACATAACAAGACACACACATAGTACTAGTGCTTTATAATCTTTGTGTGGACTGGAGAGTGGACTTCTTCAAATATGTTTTTGGCACAAAATAAGGTAACTAACTACTACGTACACATATGAAAATATGTAGGTATATGAAAATATTTTCGGATTTTCACGTAGTCAACCTTATACAGTTCTAAGTCTAAAAACTGCTGTGCGTACTCAGAATCTCAGAAGAGATGTCCTGTGCTGAACGTCATATAAAGCGACTGTCATTCTAGCCTACGTTATCAGAGAGCGTTGGCAATACTCAATCCATGGGAAGCAAGATAACAACTCTACTACGAGTACCTACAGCGAAAATACGATGATGTTCGCAAAGCAAACACATTGTTTAAGTTTTAAAGTAGTGTGTCTTCATGAGTTACCCCCTACAAAAGAAAGAGATGTCACGGATATATTCCCAGAACTTCGTTAACTTCGTTTTAGGGACTTCCCATAGACGTTGGGCCAACAAATTAAAGTACTATCAAAATATAAAACGCGCAGAAGAATTTTAACCGGTGCTGTATAACCTCAAACAATAACGTCATGACTATGACTACTTTTGTTAGAAAATTGCACCTTCCATCGACTGTATAAACAACTTGAACGAGTTTGACGAGAGTAACTTTTAACGCATGGTTGGGAAAGGCAGAAAATTGTATCATTTTGCGCTAATGGACGATGTCAGACTGTCATAGAACATTCTAGACCTTGCAGAGAAAACCTACAGATACATATTATGTGAGCCTGAGTAAATGTTGGGAGAAACTTACTTTATCAATGAAATCAAATCGCTATGTATATCAAAGGCTTTTAAGCTGAGTAGAATTTTCTTATAAATGTTTTGGCTTATTTACGACCATTACTTTGCATGCGTTTTGCAGGATCCCATACCAATTCCTATCGTAGGTCTTGATGTTAGCTGATTAAGTACTAACTTGGTGTCTCTATTTTGATTCCTATTTTAATGATTCAAGTAGAGGATAAAGTTGATACTATAAGCAAAAAGAAAAAACAAATATTTAAAAATATATTTTGACAGACGTATTTATACATACAAAGATTGATAAGCGGGGACCAAACTTGCGACATCTGCTGTAATCGAGTTTCCAACACCAAATCGATCGTACATTTAGGTACTTGCAGAGAATAGAATGTAAAAAAAACTTTTCCACATTCGCCCAGACTAAATTAAATTAAATTTTCAGTATGTAAACACGACGGCTCATGGAAAGAAATCAAATAAAAATGTAAAGACATCACGTCTCGTAAGTTTGCCATACCAATTCCGATCACAATTGAAATCCTGCTACAGTCAGCAGTGTGATCAAATTTTTAATCTGCAATAACCCAATTACATGCGGCGTGTGTAAAGCTGAACGAAGCTTGGTATGAGGAGCTAGGGTTGTTGAATTCTCTTCATCGATATCGAGGAGAGCTATTTATGGATATTTTAGAGATTATTTTTTATGCCAAATCAGTTGGCAAACAGCTTATATCTAACGTGTGTGCAATGACGTTTAATATACAACTAGACACCCAATCTCTAAGAAAAATTCCTCAAAAAACGTCCGAGCGGCGTTGACACAGATGACATTAACACATTCGTTCAAATTAACACCTTATCTCGTGGCAGTTAGTGTTTAATGTCAATTGTATACAACTAAAAGAAAACTCTGCCCATTAGTCGGGTGGGCAGACTTTTGCTTCGGACAATATTTGAGCGTGATTGGGAGTCTAGTTTTTTAATTGAACGTCATTGCGTGTGTGTGATAATATGACAGCCACTACAACCTATTCCAATTAGCGGCTCTTAGTCAAAAAAAATCGCTCGATGTTTGTTAAATTTTGTGAAATATCGCTACAAATAAGTTTTAGAATCGTACTGTCACAAACGGAATCTAGACACTTCTTGTCACGTACTACTATTCTCCGGCAGCCGGGCTGAGAAACCAATACAAAATAAAGTCCTTGGAAAAGCAAGTCTTGTTTTAAATGCGGGAAAGTCTGTTTTTGCCCATGGGCAGAGCGGTGGTCATTTACGATCAGATGACCTACATGCTAAATAAGTTCCCTCCCTTATTAGTATTTTTTCTTACGTCGAATGCTTATATATATTTTAGTCGGCCTGTCTTCATCAGTAATTTTCACGTAAATGACAACTTTGTCACCTTTCATGTAGATACACTTCCGCATCGCTCTGATACTCTGCTGCTGATACAAATGCGCTACCGGTCCGTCATAGAGAATGCGCTGTTTTCTAAACATTTCAAATTGTTTTAATTCGGAAATAAATACCATTGGCGACATGACAAGTATGACAGCTATCAAACGAATGTACCATAATAAAATAAAAACTTTAACAGGCATGACTATCTATTACAAATACTTGATGAAAGCCATTGCGTTTGCATTTTATTCCGGAGACCAGACTTACAAGTTCATTCCATTTGCATAACACATTCATTAAAACTCTCTTGACCGAACCATTCCATCTGGCAACCCTATTAAAATTTAATCCCAACACAAACATGAAACATTTTTCCATATCATAACAAGGTCGTCTGAAATTAGGTCGCGCAATTTAAAATATACTAAATATTTTATAACATTTATTTCATTACAGCATTGCATTCGACTAATTGCAGGTTCCGTGAAAATATCAGTATTTTGTAGTGCCATGATAAAAAATATGCTTTTCTTTCTTTCTTTCTATTAATACCATGATTTACACTTTTAGTTTTATTCAGTTTTATTTAGAATCCGAACATAAGATACTTAACATTTATAAATCAACAATCATTTTTATACTAGTATTCCAAAGTACCACTGTTGTGGAAATTTTAATCACTTCATCGAATACGAAATGTTTCGAGACCCCGGAAGAAGATCGTTAATTTTCCATGAAAGTGAAAGATAATCCTCAAAATAAAGAGCAATGTTCAGCAGCTCAAATATGATAACAACTAAATGTGCCAGCGGGCCAGTCGTAAAATAAAATCACGAAAATTTCAAAGGTAAAACTGGAAAGTCAGTCTAACCTAAAGGCGCGTTCGTCCGCTCCCAAGTGCTACATTAACCCCCGTTCATTGAAATCATCAAGCGAAAACAAAACACATTTGCCCCGACACCCCTCGGAACTTTTAATAAAAACTATTTAAACTTTTAATGCAAATGTTTAATACTATGCAAACTGTATTACGACCGTGTGCAAAGAAAACTTGTGTATTTTGTGTCCGTCTTGAATAATTGAACAAAGGAGAATCCTTCTGGGAAATTAATTCGCAGTTCTTAAAAACTGAGATAAAAACAACAATGGTGCGAGATGGAAAGGTTTTTTTCCATTACAATTTTAAGTTGGAGCGCTTGCTCTAATACATCTCGAATAGACTAATCAAGGACTAACCGCAGATTTATTGAGTTCTTTTGCATTATTGTAGATCTAAGAGTCCTTGACGTCTGGTTCGTTATTAGGGGAAAGTAAGTAAGAGAATACTCCTTCTTCAATGTCGGGTTCGAAAATGTCCATGTCAAAACTCCTTGAGTGTGTCTAATGTCTATGCCCTTGCCTGTGGTGTTATAAATCAAACGCTCATAAGTCTCTCAAGATACTACAGATCGTTCACGATAAGAAGTCCTTTAGCCGCTATATTGGTACTATTGTTTTTCAATACTTTCAATCTGTTTTTTGACAGATTTACAAAGCGTAGGCAATGCTGCCAATATAGCGGCTAAAGGACAACTTATGGTGAACAGACCTTCTATCAGGCGAAGAGAAGCGTCCCGGGTTTAAGTAAAAAGTAAACGTAAAATAGAAGACTTTTACTTCATGCTACATCAGTTGGCAGATAGTTTATTTGGTTAATCCAAAGTGAATTGTTAATAATAAATAAAAAGGTGCTTTAATTATTATTCTACGTTTTAATCAACAACAACAATTATTAAAATATCAAATTAACATTTTGATCACTTTTTGCACACTAGGTCAATTTTATTTTTATTCCCAAAAGTGCAAATCAATAGCGACGCCGCGCCGCCACCGGAACAGTTAAGTTCGTCGGACTATAAAAGACAAAATGTGTCAGTTTTTCCTAGAAAGCACGTGCACAACATAATTATATTGTGCGGATGGTAGTAACACGTAGCTCGATAGAGATAAAACGAGTTCCACGAAGGAAAATTAAGTTAATTAAAAAAGGGAAACCTTCGAGTCAGGTACTTAATTTTGCCCGGTCTAAAAATATCGGTGTGCAGTTTTCAGACTCAGACTTTACTAAAACTCGATTAGGTACTAGATGTTGAAGCAAATCAATAATTTTTTGTTTCGTTCTCGCACAATCTATATTAATATTATAGTTGCAAAAGTAACTCCTAACATTCCTATCTGTTTGGCTCAAATGTTGATTGAGAATGCCACTAGGAATTAATTCTGACTTTTGTACTCTAGTGTTGTGCAATAAGTGTTAAATAAATAACTCTGTCTGGTTGTTATGATTTCACTCTCCACTGAACCGATTTTTTCGGTACAGACAAATAGATCTTGAACACTTTTTCCGGAAGGCTAGTAAATATTATTTCTGTACATAAATTTGTTAGTTTAATTGAATAGTTATTATATATAGTTATCTATAGGATTCCTTTTTCGTGTGCCTGTGTATCAAAAAACATAGAATTACATTCACAAGTCCCAAGTCGATCCGCGTTCACTTAGAAAATATTTATATACTCACAGAATAGAAATATTGAACATTTTCACAGACGTCGAAGATATTGAAAACCCGAGGGAGTTAGGTATTACAAAGTCTTCGAAAACCTCAGACTTAGTAATGAGTGTCGGAGTATTGTTGAAAATAGGTACACAGAATACGACGTTAAGATTTGTTTGCCCTTAGTATTTCTTGGAAATACATTTCTTTTGTGTTAGTCTACACCTTATTGTTAGGAAGTAAATATAACATTTCAATCTAAACTAATTTAATGTATTATGTAATTATGTTTATCTGTCGGTTTCACGTCTAAATTACTCAACCGATTTTAAGTTAATTTGGTACAGTCGCTCCTTAAATGCAAAAGGGCCGCAAAACAAAAAATCAGCAAACCAGTTTTATTACAAAAATGTGATCTAAGCACTCGATATTTTATAGTGTAATGAAGACTCCTGCAATTTTAGCTTTTATAATTGAAAAACAGTGGGGGCGCCTCTTTTGCATTAACGCGGTTTGACCAGTAATTTCAGTGCAAAAGCGCCATATTGTGAGTTGCGACCCGACCGGAGCGAGTTTTTATAGACAAAAGGGCCACATTTTGGATTGCTACTACTTTGCACAAAAAATCACGTAAGTGATCGTTGTATTACTAGAGCAAAGTAGCCGCTTTTTGGTTTACTTCTGTTTTGAATAAAATAACGCACCGATATGCCTAGTATTGTTTTAAGCATAAGTGATACTTTTGGAATACGTCTATTTTGTACAGAATTATGCACGCGTATGTATGTCTCTTATAATAATTTTATGAATTAGTAATACTTTTGAATATGTATCTGTTTTAGTAAAAACTAATATTTTTAATTTACATATCAATTTGTATTCTTTTTATTACATTAAAACTTAGTAAATTTTATTAAAATCTTAAGTTGTTGCTTAATATTTATAAAACAAACAATATTTATTATCATACAATGCTTTGCTTATTTACAGAATGACTATCAGAGCAAGAATAATTCTTATACTTGTGATATCAATGTTGAATCAGTCTCTCCAAGTTGTCTCAGACTGGGGAGATGTCAATTTGGTCAGCTTTAACCCCACCAAAACGCAGGCGTGTCTGTTTTCCACCAAAAAGAGCGCATTTGAGTTGGCTCCCTCTTTTCGTGGCGTATCTGTCCCTTTATCTGACCGACTACAGCTCCTTAGTATGGAATTATCTTCCAACCTAAACTTTGGGAGCTACATAAGTCTGTAGCAGCATCTGCATCTAAAAAGCTCGGAATCCTTTCCAGAGTCAGGCGCTACTTCACTGCGGAACAGCTCCTAAACCTCTACGCTCTGTAGAGGTTTAGAAGCTGTTCCGCATGTTCAAGTTGCATGGAATATTGCTGCCATCTTTGGGATGGTTTTGCTCGATACTAGCTGGCTGCTTTGGACTCTATTGAGCGGCGTGCGAAGAGGCTTGTCGGTGACGATACTTTGGTTGAGAGCTTGCAGAGCCTCGATCATCGTAGGAGGATTGCTTGCCTCTCCGTATTTTACAGACTCCACTTTGGTGAGTGTGCTGATCAGCTGCACGATTTGGTTCCACCAGCTCCGTTCCATCATCAAACTACTAGACTCAGTCAGGGATTCCATCTGTATTCAGTGGAGATACCGCGCGTACGAACTAAGCGATTTGCTTCATCTTTCTTGATACGGACTGTGCGGGAGTGGAATTCTCTGTCGGGATCTATCTTTCCTACACAATACAACTTGGGGCTCTTCAAGGCCAGAATTAACGGGCTTTTCCTAAGCAAGCGCGCTCCATCTTAGACCGCCTAGTTGTTTAACATCAGGTGATCAGGCATCTTTGAGGTCAATAGAAAGTTTAGTGTAGTATTATTGTGTTATTATGTATACTGACAGTATAGTAATCTATATAAATAAAAATGAATTGCTGTTCGTTAGTCTCGCTAAAATTCGAGAACAGCTGAACCGATTTGACTAATTTTAGTCTTGAAATATTCTTGGAAGTCCAGGGAAGATTTAAAAGATGAGAAAATATGGATAAATTGCGAGGAAAATACTAAATACATAATAATAAGGGTTTAAATTAATAAGGTTTACATTAAGAGGGACCTTTCCTATGTTTTTAATTTTATTCTTGATTAGTTAATTAGTGTTTTGAGTTATAGGAAAGTACAATGCGGTGCTGTTAGATGTAGCTCAACCCCAACACATACAATTAATTTGATCTGTACGCACTGATTTGAATGCGTATACTGTAAGGTTTACTGAAGATGTTTTTTTAAAAAGTTTTTTTTTTCATTTAAAAGTAATAAATTATGCTTGTCTCAAAGTCTGAAACTCTTGCTCTGAGAAGCCTAATGTTGTTTTGTTTTTTAGGATTACCATTTAAAAAAACTTGATTTATGTAGAAAGTGTGTATTTTTTTGAGAAAATCCACTTAATTTTGGAATAAAAGTTTTATGCAAAAGAGACATTTGTGTTATTTTTTCCACAAAGATTAAAATCTCAAAAAAGTATGTATTTGTAAAAAAACTATTAAAAAGAGACGCATCCAATGATGTATAACACTAATATATAATCTTTAAAAAATATTGAAAAAATACATAATTTCGTTTTTCAAATTTTGTTTTGGCTCTCCTGTAAAAAAGTAAAATTTGGGATTGCGTCCCTTTTGCATTTAATGAGCGAGATATAAACTATTTGGGAAGGATCACAACAGAACTGGAAAGGAAAGTAATCTACTATTATCCTGGAATAATGCTTAGTTCATATGAGATAAAATAGGACAGCAATCTTACGCAATCGAAAGTATATAAGGCGAATAACAGCTTTATATACAAGCTTTTAAAGGCCGGTGAACTTAGAACAGTGGCTAAGCCGCTTGAGTATAAAACCTGGAGGTCGTGTGGGTCGATTCCCGCCATTGGTCTGGTAGGTGGTAGGACATTTTCAGAGTCCGACTGGCTAGATACCGTCCCCACAGGGTGAAATCTGCCGCCATAACAGTTCTGGCTGTGTTCCGGCAGTATTAATGTGAGAGCCAGTAAACTTGAAATTAAAGGCTCGAAGATCAGATCTGGCAGCACATTGAGCGACGCTTCCTGATGAAATGTTCCTAAATGGAATAGGCCGCAGTGGCCGCTTACCATCAGGTGGGCTGTGTGTCTGTCTGCCAACTGATGTGGTATAAAAAAAAAAACAAAAAAAATCGAAACCCTAAATTTTCTGCCCAACCTGGGATTTGAACCCAAAAATCCTGGCACAGTCGTCTTTCTAAAGTTTTACAAGGCACTGTACTACAGTGGCAGTCAAAAAAGACGACTTTATATACAAAGTAGGAACGCGAAACAAAATACACGCCAAGAATTCGGAATAAGATATTTGCTACGCGAACTGCATTTTCCTTAGCGTTTGTGAGTTAATTCTGAGGAAGCAGGTGTCTCACACGTGGCAGGATGTTAGCTTCTTTGAAATATAATTAAATTATGTCAGGTTTATATCATTTCTGTGTTACACCTTAAACGGGGTCGAAATTGAGTGTACATTGTACAAGTTACATGTTTGTCAAGAGTGTTCTGTTTTTTATTTCACACTAGCGGTCGCCCGCAGTTTCACCCGCGCGTAATTTTACCCCTCCTTCCCCCCACATTTCCGGGATAAAAAGTACCCCATGTCACCCGGGGATAGTGTAACTTTTCAACAATGAAAGAATTATTCAAATCGGTGCAGCCTATTCAATACAAACAAACAATCAAATCTTTCCTCTTATTGCGGCCGCAATGACCGCATACCATCAGGCTGGGTATCTGTCTGCCAACTGATGTAGTATAAAAAAAAGAACGAGGACGCAAAAACAAAAGCAAAACCGAAGTCTCTCGATAAAGGCGCATTTCGAGTTCCTACGCATCTCGTTGAGTTTTAATGCCGAACTGATCCCTCCCTAGGGCAATTAATTCGTGGGAATTTTCTTTAAACGCAGTGCGATAAAATGCTATTTACATGACGAGAAAATTTACATTTAGAGTGAAATTAAATAAATTGAATATAACAAAATTCTAGACGCATTTATATGAGCTTTACAAACAATTTAATGTTAACCTATGAAGGTCATAGGAGTCAAAATAATAATTAGCTAATAATTAATTAAGTACACATCACAAGTAATTGCGCTAGCACAGACAATCTATAGAGATTAAGGAATAGTCCTTAGCTAACTACGACACGTCTTTCGTGATCCAAAGAGAGATAAAGCGATCAACTTCTAGATTTCAGACTCAGACTTAGTACTTTTCGAAGAAAACCTAAATTCTAATCACTAGTTATCGATCTGACACCGAATTTGAACCTTTCTCTTTAAAATGGTACTTACTAGCTACTGCACTTCAGAGTTGCAACTCCGTTACGTAAAAGATACAAAATCAGTTTACCAATCTTTAAAATAAGCTAATATAATTAAGTCTACTAGTGAGTAAGCAAAGGTACACTACTTCTTCTATTTCTTTGAGGCCCGTGAACGGTGAGTGGCGCCCATATTGAATAAAAATAATAAAGAATGATAGCATAGCGTATACTTTGAAATAAAAGGAATCTTACGTTGCGTTCGTTACAAAGAGGATAGGGTGTCGAATATTAGAACCTGCGCACAATGAACTTTTTAAAAAATGTATAAATAAGCGGGAAACGTAGAGCGTTCTTTTTTAAAATTTTGTGCCTCTATTGTTTTCCTGGGGAAATTTTCTCTTCTATGTTCATTGTTCACGCCAATAAGCGATATATTATGTATTATTTTTGTTTTTTAAATATGAATTATTATTGATTATTACAACAGTTGACTTATATTAAATAGCCTTCCGCCCGCGGTTTCACCCACGCGTAATTTAGAGTATCCTCCCCCCCCCCGTCCCCCACACATTTCCGAGATCAAAAGTACCCTATGTTCACCGGGGATAGTATAGCTTTCCAACAGTGAAAGAATTATTCAAATCAGTTCAGTACTTTCGGAGCCTATACAATACAAACAAACAATAAAATCTTTCCTCTTTTTAATATTTGTATAGTATATTATTGCAAATATACCTACCGTACGAACGTCACCATTTCCCACCGGCCCTTGGGAATGCCGGTACATATCCGTCGGAGAACAGAAAGGTGCACTGCATTATGTGCTTTCTGGTTACTGGTGAGACCTTATTAATGCCTTTTGTAGTAAAACTATTAGAACTGGAAAAGCAAGGTACAAGGTTCCGTCCGATGTCAATATTGGATCGGCGCGAGCCGTGTTTGTGAGCGGAATTAAATCATGCCGGCCGCCGGAACTGTTCGTGGGCGGATAATTTTCTTATCTTACATGCTTTGAATATCTCCTTTGTGGTACATATTATGATCTATTTAAATGTGGTTAATTTGGTAATGAAACTAATAAAGTATCAATAATATTTTTAACAAGATTATTTTAAGACCAAAACGAAACTAGTGACATGAATATTACCCACTCCGTTATCGAGACTACTTTTATAAGGTAAAACTTATATAAATAAAAATGTTGATATTAAAATAATTAAATTATTTGTCAGATGCAACTACATAGCTGTGATTTATCCCGCTCATCAGATACCAGCTGTTGAAATAAGAGTTTACTCACACGATAGAAGAAAATTACATAAACCTTTTTTTAGTTTCGTAGGAGATAAAGATATAAAGCGCGATAAAGATCATTATCTTTTTTTTAACTTTCTAATACACACTACCATCGATTTACTTTCAACGTATCTTTTTCTTTGGCGAAACTATGAAAAGAAAAAGGTAGGTTTAGATAGAAAAAAAACCGGCTTCCACGGTCTGCGATTTATTCCGCTCACAAACACGGCCCGCGCGATCCAATATTGACATTGGACGGAACCCTGCTGCAGCGAGATATTTCCTAGCTCCTGGCCCCATGGGACGACTTTATAGACTGTTTTTAAGTTGCAAAAATGCAATGGAAACCTTTTTAGGGCGTTAGATATTCATTCAAGCGACGCGCTACATCAACCGTTGTCTGTTTGTTGTTTCCGATTGTTGCCTATAGTTTTGAATTTATAACTTTATGCTATATTTTTCTTCTTTTTCCAGTGTTTTGATTTTTGGATAAAAATGACTTTTATTTCTCTCATAAAATTAAAGGATAAATAACACTTTGTGAACAATATTGGTAAAAGTGAATGCTCGGATGATAAAATGTAAAATGGCAGAAAGAGGCTTGGAAAACTGACACAGAATAAAAAAGTGTTCAATAAATCAAAATTTATTGTCAATATTCCTAATTGTTGAGTATAATTTTCTTTATTATTATATTATAGTAAAATTTTAAAACAACAGAAATAAAAAATCACTTTGTTGTTACATGCTATTTTGTTTGTTATGAACATATTCTCAAAATTTCATTGAAAAGGCGTCTTAGGCTAAATGTAATCGAAAAGGTTTCTAAGGCTAAAATTTTCTTATCCACACTTCCCGGAGTAAAACACAGATCAAGCCCAGTTATTTTAATTTTCTCCATCGTAAATTAGGGAGGTCACGTTTGCTAAATAAGTGGAGACGACGGAAAAAATTGTAATTTTAAAGGAATTACGAGTGGAATTGCTTTGGCTTACGTGCCTTGTGGGCGACACGCCAATTTTGGTATGCAACGGAATGTTAATCGTGGTAAATTAAAACAGGGATTTATGTTGTTTGTTTATTTACTAATAAAAAGGATTTAATAAAAATAACGCAATAAGTAATACGCTAAATCATTATACGCTAAACGTATACTTACTGTTTTGTAGTTACATACGAGTATAATATGTAGTTTACAGCTTTTTCCATGCTGTATTACCTGTATGCATGTTTTTTAGGGTTCCGTAGCCAAATGGCAAAAAACGGAACCCTTATGGATTCGTCATGTCTGTCTGTCTGTCTGTCCGTCCGTATGTCACAGCCACTTTTTACCGAAACTATAAGAGCTATACTGTTGAAAATTAGTAAGTAGTTAGTAGATGTATTCTGTGAACCGCATTAAGATTTTCATACAAAAATAGAAAAATAATAATAAATTTTGGGGGCTCTCCATACTTAGAACTGAAACTCCAAAAATTTTTTTTCATCCAACCCTTACGTGTCTAATCTATAAATAGGTCTTTGAAAATGATAATAAGGTTTCATAAATCATTTTTTTCTAAACTGAATAGTTTGCGCGAGAGACACTTCCAAAGTGGTAAAATGTTGGTCCCCCCCCCTGTAACATCTAAAATAAGAGAACGATAAATCTTAAAAAAATATATGATGTACATTATTATGCAAACTTCCATTGAAAATTGGTTTGAACGAGATCAAGTAATTAGTTTATAAATTTTTGGGGCATCCCATACGTAGAACTGAAACTCAAAAAAAAATTTACGTGTGGGGTATCTATAGATAGGTCTTTAAAAATGATAATAAGGTTTCTTATATCATTTTTTTCTAAACGGAATAGTTTGCGCGAAAAACACTTCCAAAGTGGTAAAATGTTGGTCACCCCCCCTCTAACTTCTAAAATAAGAGAACGATAAAACTAAAAAAAATATATGATGTACATTACCATGCAAACTTCCATTGAAAATTGGTTTGAACGAGATCAAGTAATTAGTTTTTTTTTAAACGTCATAAATCGTAAATCGCAATTTTCCTCTCATTCAATCAACTTAAATATAAAAACGTCGATCAAACTTACAAAGAACTACAAAAACTTTTATATTATGATGATACTTGCTGCTACGGAACCCTTCATGGGCGAGTCCGACTCGCACTTGGCCGGTTTTTTATTTTTATTACTTTGACGTTGAGTGCAGAATTAAGATTCTATGCTGTTGGACGTTATTAGCATTAAAAAAAGAAATTAAAATAATATAGATGGCCCTTTAAGAATTAACATGATACATTTTTATATATCTTGAAGAGAGAAAAAATCAACCCTTGTCTTATTACATTATAAGACTTAATTAGTTTTCAGAGTATTTTAAATTTATCGACGTTGTTGCATGTTTTTTTTTGTAAATCGAGATTCCATTGCAAGGACAATCATAATTGAAATAATTGTAATTGCAAGCCCGAGTTAAGTTCAAAAATACTTTGCTAGACTGGTACAAAGCTAATAAATAAATGAGTCAAACAACAGTTACATTTTTATCAAACCGCTTTGACAACCCTACGACATCGGTGTTTTGATACATTGACTAAAAAGTTTACTTTTTTTGTGAAAAGGTTGTTGTGCGAAAAAGAAAAAAAATTATGGGCCTAAAAACGAAGTCACTTTTGCTCTGAAAACAATATAGTTTACGAGTACACTCTAAAAACAAAATGACACTTTACAGAGACATTGTATGACGCATGCACAAAGTGAAATAGTTTTGTTAGGTGTTTTGTCGTCATTCCACTTTTTTATAAACGAAACAACGTGTTACGAACATTCATTTTTTTACCACTACTGGAAAGTAGTACGAGTAGCTTAATATTATACAATAATACATAAAATTCGCATATTTATTAATAAGACAGTGTCATTTAGTGTTTTTTCAATTAAGTTAGAAAGTATAAATTGGTATTAAACATATTTACGAGTTGGACAATGTTATAATGGTCATAGTATATAAAAGTAGGTACTTGTATATTGGGTATAATAATAATACTTACATTATATTCAGATAAAACATCCAGAGTCAGACATAGGACAAAAACAAATCATAATTCCCTGGGTGGGATTCGATATGCTGCGACCCCTGTCGTATAGCTTAGGGTCACTGCCAAATGCGCAATGGAGTCAGTCAATATATATTTCTTTCTGCTTGGCCTAAAGGTTGACTGGGAGATAATGCCATGAGGCATTTAGTCCGCTTTTTTTACTGGATTTGTGCAATGAAGCTTATTTATGAATGGATAAATAAATAATGTATTATAAAATCAACATGACCATTAAGTTGAATTTATATGTTTAGACGAATCAAATAAAATCACAAACTCAAAGCTCTCATCCATTGCAATATCTGAAATGTTCTCCTAAAACCCGCTGGTTCGACCAATCGGAATGACATAAAAATGTCCGTCTGTATGAAAATGGCGATAAATAAATGCGGCATCGAGTGAATCACTTCCAATGCATTTACGCTGCAGCTGGTGTAAGCGGACTGGCGATCACTAACCTTCGAGTTAGGAACTACAACGGGCATAGTACAATATAATCAGATGGAAGGTGGACTCCATAGGGTATTTGACAACAATTTTTTTATTTACTTTTTATACAGTTTATTTAATAAACAGCACTAAGCTTTTTAAAATTTTGAAATATCTTTTGTATTTTCGGAGTGAGAGAGTTGTAAAACTTCACGATTAGACAAGGAGAGCGCTACATGCATGTGACGTCACATAACAGTAGCACCATTCATAAAATGTTGTTTAAGAAAGAGACATAAATGAAATAAATTGCTTTGTAACACACTTGATTTTTAACCGATTTTAAATATTTTTTCAATCATATTATACTTCTGTGTTGTATTATCGAATACAGTCACAAAATATTAAAATTTCAACTATAGTCAAATACCCTATTAGGGGGTTACTTAGGCAGTAACCGTGTGCCGCCACACTGTAGGGTCCACTGATCTTCAAACCTATCATTTCAATACTGGCTCCTACGTGAATACTGCCGGAACACAGCCACAGATGTTATGACGACAGATTCCACCTGTGGAGTGTTAGCTAACCCACCGCACCCAATGCGAAAATCAAACCCTCGACCTCTGGGTTTTATACCCAAGCAACCGAAGCATCGAGTTTCTTGCCGATTTCTTCTCGATAGAAACAGCATTCTGAAGCCGGCTGTAGAATCACGTAATTTTTCATCATCATCATCATCATTAGCCTGTGACAGTCCACTGCTGGACATAGGCCTCTCCAAATGCTCGCCACGCTGATCGATCCTCGGCCACTCGCATCCAGCTCCTGCCAGCCATCTTGCGCAGATCATCGCTCCACCTGGCCTGAGGGCGTCCTACACTACGTTTACCGAGACGCGGTCTCCACTCTAGAACCCGTTTACCCCAACGGTTATCGGTTCTACGGCTGATATGGCCAGCCCACTGCCACTTCAGCTGGCTAATCCGGCGAGCTATGTCGGTGACTTTGGTTCTCTGCCGAATCACATCATTTCGGATGCGATCCCGCAGAGAGACGCCGAGCATAGCTCTTTCCATAGCCCGCTGAACGTAATTTTTATTACTTGGCAATTTATAAGTGCTTTTGTAGCCTATATGAATTTTTTTTTTTGACTTTGACCTTGTTCCACGGAAGCCGGTGTTTATATTGATATCTGAAATAGCTGATAACAAAGATAAAAAGATTTTTCATCTTCTATCTCCTAAAATGAGTCATACTTTTTGTATTTTTACCCAAGCATATTATAAACTATGATACACTTCCCTGGTCGTTTAATATCTGCGTCTCCATCTACACGATATGAGCCATTTACGATTTTTCTACAACATGTAACTACATAAAGTGTCAGAAGAAGTCCTTTTAATATTGTACTTAAGTCTGTACGACATACTTGTTCCGATCCAGATATGAAACGGTATGAAGGATGCGATAACACTCCTTCAGTCGTCCAATATCCACGACACGTTATGAGCCATAACGCGCTACAATGTCCGCGCTATTACCAGAAGCGTGTGTAGCGTGCAGTCGGCGACGTCGTAGTTTCCGCTACACGTCACTTTATGGTCAACCGGCACAATGACGGTTTAATGTGTTTACGAGGACTGGGGTACTTGTGCCTAAAGCTTGAGTGTCGCTGCTAGGCAAAATCTGTCAGAATGAACAACTTCTTTCAAGAGTAAAAGTGTTTATCATTTTTAAAAGGTAACATTTTTTTAATAAAAATAATATTATTTCTTTTTTTGATGTTCCAGCTTTTTTAATTTTAAATTAAGAATGTGTGTTTTTTTTTATCACTCTGAATTATGGTTCTGGATAAAGGATATATCTTATCGGGCACAAGTTACTTTGAGGAGATCTTCTCATATTTTCTTACTATTCTGATACCCGTTACTGCTTTAATTGTCAAGAGGAGTCCTCTTAAAAGGGTAGTAAAGTTTGCACAACCCGTTTTAAATGCATCATAACAGACTTGTTTCCAGACAGATATGAAACGGTGTGAAGGATGCGATAACAATCCTCCAGTCGTCCAATATCCACGACACGTTACGAGCCATAACGCGCTACAATGTCCGCGCTATTACCAGAAGCGTTTGCACCGCGCAGTCGGCGACGTCATAGTTTCCGCTACACGTCACTTTATGGTCACCCGGCACAATGACGGTTTAATGTGTTTACGAGGACTGGGGTGCTTGTAGCTGTATAGCTGAGGTTTTGCTATCGATTACTGATAAATTAAGTTAAGTTAATATGGAAGTTGCTAACTAGTATTCTGTCAGTACCTACCTATTGAAGTACTTATTTATTAACCAAGTTAGCAAGACATACTCATACTCGTAATACTCTTGTTAAATTTGGATAAGTTGATGGCATCATGTTGGTTGGTGGATTTATATTTCACCAAAACTAAAAACACATGTGTTGAATTTTGTTTATTTACAAGTATGTTTGTGGCTCCTTCGTCAAAATAGGTAAGAAAAAATGCAATATAAGTGGTTTTATGTCCCTTAAACGTAGACTTCCTCCTCCAAGCTAGATTGACTGTGCCTGGGGATTAAATTATTTTCGCGATGCAGATTCTATACTAATTATAATCGTATGTCAGCGAGCCTTCTTTGTACAACAGTCTGTGGGCAAATGGGTACTTAATGATTGTTGATTAAGCTAGATGTCACCACAATAGACAAAAGAATATATTCTGACGTCTTTACCCTGATACGAGTGTAACTATTGCGCTAGAGTGTGTTCCAAAAGCTATGAATAACTTGAAAATAATTTTTATTTGTAAAAAAGAAACAATCCAAGCCGGGTACAGCTGCGATTCCAATAAAATCTTCAGTTCAATCTAACCGTGTTATTAATTACCGACTTACACAGCCGATAAACATACGAATCGTACAAATTGATAGCTTAACACTATCTGATCGCTCTCAAATGATTGCGATCGCTCAAAGTCAACAGTAATCCCGTGTAATGAGTTCAAAAGCAGTAATTGTTGGGGCTTACGGGACCCCACCCTCGGCGTCGAGTGACTTTGTAAAGGCGTCTATACTCTCAAACTCGCTTGAGAGTCTTCAGAATTTAGGAAAATTGACTTAGTGATGTCACGCGTACTTGTATTACTATTTTGTGGTTTGACTGGCTCTGTGCCTCCATATTTCATAGTACTGTGGAATCCCAGTGTTCTAGATCCGTTTACTCTGGGTACGGTTATTCAATGTTTTTTTCGAAGTTAACCTGATATTCTCCAATTTTATTTTTCTTTATATGAGTTTTCCCGAAGTTTTCTTGTTTTCCCGTCACGATTTTCCGACACAAAATAATGAAGGTGTTTGTAATAACATGTTCTCGTAACCGATGAAAACCTACCGTCTTCTGCACGCCCAAGGAAACGCCATTGAACATGCAAAATATTTATAAACAAGTTTAGTTTCATCGGGCCACGATCTTATGGACATCATGAGTGCGATATAACTAAATTTTTTTTTTTTTATTTTGGCTAAATTAAAATACCTAATTATATACCTAATCATAATAAAAATCATCATGTCCACACGCATGTCCATCTCATATAAAATTATTTGCAATGAAGTTGTTAAAAAATTAGTTACTATATATAGTACTATTTACAGCCGTCTGCGCACTCAAATACTCTTGAGGTGACCTAGTAAAATGTTAATATCTTACAATAATTTCTACTTTGTATTTATATGTGACAACTCTTTAGACTTCATTTGAAGAGTTTCAAATGAAGTTCTCATTTGAATGCTTTCGTTTGAACTAAGCAGAAAGTAATGAACAAAATACTACATAGTGTGCATACTTTATTTATTTAATATTAATAGAGTAGTGCGAATAAATGTATATTTATCGGCACTAATATTATAAATAAATGTTAAAGTAAGTTTATCTGTTTACGACTAATGTTTAGTACAGACATTGAGTAGACCTTGGAAGGACATATTTTTACGTCGCAACGAAGCTAAGAGTCGATGACATTTTTGGTATGGAGATAGTTTAAGAGTTTTAGAAAGACATATTATGTAGGTTAATTTTCATCCCGGAAAAACCTTACTATATCTGCAGGCTCATTAGCCTAATGTATTATTATAATAATATTAATAATAAATGATCAAAAGAATTAAATATTAGTAAAAAATTATGCACGGACCAAAATTTTAAGTGAAACGGTTATTCCGTAGGCCCTAATCTCAAGAAAACAGTAACTTAGCTTGAAGCAAACAATTACTTGTGTTTCTTAGTCTGACTAATGAAATAAGATGCTGAGGCATTGGGTCAAAGATAAGCCTTTTATCCTGAAAGGTTAAGTTAGACGCGCCTAAGTAGGGTAAATTATTTATCAAGCTACAGAATGTTAGTTGCAAATTGTAGGATGTTCCATCAGTTTCATTGTTAGTCTGATATAACTTTTAATTAATGGCATTCGGTTATATTTTAGATTTAGATCGTGTATGTTTTTTTTTGATTGGTCGCTATTTGATACGACTTTGAAGTTTATTGTTAACATTACATCTCTCCAAACCTGTTTTAGATCTTGTATGGTTGAAATATTGAAGTATCGGCCTTCCTGCAGGCAGTTCCTGTCACGCTGCAGATCTTCCACTTGTATTGGAAATTGGAACATGGCCTTCCGTCCGCGGTTTCACCCACGCTTAATTTCTTAGTTTAAATATCCCCCCCCCCCTTTCCCCCACATTTCAAAAGTACCATATGTTCACCGCGAATAGTGTTGCTTTCCTACAGTGAAAGAATTATTCAAATCGGTTCAGTAGTTTCGGAGCCTATTCAATACTAACAAACAATCAAATCTTTCCTCTTTATAATATTAGTATAGAAGTATAGATTAGATCTCACGCACAAGGACTTTGATTTTCTCACCATGCTTTAGAACACAGTTTTAGAAGAACAAGCTATGAGTTTAAAAATGTCGATGACAACATTCAGTGACTGGTTCGATTGCGCTTTTGGTAGTAATCCTGCTTAAGTTAAGCAACTTCATACATATGACAACGCTTGATAACACTTAATTAGGTAACTAATATTCAGACACAGATTTTCGTAGGACGCTTTAGGTCGCATGTGAGGCTCACATTGTGAGCACCGTATGAAGACTTCATGATTCATAGTTAGCTCTAATCAGACTTGTAAATATAAAATCTATATAAATCAAACACTCTAAATACACAAATCTCGAGGATGAACCGTGACAAATGCGACCGGAATACCGTGTATTCCCGCAGGAGCGGTTGCTGATAAAAACCGCCTTCGTCCCGCGCTATGATAAATGCACTGTTGGCGTGACTGCGCCCGGTATGTCAGGCAATGTGTTGTCGCACTCCGTCGCACTATATGTATGTGTACTCGTATTAAACATGCGAATTTCTTTATGACCGAATGTGGTGGAGCACACACTGTTTTTTTTAATAAACGTACAATGTTTTGAACTAAAAACTGTTCTAGTATTTTACTTAGTTTTACTTAGTTTGGTATTGGTTTCAGAGGATGATGGAATTACAAAGATTCATTTGGTGACGCAGTAAGCATACAAAATTTGCAACGATCGATAAGGCTAAGCACTTTTAATAATGATCAAGGGTAACATGGGTGACCAATTTTTGTACAAGCTTTGATAGCCATGTAGCACTCTATAAAAAGTTCGTGATTAGTAGTCTAGTTCCACTTGAAAATTTTAAACTCTACACCAACCAAAGCATTCTAAACGTGACAAATGCAAACGGAATACCGTGTATTCCCGCACGAGAGGTTGCTGATAAAAACCGTCTTCGTCCCGCGCTATGATTAATGCACTGTTGGCGTGACTGCGCCCGGTATGTCAGGCAATGTGTTGTCGCACTATGTGTGTTTAGAATACTTGTGTTAAATTCGTGCGATAGTTTAATTAATGGAATGAATAAAAATGTGATTGGATTTGTTTATGTCATTGTTAAGCAGATCAGATTTTAGACCTGTGTATATAAAAACAGTAATTCGACATTTTTTTTTTATTACAAGGTACAAGTAGCTAATACATTTACTTGTGTTATTGATATAAAACAACCACGAATCTTAATACAAATAAACATCCAGACAGAATAAACACAAAAGTTCATCATATGAATGTTTGTCCAGTGTCATTTCATGAATCTATGTAAATCGAAAGCCAGTAAAACTCATAAATCTATACAAATTAACATCTACAAATATATAACTCGCCTTCATAAATTAACTGTTGGCGTGTTCCGGTGTGTAAACCACCATGTACAATGTGTGTAAAAGTTTATCATGCAACTTTTGAAGTTTCTTTATGAGCGACTTTGGTACGAAAACTTTTCAGTTTTTGTGTCAAAATCTGACCTAGATGCAAAAAAGGAAGCTTGTTGTATATTGTATAAAGAAGTCGACGTTTGTTTTGCAGTGAATATTTTTTTTTTTTAAAGCTATCTTTTGTGAAGAAGAAAACGTTGAGAGTTTAGTGGGTAGTAGAGTTGATTGGTCTGGTTATAATTAATTAAGGCGCATTCTCTTCTCCAAAAAAAGTTTAAAATATATTTGTTGAAAGTAGTAATTTAACTTGTAAACTTTCATGCTCCAAACTGTTTAAATTCAATGTTGTTTAAAAACTCCCTAAGTAGCAATTAGTTCTTGCAAAAAATATTTATTTATTTAATTTATATATTTCGAAGTCAAAGTGAAATACCAAACTGTTCATCGTATAAAATGTTTGTACTTAGTGAAATTTAAACCTTGTCGCAATGCGCCATCGGACCAGAAAAAAAAATCTCAGTTATGAAAATCTTTAACCTTAAAACCCTGACAAAATATTATACAACTGATTTTTTTTTTGCGGACAACCTCAGTAACTTCTTAGAGTTTTTCCACAAATTCATCTATTACAAACCCTCGTTTCAGATTTTCACCCTGTATCCTCTCATAAAAATATTATAAATAAAACCATCAAAAATTTACGGTTAATAAAAATACGCTGACACCACATTTTTACAATGTGCGTTGGCGAAAGATAAAAAGGTTGTATATTATTGAATTTGTTCCATAAACGTCATCCTTCGTGACTCCATGAAACCGATGTTCACCAATCATACCGATTTTTTTATTAAACCCGCCCTGCGTTAGTTAGGGCTGTCTTTAGTTACGGAAATATATTTTGGTACTTTGCTACACATTCTATGTGCGGGGCGGCAGCCACTAAGTTTCCTACAACTTTACTACTTCTGCTAACTGCATAGAGATCTTGAAGCAACCATATACCATTTCTCGGGAAACTTAGTGCAGAACGTCCGCACGCCAGTTGTAGTGATGATTTGAGCAGGATGGCTGGTAGGGGTTCACTATTCCATTTCAAAAATCATCTCGTCGAATAACCATTCTTCGATGACAACTAGTCGAATATTTGTTTGAACGATGTGTTATTTACCAGAAAGTTGTTACGTTGACGGTTCATTTTATCGAATGTCTTTCAGTCGACGGTTTAAATGATCGGAATACTGTAGGTCGACATAAAATTTCGTCGATGGTCCATTTCATCGAATGTCTTTTTGTCGATGGTTCATTTTACCAATGTCTTTTAGTCGACAGTTCATTTCATCGAGCAGTCTGGCAGAACATTGAGCGATGCATCCTGATGAAGTGTCCCTCAATGAAATAGGCCGCAGTGACCGCTTACCTAGGCGCTAGGCTGATGCGAGTAGCCGAGGATCGTAGTGGCGAACATCTAGGGAGGCCTATGTCCCGCAGTAAGCCGTGACAGACTGATGAAATATGATAAGAAAAGGATAAAAGCTGACTACGAAAGTAAAAAACCATACACTTTTTTGCTTAATTAAATCAAAACAAGCTTATGACAACCCTACACCTCGGGGATTTGACGGGCCGGAATCGAATTATTATTTTTACTTCCACCCCGGATTCTTACGAAAATCTATCTTACTCCTTGTAACACTTAATTAAATATTTCTAGTAAATGCAAGCTTTCCATCAGTTTTATTTTAATACATTAGCGTCAGGAATGATTGCAAGTTTTCGATAAGATTGAAAATTTTCCAGTAAAAACATAATTATTTGACGAATTTAATATTGTTAATTAGTGGAATATCACATTTTTTTGGGTAACATCATGTGTCGAGGACGAAGCCCGGGGCTAAAGGCTAGTAGAATATAATTATAATTCCGGTTTCACCACTGATAGATAAGTCCTTGATAAATTTATATAAAAGATAACTTAGATATTATCACAAAATAAAACATGACAAATCATTGTTACCTGTCAGATAAAAATATCGTGATTATTTTATCACGATTTTATCCGTCCGTGGTAAACGGCGCTTTGACCACGTAAAACTATGTTTCGCTACAGATAATTATTTTATTTGATTTTGTTCTAGGCTGAATGAAACTAATAAACCTCCAGACCGAGACAGGATCGAAGCTCCCAGTGCGGATTGTAGGACATAGTTACTTTTGCCATAAATCGCTCAATGTGCCACTATAAAATAGTTCATATTTATGTGCAGCTAAAAGTATCTATTAAAGTTACTAGCGCCCTCTGTCGTGTTCGCGATAACCAGTTCACATTTTCCGCCATATTAACTTGTGGTGAAAAAAATTGAGTAAGAGTATATTCCCAGCGGCTTGGGTTGTTAAATCAAGACAGCTTTGTTCTGAGATTTTCCCTTTCTTTCAACTGTCCCTCAGGAATCGAGATAAACAATGTTCAGAAATCCTTTGCAAAGCCTGCTCTGGCGTATAGTGACTTATATTGTCTTTTGCCCGACGTTAATGTGGAAGACGCGTTTATTTTGGGACACCTGAGTGTTGGAATGATACGATTATGGTGTATTTTACTGTACAAAACACGTTTGAGGGATTTATCTCACCTTGTGGAGGGGCAGACCGCATTCTCATGCCTCGCAAGTTTTACAGTCGCTTGGTTGTTTATTGAATTTTATACTATGCATTTTGGTGAATTATATTGAATAAAACACGACTTTGGTCTATTGGTTACGTTCCTATTCCCGGATCCAGCTAATTCTTTCGAACGCAGCTCGGTTTTCTGATCGCTAATCCTCATTTGGTGTAAACCCATAATTGTGACGGTGACTTTATTTTAATCATTAGTATTTGTCATGCAGTGGGACATTTATATATCTGGAATCGCCAAATCCCAAGGTGACGGAAGCGTGGGCTGGTCAATAGCAACAAAGCTGGCACCGGCTTAACTCCCGGAAGGGGAAACCGGGGAGTTTAGTGGGTAGTGGACGCTTTAGTCTCGAGTCTCATACACGGCCGCAGATGTAGCTAACCTGCGGTTGTGGTAAAAAAACGCATTCTCCTCCGAAAAAAAAAAAGTTGACGGAAGCGTACCTGACGAGAACATGACAGAACGCTTGGAGAAAGAGTAATACTATTAGTGGTTACATTATAAGAATAGTTTGATCTCTGTACTACTTCAATTATTATGTAAATACACTTCCATTCCATAGTTTGCGATTCATACTAACGTTCTACTGACTATGATTAATAACCACAGCTAAGACGGCATACTAAGCTATGGAATCGTGGTTTTGATTGTCATCGGGGTAATTATCATCTGCTGGCAGTGAGAACGTGTTCTCACCCTGTATAATGCAATGGTGATTAGTCAGACTCTCACCTTGTATAATGCATTGGTGATTAGTCTGATACACTTTAGCCTAATGCCGTTAGGTCAGATTAGATGACGGTAGGTATTCCTCCTATCTGAATTTAGATGTGAACAGCGTTTGTCCAGCCTGCTAGATAACAGAGATAGACATAAAACGACCCTATCTGAGATAAAATATAAAAACTGAAAATAGTTTTTTTTATATTTTCTGTTTTCATATGAAATTTCGTTTGCGCAGTGTTACTGTCTTATGTAGCCCATAAATAATTCTATCTTTATAAATGAATTATAAGTTTATATCAATACAATTTCATCCGAAAAAGCTGAGCATAAATATTACTTTTTATGCTATTCCAGTTTAAAGGAAGCACACACCAGACTCAAAACGGAAATACAACCCTTGTATGTAGTCATTTTCTATTCAAAAACTTGTGTTACGCGAGTTCAAATTCTAGAACATCCTAAAACTACCCATTTTGCAACCCTAGAATAAACAGGTAGTGAAACTCAGTCGAAACTTTGCGAGCAGGATGCAAATGCGCAACTGGATGCATAGAAGCCGCATCAAATACAATAACAATAAAATTAAATTCACTTTCACGTTTGATATCGAAGTTTGTGTTTTTGTTTGTCCAATAAATAAAAGTTTCATAATTTGGAACACAGTTTCTAGACTGTTCGGACTGGGGCAATAACGAGTTCTATAGTGTTTCCACAAGTCCTAACTTTTGTGAGATATTTTCGCTACCCGTCTCTCATGTGGTAAAGCAATTCAATTTTAAATCTGGATGGAGGTGTCAGTTTTGATACTTGCCACAACAGTTTTACAGCCTGATCGAATTTTGGTGAAGGAGAAAGAATTTACGCTCCACACGTGCCACCTTTGGGCACTGGTCTTCCAGGGCTCGCGGATTTTTCTCGATTATAGTCTCAATCTTATACTTTATACTGTATGGCTTGGTATTCTAAAACTAATCAATAATTGTAACCAACCAATTGTAAACAAACATGGCGATGATATTATGTATTTTATGTAAACTACATACTTTTATACTTGAATATTTTAGTTTTTGACGTTTACAATTGACGTAAGTGCTTCTTAGAATGCCTTTAAGAATAAAGATATTTCTGACTTTGACTTTGATAGTTACAAGCCAGCTAATGAGTGGGGCTTATGTCCAAAGATGTTCGTCCCACAACCCCTTAAACTCCCCTGGTTAGCCCTCCCCCCCGGCATGACTTAGTGAACATACGACAGTTGAGTGTCTTCAAATCTAGGTTTATCTATGGTCACCCGTTTAACAAGTGTTACAGCCGCCTGCTGTGAAACTTTCAACGCCCCACTATTCATTCGCACTAAAAACCAAACTTTTGATCTATTAGCCGGACCCGATTGATTTATTTAGTAATTTTCCAATTAGCTAGAGAGTTAATACAGTCTTTAAATTAAGTGATTTGCGTTTACACCGACCTGGTTCTCTTTTGCAATTTTGATAAAGCAATGATCAAAATGCATAATTATTATTATGATGTTGATATTATGATACAAAAGTACTTTTTTTATACCACGTCAGTTGGCAGATAGGCACGCAGCCCACCTGATGGTAAGCGACTGGTGGCGGAGGCGTAGGCTCATCTGATCTTCGAGCCTTTGATTTCAAGTGTACTAGCTCCCACATTAATGTTGCCGGAACACAGCCAGACAGCAATTATTTTCACAGCAGTAGTTATGCAATTTCATTGCATTTGTCTTGGAAATTAGATTCAAACCAATTATAATCATAAATTTGAAGCAAATAGGCATGTGCCTACTTATTAAATTACCTAAACATACTAAGAATAAACAATTTTTTGTTTTGAAAATTCCCGTAGAATATTAATTATAGTCACAGGAGAGTGAACACAACAAAAAACATTAATTAATTTTAGTAAATATTAACCTTTTAGTTAACTGGTTTATTAATTTTGCCAGACTATTTGACGCACAGTTTTGTTTAATTTTTGTGATAGAAATCTACGGAATCCTAAAAAATGTAAAGAAAAAATGCTTTTAAGCAAAAATTTCGACTATTCCACTTTCGCTCTACACGCATGCTATTGAGTTAAACGTCTCGTCCCGTCACGGGTAAAAAGTCACTCGTGTCATTTTAAAAGCTTCCGGTATTCCTTTTAGAGTGAATCGCACGTCCCGTGGGAGTGTGGCGTAGGTGGATCTATCTCGAAGGTTAGTCCTATTTTTTATTTCAAAGCCAAGATCTTGAAAAGGACTTGCTTCCTATGCGAAAAAACAATTTCGTAGTATGAACTGGCGCATTAATAATGCAGACACTTCTTGATGTATGTTACAAAAATAAATCGTCAAAATAGTGAAATGTATGTGCGCGCACAATTCCAAAACGACTGCGAGGAATAAGGCAATTCTTTTTTTGAGGAACGGACTGGTAAGATAAAAATTGTGTTTTCTTTCAAACTTTCAACATCCTAAGATGATCGCCTGTTTTCGGTGGAAGCATTTAGGTAGTAGGTTGCGAGTTACCGTCTGCTTTGATTAAAATTCTAATATAATTTGATGCGTGTCTGTAGGACGGCCTTTCTTGGGACATAATGAATAAAAGTCAATTTTACTTGTCAAGATCAGGAATCAGGATCGAATATCTGATTGACTGTCTCAGTGACGTGCGAGTGACGAGTCTCGAAGCCAATGCTTACACGTGCACTTTTTCGCTGACTTGAATCTTGCGTTCTTGTCGTCAGTCTGTCGTATGTAGCGCGTTCCTATAGCCGCTACATGTATTTCATACCCTTTGACGTTGGCGAGTGCCTCTTTCATGAGAGCACCGGTCAAAAACTCTTCAACACTCTGACCACGCCTCTATTCGTGGTGTAGACCCGTTATGGCCGCCTATGCGCAGGGGGAAACGGCAACGTTACACCATCCCCCTTTAACCATTTGCGCTCCATGGCCCCTCGGATCAAACAGCAACCACACTTTGTGCCCGTATCCCCAGCAAACCGAACTGACAGTTGTGGTGTAGTAATAAGGTACTCTATGTTTACGTGTTGTAACTAATATATAAATCAACGATTAACCTAAATATAGACAGTCTTAAGACAGCACTCTGACTTTCATTACGCTCCTCCTAATACACCCCATACATGGCGACCCTGCCAAACTTGGGTTTCGCGTCGCGAGAAGTATAACGTTGCGCAATAGGATGTTTTTATACTGATATTTTTGAAGAAGAAAATCACCATGTGTCAATCAAAAGTAGAAAAAGAAGACGTTTTCGTCATGCAAAATGCTGTGGGTGATAACAATAGTTCTCACGCTTCACTCCACCAGAACATCTCGGTTATTACGATAATCATGATAATAATCTGCACCATCGTATGCATCGCGGCTGTTTTTGGACTTTACAAACTGTACCGAAAGTGCCATGAGGGTTGGATAAACCAGCAAGTGGCGATGTACGGCCTGCGGCGATCATTCAACAGAGCAGAGCATCGTGTTGTGTACTCGGGAGCTAGGTGCCATGGATGTGGACAGCAGCAGGGAGATGTTGGTGTCGCTATGCCAGCGAAGTAAACACTGCGACAGTTAAACACGCGCTACATCCTTCATCGTTATGTGTAAGTGTTAATAGTGGAAGTAAAATAGTGGAAGTGTTTTTTTTATTGTGTGGAAAATGTCAAGAATGCAAGACAATTTTATTATAAACTGTAGTTGGTATTAATGTTATGGCGAAAAGTTTACGTGACATACATAGTCATTTAAAGCAAATTAGAGACAATCTTGTAAAACTAGGCTATGAAAGACGGACTGAGACTACTCTTCACCAAAAATTAACTGAAGCAGAACAATTAATTTGTAAATTTAACGAACAAATAAATATTATAAGCATACAGATAGATAAAAAGTTGTTATCAGGGCAGGTATTAATTGACATACAGACCGATTGTGATTGTATAAAGAAGTATTATAAAGAGATTCAGGATTTTTGTAACAAAAAATATTGTTCTAAAACCGAAATCAAAATGGACAAATTTGACCTTAAAGTCGCATTGAGCTTGCTGCCTTCAATGAATGATACAGAAAATAATACAAAGGAACTGATAGACGGAATAGAGTATTATAACTCCATTTTAGACGATAATTCTAAGTCGTATTTAATTAATTTTGTGCTAAAAACTCGTCTGTCTCAATCAGCCAAATTAAAATTACTAACCCAATATGTGTCTGTTGATAATTTACTTAAGGACATGAGGAAGCAGTTATTACCGCAGAAAGCCTCTACAGCCATACAATCTAGGTTGGAGAATGCCAAGCAGAATAACCGGTCAGTCGCAGAGTACGGTAAGGAGATTTCAGAGCTTTTCGTCGATTTAACTATTTCCCAGGCAGAAGGAAATTCAGAGGCGCATAACATTTTACGCCCTATCAACGAGAAGCTCGCCATAAGGAAGTTTGCCGACGGCTTGCAGGACCAGAGGGTTAGCACAATAATTGCGGCCCGCGGTCTCACGTCGTTAAAGGACGCCATACAAATCGCACAAGAGGAAGAAAGATCAAGGCCACATTCCGCAAATGTATTCGGAATGAGCAGCCAATATAAAGGTAATTTTTCCAACAGGCAGTTCCGAGGGAACAGAGGACAGAGTCGTGGCAGAAACTACGAACCAAATCGTGGTTTCCAAGGTTCCAGAGGAAGAGGACGTACTTTCCATAACAGTTTCCGGCAGGCTCAGGGTCCTATCCCAAATACGAACTCTAATCATCGTACGAGTTCAAGGGGTAAGTATACCGGCAACCGCCGATTTTCTTCAAATAGAAGACACGTGAACTTCATGTCGCATGAGCAGGGGTTACAGACCGCTGATGAGGGTAACAGTGCAACGAACTCGCCGAATATGGAATCATTGAATCATTTTTTTCGTGCCTAACTATGTATTGGTGAGTAATAGTTTAAACAAAGTGTCATTACATATCGGTCAACAAAGAAGTACTTGGTTAATTGACACCGGGGCGTCGATCTCAGTTGTTAAATATGATTCAGTGAAATGTTTACAGTTGCCAATCCATATAGAGAAAGTAGTTATCAATGGAATCGGAGGTAAAGTTATATCTGAAGGGTATGTTTATTTAAAATTGAATTACGGTAAAAACATTTTTCACCATAAATTTTATGTTTTTGAGACACTACCATGCAAAACGGACGGTATCATGGGCCAAGACTTTTTAATAAAATTCAGAGCAAAATTGGATTATGAATTGGGCTCGTTACGTTTGTTTTCGCGGAAAAATAAGGAAGTTACATTAGAAGTTGACTATTTTGAAGATAATTCTAATATTTATTTAACCGCGCCAGCCCGAAGCGAGACGATACATTATATTGATTCCACGTTAACGGAAGATTCTGTAGTCAGTACCCAGGAGCTATGCGAGGGAGTTTATTTAGCAAGTATGGTTGTGAAACCAAGTAAGGGAAAAATACCCATAAAAATTTTAAATACGCGAGAGACGGATGTTAACTTAAAATACTTTAATATTCATACTTCGAGGTTTAGCGAGTACAACGTTTGTCATTTTGATAGACCGGAAATAAATGCTGATAGGGTTAAAAACTTACTATCTTCTTTAAAACTAGACGGAATGGACGACATTGAACGGAAGTCGATACAGGATATATGTGCAAAATTCCCCGATATTTTCTTTATGCCAGGAGATAAATTAGGTACCACATCACTTTACGAACAGACTATAGAGTTAAAGCCACATTCAACACCAGTTTACGTTAAGCCTTATAGGTTACCTCACGCGCAGAAAGATGAAATTGAGAAACAGATTCAAGGTATGCTTAGGGACGGAATAATTGAGGAAACTAGGAGTGCTTGGTCGAGTCCGCTGTTGTTAGTACCCAAAAAACTTGATAATACAGGCGTCAAAAAGTGGAGAGTTGTTATAGACTATCGAAAGCTTAATGAACAAATTCAAGACGACAAGTATCCGTTACCTAACATTACCGACATTTTAGACTCACTATCCGGTTCTATGTACTATTCTCATTTAGATATGTATCAAGGATTTTATCAGTGTAATTTACATAAAGATAGTAGGCCATATACTGCATTTACATCAAAAAAGCAATATCAAATGACTAGGCTACCAATGGGTCTCAAAACGAGTCCTAATGCATTCGCTAGAATGATCACAGTAGCCATGTCAGGTTTGAATTATGAGAAATGTTTAACTTACCAAGACGATCTGGCCGTATTTGGAAGGAATTTAGAAATCCATAATCAGAATTTATTATCAGTTTTTAGCAGATTGCGAAAAGTAAATTTAAAATTGAACCCAGCTAAGTGTGCATTTTTAAAAAAAGAAATTTTGTATTTAGGGCATATAGTATCGAAAAAGGGAATCTTACCCGATCCAGAGAAAACCAAAGTAGTGAAAGAATATCCAAGACCACAAAATAGCGATGACGTTAAACGTTTTATAGCCTTTGCCAATTATTACCGCAAGTTTATACCGAAATTTGCAGAAAAAGCATATCCACTTAACAAATTATGTTCTAAAAATGTAGCTTTCATTTGGACGGATGATTGTGAAAACTCTTTTAATTATTTAAAAACAGCTTTAGTAGAGCCACCTTTACTTCAGTACCCGGATTTTAGCCCCAATAACGAATTTGTATTGCAAACGGATGCGTCAGGTTTAGCAATTGGCGCTGTGCTATGCAACAGTAATGGGTTACCAGTAGCTTATGCTAGTCGTGGTTTAAACAAAGCCGAAATTAACTACCCGACGATTGAGAAAGAGTTATTAGCTATAGTTTGGGGTATAAAATATTTTCGCCCATATTTATATGGAAGGCGATTTAAAATCCAAACGGACCATAGTCCACTAGTTTACCTATTTGGGATGCGTGACCCAAGTAGTCGATTAATGAAATTTCGTTTACAGATAGAGGAATATAACTTTTACATTGAATATATAAGAGGCAAAAATAATAGTGTAGCAGACGCGCTGTCTCGTATTAAAGTTACTTCAGACGAACTTAAACAAATGAATGAACGTATTATAAATGTGATGACGCGAGCGCAAGCTCGACAGATAACGCAATGTAATCAGAGACAGGA